>CM069903.1:59831707-61031707 GCA_036172215.1 Camellia granthamiana | reverse complement strand
CCAGCAACTTTGTTGACCCTTTTGACCCCTGGCCGGCCGGCCACCTGAACCTTCTGAACCTGGCCGGCCAAAATTGTCTCTCCTGGTGTATGCCAGCTGTGCCAGCTGTGTTGCACCAGACTCTTGCCCGAGGGTCTGCCCTTTTGGTGGGGAAATTTGAATTTGTTTTTCCCCCATTTTCTTCACTCCTCTCCCTCTATATAACTAGCACCCCTCCTCCATTTCTAAGGGTTAGAAGAACCAGCTAGGGCATATACATATACTCTCCCTATATCTATACTTCAACTCTCCAAACCCTAAGATTCTTGCACTATTTCCACTACAACCCATAGCACCACACCACCATCATCCATTCCAGCCCCTTGGAAATCATTTGCAGAGGTTGAAAGCTCATTTCCTTGGACCAAAGGCTGCTGGAAAGTTAGGCTACAAGGGTAAGCTCCTATTCTCCCAATTTTTGCACTATTTTGTTCTATATCTTAGCCCCTTTTGCTTACATTTTTGGGCTCCGACCCAAACTGGAAACAGTCTTATTTTGAGCTCATCTTCATGTTTGATTAAGGAGTTTTTTCTGTTTGAGGCCATCTGCTGCCCCTTTCCCTTTATCTCTCTTTTAGGGCTATTTCTTGCATGATATATTAGCCTTGCTTGTGAGCATTTTTGGGCTTCGAGCCAAATTGTAAAGTGTCTTATTTTGAGGCCCTCTTCAACTTTGTTGAAGGGTTCTTCACTGTTTGAGGCCAGCTACTACCTCTTGTTCTCTATCTCTCTTTTGGGGCTATTTTTGCATTATATTTTGGCCTTACTTGTGAGCATATTTGAGATTTGTCATAGACTGTAAAGTGTCTTGTTTTGAGCTCCTATTCAACTTTATTGAAGGATTCTTTGCTGTTTGAGGCCTTTTTCTGCCCTGTTTGTTCAATCTCTCTTTTAGGGTTGTTTTTGCATGGTACATTAGCCTTATTTGTGAGCCTTTTTGGACCTCGACCCAAACTGAAAAAAGTCTTGTTTTGGCATCATATTCATGTTTGATTAAGGTCCATTTTCTGTTTGGAGTCATCTTCCCCTATGCATGCTTCATCTCTTCATGATTAGGGCTATGCATTAGAATACTTGCATTGGCTATGGTTTGGCCTCTTAGCCATTGAAATCCAGTGGATTTTCAATGGCTTAGGTGTGTTCTTGAAGGCCAAAATCAGAGGGGGGTGACCCCCTCTCTCCTTGTTTTGCTTAATGGTCTTTTTGGCCTTCCAAAGAGGCCTTATCTTGCATACTTTGTTGACTGATTTCAAGACAAATTTGATGAGTTTTAGGGCTATCATATTTGATTTTTAGAGTTGATTTGGCTATGCTAAGTGTCCTTGATGCATGTGCTTAATAACCCCTTTGTATGCCCTCTAAAAGAACCCATCATCTGTGCATGTGTTGGCTGCATTTCAGAGGTTATTTGGGCATGTTTTGGCATGTTTTATTCACTGATTTTTTCTGGTTTGATGAGTTCTCACCTGCTTCATATACATGCCATGTAAACCATGTTTGCTAGTTAAAGTTGCATGCTATTTTAGTCCATCTTGCTAGCATCTTTTGGCCATGCTTTGAACTAGAAATGTTCATGTTTTAGGACTGCCTTGGTTCTGTCTTCATGCTTCATGATCAAATAATGCATGCTTTGTATAGCTATAGGTCAATGCATGTGCCTAGTTTTGTGTTTCGGAACCATTACATGCATCGAGTGCCATGTTTCCATGTTTCGGGGCCATTTAGCATCATGTTTTAGTGCTGGAAATTACATGCTTGTATGCCATACTTCATGCCTTGCCATGCCTTGTTAGAGTGGCCTTTGTGCCTTAAGATTGGTCCTCGGTTTGCGTGCATGTGTGCGCGCATCTCGAGTGTCTCATTTTCATCTCATGGCTACTGATGTGAGTGTGGCTGAGGTCCACTCGCATTGGTGTAAGTCCATATTGCATTGTGTATGCCATCTTAGTTCATAGCATTGCGTATGCTAGGTTGTATGTTAGAACATTGTGTATGCCATGTTACATCGAGCATTGTGTATGACATTTCATAGCATTGTGTATGCTAGGTTGCATGTTAGGATTGCATTCATGCATGTCATGCATATTGCATTGTGTAGGAGTTAGCCCAAGCACGGGAAACGAGGGACGTTTCGTACTCCGAGTGACGGAACGCGTCTCAATTCCCGGTCATCGACACTTCAGATTATCCATGATGGAGTCTCGGTCTTGTTGTGTTTATATGTGCATTCATTTCATATTGAGTCGTGCAATTCGACTCCTCGGCTATCATGCATCGAGATGTGTAATTGGTGGCACGAGGATCGAGGCATGCATACATATGTGAAAATACATTGCCATGCCCCTTTCTTGCTCTCTGTTGCAGCGAATCAGAAACCGGCAGTCTTTGGAGCTTCGTGCAACATTCCGAGATTAATTGCAAACAGAGGCTAATTAGGGCATCGCAATGGATTTCCGCGCAAGGCAACTCAAGCATGCATCATTTATCATCCGGAGCAGAGTTGAGGCAGTCCATAGGCTTACATGATAAATTACTACTTTCCTGGATTAATTTGTTAATTAATTAGGGTTTTATACTTATTCGGACTGTACTATTTATTTGGGACAGTATTATTTATTCGGAACCTCCGAGCGAGGGCAATGTTGTAATAAGTGTGCGTGCGTGTGATGTATGTCTTCCAATCCCACGTCTTTCTTCATTTTATTTACCAGCTTATGATGGTTAGATTAAGGCATGTTTCAATTAGCATACAGTATGATAGCATGTTTGCATCCATTTATCTGTTTTGCAT
Organism: Camellia granthamiana; assembly: GCA_036172215.1. Lineage (NCBI taxonomy): Eukaryota > Viridiplantae > Streptophyta > Magnoliopsida > Ericales > Theaceae > Camellia > Camellia granthamiana. Next base: position 61,028,877 of record CM069903.1, on the reverse strand, counting down.
GCACCGGGCTCGGCGCATCATACTCACTGCATCGTATTTCAATACCGAGTTGAATACATGTTAGCTGTAGCATTTCATATGCCATGTTTAGAATAGCCGAGCTTGCTATAGTTGTATTTTGTATGTGTTGCATTAGGCATTTCTGTATAGTTAGGATCATGCATGGATTTCTAACATAGCTTCTGTTTTGGCTTGGAGTACTCGGTAAGTTTTATGTCTTAGCATCCTTGCCTGTGTGTGAGTGACTGCCATGATAGCATGCTTACCATGAGGCTATATGCTTATGTGATATGCTTGCCTGAATGCTTGTGGGTGAAGGTTGGGTTATTTAGATTGGAACAATTCATTCACTGTGAGTTTTAAGACCATTAGATAGTGGCAAAACCATCTTTTCTAAAGCCCACCTGAGGGTGACAAAATCTGCATTTTAAGCCTATTTGCGAGTAGCAAACCACTTTAAAAAATAAACAGGAAATGATTTGTTCCAATTCAGGCGACCCAGTCTATACTTGTATGCTGTGCGCATCACATAGTAAATCTAGGCTAATAACCGGAATAAAAACGCATAATGTTTTCAAAACTAGATATCATGGTTAGTAGAGGCCGATCTTTGATCAGGCGAGCAGGGGTGCTCACGAAGTGACCTTCCCCAATCGTACCCAAGTTCCTGAGCCGAGGCAACTTTGGTGATGACGGACACGTGGCCTTAGGTACGAGTCAGGGTTTCCTAAATTTCCCAAAATAAAATATTTAGGTGGCGACTTTGTATCTGGCAAAGCAGTCCATGTTTGGCACTTCTTTCAAAAATCTGTTTTCCCAAAACAATTTGCCGGATTTGGACTCTTTGGTTCAGATTGAGAACCGTGACAATTTGAGTCCGAACTGTAGTGAGCCCAAAACGAACAGAACGGGACTCATCCTCCCAGGGCGTTCAGGGACGTCTACAGGCACAAGTGGAAAATCTACACCCAAGTGGAATGTCTGAAATTGACGTAGTAAGATTTCATATTCATTTATTTATGTTAATTTATTTAATTTGTCTTATTTAAAAATGAACTAATTAATTAATCTAATAATTTATTGATACCGATGCTTCAAGCAAAACTGTTATACTACCAAGATGAAAACAAACATTTTACTTTTGAACATTGTTGGCCAATCTTACAAAATAATATCAGGTGGCAAGATGTAACTCCTACAAACACAGTGAAGTCGAGGATACATACACTATTTTCCCCTAATTTAGCCCCCGATTCTTCTATGGATAACTGCATTTCTCTTGAAGATGACACCAGTCCAAGTGTTGATAACAATTGTGATAATTGTGTCATGTACTATGTTAATTAATCATGATTATGTTTGTAATTATGTGCTTAATGTGAATTTGGGTGTTAATTGCATGATTATATGTGATTTTGGCTTTGTATCTGTTCACCGTAGGAAAATCTGTTCAATTTTCCGCTTTGGAATTTAAATTGAAGGCCTTATCGGTCACAGAAACAGAAATTGCCTACGCCATTGTGATTGGCGTAATTTTTAGAGCCTACGGTGAAATTTAATTAGAAATTGATTTGGATCAAAATAATTAGATTCAGAACGATTAAATTAAGCACAATTACTTAACCTTAATTAATTTGATTAGGCCAAGGTATATAAGTGGCCTATTTGCATTGTTTTGAGCTCATTTTCCTCTTTTGGCTGAAAATCACACTCTAGAGAGAGAGGGAGAGGCCGGCTATAGAGAGAGAAGAAGGAGAATTGTGTATTTGTCTCAAAGTTTGTGAAATCGGAAGGCTAGGCTCAAGATTTAATTACAATTGTGAAGATTGAAGCTCCTAGGTGAGTAATTGAGCATAAACTTATGAGTTTAAGTTTGTAGTTTTGTGAATCCAAAGTTAAATGGCAATTGAGACCATAATTTAAGATGTAATTGATGAATATGGAGCTTGTATGTACATACATGTGTATAATTACCATGAATTGCCATATAGTTGCATATTTGAAGATAAAACATGTTAATCATGATGAAATTGAGATCAATGTGTGCATGCATGTAGCAATTTGTTATGAGTCCTCATGTTTGTGTATAAGACATGTTGATTGGGTTGAATTGGAAGTCATTTAAGACATGCATCCATGAAAATGAGACTATGGACTCAACTACATGTTTTGGAGATGAATTTGGCAAGAATTGTATCAGTATGAAATTGATCCATGGGAATTGAACTTCAAAATGTTGTAATTTAGCATTTGTATCATGTTAGAAGGTTTGCATGTGAAGTATGAGTCATGATATGCAAGTTACATAAGTTTGAATGCAAGTTTGAGCTTCAAGCAGCTTGCTGGAATTTCCAGAATTCGGCACGTCCGCTCGAGCAGGGTAATGGCCGCTCGAGTGTGAAATGCCAGCTCCCAACAGTTTTGCAGACATTATCGTCCGCTCGAGCGGGGAGAATCACACTCGAGCGTCCAAGGCTGTCACGACCCAAACCCGGCCCTATGGGTTTAGCACCGTAACCGGCTAGTAATCCGAGATTACCGAAGGCCTGCTTAACAGTAGTACAGTAAAACAGAGTTCAGGGCCTGGCGGAAGCCAATACAGTAAATAAACAATGTCCATTGAGCTGTGACAGTCTGTACGCCAAAAAGATTTTTCATGCATTCACACATGTAGAACAGTACAGTCTATACAAATTTACAGTCACACAGTATAGGGACCTAATCCCTTGATAACAGTACAGTTAGAAGCTGACAGTCTATACAGTAAACCAAAACAGTACGGAGACAGACGGGGGAAAAACAAAGCACCCCAAAGCCATAGCATGGCAACTCGGAACCTCGCAGTGAGGCACAAAGGCTGGCTTGACAAAACTGGAGTCTAACCCACGCTCCTAGCTCCGATCTGGTGGCTGAGCATCTACATATATATATAAACAGTGAGCTAAAGCCCAGTGAATAACATAATGCGTAAAGAGGTTTAGAATGAATGTCCTTACAGTAATGAAAACAGTTTAATTCCATCAGTATATCAGTTGTTCAGTACGGTAAACAGTCATATGTGGTACATCCATTAGCATATCAGTAACGGTAGGTCTTAAAAGACCGAACAGTAATGATGGCCATCAATCAGTAAACAGTAGTGGTTCTAACGTGGAAACCGACAGAGATCTCTGTAGCAGTAGCAGTAACAGTATACAGTAGTTGCTAAGGATGCCACAATACATTTCAGAATATAGGATATACATTCAATCAAATAACAATAATCACTTCAGAAAACAGTTCCGTAAACAGTCAGAAAACATTCTCAGTTGAACATATCTTTACACAATTGTTACTCACAGAGTTTGGGCTACAGTATGCTAGAGCGTGTCTCCCCAGTCGCCAACCCTACACAGTTCACAGGTTGAACACACACTAAGCTACACAGTTGGGAAATATCATAACTTAATCCCTAATTTGCCTTGGTGTGTTCTACATCTATATCCTCATTAAGATGTCTTAAACTAGGCCTAAGAATGCCTAGAATGGGATGAGGATGCAAAAATACACTTAGAAAACATTTTGCAAAGTTTGTTGAAAATAGGAGCCTCGCTCGAGCGAGCCTTCCTTCGCTCGAGCGAGCTTGCAAAATCAAAGGCTTCGCTCGAGCGAGGAATCCTTCGCTCGAGCGGTCTGTAAAAATGCAAAAGTACTGGATGCTGGAATTTTACGCGCGATGCTCGCTCGATGCCCGCTCGAGCGGAGCCCTGGACAAAGGTGCTCGCTCGAGCGAGGAATCCTTCGCTCGAGCGAGGAAGCCAAATCTGGAATTTCCAGATTTGCCTCCCAAGCTCAAACCAAGCATTCTACCACTCTAAACTCGACCTCTTGGGCCCAAATTCTGGAAAACACATCTAAATTCATTGTATAACAAGTTTCAAAGCTCAATTTATGAATTCAAGCCCCAAAGGTGAGTCAATTAAAACCATATTTCAAACCCAATTTCATAAACATGGAGAAATGCAAACATGCATGAAATCCAACCATTTCAAAGCTCCAATTTGATGTTCTAGTGAGCCATTTGTACCAAAAACAAGTTGAAATCATGGACTAAACTTAAACATGAGCATGCATGTACAATTCTACCATGAATTCAACTCAAAACTCATTCTTTCAACCATGCATGCATGAATTCTAGCATAATTCACCATGTATGAGCTACAACATGACTTAATTCTAAAATAAAACATGAATCATGCAAGAATTAGCTCTATGACAACAACAAGAAGATGAATGTCCTACCTTAGTCTTGTATTCAAGGTTTAAGAGCTCAATTTTGCCAATTTACACTTCAATTCCTCAAGGTTCAAGCTAATGCCCCAAGTTCCAAGCAAAACCACCAAAATGAACTCAATTCTCTCCTATTTCCTCTCTTGGTCGGCTAAGTGTGAGAAAAGGCTGATGAAATGAATTTGTTCAAGTGTAATACAAGTCCCTAGTTGTGTAGGATAGTGGCCCACTTAGTGGTAATTTGGTAATTACACCAATTCAAGTAATTTAATCCATTTGATCTAATTTAGTCATACCTAATCACATTTTAATTAAATACACCATAAAATCAAATAAATTCCAATGATTCCAAAACATCAATCTATTTTCGATTCGGCCGCCGATAAGGCCTTCAATTTACAGTTTAAACATAAAAACACGAACAGATAATCAATTAATCGAAAAGATAAAAATGCAATACAATAGATGTGCTCAGTCAATTCAGTTCCAGTTTTCAATCAGTCCATTCAGTACTTCAATTGGTTCAAGTATCAGTCATAAGCAGTCCAGTTTAGCAGTAATCAGTATGTAATTCAGTAATTTATCGGTAAACAGTATGGGGGTTGTTACAAAGGCATAGGTTTGACCCTCAGCTCGAGCGTCCGAATTAGCGCTCGAGCGTGAATATGAGGCAACCACCACTTTTGTAGACCTAAAGGGTCCGCTTGAGCGGCCAAAGCCACACTCGAGCGGGGAGCCCTGTTTCAGAAAGTTTGTAAAGATGTTTTGTGTTTTATTTTCCATTCTCTTCCATTTCTGACCACTCTTAGGCATGCATTGAACATTGTAAATGGATTAAAATGATCAGAAATGAGCCTAAGAGGAATGTATAAATTAAGAACGGATTGAATCGTTTGTGACCCATATGTGTTATGTAATGTGTAGGGTCGAGCTCAAGGGCAAATCCACCGGCAGAACACTGTGAGAAATATCTTAGTAAAGACATTTTCAAGTATGTTACTTTCCAAATGCTACTTCTGTATAAGCTCCATGGATTTGTTAATTTGAAATATGAATGAGTATTCTATATGCCTAATTTGTATAAGGCCGTTTGATATGTTTGATATATTTGAATTGGGCCTAAGGCCGTTTGCCGTTTTCCGTTGATATGTTTGATATATCTGAATTGGGCCAAAGGCCGTTGGATATGAATGATTGGGCCAAAGGCCGTTGGACATGAATGATTGGGCCAAAGGCCGTCGGACATGAATAATTGGGCCAAAGGCCGTTGGATATGAATGATTGGGCCTAAGACTGTTGGACATGAATGATTGGGTCAAAGGCCGTCGGACATGAATGATTGGGCCAAAAGCCGTTGGATATGAATGATTGGGCCAAAAGCCGTCGAACATGAATGATTGGGCCAAAGGCCGTCGGACATGAATAATTGGGCCAAAGGCCGTTAGACATGAATGCAAAGATGGGCCAAAGGCCGTTTGAATATGTCATTTGATATGTTGGAATACCGTGATGGGCCAAAGACTATTTGAATGAAAGGGATCATGATCATGAATACGAAATACGCATGGATATGAATACAAAGAGAATGGGCCTGAGGCCGTTTGATACGCCTGATATGTTTGAATTGGGCTCGATGTCGTTTGATGTGTTCGAATTGGACCTAAGGTCGTTTTGAATAGAGAGTTAGTTGGATCAAAGGTCGTTTCGTATAGATGGACCCGAGGTCGTATTGTTATATATAAGAATTGGACCTGAGGTCGTTTTGCATATGGACATGATGTGTTGGACCTAAGGTCGTTTTGCTTTGTTGAGATTTGTGAATCTGGTGTGAATGAGAATAGTGGTTCAAATATGTACATTATAAGTATGATTCATTTATTAACGAATCTCATTCATTAACCTCTTTATTTTGATATTATTCACTGGGCGTTAGCTCACTCTCATTTATATGTATGTAGGTGAGTAAATGGACGTTCAACCCCAGTCTTAGTGGAATTTAAGAAAGGAACCCGAGTTTTGTGAAGTCAACCCAGGTGCCTCACGCAATAGGCTTTGTTTATGATCTTTTGTATTTCTTCTGCTATTTCTATTGGTCGTGATAGACCGTTTATGTGTATAAACTTTTGGTTTAGCTGACTATGCGTTTGAATGATCCTGGTTATACAAGATGTTAACTACTGATATGTGGTGTGAGTTATTATTAAGTACATGTGAAATGTTTTGATATGCCATGTAAGTATAGCTCATTGGACGAAATTTTTAAGCTTGCTTCCGTTTGGCCCCTTACCTCTGATAGAATATCTTTTGTTTTGGTTTGAGGCCGTAGGTAATCCCTTGATTACTGGTCGGTTATGACCTTAATCCATAGGGGCGAGTTCGGGTCATGAGAACAATCCAACTGTTGGTGAGGGTAGTGTCTCTATAAAGAGTAAAAGGCCTATGGGTAGGAAAGCTGCAAAAAAATTATTTTGGAGAAATCAAGTCGTTCAAGCTGAAGTCCAAAAAATGAGCATACAATTGGACACATTTAACCAATACCTTGTTGAGAAGGAAAAGAAAAAAGATAAAAGAGAAGAAAAAAGGATTCAAGTACTGTATGAGCTGAAAGAACTTGAGATGAAAAATCATGACTTTGAGATCAGAAGACAAAAACATGAGATAAAAAAGGAAGAACATATGATAATGATTACGGACATTTCTCATTTAGACCCTTAGATGAAAGCGTATTACACAATGCGAAAAAATAAGATTTTCGCTAAGTGGTCCTCAAATGTCAGCAGCCCAAATTACTATTTTCCCCTACCTCCTGATGAATAATTACGGGATAATGTATTTAAATTTTGCAATGTTATTTATTTTTTAATGTAATTGTTAGTCTTTATTTGCAATGTCATTTTTTTATTTTGTAATGAAATTTCATTTTTTTTTTCAGTATTTTCTACAACAGAATGTAATATTATTTTTGTAATGTATAATTTATTAAATATGTAGTGATATGTTTTTGGGTGGAGTAAATTATGTTTAATTTTTTTTTTTCCAATTTTTCAATTTTTTTTTCATTTTTTATATTTGTCTAGTCGAAAACAATATAAATATATAATTTTTTTTACAAACATTTAAAAAAAGGTTATAAAAGACAAAAAATAAACAAAAGTAAAATCACAAAAAAAATATATCCAAACAACACCTACAAACTTGAAGGGAAAATTGGTTGAGATTTGTCCAAATAACAAATGACCATTAGAACACCACTGTTATAATTTGACAAAATAATATTATTCATTACTAAATTATAACAATAACAATGATATTATAGCAACAATGGTTGAAGATGCTTTAATATCACCAAACAAAACAAAATTTTCAAACAGTCCCGCTACGTAGCTCGAAATCAGCGTTGCTTGATTGGTCCGAAAATCAAAACGACGTCGTTTTGAATTTTTTTTTTTTTTCTTTCTTTCTTTCTCTGTTCTGATATGTGTCTTCTCTTCTTCAACAAAGAAAGAAGAAAGAAGAAAGAAAGAAAGAAGAAAGAAAAGGAAAGAGAGAATCAAAACCAAATCATTATCATCATCAACACCAGATTATCATCTATACACACACATATATATATATATATATGAGAGATCTATATATATTTATATAATTTTATATATAAATAAATCTAAACCCAATATGCTCAATCAATAGAAAGAAAAACCCAAATCAAAATCTATAAACAAGAACAAAAGATGATAATAGAGATAGATGATTTGTAGTGCTGTTGATGTGTGAAAGTTGTGGCCGGCTTTGTACTCGGTTTCTCTCTCTCTCTGTTTCCTTCTCTCTTCTCTCTTCCCCTCTCTCTCTCTCTCTCTCGCCCTTTGTTTCAGATATAAACAAAAAAAAAATTAAAAAAAAATCAGCAATGCTAGGTATCATGAAAAATCTTTCATGAAAATAATCATGAAAGTTTTGTGACCCTTGAATTACACTTAGAATAAAGCACCACACACTAATCAAAGTAATCCAATGATCATAAATCTTTCATGATCATTTTCATAAATTTTTTTTTATGATTCCTAACTTTTCTAAAAAAAAATTACTCAAAACAACGTCATTTTAAGCAATCGGACCATTCTAGCCGAAATATTTTTGAACTACGGATCATTTTTCATTTTCAAATGGGCTTGATTGACTGTGACTCAAGACTGAGACTTTCACCGCCAATCATGCCTTTTCCTATTTCTGATCCGAAAAAAAAAAATCAAAAAAAAAATCATGCCTTTCCTATTATTCTCACATCAACTTCCAAACAAATAAATAAATAAATAAGATAAAATAAATTCCACACATTATTTACGTGAGTATATGGCCCAGATCATTTAGAACCAACACTCTCATGTGAGGGTTGTCAAAAAAAATCTTGTAGTTTTTTTTAAAGCCTTTTAACATTTCTGTAAAATAAAAAAATAAAAAGTCTTGCTAATAATAGTCACAAGACACAAAGAAATATGTTAAAAAACCGTAGAATCCAACACATTTCTCACTAATTTCATAACACTTTTCATTCATTTTAATTTTGAAAAAAAAATCTTTTTATCATTTCCAAAACACATTTATATGAATCTCAATTAGTGTGTTTGGTTTTAATTTTTTAAAAATTGAGAGTGTGTTTGGTTTGTGTTTGTAGAGTAGTTTTTAAGATAAAAAGTACGAAAATTTGTTTGGTTTACCTTTTTTCAGAAATGGTTTTGGAAAATTATTTTGGGGAGAGAATTTTAAAAAAATTGATTGATTTGATGTGTATGAGAGAGAGAGAGAGAGAGAGAGTGAGTGATTTTGAAAAATAGGTAACCAAATAAAATTTTGAGATTTTTTTTTAAAAAATTTGTTTGGTTTGATTACTCTTAAAAATTTATTTGTAAAGAATTTTTCCCAAATTTTTTTCTGAAATACAAACCAAACAAGGCCTGAGTTTTTTGTTTTTCGTATTTTTTTTATTTTTAGTGAATATTTTTTAAATTTTAACTAATTTTTTTTACTTTTTTATAACTTAAATGTATTTAAATAGTAAATTATTTGTGAAAAAATATTTTAAATAGTAAATTATTTGTGAAAAAATATTTTTAAAAAATTAATAAATATACAAAAATACGAAAAATGTACTGAATTTTCTTATTTGTTTTGTATTTTTGGTATTTAGTAAATTTTTTAATTTTTTTTTTTACAAATATTATACTTTTTAAGTGTGTTTATATTTGGTGTGTCTAAAAATTAAAAAAATTGTTCAAAATATTAAAAATATTTAGTGAAAAAAAAAAAAATATGGAAAACGAAAAAGTAGAATTTTCTGAAAAGTGAATTTTGAAAACTAAAAACAAACAGAGTGAATTATTTTGGAAATTGACTTATTTTATTATATTTTTTTATAAAAGACATGTAAAAAGTATAGATAAGAGTTGAGTTTTTTTATACTAATATTTTTTTAATATTTTGAATTAAGACTTCTCGAAATAAGTCTAAATAATGTCCATCGAATACTTAGGGATTGTTTGGGATGACCTAAATAAGTATCCTTTTTGTCTTTTTACAAAAAGATGTGCAGAAAAGTAGAGAGATAATGTGATAAAAAAAAATAAAAAAATAAAAAAATAAATTATTTTTGAGTTATCAAGCTTGGCCTTATCAACATTTGTCAATAAAAAGAGAGGGGAAAAAAACAGTCCAAACAAAAAAGTGTGCATGAATGACATTTAGGAGACATTGGTGAATGATAGTTATTTAATTGATACACCATGTGACCAGGACTGTATATGATGAGATGGGATGCAATGCCATCTCTTGGTCCATTAAATCTCACCAGTCTCATTAAAGCATAGAATTTATATCAAATGGTTGACTATCATTTAATGGGTCAAAGGAAGACCCCAAAGGGCCACCAGTGCTGTTGTTTAATAACATTGTTTTCCTTGTTCTCCCAAAAAAGAAAAAGAAAAAAAAAAGTCAGATATATTTGAAAAAAATACTAGTACACAAACCTCATTCTATTGAAAAGGCAAAAAACTAAACATATATAAAAAAAATATGAATATGTATGCAACAAAGAGATATGAATTTAATCAATTGTGAGATAAAAGTGTGAATAAAAACAAATTTTGTGTGTATTTTACTAGTTTTTCAAAGAAAAATCATTTTAATTTTTTTTATAAGATGATAAGAAATCATGAAAATACGAAGATAAATTATATCAAAAACTTAAATAAAACCCGCTTATGGCTAAAATAAGCTAAAATTGTGGTTTCAAAACATAATTTCAAATTGTTATGTATCGCTTTGAAATACAATTTTAAGCTTAAAATCTAAAGTTTCAAATAACTACATTGACTTAGTAGTAAGTTGACAAAAATAAATTGAAATTTATTGAATTTAAAAAATAAATGTCCAAATCACTTTAATGATGAAGAAAATAAGAGTTATTTACATCAAAATCCTTTCAACCAGCAAATGTCATTTTATCTTCTCATTTATGAATTTATACATTTTGACTGTTTAATCATAAAATTGTATCGTTTCTACCCTTGCAAACTATCTCCTAAACACTTTCAAAATGGATACATTTGTACGATCTTCATATAATTGAATGGGTCAATACATACATATATGAAGCCAATAAAGTGATAGTCACTAATAATTAAGTACATATTAGTTTAATTATCTCAAAAACCAAGTAACCACCTTAGCCGAGAATGATACAGTGTGGGACTATGTGACCTAAGCACCGTCGATTTGATGAAGAGCCTTAGAAGTTGTAGGATATGGGGTGGGGTTACAAATGTAGGCAATAGAAACACAAACGTGCCGGCCACTGCCTTCTGTTATGTTTAGCAACAAACAAGACTTCGATGTCTCAACGACGTGTGAGAAAGTGGCATTTTGGAAAAATATTTAATTTTTAATTAATTTAATAATAGCAATTAAACTATAAGCGTTTTAAACCAAATGCGTTGGAGCTCATTTGGTTTGGAAACAACTAACACTGCACAAATAATGGTTAATTTTAGCATATTTATATTTTAATATTTGGATCACACAAATGGTATTCAGTTTCGTAATATGTAGAATTCCTAATCTTGTAGTATATTTAATATCAAAGGAAGGAGATTAGGTATTAACAATTATACACATAATTATTTTATAAGATTATTAATCCCATGAGATTGTTAATCACATCACTACTATTCAAAGTAATCAAATAGGACTTTATTGGCTTATTTAAATCAAATTACTTCTTTATTTTTTTACACATATTTTCGTTATAAGAAAGAAAGCCAGCTTATAAATTATATTCAAAACAATCTTATGTTATGCTTTTAAACTTTTAAGGGTGGATTAATAATTTGGCCATGGGATTCTTTGTTTGGACGGACTAGATAATGAGGAATTGTAATTCATCGGACTATTAATTTGGCCTCTTTTGGCAAAGATGTTAAAAGCCACTTTTCGACTTTTAACTTTTTTTGGGTTACATCACATCTCTACTTTTTTACACGTTTTTAAAAAAAAGTCAAAAAATTAGGTGTCGTTTGGTAACACTTACGTCTTCAGTTTTCTGCTCATATTTACAAAAATTTTAAAAACTCAAATAAAAATTTGTTCGGTAAAATTTTTGATTTATAAATCAGTGGTCTCAGTTTATAAATTTGACCAAAAAATGAAAACACAAAAAATGTGTTTCCGTTTTGAGTTTTTTTTTTTTTTACCATCCAACACTAGCCACCACTCGCTACCATTTTTCACCACCGTCTTCCGCCACCACCGCCCACCACCCACCCTCCACCACCACCTGCCACCACCACTCACCACCCACCACCCCCCACCACCACCCACTCGCCGCCACCACCACCACCACCACCACCACCCACCACCCACCTGCCATCCACCCGCTACCACCCATCACTCGCCACTACCATCCACCGCCTACCACCACCACCCACCACCTACTTGCCACCACCACTCACCACCCACCTGCCACCACCATCCACCACCAGCCACCCACCACCACCAGCCACCTGCCACCCACCCGCCACCACCACCCACCACCACCACCACCCACCACCACTACCATCACCCACCACCTACCACTCACTCGCCACCCACCACCACCACCACCACCCACTCGCTACCACCTATCACCCGTCACCGTCACCCACCCACCCGCCACCTACCCGCCACCACCCACCTGCCACCACCACCCACTCGTTACCACCCACTCGCCACCACCCACCCCACCCACTACCTGCCACCACCCACTCGCTACCACCCACCACCCGCCATCGTCACCCACTCACCCACCATCACTACCCACCACCCACCCGCCATCCGCCACCCACTTGCCACCACCACTCGCCAACACCACCACCACCACCACTACTACCCACTCGCTACCACTCACCACCCGCCACCGTCACCCACCCATCCACCACCACCAGCTACCCACCATCCACCGTCACCATTTTCCACCACCGTCTTCCGCCGCCACTTACCACCACTTACCATTTTTCACTCTTTTTTATATTTTTAATTTTTTTTAAATATTTTGTCAATTATCAAATGCGTTTGTAATTTATGTTTTTCTAAAAATAAACAAAAAATAAATAAAAACCAGTTTATAAAATTTTTGTAAATATAAACTGAAAACGTAAACGTTACCCAACACACCCTTAGCTTTTACCTACTTCTTAAAATAATCCATAGTCCATGAATTATTTGGTTGGAAATGATGTATATCTCATGTTTGTTTTCTTATGGGATTAAATGTCTGGAAAAAATTATCTTATTGAATTCAATATTTGAAATATTATGAAAAAAGGATAAATAATTAATAGACTATTTTACCATTTTTAACTATTTACTAAGTGATAGCAATACTAAATTTGTCTTTAATATTTTAATTTTTTTGGCTAGATTAAATAAAATTTTATTTTATTTTATTTTTTAAAATTAAATAAATTTATATTTTTAAATTAAATAAATAAATCATCAATAAAAATTTATGTTATTTTAAAAATAAATTTTAACTAAATTTATTTTTAAAAATAATAAATATCAAATAAATAATTAATAAAAATTACATAAAATATCAACAAAAATTTATAATAAAAACATCTATAAAAATTTATTAAAAAAATTAAATAAAGAAACATCAATAAAAATTAAATAAATTTATTTTATTTTAGTTTGCAATTGAGATTTTTATATTTTATTTTACAAAATACAATACATAATGAAATCAAATACTTAGAGGGCAAATGTGTCATTTTACAACTTAATCTCATGGGATTCCAATCCTACCAGTTTTATTCCACATCCCCCTTGGACATAATAATCTAACATATATGAAATTTATAATCTGATAAAAACCTTAATTCGGCCTATAAATTCTCAATCAAATAATGAACTTTAGGGTAGTTTGGACATGAAGTCCAACCCCCCTCTAATTCTTCCAAACAAACACCCCCTAAAGAGGTAATTAACAAATACCCATTCTGAACTAATTTACTGACTTCGTCATCCTTCTCCCTCTTCTCTTAACTTTATGATTATCTAGTATTTATAGAATATAATATTTGTGGGAATTACATGTACATTTTATAACATTTTTGAGAAAAGAAAAAATATATATATTATCTATATATTAAGGAAAATAATATTTCTGATGAGAAGCCTTATGAGAGTTCTAAGACCTCATGCTAATTTTTCTACATTTTCAATTTATAAAATAATTTTAAGAATTACTATTGGCTAAACCATCTAAAAAAAATTGAAAAAAATTTAATTATATATGAAAAGGAAACCTAAAAAAATCCCTTGATTTATGGGTTCTCTTTCTATATCAAGTCATCCTCTCTCTTCTTTGTATATAATCTAGTCATAGTACATTTCAATATCTTCGACAATTTATGAGCTTACAAAAGAATATGAAAAATATATCTACCAACCAAATATCGAGATCCTATAAATTATGTAGCACAAACCATGCCACCATCACCCAAAAAGAAAAAAAGAAAAAAAGAAAAAAATCATATTTCACCATTAAGCTATGAAGCACAACAAAAGCAAAGTTCAATTTGATGGAAGATGAATTAGGGAAATATCGATAAAGTTGAATAGAGAAAGAAAGGTTACTGAGGAAGGGGAATGTTGATGATGGAACCTAGTTGCATGGAGGAAGGTTAAGCATGGTCACACTGACTGGAGGGGATGATATCAACATATTCACATTTGTTATGATACGATGAGTTTCGTAGCATGTAGATTGTAGTCTTGTGATTCATTGGTGCTCTATAGTGATTCTGGTTTTAGACCCGACCCATTTGATATTCTGGATTCGGGTTTCATGATTCTGTATTGTTGTTTTTGTCTTATTCCTCTTTTCCCTCATTGAGTTTGGCTATTGGGTTGTATTGGTTGCGTTTGGAACAGGTTGATAGTTTGGTTTTACAAACTTTTGTTACCCAGAATTTTACTCTTCCGCTCGAGCGTCACTTCTTGTGCTTGAGTGGGTTTTTTGAACTCTCAGTACTTTTGCAGGCTTGCAAAACTATTGAAAGAGTGTATTCTACGCTCGAGCGGTGTTCCCTACACTCGAGTAGTCGTGTGCTCCAGCGGTGGTCTTCTGTCTGCAAAACTACTAGAAGCGTGTATTCTACGCTCGAGCGTCACTTCTTGAGTTCGAGCGGCGACGCCTTTTCATTGGGTCTCGGAGCTGGAGTGTCACTTCTTGCGCTCGAGCAGAACAACTTATTGTGTCTGAACGTTTAAGCATCATTTCTTGCGCTTGAGCGGACTTTGCGTATATCAGTTCATAAAAATGTCATTTCATATCACTTTTTCATATATCTCTCTCTAAAACATTTTAAAACCCTAGATCTAGAGCTTCTTTCTCTAAAATCCTCTCTCTCTCTCTCTCTATATATATATATTTTCCTAGATATAGTGGTTTCTCTACCCGTGTGCCTTTGTTAAAAAGGTAGAGCATCTGAAGGACTACGTTTTCATCCAAATAGAGTTAGGTTTTGACTTCATCCGAGTTTCTTCCTTGCTTTGCTCATCTTTTAGCTTTGAGGTAGGGATTTTCTATACTCCTGTATGACTCTTAACTTAGTTATTTGTTTTGTATAAACATAATTGTGAATTTGGAGGATTTTGAACAAATCTAGGATTTTTGTTTAAAATCAAAAGAGGGGTTTACAAATGGATGTACTGAAAATGGGTATGAGAGTGAATATGAGGTTGTGTTGTAGTAAAATGGTTGATTTTGATACTTAGGTTGGATTTTGGAAAAAGATGAGTTTGCCTTAAAATATCTCAAACTTTATTTTGTACAAATAAATGGAATTGGTATTGAAAATGTGAAATTAGATGGATGTTTATATAAATAGTGGAGTTGGACATGTATTATCTCTTACCTATGGAAATTTAGATAGTTTATCTGTCTTGAAGATTGTATATCTGTTTAGAAATACTTGTTTTGGGCTATCGGTGGAGCATAGCTAAAATTGTTGTAAAAATTGCATGAGGATTAGGCAAATTGAAACTAATCTCGCATTCGTTGTTATTGAATATGACTATGTCTTTAATACATTGTAAATGTATGATATTTGGGAGAAGAAATTGGATGTACTCCATCGAATTAAGTTGGCCTGTGTGTCTAGGGTGAAAGTCCCGAAAACCGCACGTATACATGGGTGCCAATTCCCACAGACAAAATATCCGTAAAATGGCAAATAAAAGTGAATGTATGATGGTTGCACTGGTTAGAGATCTATTAAGTTGTATTCTCAGTTTGGTTGTCTGAATGAAATGGAACAGATTTCTTGATTTGAAATATACAATTAGTACTGCATGATTTGCAAAAGAATTATGAAACGGTTTATCAATGGCATTGTGTATGCATATTACCCTTATATCTTTGTTAAGTTTCACATGTTGTATTGGATTATTTCTACTAGACTTTAGCTCACCCTATTTCGGAAAACCATTTTCAAGTGCTGGTAATATGCCTCTACCAAGGACTTAGCTCGGAAGGACCGTGGAGCTGAAGGCTCAGTTTTGTTATTTTGTATTTACTATTGTACAAGCCTAAGGCTTTATTTGTAGTGACCTTAGGACTCGCTTTTGATGTACCCAAGCCTTGACTTGGAAAGATGTAAGCCTTTAGGATATATAATTACCTGTTTAGCTTTTATTACATTATTACTATTTGGTAACACATGTTGTAGATTCAGGATGTTTTATTTATGAATGTATATCGCATGTGTCACCATTTTGTACAATCGAATTTCATGTAATAGAATGATATTATACTCTGATTTATATAGTCATTTAATTATCGTTATAGATGGTTTATTGTATTTATTTCGAAGCGTTACATTCTCTTTCAATCAACATTGCGTGATTGATACTTTATTCTTACAATGTAAGTGTGATGTGTATATTTAAATTATATGTATATACACATGTTTGAGTTTAGTGAAACATGTCCATCAACTTTATTATATAGATTTTTTGTTATAGATGTTTATGAGTTTTTTAACTGGCCTATTCTTCAAATAAAAAGTATTTGTTTTATTGCAAACACTGGATTGATTAATTATATTTATTAGCAACTAGAATCAGTTCTTTTTTTGTAGTCAACTTGGCTTCTCTGAATTTTTGGGTGAATAGGGTTCTATGAATTTGGTATCACCATCACCGAAGTCTGGAAAAATGATATTCAAATAACTATGTATGGCTTATATACGCTTCTCCACAACATTTTAGGAATTTTATTAATTTGGTTTTTGTTCTCTATATAGTGTTTGGTTTATAAAAATTTTGGATTTCATTTGACTTATTTGCCAATGTCCCTGGTGACTAATAAGTTTATTTATACAATTTTCAGAATTTGTGTATTCAATTTCTTAAAAAATGAATTTAGGGTTCGGTTGGCAATGACTTTTTTAGTTGGCTTTTTGATTTTTCTGACTTTTTTAGCCTGAGACCTTTTTATTTGTTTGGTTTTCTTGTTTGGCTCTTTGGCTTTAGAATGACAAACTTTTTTGTTGGCTTTTTGGTTTTTTGACTTATTTATTTATTTATTTTTGTCATTTTGTGATTATTTAGCCCAAAATATTTACCAAACCGGGACTTAGATTGCATGTGATAACATCTCAATTTTTTATGTGATTTGGTTTGTTCATCCATTTTGTATAAAGAATTCATTTGACTTTTTACGTTTAAGATTCTTTGATAATTTATGTTATTATTAGATTACAATTCATGATTATTTAAATAAAATTCTTGATTCACAAGTGATTGTAATCAAATGAGTCATATCCATATAATTCTTCCTTCAAGTAAAATCCACATTCACAAATAAACATAAGCCAATCAAAAGCAATAAAAATAAAATGTCTTCACTAATAAGTAGTCTAAATTTGATAATTATTGACGCCTTTTATTAATTCTTTCAGATTCATGAAAATAAAAAATCTTCACTCATAAACATGTGTAATCAAAATCCTATGTATAATCCACAACAACAAAAATCCTATGTAAATCCACCATAAAAAAAAAAAACCCTCGTTTAGAATGATTTTATATAAATCTTTTCTTAAATATAATTCTTGACTCATAGACAATTGTAATTTAGGGAGTCAAATCCTATATAAATATTTCTTTAAATAAACTACTCACAATTAGCAGTCAAATAGGAAATAAAATTCAATAGAAATAAATCTTTTACTTCACCAATGATATTGTTGGAGGAAATCTTAGAATAAATTGAGTATGAGTTATGATTGATTTTTGGAGTAAATTTGAAAAGAGAGAGGTTTTAAAACATTAGATGAAAGAAAATATTTAGGTGAAATTTAGCATACAATTTACAATAAAACTAAATAAAAATTACCAAGTTGGAACTCAAGTGGTTGTGTGGGAACACTCAGGTGCCAATAAGATTTCAAGTTCATGTTAATGAAGTGATGTCGACTTGTTGTAATAATCTAACTTTACTAATTCATTGATATGTTATCATGTGACAATATATATATATATCTTGAAGACATGATCCAAAAAATTTACTTGACAATAAGGATTACCATTCAAAGTCTAGAAATCAACATATAAGATAGTAGCCATATGTAGAATCATTTAAAAAGGAAGATTAATATTAAATTTTACAACAATGACTCATTTTAAATTATAAAATCTCGTGCATAGTACAGATAATATGCTAGTTATATAATATAAACAAAAACGTTGTGGGATCTTTGTTGATGAAAAGCTCAATCAATTTTTCTCAGATTTCTTAATTTTTATAATGTAAAAATATATGTGTCATCATATTATTGGTTCACATCAATTTTCTTTTTTAATTTAAATGATCAATATGGCAATACCTTTCAAACTTTGTCCATTAATTAGAGAATCTTTGAAATTTTCATCAATATGAAAACTTTCTATTTCTTAAATTGATGATGAAAATCTCACTATATTTTTTTCAAATTTATGAATTTTTATCATTCATTTGTTAATTATTTTTATATTACAAAATAAAAAAAATATATATATATCTAAAAAAGTTGTCAAAAAATAAAATTTAGACCAAATTTACTGTTGTTGTAACCCACATTACAAGAATTTTAAATTTACACTACACTTTTTTTTTATATATAATTTTTCTCACTACTTTTTTGAGATCCCTAAGTTTTTTCAATTTTCTTATTAACCACCGTTGATATTGTTATTTATATATCAATTTTCTAAAAATGTCATTTAAAAAATATATAAAAATATTTTCAGAAAATAAAATGTGTGGACCAGATGCATTCTGATTGTGATCATACATCACACGAATTTTGAATACCATACACTTTATTTTTGAATAATTTTTTGAATTACTTTTTTAAGATTCTTAATTTTTTCCATACTTATTAGACCACAATATCACACATTTAAAAAATATTTAGAAAGAATTTAAAAAATAAAAACAAAAATGAAATATGAAAAAACCTAAAATACTATTTTCTATATGCTTAGTTAAATTAAAAATATATATAAAAAATTAAAATGAAGTCAAGGAAACTATTTTTGTTTTCATTGGGTTAAGAATATGAAATAAAATGAGTTAGATAATTGTACCAAAAAAAAAAAAATTGTTTAATTAAATTTATTTTGTTTTCTTTGTAATCATTATCCAAAAGTAGCATAAATATTATTCAAAAAATTTAATGTCAAGTTTCTTATGCAATTATCTCAAATCTTAAATATATGTAAATAAAATATATAACTTAAAACAGTTATTGTTTTTACTTATTTTTCAAATAAAGTTTTTATTTATACATAATTGATTGAAAATAAAAAAATCTATGAATTTTTAAGTAGATTACAAAATTACCATTTACGTAAATTATAAATACACGTAATTTTCTAATGCTAATTCTAAATTGAATAATTCAACCAGTTTAAGACGAATCTAAGTGGTGCAATTCAAAGATATTAAGGTCCAATTAGAATTTTTATCTATATATATCCATGGGATGGGCATTGGCTAACAAAATTATTTATGTCAAAAATATTGCTCTATATGTTTAGACAATATTTATAGATTTATATTTTTCGTTATGTATAAATTGATTCATTTTTTTAAAATTATAGTTAGAATATTTAAATTAATTAATTTTCAAACTAAAAAGTAAAATGTTGGTTTATATTGCTAGATTGAACAAAGAAAATGACATCAGATAGAATTGGGCCAAGACGAGTTGACACAAATGTTGTTATATTCGGTTTGTGACCAATGAAAGTTACGTTCGACCTTAAATTTATATTTTAAGAGAATTGCGTATCAGTGAGGCAAACTAAAAAAATTTGCACTATACATTCGAATAGCTTTGGATGCAAGTCTAACACACAAAAAATACTTGCATTAAACACAAGAAATGACTTGCACCAAATATAAGACAAAACTGCATCACATGAAAATAAGATTTTTTACAATCTGTTTTCTAATTGATTTGAGATTTTTTTTCATATTTTTAATAGTCAACCTAATTTTGACCTTCCATCACATATCTAACCATTCCATAATTTTCGAAATCATATAAATCTCCTTTCAAGATAAACCATTCAATGATATTATTTACAAAAGGTTAATTTAGTTAACGAGGATAAAAATCATAGAATATGATCAGTATATATTCTAACAAAGATCAGTTAAAGGTTAGTTGTAGGGATAAAAATTGTAAAGGTAGTTGACGGAAGAAGAATAAAAAAGTATGGCATTGGCTGGAAAAGGAACTAGAAACAAGAGTTGAAAGTGATTTACCAGAGGAATGAAATGATTTCGAGGTGAAGCCTGACGTGGTTAGAGAAGACTTCATTTGTGATGGATCGGGGAAATGGGTCAATGCTACTCTCTCCAAAAAAATATTTCATCCTCCAATTCGTTTTTGGTTTAACAAATTTTAAATATTTTTTATTATATAATCGTAAATTAGAAAATTTAGTTTTTATGTCTTTTGAGAAAATCTAATATAAAAGTATGTATATTTATCTTTTATGTTAAATGTAATTTTTATAATTTATTCATTTCTTTTGCTCTAAAATGTTGTTGATCGACATAATGATATACATATCTATTGGATAATACTTAAAATAAAATACTAATGATAACACAATTAAAACACGACTTTAGTGCAATTTAAATAAACCAACTTATTCACAAAATTTTAACTATTTTTTTTTTTAATTTTAAAAGTATTACTTTAATTTTTAAAATAAAATTTTGATTAATTGTTTAAGACCGTGCATAACACGGGTTTTATGCTAATATATATATATATATATAAAAGCATTTAAAATAGATGAGATTTAAGGCTAAGGATTTTTTATAATTAATTTCATGCTCATGTATATTTAATGTATTTCAAAACGTACAATGCTAAATGGTATTTTCTTTCTTAATTTAAATGCACAATCAAAAGTATCTCTCTTAATTGTATAATAATCAACTTATTTAAATTATTTTTTTAAATAAATTTATAAGTAAAAGTTACATCAAATATTATAGCACATGATATATTATTTCACAAGTTATTCAAGAGATAATTAGAAGTTAAATTTGCAAACTTTTAAAGTAATTGATGATGTGAGATTTCAAAATGACAACAATCGTGAGTTTTTATAGTTTCTGTCAACAACGTTTCACTGGTAAGGGGCATTAGCATTAATAGTTAGTAATGGTTGAATTGAGTGAAAAATGTGATGGTTGAATTGAGTGAAAGGGAAAGATAATCTACACGAGATGAGAGAAAGTGATGAACAGTGGGACATGAGGTGTGGAAAAGAAGAGTGAGGGAGAGAGTAGAGGGAAGGGTTGTCTGGAAAAGAAGAAGATAAAGCTGTGGATATTATGGTGATTACAACTTTTGATTGAATGGTGCTATGAAATTTACCTTTAAGCTTAAAAGCATATGCTCATTCCACACTTTTAATTAAACAAGTTCACGAAAAAACTTCACAAAAAGGAAAATTTTCGAATGTGTATTATACCATATGTTCTAGTTATGATATTTATAGTCATTGGTTATAATCTATTATTGTTGTACAATAATGTTACAGATCCCCAAAAAATACAATACCACAACTCCCACTCACAAGTGATTGGTTCAAAAAGGAAAGAAAAATAGAAAAAAAAACAAAAAAATAAAAATACATAATTGGTCCACATCATTTTGGGGGTCATGGAGGTTCCCAACTTTGGGGGTCCCAAGTTTTTTTGTATTATTGTACTAGTTACAATTTGATTATAATTATTTTAGTTATGATCAAAAAGATTTTTAATTATAACTCATTAAGGAAGGTGTATAGTAGCATTACCCTAAGAAGAAAAAAATTTAAAACTTGAGACATAAGTTTACAAATTACAAGTGTCTTTAGGACACATATAAAAGATGAAAATTTTAAATAACACAATATACTTTTCACTAAATTCGATACATTTTTTCTAAAATTAATGTGATGTCTCGGGTATTGGACTTGACTAGTATTAAGTAGTAAGTTTGTGTGCATTATTTTCGACTTTTTGTTTTTCGTATTGGATCGTTGAGATTTTTTTTCTACTCTTACTTAATCTCTCTTAACTTTTCCGGGTTAAAATTTTTGAATTTTGGGCATTGGAACTAGTTTCGGAATACAAAAATCAAATTTTGAGTTTGTGGACAAAATCACTTGTGCAGATTTGGCAATCGCTTGAGCGGATTCTCACAAGGGTTTTGGGTTTTCTAGACAGAAAATCGCTCGTGCAGATTCTGTATTCCGCTTGAACGGTTTTGGAAAATTCTCTAGGTTCTTTTATGGAGCAAACTACTCATAGAGGTATCAGAATCCGCTCGTGCAAATTTTGGCGCATCTGTCTCGAATTTCGTGTTATTTTCCTCAAAACTGATGCCAAAAACGTATTAAACACACTTTTTCACTTTATCTCTCTATACTCATATTTTTTCTCCATTCTTTCTACAAACATACCCAAATCCAAATTTCTCTATAAGATTTAGCAAAAATCTTCAAGAATTTTAAGAGGGGGTTTTTACACCAAATCGAAGAGGGCAACGAGAGCTACCTTTACACCAGTTAAATCGAGTTTTCATCAACGTTGAACTTTCGGGTTTTCATCTCCTTCCTCTTCAAGTTTGAGGTAAGGATAATTTTTGAATTGTATATATATTTTTGCAAGTTTAAACTTGTTTGGAGTATTTCTTCATGTTTGGTTCATGATTTTGGGTTGATGAACCCTAAATGATATTAGAAGTGTATTTTCTCTATTTTTCCCCAAAACTTTTGAGAATATGAGCTATGTTCTAAAGTGTGGGTGTTATTTTACAAAAATCCTTTAAAAAATGGAACAAAAACTTAGTTTTGTTGAAAACCCTAGAATTTGGGGATTTTGAAAAAAAAAATTGAGGTATTGTAAAATTTATGCTTGGTGAATTGTTATGTGAAGAAATGATGGAGAAATTTTTTATAATTGTATCAAATGAGGAATTTCATGGAGGAAATGAGAATTATTGATTTTAAAACTTATTGTTGGTTTGTTTTGGAAAACCAAGTTTAGAAAATGATGTTTAACATGTGGAGAATACATGAATATTGATATTGTTATATTATCTCTTGAAATTATATTATGATGTTATATTGATAAGAGATGTGAGAATTTGATTACAATGGAGGATTGTGTGGTGTGATTCAAAAATGGAACTACATTGATATATTGTTATATTTTGCATTACCATTCCATCCAACCATTATCATAATCAGGGACGGAACTAGGAGAAGACTATGGGGAGCCATGACCCTTCTATTTCTGTGAAAAATACGATTTGTTATGGCATTTTAAAAATACATATCCCATTTTATACATAAAATGACCCCCAATATAAAAAATACATATCTCATTTTTATCCCATCTTGCATTCTCTTTTTATTTTGTACCAAAAAAACTTTTTCATCCTATTAGAAATTGCTTCTATGGTATTTGAATTTTTTTTTATGTGTATAGATACAATTTATATATTATATTGTACATACATGAGTGTTTATGTATATGGTAAAAAAATTTATTTATTTTTTGGCCCCTCCGATGATGAAATCCTAATTCCGTCCCTGGTCATAATTGATTTTGAACCTTACATTGGAAAGTTATTGCTTTGACAAAGAAATTGTTTTGTAAAACAAGACTATTTTGATTTGTTTTGGGCTAAATACATTAGCAAGTCCGGATAAGGGGTGTAGTTGGTATTGATTAAGTTGGTCTGAGTGTCCATAGTGAAAGATCAAAAACACCCACAGAGGACGTACCACGTGCCTTCTGGTAAAGTGGGGATTGGTAGTGCTTGTTATGCCTACTTGCAGACATCAACCTAGGGATTATCTGAGTCGTATTTACCATCCCTTGAATTACATTGAAGTTATTGAATTGTTGTATCTTCAAATTGTATTGTGCACAAAAGTTTTAAAAGATAGAGATATATGTTTTTGAGCATGACATGACATATGCATTCATCTCAGGAGATTGTATAAAATGTATATACTTTGTTAAGATTTTTTTTATTGGGCTTTGTGCAGGAAAGAATGTGGTAATTCCGCTGAGTTCAAAGCGTGAAATGTCTTTTGAGAGTACAAGGCTCTTTCCTTTTTGTTGTAATTATTTTGATAAGCCAAGGGTTTTACATGTATGGGTTTGAAAATCATTATTTTGTGTATCCGCCTTAGAAATTGTAGCCCTTGAGGGCATTGTTTTTTTTTTTTTGAACAAGAAAAAAGAAAGCTCTGTGGGGTCATCACAGCCTCCGCGAGACCTGGCCCCGTGGTAGCCTGTTGTCAGCCAAATTTAACCCAACCCATAGGAAGAGACCCACCACCAAAGTACTAATGGAGCTCAACTACATGCCACAACTTAAAGACAGGTGTCGAGCGGAGTACAGGGCAAGTTCTCAGCAGAGATCACATTGCCCCCCCCCCCCATTGCCCCCCCCCCCCCAAAAAAGGAATCGACCCTGGCTCAGTGCTGAGGAATGCGTTGCATTCTCATTGTTTTGTATTTGACATATTATACCATATGCAATAGATTCATATCTAGGGATGTTGAATGTATAACTGCATGTAGATATTTTTTTTATAAATCTCTTGAGTTTAATAAATACAAATGTGGGAGATTTAGTGATAGATATAAATTTTGAGACTTTATTTTTTGTATACATTAAACAGTGAAAGTTGTTGATTTGAAAATAAGATAATAAAATTACAAGTTATTGAGTCTTTATTGTGTTTTTCTTCAAGACGTTGCAATTAATTTTAAAAAAAAAAATATTTTCACATATTTTAAAAATATTTTTATACATTTTTTAATATTAAACAATGCTTATGGAACCAGTCGTTAACTTTTGTCAAAGAAAATTAGCATTACTCTAGAGTCGGCAACATGCAACATGTATTTAAAAAACAAAATTCAAAAAGTCAATGCTAAGGAATAAACTATAATATAGTTATTTTTTAAGGCTCATCTCCTAATGAATTTTTTAATATTGTTTTAAGTCGGTGTTTATTGGCATTTCAGTCAATTGGCGAGTCATACGCTGTCTACTAATCACGCAAAGTTCATTTTTTTTTGGGGGGGGGGGGGGGGGGGGGTTGATGCATACATAAATTTTTTGAATGACACCTGCAAAAAAATTTAAATTCTTCATACAATTGTATCATTAAGAAAAATTATTATTAAATATAAAACTAAAATACAAAAAATATAGTTAGAAGTGATAGCAATGACAATGACAATGACAATGGAAATAGTAATAAAATGCGGAGAAAATGAATAATTATGGAGTTAAAGTTTAAAAGGTTAAGAATAATAATAATTTTGATATTATGATAGATATACTAAAACAATTTAACATTTTTTAAATTGATATAGTGAGTGTGCTTGGCATAACAATTGTGTACAAAATTATAAAAATCACTCGACTAATTAATAAATCTTTCTCTAATAAGTTCTTTTTTTTTTTTTTGGTGTGGTGGGTTGTTAGGGATGGAGTTAAAACTAAGTTTAAATAGTTTAAATGAAAAGATGAGATGAAAATCTCATTTCAAATGTCATTTATTTTGTTATTTAGGGAGCGTTCAATAATGCAATGTAATTCTTAGTTAGCTTTATAAGGCGAAATGATATTTTTATATTAATTTAATAAAAATTTTATGTTCATAAAATAATATGAATATTTAAAAATAAAATATGTGGTTGGACTCACAATAATATGAATATTTAAAAATGAATTTTCTCATTTGACTACAACAACATTCTTGAAAAATAAGTTGTCACTCAACTAATACAAACCCTAAATTGACTTAAATCAATGGGTGCTTCCCAACATGGAATATTTAAAAACACTCTCCAATTAATTCAAATCTTGCTGGACTATAACTTTAAATTTCATCTTTATAAATTCTTAATAACTTTTGCGTTATACAAAATAGAAAATATATATATATATATAAATGAGAATAATTAATAATTATAATTTTATGGCGATGCTAATGCGTATCTGTTTGGTGCAAAACTTACTTATTCTGATGTGTACCTCTATAAAAGTATAATTATTTTAAATAGTTCTCATTTAAATGTAATACCGCTATAAAAAAAAGGGTGCTATATATATATATATATTAGGAAATTTGTATTTAAATGATAATAATTTAAAATAAATATTAAGGGTGTGTTTGGTAACGTTTACGTTTTCAGTTTATATTTACAAAAATTTTATAAACTGGTTTTTGTTTATTTTTTATTTATTTTTAGAAAAACATAAACTACAAACGCGTTTGGTAATTGACAAAATGTTTAAAAAATTTTAAAAATATAAAAAAGAGTGAGAAATGGCAAATGGTGGCAAGTGGCGGTGGAAGACGGTGGTAGAAAGTGGTGACGGTGGATGGTAGGTAGCTGGTGGTGGTGGGTGGGTGGGTGGGTGACGGTGACGGTGGCGGGTGGTGGGTGGCAGTGAGTGGGTGGTTGCGGTTGTGGTGGCGGGTGGTGGGTAGTGGTGGCGAGTGGTGGTGGCAGGTGAGTGGCGGATGGCGGGTGGTGGCGGGTGATGGCGGTGGGTGAGTGGGTGACGGTGGCGGGTGGTGGGTGGTAGCGAGTGGGTAGTGGTGGTGGTGGTGACGGGTGGTAGGTGGTGGTGGTAGATGGGTGGCGGATGGCGGGTGGTGGTGGTTGGTGACGGGTGATGGTGGTGGGTTGGTGGGTGGGTGGGTGACGGTGGCGAGTGGTGGGTAGTAGCAAGTGGGTGGTGGTGGTGGTGGTGGTGGCGGGTGGGTGGCGGATGACGGGTGGTGGTGGCTGGTAGCGGGTGAGTGGTAGGTGGGTGGGTGACGGTGGCGGGTGGTGAGTGGTAGCGAGTGGGTAGTGGTGGCGGATGGTGGTGGCAGATGGGTGGTGGTGGCGGGTGGTGGTGGCAGGTGGGTGGTGGTGGGTGGTAGCGGGTAGGTGACGGGTGGTAGCAAGTAGGTGGTGATGGGTAGTGGGTGGTGGCGACAGGTGGGTGGCGGATGGCGGATGGCGGGTGGTTGTGGGTGGTGGCGGGTGGGTGGTGGATGGGTGGGTGGGTGGGTGGGTGACGGTGGCGGGTGGTGGGTGGTGGTGGTGGTGGCAGGTGGGTGGCAGATAGTGGGTGGCAGATGGCGGGTGGTTGTGGGTGGTGGCGAGGGGTGGGTGGTAGTGGCGAGTGGGTGGTGGCTGGTGGTGGGTGGTGGGTGGTGGTGGTGGCAGGTGGGTGGTAAGTGGTGGCGGCAGATGGTGCTGGGTGGTGGGTGGTGGTGGCGGAAGACGGTGGTGGAAAATGGTGACGGATGGTGACTAATATTGGGTGATAAAAAAAAAAAAAAACTGAAAACTCAAAATGGAAACACCTTTTTTGTGTTTTCATTTTTTGGCCAAATTTATAAACTGAGACCAGTGATTTATAAATCAAAAATTTTACCAAACAAGTTTTTATTTGAGTTTTTCAAATTTTTGTAAATATAAACAGAAAACTGAAAACGTAAGTGTTACCAAACGGCACCTAATATGTTTGGTTTCAGTTTTCTGAATTCAGTTTTTTAAAAATTGAGTTTTTTTGTTTTTAGTGAATATTTTTTAAGTTTTAAGCAAATTTTTTTTTTAACTTTTTCAGATGCACTTTACTTAGATGTATCTAAATAGTAAAATATTTGTGAAAAAATATTTTAAGAAATTAATAAATATATAAAAATATGAAAAATGTACTGAATTTTCATATATATTTTTTATTTTATATTTTTTTGGTATTAAATGTATTTTTTAAAGATTTTTTTCACAAATATTATACTTTTTAAGTGTATTTATCTTAGGTGTGTCTAAAAATTAAGAAAAAATGTGTAAAGTATTAAAAAATTCATTGAAAAAATTAAAATACGAAAAATAAAAAAGTAAAATTTACTGAAAATCAGAACCAAACAAATTAAGTGTGTCCCATACCCATACATATCACAATTTTCACCTGCACTGTACACATGTTCACTTACCCTCTACAAGATTGAGTTTATATATATATGACTTTTATTACATAACTTTTATTACATAAATGTATATGAACAATGAAATAAATATGATAACAAATAGGATTAATAAATACATGAGTGCAAATAAAGATGAAGGGAAATGATATATGAGGGTGTATAATAGAATTCTCCAAAAATGAAATGTCTCAATTGAAAAATCAAAATAATTATTATTAGAGATTTTTTTGTTGTGTTTGGTTTGCTTTTCAAAAACAGATTTCTAATTATTTTTTTAAAAAATAGAAACTAATTTGATAAAAATAAACACTAAAGAAAATTATTTTTGCTTCTCAAAGATAAAACTACTATGAAAGCAAAGTATGCTTTAGATTTTTAGAAAAAATTTATGAAAACTAAATCAAACAGAACTTTTGTGTTTAAAATTCTCAATTGTATATGATAAAAAGGGTAAATTACACTTACCATCTCTAATAAATTTTACAAGTTTCTCATAATTAAATTGACTATCTTTTTAATAAGGTTCAAGAGATTGCAATTAATGCAAATGTTTAGTATACACATAGATAAATAAGATAAATATAGATTTTAATATAAAGAAGATAACAATATAATTTTTTTTATTCATACTATTAATGAATTATGGATGAAATGTTTGATTAGCAGAACTAAGAGAATTAACAAGTCATATAATTTTAGTATAAGATGAATAATAATATACTATTGTCTATGTTGGTTTTATAATGGATATAAAAGACTATGGAAGATTAAAAAATTTCTTAATTTTGTTAGATAGAATTTCTATTGAAATTTAATTCGAATAACAAAAATCGCAATGAAATACTGAGATGTGAGTTTTATAAATTAATAATTCTAATCTTAAGTTATCCGCCCATCAAACATGCTCCAAGTGTTGGCCTCGTTTATAAAGTTGGCTATTTTAATAAGTTATTTTAGTTTTTTAACTATTTTAATAGGCAAAAATATTTGTGTTTGGAAAGAGGATTAGATTTTTTTTATAGTTAAATGTGATATTTGTAAGAGAAAAAGTAAAATAATTATAGATTTGATGTGACATTTTATCTTATTAATTATTTTATTTGATTTTATCTTTTTATGAATTTTAATCTAAAAAACTAAAAAAATCCTTTGCCAAACACCTGTATTATATGAATTAAAATATTATAATATATTTTTGAACTCAATATATTTTTTATAATTTACTAATAAAAATTTGAAAACATGAATATGAGCACATAGTGGGTGGAAATAAAGGATTCGTTTGGAAAGTGGATTGATTTTTGACTTTTTAATTATTTTAATTTAGGGTTAAAAAGTTTTATTTAAGAAGAATTTTTGATTTTTTTATAAGAGAAAGAATGTAATAATTATAAATTAAATATATTATTTTGTCTTATTAAATTATTTTTTTTAAAACTATTTTAACCAAAAAAAAAAAAGAAAAAAAAAAAAGAAAAAACCCTCCCGTCTCAAACGAGTCCAAAATTTTTTTAGACAAAAGATTCCACACCGCAAGAGGAGGGTTTACTCTTTTTTTGTTTTTATTAATCATAATTAATAAAATTTCCGATTTAAGCCTTGCTCTCAAACACTCTTACCGATTTCACGGCGTTTTCGTGGTGACTGTTTCTTCTCTCTCTCTCTCTCTCTCTCTCTCTCTATCTCTATCTCTCTCTCACACACATTCTTCTATGAAAGAAATAAGCTAGAGATCAACAGTTGTGTGTGTGTAATATAATAATATTTACACATCGCTTAAAAATCTTATCTGCTAGATCTGCTTCGCACTCGCATTATCTCCTTTGAAGAACCATCAATTCTTCTTCTTCTTCTTCCTCTGTTTCTGTCTTTACAGTTTCAGAATGGATCGATAAGCCTTTGGTTGTTCTTATTGTCCTGTCAGATCTGTCATATCAATTGCAGAGGTACGTTTTCAGCTCATTGTTCTCGATTGATCGATCTCTTATTATGTCTTGATTTTTGATTAATTCTTTCAAGTGCGTTTTGATTGAACCCCTGAGGTTTTATGATTTTGAATTCAATGTCGCGTGCTAATTTTTGTTTAATCTCTTTTTTGTACCGTAATTTGATACAGATCTGATTCTTTTTATTTTTCCTATCAGCATGCAGATCTGATGATTTTTATTTGTTTCTCTTGTAAAGATTTGAAATTTTCAACTATTAATGCATTTTCAAGCTAACAAAACAAAACCAAAGGTTTTTGATTAAAACTCTCTCTCTCTCTCTCTCTCTCTCTCTCTCTCTCTCGTAGCCTAAGAAAACTATACAGATTCCTGGTTGAATTCTACAAGGCTATATGAGTCGTTTTGTTCAGTGTTC
Organism: Camellia granthamiana; assembly: GCA_036172215.1. Lineage (NCBI taxonomy): Eukaryota > Viridiplantae > Streptophyta > Magnoliopsida > Ericales > Theaceae > Camellia > Camellia granthamiana. The sequence goes on along the minus strand of CM069903.1, from coordinate 60,998,133 downwards.
TTGTCGTGTGTCCTCCTTGGCTGTGGCGATTTCATGTAGATCTGGATAGATTTCATGAATCCAGTTCGGTTTGGTCTTATGATTGTTTCTTTTCTTGGAAGGCTTCTATTTGTTCTTTGCAGTATTCTCCAATTTGAATTTATGAATTTTTATGATCCCTGCCTGTTAAAATTTCAAACTTTATATATATATGTATACATATGTATGTGTGTATATGCTGTACTAAAAGATTTTAATGTTGATATTATGTTGTTTTGGTTATCATTGTTTTATTGCCCAACTTTTTCATAGTATTCTCAAGTGAAGAAGGATATGAATTGTGGTTGAAAATGGATACATAGAAATTCATTTGTATAGATGGATATATGCCCACAATTGAACAGAAGACTTCATTCATTTTCCCCAGACTTTCTCATAAATTTGTTTGCCCTGTTGAAAGATTTTTCTTTGTTTGAAGAATTATTTGGCAGCACAACAGATGGCAACAATTTTGTTTTGATGCAAATCAATGTCTCAATGTTTTCTATTTGTGATGTTGTAATTTTACTAATCTAGTTTACTTGTTAGAGTTAAATGCTCTCATTTTATTTTCTAGGATCTATTGCAATGGGATTGTAACAGTTTTTGTTTTTTTGATCATAGGGATTGTAACAGTTTAAAGAGATGTGTCTGATTGTTTCTTTACTCCAGGTGTAAAATTCTAAGGAATAATTGGCATTAATAAACATGGCATTAGGTAAATACTCTAGGGTTGATGGTAGAAAATCTTCCTCGAGTTACTGTTCAACGGTGACTCTTGTTGTGTTCGTGGCGCTTTGCTTAGTTGGGGTATGGATGATGACATCATCCTCCATAGTTCCCGTTCAAAATGTAGACGTGTCCTCTCAGGAAAACAAAAATGAGGTGAAGGAACAAGCGAGCGAGAGCAGTGAGAAAAACCCTAGGAGTGAGAATAATGAGAGCAATCCTAAGCAGTTTGAGGATAACCGTGGTGATTTACCTGAGGATGCAACAAAAGGCGATAGCAATGTAAATGTAGCTCACGAGGAAAACAATAATAATTCTCAGGAAAATTCAAACACTTCTGGAAAAACAAGTGAGAATGCCGCAGAGGGAAACCAAGAAGAGAAGCTTGAAAATAAGCCTGTAAAGGAGAATGTAGAGGAAGAGACTAAGTTGACAGATGCTCCTAAAACCGAGACGGAAAATGGAGCAGGAAAAACTGAAGATGGGGAATCTAAGATGGAGGGCAAAGATTCTGAAGCTGGGGAGACAAAAACAGACAGTAGTGATCGTAACTCTGGTAGACAAGGGGACTCTGAAGACAAGAAACCTGATTTAGATGAGAGTGAGAAAAAATCAGAGAAGTCAGTTCAGACAAAAGATGGGGGTAAAGTGGATGGTCAAATAGAAGAGAAGGTGGAGCAAAATGAAAATAAGGAGCCAGATCAAAGCTCTGAAAAGAAAAATGTGGACGGACCGAATCTGGTTAGAGGAGAGGTGTTTCCCTCTGGGGCTCAGTCAGATCTGTTGAATGAAACTACAACTCAAAATGGGGCATGGTCAACTCAGGCATCAGAGTCAAAAAATGAAAAGGAGAAGCAGAAGTCTTCAGAACCAAATGAACAAGCAGGGTACAAGTGGAAAGTTTGCAATGCCACTGCTGGGCCAGATTACATCCCTTGCCTTGATAATCTGCAAGCGATTAAGAGCCTTCGAACTACGAAGCACTATGAACATAGGGAAAGGCACTGTCCAGAGGATCCCCCCACCTGCCTTGTTCCTCTACCGGAAGGGTACCAACGCTCAATTGAGTGGCCTAATAGCAGGGAAAAGGTATACTGATTTGATTCTCCAATGCATGTTCACTTCCTCTCGATTTTTCTTTCTTACTTATGTAGATATCGAATGTTTGTTTTTGCAGATATGGTATCATAATGTTCCCCATACCAAACTTGCGCAAGTTAAAGGGCATCAAAACTGGGTCAAAGTTAGTGGCGATTACCTTACCTTTCCTGGTGGTGGGACCCAGTTTAAGTTCGGTGCTCTTCATTATATTGATTTTATACAACAGGTTAATACTTCTAACTTTTCTATCTCATTGCATTAACTAATTTTTCTGTCTATAAAAATGGAAAAAATGTTTTATGATTTTGCATGTTTGTATGTCGTTCTAAGTCACTTGTAGTCACTAGAGTGCACTTTGTACCATACTCGTTTCTTGCAGCCTTCTTTGCCTGCTTTCTCTCTGTTACTTATGATGATTTAATGCTACCTTTTTGCTTGTTTCCTTTGAATGTATTATTTTTGTAGTCTTAAAGAAGTTGTGAGCATATTACAATTTTGTCTCAATGCTTGATTCTTGGGGTTTAATCTTTTTGTATCTTTCTTTTCTTTTTCATTTTTGCAAAAGGGGCAAATGCTTTCAATGTAATTCTTATGAACCCAGCCTACCATCATGTTTTGATTAACTTGGATATGTCTTGTTTCTGCAGTCTGTGCCTGAGATTGCCTGGGGAAAACGAACCCGTGTGGTATTAGATGTTGGATGTGGAGTTGCTAGCTTTGGAGGCTATCTCTTTGAAAGAGATGTGCTCACAATGTCATTTGCCCCAAAAGATGAACATGAAGCCCAGGTTCAATTTGCACTTGAAAGGGGAATCCCTGCTATATCTGCTGTGATGGGCACTAAGAGACTTCCGTTCCCAGCCAGAGTCTTTGATGCTTTGCACTGTGCACGGTGTAGGGTCCCCTGGCATATTGAAGGTATTTTATTTATTTATTTCTGACGACTTTGTTTTGAGAGTGGTGCTTAGACAACCTTAAGCTATTTTAGCTTAAGACCTGCAATATTATATTGCATTTATATAATTCTTCCATTCTCCATTTGTTTCTTGGTCTAGAGTGTTTTGTTATTTGACTAACTTATTTTGAGTGACTCTTTTGTTTAATTATTATTTATAGTTTTTGTTTAGAAATTGATCTGATGCTACAAACTGCAGGCGGTAAACTTCTATTGGAGCTAAATCGTGTACTGCGACCTGGTGGTTTCTTCATCTGGTCTGCTACTCCTGTGTACCAGAAAGATGCAGAAGATGTCGAGATTTGGGCAGGTAGATGATTCTCTCACCTACATTTATTTTCCTGAAGTGAGTGGGCTGTTTGTTCTAACAAATTGTGCAATTTCTTTTTTGGGATTGTGGCAGCCATGAAGAAACTAACCAAGGCAATGTGCTGGGAAGTTGTGCAAATAACTAAGGATAGATTGAATAAAGTGGGAATTGCTATATATCAGAAACCTACTTCAAATGAGTGCTATGAGCAACGATCACAAAATGAGCCTCCTCTCTGCCTAGAATCTGATGATCCAAATGCAGCCTGGTACTTTTTTTCTTTAGTTGAAATTTAATTTGTTTTTCATGTTTCTTAATTTGTTTGGCTTACTCGGCAACTATGCTTACAGATGGCACAATTCGAAAGTACTTTTTCATGTTTCACTGGTTACCTTGTCTCTCGCTACACCTGTATAGGCATGTTATTACGTTTTAGATTCATGCAGTGTAAGAACAGGAAGTTTGTTATGCACCTATTGGTCTGACTGCCCTGACGCTCATTTAATTAATGTGGTGCGTACAGGAACGTGCCATTGCAATCATGTATGCACAAAGTGCCTGCTGATGCAACGGAGCGCGGGTCTCAATGGCCAGAACAATGGGCAACAAGATTGGTGAAACCACCTTATTGGTTGTTGAGTTCCCAGGTTGGAGTTTATGGGAAGCCGGCACCTGAGGATTTCACTATAGACTATGAACACTGGAAACGTGTGGTGACTAAGTCATATCTTACTGGGATGGGGATTAGTTGGTCTACTGTGAGGAATGTCATGGACATGAAAGCTATCTATGGAGGGTAAGTAAAAATAATTTTTGTGCCCAATATGGAACAATCTCCAATATATGTTAGTTTCATTTCATTTCATTTCTTCTTTTTATTTTTTGTTTTTTAATTTCATGATATAAATGATTATGGTTGCAGATTTGCTGCTGCTCTAAAAGACATGAACGTGTGGGTCATGAATGTGGTCCCATTAGACTCTCCAGATACACTGCCCATAATATTTGAACGAGGTCTATTTGGAATTTATCACGATTGGTGCGAGTCATTTAGCACCTATCCTAGATCATATGATCTTCTCCATGCAGATCATCTCTTCTCCAAGATTAAAACGAAGTGTGTTTTTGTCAATTCCAATTTTGATTCCTAATTGAATAGGCTTTTTAGTCATTTGTTTTGAGTCCTAATGACTCAATTCTGATTTTTGTGATTGTTTTGTGGGTACTACTTCACAGGTGCAATTTAGCAGCTGTGGTTGCTGAGACTGATAGGATTCTAAGACCAGAGGGAAAGCTTATTGTACGTGACAAAGTTGAGACCATCAATGAGCTGGAGAGCTTGCTGAGGGCTATGCACTGGGAGATTCGCATGACGTACTCGAAGGACAAGGAAGGATTGCTATGCGCCCAAAAGACCATGTGGCGCCCCACAGAGGTGGAGACACTCACATATGCGATTGGTGAAATACGCTAGAGCGATATGCTATTGTACCATTGGTGAAATATACGATTTCTCTCGTCAGTTGTGCTTTTGTATTCTTGAGGCATTAATGCCACTGGGAAATAGGTGATTCTTTTTTGTTATGGTTACTTGCTAATTCCAAATCGATGGTTACTTGTAAGTGTACTTAGCCCAATGTATTATTTCTATTAACGATGCCATTAATGCCTCGTTTTTTGTTTTGTTTTTGTCATCATTAGGATTTTGGTTTCTACGTTTTTTGTTCGGGATTTTCATTGTAATATTAAATATTAGTTATTGATGGAATATGAACTCATTCTTGAAAGTGTAAATCCCATTGGTTAGAAGCGATGACATACTTCAAATTCTAGAATTACTTTGTGTTTTTGTAGTCTCTTTTTTTTTTTTTGGTCAAAAATGTTAGAGATTTTAAAAGTTTTACTAAATATCTTATATGGGTGTGAGTCTTACATGGATTACATGGTGTAGGTTTCACACCTATGTGAGATATTGGGTAAAAATTTTGAGTTTTTAACATTATTAATTTTTTTTTTTTTGGGGGAAACTTACTAATAAGTCTCAAACACAATTTAAAATTCATCTAATCCCCAAAAAAATACTTATATCAATTAGTTTTATATATTTTTAATTATTATCGAAAATTTAAATTTAAATTTTTATTTTTTTTAAAAAAAATTTAAAGACGCTTCTACATTTCACCACTGTTGGATTTCCGTCAAACGGTCATTGGAGACTTGTCAGAATATTCAACATCACTGGAAAGTCGTCGGAATATTATTGAAAATTTGTTGGAGTATCATCGAAATGTTTTGAATGTCATTGGAAGTCATTGGAATGTTTAGAATATTCGCTGGACGTCAAAAATATCGTCGGAGATTTACCGGAATGTCTAGAATATTATTGAAAAAAAAATAAGAATAAATTGAGAAATTAAAGTGAAAAAACATAGCAAAATGTGCTAGCAACAATGGAAAAAAATGTTATTTTCAATTTTTGTAGGGTTTAAGTAAATAATTTATAATATTGATCAAAATAAAAAGTAAGTTTTGAAACTATAAAATGTTACAGTTTCAAAGTATGATTCTATTAAATATTTATCCTTGTTAATTAAACTGAAAAACATGTTATGAAATTGTAAAATTTTACAGTTCTAAAGAACGATTCAATTCAGCACAAAAAAAAATTGAAACTGTAAAATTTTATAATTTTCGCTGCTTGTAATTAGAACTCGAAAACAACTTGTTTAGAATTTAAAAATTTTCTCCATTATAACAGGAAAATAGAAGTGTATAGTACAAAAAAAGTATTAAAACTAAGAGATCGAATGAAAGAAATAGATATAGAGAGATGTTTGTACTCCAATAACTATTTTTTAGTTTAGATCTAGTTGGATCTAATGTAGATCTACTCAAATTTGATGTAGAGTAGATCTACTCATCTTTTTCATTGGAAACTCATTTCTTTCGCTATCCGTGAGAACAAAGTAAGGAGTTAATACTCGGTGGTTGTTTGTGAACTCCAATCAATAGTGGTCACTGGTGATTGCAGATTAGAAAGAGACAGAAAAAAAATGAAGGTGTGGTTGTGGTTGTGGTTGTGGTCGTTGTCGATATCAAAGAAAGAGAGATATAGAGAAGAAAAAAGGCCAAAGGAAAGAGGAGAAGATAAATATATATAGAACTTTTGGGTTTATTTAAAAGATTTTAGCATTAAATAGAACACACACTTTTCAAAAAAAACTTTGGTTGCATTTGGTAGAGTTTTCTAAATATGATTTGAGAATAAAGTTGTATTTTGAATTTGTGAGTTTTGGAATTATGATTTGAGTGTAGAAAATTTATTTGGTTATAATTTTTGAATAGAGTGTTGAATTGAGTTTTGAAAGTTTGATGTGAAATAAATTTTTTTTGTTTGGTTATGAGTTTTGAAAAGAGTTTTCAAAACTTAATTCAACCTATAATTGATAATCAAACACACAACTCAAAACTCGATTGAAATTTTTGATCAACAGTCATAACCAAACTATTTTTAAAATTCAATTAAAAAAATCAATTATTAATTTTTTTTTCAAAATATTTTTTTTCAATTTTTTTTTCAAATAATTTTTATGTCAATTATTTTTTTCAATTAATTTTTGTGTCAATTAATTTTTTAGGCCTGAATATACATATATATTTTTTTTGTTTACATTTGTAATATTTTCCAAACATTTTATTCAAACCAAACACGTTTATAATTTACATTTTTATAAAAATTAACAAAAACCAATTTATTAAATTTTTTTAAATACAAACCAAAACGTAAACGTTACTAAACATTATCAACGTTTTTTCATTTGTTAAATTTTATCAATTTAATGAAAAATCCGTTAACTTGTACTGTTTTCCTGAGCTTCATTATTGTCCCTCACCCCTGCCTCACCTATGAAACTCATATTATTGGGGCTATTGATTGATGTATTTGACTATGAAATGACTAAATTGCCCCTCTTTTATAAAATTTGAAATTGGTATGTAAGCAAAAAAAAGAAAAAGGGCAATATCGTAATTTCATTCATGCAGATGACCCATCACTTCTCTGCTGGTTGTCAGTTGGTCACTATTCAATAAAAGAAAAGAAAAGAAAAAGCCAAAACTCAGCTACAGATTGCCAGTTGGTTAGTATTCGATAAAAGAAAAGAAAAAAAAAAAGAAGAAGCAATTATAGCTACAGATTTTTTTGACCATTTATTTCATTAAGGCTTTATATAAGTCACCAACTTCATTCCAATAACTTCACCATCTTCATCAACTTCATTCCAACAATTTTAACTTCTTCACCATCTTATTTACATTCATTATTCAAATAGTAGCAATACAACAAGATCACAGACCCGAGCCATACAACCACCTCCTCTACTACCTACCTCAATTAATTTGACAACCAATTAATTTCAAAAATTCAGTGTAGATATTTACAATTCATATCCGTGTAAAAGAAGAGACGAAGAGCTTTCATAAGAGGTTAGTTTGAACCAAAGCTTCATAATTTTAGAGTTTCACAATTTCAAAGCTGAGCTATAGAAGTAAGCTGAATATTTCAGCAAACAGGTCGACACGAAGGTCAATGGGTGGGTCATTCGGCCGGTCAACCGGCTTCACTCCCAGCTTCTAGCAACCGAGGCTCAATTTGGTTATTTGTTGCTTGCTTTTTGCACCAGCACTCGAGATTCAGTTTGGTTATCTGTTGCTTGCCTTTTGCACACCATTTTCATACATTTTGCTATACATCTTTCATACATTTTTCATACATTTTTCTTAACTTTTGTTGTCATTTTGCTTATCTTCAAAAGTCATGCCGAGAACAAAAAGAGCTAGACCCGACCGTGGTGAAATCTCTAACCCTTCACAACGTCAATAACAGCAACAACAGCAGACCTATCCAACTATTGATTTTCTCATATATAATCACGAACAAACTTATTCAAATTTTGCCAATAGACCAATTGTTACCGGGAGAATGGTAAATCTACCTTCTCAATATGATCCTCTGTTGCTTGGTAGACTGGAGGCGATGGGATGGTTGCGTTTAACTAATTTACCATAAAAGATATATCCCCGTCTTGTGTATTTATTTTACCTTCACTTGAGACCTACTGAGGGAGAAATTGAACAGAATAGTCTAACCTCTTATGTCAAAGGTAAAATAATCACACTGAAACCCCACACTTTGGCACAAATTATAGGAGTTCAGTCAAGGGATTTGTAATGTCATTTTCAGACTGAGTCTGGCTTAGCTAACATTGTTGGTGATATAACTGAGGTTTATACCACAATTTGTGAGAACTGATTTACCGGCACTAATTTACAAGCAAGACATTTGAAACCCCACCTTCGTATTCTTCATCGATGGATAGTTGAAAATGTCACTCCCAAAAAAAGACATTTTGATGTTGTTCCATTTTTTAATATTTATTTGTTATATTGTTTTGAAGTTGAACAAACATTAGATTTATGCTACATATTATTGAAGGAAATAGTGGTTGCAAATCTGGGTACGCTCAGTGGTCAGTTACTACCTTTTGGAGTTCTGCTAACCAAAATTTTCAAAGCACATCATGTTAGCGTTGAAGGTGAAGTAGATGTGAAAATCACTTCACCAATTTCAGAGTATACAATGACCGAAGCTGGTGGCGCTAAAAACTTACTGGGATCTATTAATTTTGCAAATGAACCAATACTTGATCCTGAAGACCCCAATGACAATGCCATGCCACCAAATCAACAAACCCAATATCGGATTGATTATTTGGCATTGGAACAAGAACGGTACAATCAACGCGTACAATGGGGAACAATAAATGGCTAATCAGGTCAATAGATTGGGTAATCGGTTCGATGAATTTGCTGCCGCTCATAACTCACTAATTCAACAATTTGGTGAGTTTCGTGTAGACTCTGGGAGATGTGATGAAGTGACAAGTAATCGCATTGATTAGATTGACCATCGAGTTACTCAGGTGTATTATCACTACTTCCTTTCACCTCTACCACCACCTGACAATGACGCTTAACTTGTTTTCATGAGTGATTAAATGATTGACATATGTTGTGGTTATTTTGTTTTCTTAATTACTACCCATTGGGCTATGAAGCATGGTATAAGAGTATCATCTTCAAAATTGTATCCTGTATTGGTGCAACTTTAATTGTTTTTTTTATTTATGAAATGTCAAATATGAATGTTATTTTGTTGGAGCGATAAGAAAAGAATAAAAACAAACGAAAAACATTTATAATTATATTTTGTGATGTGTGTTATAATATTTTGTATTAAAGTTATGAATAATGAATTTAGGATGTGCACTCCAAAATTAGGGATGCTAATGTTATAACACTTTGTGATTTGTGCTATAATTTTTTTGTCCCAAAAAAGTTATGACTTTTGTAGTAAACAAATTATGACATTTTGTATTTAAGTTATAAAATTTTGTCAAAAAATTATGAAAAACATACCATATGCATTTTTTTTTAAAAAGTGCATATTATAAATCTCCCCTAAATCATGCACGATTGTCCTGAAACCTTAAATTTAAGGCCCTTTAATCCTTTTGATAAATTGCATATTTTTGTGCGAATCAATAGCAGATACTATTATCAGTCAGTTTTGATGATTGTAGAACTCAAAATGTGAAAGTCATAAAATATATCTTGACAGCTTACTTAAAAAATAGTTAACTCCAATAACTATTAGAACTTTCTTTTACAAGTGGCATTTTTGCATCTTTTACAATTTTTATTTATGTTCGGGGTAGATCAATTGTAAAATATTTTTTTTGTTTTTATATTTTTGTTTTATTGAAAGGTAAAATTAAAATTGCATAACACTTGTAAAGAGCACGCTTCAAACTATAGTTGCATTGTACACATTAAAAAAAAAAATGATTGTAATAATACATACAATATTACCAAATTCACATTATTTGTTCACATCACAAATCTACCCATGGCCAACATGATTTTGCCACATAGCAGTAGTAATTGCATCCCTGAAGTTCGATTGGTACGTCAATCCATGTTGTGACATGTCAACATAGTCAGCTTGGTCTCCAACAAACTCGTCTGCTGCCGCTTCTGCCGCCATTTTATTATTAGCTTCCATGAAGAATGGGTCCATATCTACATGCAAACAGATCCAATTGTGCAGTACACAACATGTAATCACGATAGGGCCTTGTCTTGTAGACTTGTAATTTGGCATGGACGGCAATATTGGGAAGCGCTTCTTTAGAACACTAAATGTTCTTTCAATGACATTGCGTAACGACGAATGTCGACAGTTAAACAATTCCTTGGGTCCATAATAATAACGGCCATGAAACTCTTGCAAGTGATAGCGTTGGGAACGAAATGGGGCAAGAAATCTAGACATGTTCATGAAACCAGTATCTACTAAATAGTATTTATCTACATGTAAATAATATAGGCAATGCTCTGTCAAATACATGTACACAAAAATATTTTTTAAAAATGTACAATGTGTTATTTGGTGACACTCACCATGGGGTGGGTGTGGAAACTGTAGATTAGCTTTTGCAATAGAGTCAACTAAAATAGTATTGTCGTGGATGCTACCTTCCTATCCAGAATTAATAAATGTGAATAACATGTCGAAATTGCAAGCTGCGAGTACATTTTGCAATACCGTAGATTTGCGACCGCGGAATGTATTTTGTCTTGAGGCAAGGACCCATGCATCCACCAATGTGCCATCGATAGTACCGACACAATCCTACTTGAAATATATTTGTTTGACATTAAATGTGAAACAAACTTGGATATTACTTTTATATCGTTCCTTACTGTTATTGAAAACTTACAAGACAAACATATAGTCATACCTTGAACCAGGGAAAAAACCTCCTGTCATTTAAAATTTTTACGAGTATCTCGTCTTGGTTACGTGGTTTGATAACTGTTGATGCAAGCTTGCACAGTGCCCGCATAATAATTTTGATGTGCCGAAAAATAGTTTCAGTGGAGTGTTGAAATCTATCGGCTAGTAGTCTATGCCAGTCATTTTCTGCGAAAGTGTATAAAAAAATTCAAAGCGATTCCTCGACACTGATATGCATATGTTCAGTTTTGACAAAGCCATTTTGAAGTAAAGTGTCTTTTAATAAAATGAATGTTTGGGCATCCATTCGCATAATGTCCAAGATTGTTTTTGGATGGCTATTTAATAAATTGAAGATATAATCATCACCTTTGAATGGATAAGTTCGTTGCTGTCGTCTACTACTTGACGCATTTATATGGTCATGCATAAAAGCAATCATCAAAAAATCCATAAAATCTTCAATAACCTTATCCTCCTCTGATGAGCTCCCCATTGCATTGTTTTCTGTGTCGGATGACATATTGTTTCGGCTATATCACAATAAAAGCATAATTATTAAAAAATGTTTAACAACATGCTAACTATTACCATTATTGGTGAAACTGAAATTAATCAGTGGCTATATTTAGTCGGCCTTAGTCATTTATCGAACTAAATGAAAATATACACGCAAAGAAAAAACATATTAATATTTAGTCATCTTGTCATAAGAAAACGGACATGAAAGAACGCAAAAGAATAAAATGACATGTAAATGTAAAACAGAAACAGTGTCAGAATAAAATAAAAAATAAACATAAAAAGATGAATAAAAAAGAGCATATCATAGGGTGAAAAAAAATGAATAAAAACAAATCAGAAATCATCAAATCATCTTGCACAACCACAAAGAGAACCGTAAACTCGATCAAGTCACAACTTCTCACTTCACTGCAAAGCTATGATCAACTTCTCACTTCACTGCAAAGCTAGGATCATAGCTAGGCGCATATGAGGAGGAGTATGTATAAAAAACCTTCGCCATTTCTTGTCTTTGAATAGTGTCAGTGCCCTAACGTACTGGACCGGTGGTATGTCCCCAAGCTCTAGCAGGGCATCTTGATATGTATCTAGGGAATAGTCATCACCACCTGCACTTACAGCCTCTGTGTCAGTTGATCGTGCACATGAATGTTCCATTTTTTCTTGTACGTAGGTAGTGAAAGCTGCGCACACATTATCGAAGCCACTTGACCGTCACCTTTTAGAACGACCACTGTCAATCTGGCTATTTGTAGGGCCCCTCTTATGACTTTTGCCCTTCGTTGGTTCCATGTAATCATTACTGAATAAGTCAACAGCAATGGTTTCAGCAACATTATTCCCACTAGCTCCAGGGCTCCAAAATTTATTAAGCATTTCATCTTCTTCATCAGAGTCAAGGGCACCTTGTGTGGATGCATGGGCCAAGGCCCCAGTGGCATAACAATTTTCAACAATTTCGGCAATTTCTTCAAAATACTCAAATCTTTTTGTCCTAAACTTCTTTACATTTTTTGTAGCCTACAGCAATTGAAAATATTGAAAATAAACATACTGTACGTGTGATGAAATGTTACAAACAAAAATTGAAAATGGTATAGGTTAATGAAAAACCTTATTCCAAAATTCATCGTGTACAACAACCGTTCCTACAATGGGATCCAATCCTAGACCGATTTGTGCCTGCAGTCACTTGAAAGTTTGGTAATCAGCTTTCAATCGCTGATATTTTTATTGCACCTATTTTGGTGTGTATCGAAATCCATAAAGATTTTGCAACTGAGTTGCAAAATGATTCCAATGCCTAACTGTTTACACAGTACTACAGCCTGTTGTTTGATTTTTTTGTACCTCTTCTCTCAACATGTTTATTAACTTCATTTTAATTCTGGAACTCCACATTCTTGTATCTTGATTGTCATATGAATTGTTCCCATCCATCTAACAACACACAATTTATATCTAAACTAATCTGAAGTGGATATAAAAAAATAACAATGCAAAAATCAACTACAATTATGTTTCAGTACAAATAAAAATTAATCAATTGAAGTTGTTAAACAGTGTTGGGAAAAATAGATTAATTGAAGTTCTTAAAAAATGTCGGGCAAAACAGATACAACAATAAAAACCAGATAATATTGCATGCAAAAAGTTTGTGAAAGAAGTGTATGTAGTAGACAATAAGCAGAAATGAGCAGAAGAAGGAGAGCAGAAGAAGAGAACCATAAAAGAGGGTGAGTGCAGGTCGAGCCAGAGGTGGAAGAGAGAATGACGGTCGCTCGGCCGGATGACCTGGGGGACGACTGGCCAGTTGTCCTGGCAGTTAACTGGCTCAGCACCGTTTGTACAAATCAGAACTGATTTCAGAACCCATTTCGACTTCTCAGCACCTATTACATAGCAGATGGATTGAAGGATATACGTACCAGATCAGTAGGAGTGGAATAGTTGTCACAGGTGATGGAGTGGGTACAGTGGGTGGATGTACGCTTCTTTGGTAGTCGTCTGATTCGAGAATAGGTTTGAAAAATTTGACCTAAGACAAATAAATTCGGAATAAATTTGGGGATGTTTCAGAAAATCAGTGAGCTGTGAAAATAATTTGAGAGAAATTTGTAATTTATTTGACCTCGATCTTGTTGTTGTTTGGTTGCCCAAAGAGTGAATCTTCCACAACACACAAACTGCAACTCATTTGATTTGTGAGAGCTGGTATGGGTGAGAAGGGGGTTCATAGGCATGGTTTAAAAAATGGTCTCAGTTCACAGAGACGAACATGACCGGTGAAGAATTATCAGCCATGATCTTTCAAACAGAGGAACAATCATCCGTGATCTTTCAAACAGAGGAAGATGACTCATCAAGTTCAGCTTTAAATTTCTTTTTGCACGTGAAACTTTTTAGAAATGAAGTAGACGGAAGACACAAAATATGTATCGTTGGAAGGTTTTTACAGTGGAGAAACGAAAGGAGAAAGTTGCCAAACAGGAATTGGAGATGTATTTTGAATGGTATGGTGGAATTATGATTTGAAAATTGTATCCAAACGTGAAACGCGAATGGACGAGTAGAAATGAATTTTGAGAATACAACCAAACACAGCCTTAATTTACCCCTATTTTTTTTGGTGGGTAGCTTGTAGTTTTCCTCTATGGGCCTTTTAGCTACTAATATACTTGGAAAAGGATTGATGAATAATTGTGTTCTTTTTGTGTCATAATTTTGTGGTTTTTTACTCAACATAAAACACCAACAAAACCTTTAAACCAGACCGTTCAATCATGACAAAAGATCATAATGCCCAAAAAAAAAAAAAAAAAAAAAAGACTGATCAATCACCATAGCAATAATTGTGTTCTTTTTGTGTCATGATTTTGTGGTTTTTTACTCAACATAACACACCAACCAAACCTTTAAACCAGACCGTTCAATCATGACAAAAGAAGATCATAATAGAACCCCCGCCCTTGCCCCCCCCCCCAAAAAAAGAAATTTAGACTGATCAATCACCACAGCAAGATGAAAACACGTAAAAGAAACAAAAAATACTTGTCCAATCACAATACATTAAAAAAATAAAAATAAAAACAGCATAAAAACAATGGTACACCCAAGTACAATCCATTTTTCAATTTCCTGCAATTTCTAATTTAGATGAAATTGCTTCTCTCAAAGCAAGAGGAGTATTTGGACTGAAAAAAAAGATGACCCTAGCATCTAAAAAGCAAGAGTATTTGCTTCTCTCAAAGTTCACTTATGGTGTACATTACTACTTTAAGAGGACCTGAGGGTGGAGAGGATCTCAACTTGTTGGGAGTTGAGATTCTCTCATTGGGCTTTCTCATTGTCCCCCTATTTGTAATGGTGGAGATGTACTTTGAGTTAATCCAACGATTCAGATTTGGGCGGGAAAAACAAATTTAAATTTGTTTTATTATTTTTTTATTTTTAAATAGTCAAATCTGAACCGTTAGATCAACTCAAAGTGCATCTCCACCATTGCAAGTAAAAATGTAAGGAGAGAGTCCAAGGAGAGGATCTCAACTTGTTGGACATGACCGTAGCATCACAAGCGCCTAGCTCAACTTCAAGAGAATGTAAGGGTAGAGCTGCAAATGAACAAAACTGTTCGTAAACAGGCTTGAGTTTGGGTCAGTAAAAGCTCGTTCGAACTCAGTTCGTTAATTTTTTTTTTTTTTTGCTTTCAAGTTCAAACTCGTTAAAATTTATTCGACTCATAAGTTTGGTTCGCTAACTGACTCGTTTAATATTTATTATTTATATATTAAATAACATAAAAATATGAATAAAAAATAAGATAAATATGTTATTTATATATTTAAAAAATATAAATGTAAATAATAGCTAACTATAGATAATACATTCATATAATAGTGGTGGTAGATATTATTATTTTGGTAAAATATTGACTTTTTCTTCTAGTATGTTTATATATATATATATATATTTCAGCAAAGTAAAAATTTCATTAAAAACATGAAATTAAAGGTATAGGAAGATGAAATGCATCAAGAGAGGTTCAGACAGTACAAAATACTCTTATTATTGCTACTCGCACTCATACAACCAGCCCCTCGGCCTCACAAATTTTTTACTAGAAAATCCCCCAAAACAAAATCAAATAGTTAAGAAGCACTTAACTCAAAAATCAAAAAAACAAAAACCCCAAAGTCCAACCACACTATAGCAAAGAAAAACCCAAAAGCAGCACTCTTGATTATTTTATATTAACCATAGCATTAACACCCACTAATCCAAAACATCAAAATCGAGACGCATGCCTCAAGAACTCCTCGCTGTTCCACTCCTGACCCTTCTGCCGGCCTTTTCCTACGCCTGACATCTCCATCGGGATTCACCCACTCTATGGCCGGAACACTGAAACATCTACGGCCGGAACTCCCACGTCGGAACACTGTTCCCTTTGCAGTACATTACCCACGCTTGACACTTCCGTCGAAACTTCACCTACGCTTGACATTTCCGCCGGACTTCACCCATTCCATGGCCGAAGCTTGCTTCCAATATCGAGACACCCACGGCGAAAACACCTTTTGGTCGAACACTTACGTTAGGCTTTATTCTTGGCAATCCCGGTTGACAAGGATTTCTTTAAGAAGTTGGTTTTCTTTCAAAATTAGGATTACTTTGGTTTTCTATAAATAGTTGGTTTTCTCCAAAAACTAAATTAATTCCTTCAGATCTTCTTTTTGGTTCTTAAGGTTTATATATGGGGATATTTTGTTAGTTTTCTTTGATATTTTATTGAGTATTCAACTCATGGTTTAAAGAGAGTACATCAAAGGTTTTGTTTGTTATATACAAGAGAGAGAGAGTTGTTCTTCGGTGGATTCTGAAGAATTCGAGCCTGAAGCTTCGGTGGATTCTGGAGTGGCTCATCGTAAAGACAATTTCGAGGTGAAGACGGGGTTGGAAGAGGCACATAGAGGTTGGTTCAATTAGGTGTGGATTTGCTAGGTAATTGAGAGTATACCTGTGTAATTCCTTTAAATCTTCTTAGTGGATTGTTTTGTGGCTGTTGCCTGTGGTTTTTTAATCACAATTGGAGGTGTCCAATTGTGGTTTTTCCACGTAAAATCGTTGTGTCGATTTGTCTTTGATTGTTGGATTGGAATTGTTATATTCTGCTTAAAATTGATACATAATCACAATCTAGGGGATTTCTAGATTTTTCAATTGGTATCAGAGCAGATTGTTCTTATTTTTTTTTCTTTTCAAAAAAATTCTTTTAGAACGAGATCTTGTTTGATTTGTGATAATGGATTCAATTCGTGAGGGAAATTCTATGGTTCGACCACCCCTACTTGACGAATCCTCGGGGAGTGAAGATGAAGAACTTCAGCAAGCATATTAAAAATTGTATAAGGAGTCTCTTAACTTATTCAAATTAAATGACAAACTCACAAAGAAACTCAAAACATGTGAAAGTGAGAATGTCAAGTTAAAAAAAGAGATTTCCGAGGCTAGGAATGATGTCCTTAAGATTTCTAATGATTGACAAGCTCTTTGTGCAAAACTCTTGACTTGTGAGACAGAGAGGGATGAGCTACAGCAAATCTATGCAACATATGAAGAAAAGATTGAAAGTCTCGAGATGTCTCAAGTTGCCTTGGAGGAGCTAATCATCAAGAAAGAGGAAGAACTCAAGTGTGCTATGGCTACCATTGGTCTTTGGAACAAAGGATCAAAGACTTTAGACAATATCATTGGGTCTCAACAAATTTGTTCTGACAAGAGTGGCATTGGTTTTGATGGTAAGAAAGAGAAAAAATAGAGTGCTTCCACATCTCATGATACAAGAACTCAAGGAAAGGGAAAATAAAAAATTCAACATAAGGATGGACTTCTCAAACTTCCTAGAGTTGGTAAGGTAAAAGAAAAGAAGGTACACCTTGTTTTTATTTGTCATCATTGTGGTATGCATGGTCATATTCGCCCTTATTGTTATAAGTTGCATGGGAGAGTGCCTCAAAAGGGTAGAAATTCGACTTACATATCTAGGTGGAATACCAAGATTCATGAGGGTGCTCACAACACCACGACACTTACCAAGACCGCTAGACCTGATTTTGTTAAGACCAAAAAGATTTGGGTGAGAAAACTTGACTTATGTTAATGTGTTTACTCTTTTTAGTTTTTTGAGTCTCTGTGTGTTTTTTTCAATGGAAAAAAAAAAAAAAATCCAAAAAGATTTTCTTGTATGGTTTTGCAAGCTTGAAATTTTTGAGTAGTCCTTGGTGCATATTGGAATTGATGAGAATAACCATTACATGTTAATATGTGTGTGCTTTCTGTGGTCATTACTCATTTTGGAGTGTGTGTTCTTTGATTAGTATGTCTCATTCTGTACACACTCTTGGATTAGCAAATATCGGAGTCTTTCGCCTTGGTGATTATTTTTTTCTATAGACTTCTAGCATTGTATCTTTTGCTTTTCTAGAGGAATTGACCTATACTAGCATATCATGGGTGATGTTGAGTCTCTTAACCACCTTCCATCTTTTTGCATCTCCATGGCTTTCCCCTCTATTCTTTGTAGTCCAAGCATGAGGAAAAGGCTACTTCAGAGTCACCAACCAGGCCATCCTTATTATATCTATGCTTCTCTGGTTCGGTTTCCATACTCTTGAGCGTGTCAGCCGCCAATGAGTGTGCAAAAGAAAGGAAAAAAATGTGCAAAAGAAAGAAAAAAAATGTGCAAAAGAAAGAAAAGAAAAAAAATGTGAAAAAAAATAAAAAAAATAAAGGATTCATTGATTGAGGGGGAGCTCCGCTTTTACTCACCAAATACCCCTTGATTCCTAGTGGTTTGACTTTCCTTAGTTGTGCTCAGATTCTCTTGTCAGAGGTCTAGCTTTCATATCACTACTAAGATTTGAATCTAGTGTTTGTTGAACTCTAAGAGTCACACACACACTTTTATCATGGGATCTATGCTTTTCACATAGTGCATCACTTTCTTTCATGAGGAATCTTCTATAGACTGTGCACATTGTGTTTTCAAGTAGTTGTGTTTCTTGGATAATCTTGTGTGTTTCAAGGTACAAATCTGAAATTCCTTACTTGTTCTACCATATTATATTTTGTTTTTCTTGTTTAGTGTTTTTAGTGAGGAGGAGTTTGGTTTATCATTACAAGAGTTTGTTAGCATGATCACTTTGATTTGTTTGGTAAGGGAGATTGGCTTTAGTTGTTTTGCATGTTGCTTTGCATTCTTGCATGCTCCTGATATTTACATCATCATATCATTGCTTGTGTGGTTTATGATCATGCTTTAGTTGATTGAGCTTCCTTTGTCAATTCGTGACAAAAAGGTGTTGTTCATGTTTTCATGCTACATGTTCTTAATATCTCCAAGTCGCATCTATTCATTTTTTCCATCTCATGCTTCAAGATAATCTTGTCATATGTTTATTATTTTTTTCATATACTCTTGTGGCACTAATAATTGTTTTGGAGATTGTGACACTAATAACTGTTTTGCAGATCATGACCTTGAGATAGAAGTTGGCTTTTGTTGGCTGTTATGGGTTGAGGTGATTAAGATTTTATTTGTTAGGTGTGTTTTGTCACAGCATTGCCAAATGGGGAGATTGTTAGGTTTTATTCTTGGCAATCCCGGTTGACAATGATTTCTTTAAGAAGTTGATTTTCTTTCAAAATTAGGATTACTTTGGTTTTCTATAAATAGTTGGTTTTCTCCAAAAACTAAATTAATTCCTCCAGATCTTCTTTTTGGTTCTTAAGGTTTATATCTTGGGATATTTTGTTAGTTTTCTTTGATATTTTATTGAGTATTCAACTTATGGTTTAAAGAGAGTACATCAAAGGTTTTGTTTGTTATATACAAGAGAGAGAGAGAGTTGTTCTTCGGTGGATTCTGAAGAATTCGAACCTGAAGTTTCGGTGGATTCTGGAGTGGCTCATCGTAAAGACAATTCCGAGGTGAAGACGGGGTTGGAAGAGGCACATAGAGGTTGGTTCAATTAGGCATGGATTCACTAGGTAATTGAGAGTATACCTGTGTAATTCCTTTAAATCTTCTTAGTGGATTGTTTTGTGGCTGTTCCCCGTGGTTTTTTAATCACAGTTGGAGGTGTCCAATTGTGGTTTTTCCACGTAAAATCGTTGTGTCGATTTGTCTTTGATTGTTTGATTGGGATTGTTATATTCTACTTAAAATTGATACATAATCACAAATCAATATCTAGGGGATTTCTAGATTTTTCAACTTACATCCACTTCCACTTCCATGGCCGATCTAACAAACACTACAAGGTCGAAAATACCTCCTCCACAAGCCAAAACACCACCTCCCACGGAGACAAAGCTTATAAGAACCACCAACACCAATACCTCTCATGGCTAAAGAAAAATTCATGGCTAAAAGACCCAAGATCCACCCCAAGAACAACTCCCTCTAGAATGAAGTTGCCAAACACCATAAGTACATCAGAGTGCCTGAGTCGAACAACCTCCTCTGAGCTGAACGAAACGTCGACCTCCATAGATCTGAATAGAGTTCACCCCTCAAACTCCCACTCTCAAAGGAGCGCCCGAATGGAGCTCCTAAACAAATCTAGATCATTCCTTTTTTCGGCCCAACGCCGACCTCCGCAGATTTGAATGGAATCCACCCCTCAAACTCCCACTCGCATAGGAGCGCCCGAATAAAATTCCTAAACAAATCCAACCCTCCCATATTCAAAGCGCCTTCCGTGGTTGAAACCCCCCAAGACTGAAACCCCACTCCTTAAACAACCAAGAGAACTGAAAAAGATTTGGAAAAACTATGGGGATTCAAGTTTATTAGAAAGGAAAACAACAATCAGGCACAAAAGAGGCGAGGCCAGCCGACCGCCATGGCCTAAGGCGACGGCCGGCTGGCCAATAGTAAGGCCCAGGGTGAGGTTTTTAGAGAGAGGAAATTTTTTTATTGTATATATAATTGTATAATTAAAGTTTTAATTGTAACTTTAGTCTCATACGCAAATATGAATTCATAATTTTTTTGGTTTATTAAGGTTTGTGAACAGGTTCGAGTTTGAATCAAGCCTAAGGTAACTCGGCTTGAGCTCAGTTTTTTATTCAAACTCATTAAAATCTTAATAAATAAGTTCAAACATACTAAAATTCGACTCGGCACCCCTCATTCACAGTCCTACTTAAGGGGGTGTCATTCAACAATTCTCCAATGATAACTAAATAGCCACCAAGTAGTATTCCAATCAGAGATAGAAAATAGCACTGAGCTTTTTGGACTCACTGTAATAAAGGTAGTACAAAAGATTTTAGAGTTTAGATAACATTTTGCAAGATCTAACCTAGTAATTAATTCAGTCAATGAGCGAATGCTACAGTTTAGGCTTCACAAACACCCTTAACGCATTTCATACTTTGTGGCCTTCTATCTCTCTATCTACAAGCTCCTTTTACCTTTTACTCTTTTTTATTTTATTTTATTTATAACAAGGTTTTTTTTTTTGAACAGATTATTTATAACAAGGTTGATAACATAAATTTATCATGATTATAACTACGATTACATGGTCAAACAATACCCAAATGAAATTGAATAATTTGGGGCTTTAGCTGACAATATTCCATTAGCATAAAGTATCAATCTTGATTGGACCATCTAATTTGTGGCAATCTCAATGAGTTTGGATCCTCTAAAGTGAAACAGTGAAGAATTAAAATCTGAAGTTTGGACGATCTAATTTAAACATTTCCAATCAAAATTAAATGAGAATCTTATTAAGAAGAATTATTACGTTTAGGATTCAAAGATCTTGAGCTGGTTACACAAAGTGGCTTTTTTTCATGACATCATATTACTCATTGATTGATAACATGTAAGACAGCGAATCTTATCTTAATTACAAGGAGAGGATTTAGTAAAAAATCTACTTTTTGTGTAGTTTTCTGTTAGACTTGAAAACAAAACAAAAGAAAACACATAAAAGGGACACGTCAACAAATCTTTATTTAAAATTCAAAAGGAGATAAAGGGAAATTTGAAATTTAAAATGATGTAATAGTTATAAATTGTTGACTTCAGATTTTGATGTTTTGTTTCAATCTTATAAAATGAAATGGAGATCTCAATGTCATTTATGGAATGGGGATGATTTCAAAATGCACACATCTAACCCCTTGGAGTGATTGTATTCTTAGAAAACCATACATGCCAAAATGGCAAGATTTTTATAGGTAACTCTTATTTTTATTTTGTTTGAGAATTTATCAATTTGTAATAAAATGGAACTACACCTAAAGTCAAGTCCTTTCTAAATTCCTTACAAGAGTTAGTTATGTTGCATCTTGACACTTAATTACCTCATCTACCTGTGGGAGCGAGTCCCGGGGCCTAAATTGGTTAAAAATAACATAAGCCTTTTGTCTCCCCACTTGATTTGCCTACTTTTATGCTTCTTGTGCCATTTCCCTCATGCCATATAAAACACAAATCATCCAAGAACTCAAAAATCATTCTCTCAAAGGTAAAAAGAGAGATATGGAAGATGATAGGAATAAAAATGGACCACATGTGGGCAATACAGGTAGCCCTGAAAGCTCATGTTCAAAGAGTAGCAACAACAAAAATCATAACCACAACAACAACAACAACAATAAAGAACAAGACCGGTTCCTTCCAATAGCCAACGTGGGACGGATCATGAAAAAGGTGATTCCAGGCAATGGGAAAATCTCTAAAGACGCGAAAGAGACAGTTCAAGAATGTGTGTCAGAGTTCATTAGCTTTGTTACTGGGGAAGCATCCGATAAATGCCAACGTGAGAAGAGGAAGACCATTAATGGAGAAGATATCATATGGGCTATCACAACCCTAGGGTTTGAGGATTATGTCAACCCACTTAAACAATATCTCGCAAAATATAGAGAGTTAGAAGGAGAGAAACTTCATCTTCCTAAGCAACAGCAGCAACAACAACAACGATCTGAACAAGGATTACAACATCATGAGCATGAACAAAATATGCCTTACACTAGTGTATATTCTTCGACTAGTCTCATCTCTCAACCATCTTTTGTGGCAACAGATCAACCATTTTTGCAGCCTTACCATTCAACTTCAATTCAAAAACAATTACATCAACAAGAACATATTGATTCTGTCGGGCGTTGGTAAAAAGAAGTACAATGGGTTCTATATCATCTTATATTTTAGTGTAATAAGATACATATGTGAGTAATTTTTATGTAATGTTATAGGTACTAGAAGAAATTTTGTCAATGCCCTTTGGCGCCTTAGACACGATAAATACAGATTGAATTACAAAATGTAAATTCAAAATGATATGTCTAAATAACTATTGATGTTTCATTCACATTACAAAAAGCTAAAAGTTCTCATGCACACATTGAAGGTTTTGTATTGCCTCATTCTCTCAGAGCTTCTCTATCAAAAGGTTTAGATACAAAAAATATGTGATATGGCTTTTAGATTGAAAGTGTTTATGTCTATTATTTGAAGACTATAATCCCAAACAAATAAAAAATAAAAAAAATTAAAGAGTTTTGAAGGCTTCATTTTGCACTTCTAACAATATTTATGGATTATCAATATGGGATCTCCAAAATTATCTAAACTTAGACCCCAAACTCTTGATTTTGTTTGAACTTTAAAATTCAAACTTGTGCAGCCCATTGTGAACTTTTCTTTTTCTTTATTTCTTTTTACTTCTGAAAGGTTATTAACAAAAAGCTGGTATAATGGCACTGGTTCAGTAGAGACTAGAGAGTAACAACTCCTATGGGATAAATCCTAGTTTTGATCTTGGGGTGCCTCTTGAGAAAGTGTTGGTACCAAAATTAAAAAATAAATATTAAGCGAAATCACAACGGCAAGAAGGCTCTAATTTTATGTGGCGGGCCAAATCAGCTTATGGTCACGGGAGGTACTAATCTTTCATTATACAAAATATTGCGTTTACACATCTTCTACTATCACCAAAACTAATAGTAGGCATATAAATATCTCCAAATAAATAATCTAGGCTGAAACACAAAAATATTGATTTTTTTAGACTGTATTTAGATGGTGAATTTGCAAGTGAAGGAACACGACCTTAAGGATATTGAAATCCCCCATACATAACATAACCGACGGGACATATTCCACGTCTGACTTGTTCTCTTTTTGAACTTTTAAATCGTATTGGAAGGTGCGGCTGGATCACCTCGTTAAGTGGCTTGGGTGGAAACACAAATCCATCAGTGGGATTTTGAGTTTTTTCATTAGCACATCATTATGTTTCTTTATGGCCATGGCAGTGTCAACTGCATCCTTTTTGCTCCTTTCATTGAGATCAAATTTGTGAGTTCATTTAATATGAAAGAATTGTGTATGATTTTTGATTAAATTCTGTGCACGTAAGTTTTCATTTGATCTTTTGGCGTTCTTCCCATTTCTATCCTCCCTAGGTCCTCCTCACTTTATGTACAAAAAAACAAAAAAAAAAAAAGAAAAAAAAGTAAAAAACAGAAAAAGCCAATTGAAAATTTTAGTTACCAAATTAATTTTTTTCCTAGCTTTGGGCTTTTTTTATAAGGTGAGTCTTTTGTGTGGGCCTTTCGGACTACATTAATAATAAGTGAGTGTTAGGTCCCTTTGTTGTCAAATCCACGAACAAATTCTGTTTTATAGAGTTGTAATTTTTCCTTGTTTTTTTGTCCTTCCCGTTCGAGCAGGACCATTGGCGCTCGAGCGGAATGTGTACTATCTCAATAGTTGGGTGTGTCTGTGTAGACACTCCATTTTTGACCGACCTCAAGACTCAGACGTCACCGATTGAGCGCTTGGTGATGTTGCATATTGTGCTCGTTCTGAGGTTGCGGAGTCCCGGCTGCGAGCCTTGCCTCCGGACTTCCGGACTCTTTTGTGCTTTGCCTCGGTTTGCGAACCAGGCCCTGTTTTCTCTGTTTTCTCTTCCCGAAGGAAGGGAGAGGTCTCGTAGACCATCTCTCAGTGGCCGTAGGCTACGTTTTGTGGTCGTAGGCCATTTTTGCCCATTTCGGAGCCCGGTTCCCAGTTTTTGGAGCCGTCAGGCCGTGTGCCTCGGTTCGGGACCGCCTAACTACCTCCGTTTGCTCCGGTTTTTGGCATGCATCTTATTTACTCCCTTTTGAGGGACACTGTGGTCTGAGAGACCCACTTCGTGGTCGAACACCACTCCTGGTGCCCAACAGGCAGTTTTCGGGGCCTTGGACTGCGCGTCTCGGCCCCCAAACCTTCATTTTGCATCGGTTTTCGTTCATTTTTGGCAGGGACCTCTGTTTCATCACCAGGAAGGCCGTAGAAGGGTGGGAGGCCAGTAATTGTTCCAGCAACCAGTTATATTTCCTTCATCGCCCTCCGACGCCCGTTTTTCACACTTCAAAGCCAATGTTGACCACCCTAGGGTCACTTTCTTCAACCCTAACCCCCATATTTGTGATATACACATCTGGGAGGCCACCAATATTTGGTGGCTGGCCAGTAATTGTTGTTGGACCTTTTGAACCCCTTTGAAAAATGGCTTGTTCTCTCTCTTGGTTTACAGTTGCCAAATTTTGACCACATACCTGTGTTAAGCATACATGGGAGGCCACCAATCTGTGGTGGCCGGCCAATAAATCACCTTGACCCTTTTGACCTCTGGCCGGCCGGCCATGGGGGGTGGCCGGCCGGCCACCTGCAGCTCCAATACCTGGCCGGCCTGAACCCCTGCAGTGTGTACATTGCAAAACTGACCTCTTTGACCCCCCAGATTTTGTATCCAGAGGGCCAAATTTTGGGGGGGAAACTTGAATTCTTTTCCCCCCATTTTCCCCCCCTTTTCTCCCCCTCTTTGCCTATATAAACCAGCCTCCCCAGCTGGTTTAAGGGTTGAAAAAAACCCCTTTGAGCTCCCATATATATATATCTCCTCTCTCTCTCTCTCTCCCTTCAAGCTTCAAAACCTCCAAGATCCTAC
Organism: Camellia granthamiana; assembly: GCA_036172215.1. NCBI lineage: Eukaryota > Viridiplantae > Streptophyta > Magnoliopsida > Ericales > Theaceae > Camellia > Camellia granthamiana. The sequence goes on along the minus strand of CM069903.1, from coordinate 60,972,613 downwards.
CCCCTTTTCACACCACCACCTAGCACCACTCCACCACTTCCATTTCCAGCAGCTTGGAGCTCTTCTCAGAGGCTAGGAGGCACCATTTTTCAGTCCAAGAGGCAGCCAAGGCTTGGTCTTCAAGGGTAAGCACCATCTCCCCATTTTCTAGCTCATTTTTGTACCATTTCTTAGCCCTCTTTGCTTGCCATTTTGAGCTCCGACCAAAACTGAAAGTGGCATTTTTTTGAGCTCTATTTCATCTTTAATTAAGGGTCTTACCCTGTTTGGGATCCCCATTTTGCACTTGCTTCATTACCCCTTTGTATGCCATAATCTTGCATAGTATTTTTGGCCTATGTGTAATCTGTTTTGGAGCATGATGTAAACTGTAGATAGGCTTATTTTGAGCCCTTATTCAACATTGAAGAAGGGTTCATCACTGTTTGGGACCTCCATGTGTCACTTGCCATTGAACCCCTCTTTGGTCCCCATTTTTGCATGATTTATTAGCCTATTGAGCTTCTGTTTTTGGACCTTGGTCCGAACTGAAAATGGCCCTATTTTGACCCCCTATTCATGTTTCATTAAGGCTCTATGGCTGTTTGGGACATACTTTTTATACTTCATGTTATAGCTCTCTTGGTGCCCTTATTTTGCATAGCATTTTGAGCATACTTGTATCTGTTTTTGGGGTTTGTCATAAACTGTAATACATCATATTTTTGGCCCCTCTTCAATGTTGTAGAAGGCCCCTTCTCTTTTTGGGGCCAGAATTTGTGAGTTGCTTCATTACCCCTCTCTTGGCCCCCGTTTTTGCATGCTAATTTAGTCCCACTTGTGCTCACTGTTTGGCCATGCTTTAAACTGTAAAAATTCTTATCTTGGGGCTTCCTTGCTTCTGTCTTTTCATTTCATGTTCAAATTATGCATGCATTGCATAGCTATAGGCCATTTCATGCGCCAAAATTCATGTTTCGGGATTGATTCCATGCATCGGGTGTTGTTTTTCCATGATTCGGGGCTGTTTTGCATCTCATTTTGCCTCTGAAAATTGCATGTTAGTATGCCATAATCCATGCTTTGCTATGTCATGTTAGAGTGGCATTCGTGCCGTAGGTTCGGTCCTCGGTTTGCGTGCACGCGTCACGCACTTCGAGTTGTCTCATTTTCATCTCATGGCCTCTCATGTGAGTGTGGCTGAGGTCCACTCATGTTAGTGTAAGTCCATATTGCATTGTGTATGCCATTTCATTCCATAGCATTGTGTATGCTAGGTTGTACATTAGCGCATTGTGTATGCCATCTCATCTCGTGCATCGTGTATGCCATTTCGTAGCATTGTGCATGTTAGGTTGTATCTTAGTTGCATTCATGCATGTCATGCATATTGCATTGTGTTTGGGATAGGAGTTAGCCCGAGCACGGGAAACGAGGTACGTTTCGTACTCCGAGTGACGAAACGTGTCTCAATTCCCAGTCACCGACACTCCAGATTATCCATGATGGAGTTTAGGTTTTGTTGTGTTTTCATGTGCATTCATTTCATATTGAATTGTGCAATTTGACTCCTCGGCCATCATGCATCGAGATGCGTGATTGGTGGTACGAGGATCAAGGCATGCATACATTTGTGAAAATACATTACCATGCCCCTTTCCTGCTCTCTGTTGCAACAAATCAAGAATCAACAGTCTTCCGAGGCTTGGCGTGCTTTTCAAAGAACCATTGCAAAACAGAGGCTAATTGGGGCATCACAGTGGATTTCCGCGCAAGGCAGCCTAAACATACATCATCCATCAGAATCAAGGCAGTCCCTGGCTTGCATGCCAGTTTATTATTTTCTTAGTTAATTTGTAAATTAATTAGGAATTTGTACACATTTTGGATTGTATTATTTGGACTGTAATATTCTTTTATTCGGGACTGTATATTTATTTGGACCCTCTGCGCGAGGGCATAATTGTAATAAGTGTGGGTGAGTGTGATGTATGTCTTCCAACCCCACGTCTTTCTTCCCTTTTATTTACCTGCTTATGATGGTTAGATTATGGCATATTTCAATTAGCATACAGTATGATAGCATGTTTGCATTCATTCATCTGTCTTGCACGCACTGGGCTCGGCGCATCATACTAACTGCATTTGTATTTCAATTCCAAGTTGAATACATGTTAGCTGTAGCATTCCATATGCCATGTTTAGAATAGCCGAGCCTGCTATAGTTGCATTTTTGCATGTGTTGCATTAGGCATTTCAGCATATTTAGGATCATGCATGGATTTCTAATGAGCTTCTGTTTTGGCTGGGAGTACTCGGTGAGTTTTTATGCTTTAGCATCCTTGCATGCGTGTGAGTGACTGCCATGAATAGCATGCTTACCATGAGGCTAACTGCTTATGTGATATAACTGCTTGAATGCCTGTGGGTGAAGGTTGGGTTATTTGGATTGGAACAATTCATCAAATGTTTGTTTTAAGCCCACTAGATAGTGGCAAAATCATGTTTTCTAAACCCACCCGAGGGTGACAAAATCTGTATTTTAAGCCTACTTGCGGGTAGCAAACCATCTTTCAAAAACAAACATGAAATGTGTTGTTCCAATTCAGGCGATCCAGTCTATACTTGTATGCTGTGCGCATCACGTAGTAATCTAGGCTAATAACCGGAATAAGAACACACAATGTTTTCAAAACTAGATATCACGGTTAGTAGAGGCCGGTCTTTGACCGGGCGAGCGGGGGTGCTCACGAAGTGACCTTCCCCAATCGTACCCAAGTTCCCGAGCCGAGGCAACTTTGGTGATGACGGACACGTGGCCTTTGGCACCGAGTCAGGGTTTCCTAAATTTCCCCATAAAAAAAAAATATTTAGGTGGCGACTCTGTATCTGGCAAAGCAGTCCATGTTTGGCACTTCTTTCAAAAATCTGTTTTCTCAAAAACGATTTGCCGGATTTGGATTATTTGGTTCAAGATTTAGAACCGTGACAATCGAGTCCTTGAACTGTAGTGGGCCCAAATGAACAGAACGGGACCTAACCCTCCCGGGGCGTTCGGGGATGTCTACAGTCTGCAAAAATACTGAAAAGTGTGATTTCGCACTCGAGCATGGGTTACAGCGCTCGAGCGAAAACTTGTTTATTCACACGCGTGTTTTAGTGGATCCGCTTGAGTAGTCCATCCTGCGCTCGAGCATAGTGCGCGGCCCCTGTTTTCTATATATATGTGTTTAAGTCTATTTTAGGGTTAAGTTTTCCTAGATCTGTTTTGTAAGCTCTAAGGTTTTGTTTTGGGACTTATTTGCTAGTTTTTCTTGATATCTTTGAGTGAGTTTTCAACCTATGATCTGAGATACATACATCAAGGAGTTTGTTTCTTCATATTGAAGAGTGTTCTTCTTCAGTGAAATCCGGATATTCAAGCATAGAGCATCAAAGGAGTTTGATACTGTGTGTGGTCGTTGATTCGACAGTAGAAGTTGTGGATTCAACTTCATACTAATCAATTCTGAGACGAAGGCTGTGGTAAAAGATTTACAGAAGGTTTGGAGACAAATTGGATGTGTTTGATAATTTGTTTGTTATCTTTGTAATCTTTCTTTCTTCAGTAGTGGATTGATTAGTGGCGTTTCGCCGTAGTTTTTTTTTATCACAATTGAAGGTGCTTCAATTGTGATTTTTCCACGTAAAAATCGTTTGTGTCGATTTATTATTTTTTGAAAACAACAATCTAAACCAATTTCGTAAGTACTTGATGATTTAGATTGAGTGTTTTGAATAATTGGGAATTGGAATAATTAAATCTTGATCTAATCACGAATCACTTAGGATTTTCAGGGAGATTACTTGTAGGTAGGAGAAAGGGAAAAAAATTTACTAATACATGATGATGAAATATTGAATCAATATTAAATCTTCATTCCCTTTCATAATAGAGTACAACATGTATTTATACACAATCACAGTAACAAACTAACTGCCTAACTACTGTTTAACTAATTTGACCAATGCTGTTACAGAGGGACTAATAAAACTAATGCTATTATAGAGGGAGTGATAGTGTATTGAACTTCATGTAACCTCATCTTTATCAGGCTCCCGCAAGTTGAGAGGGGGAAGACCAATGAGAAGCTTGGAAGTCAGAAAAAAAAATCTGGCAGAGGACAAAGGTTTAGTGAAAATGTCAGCAGGTTGGTCTAATGTGGGAACATGCCGGAGAAGCAACTTGCGGCGGGCAACCTTCTCACATATAAAATGGCAATCTATTTCGATGTGCTTAAAGCGGCTATGAAATACGGGATTGGCAGCCAGTGATAAGGCAGACATGTTGTTGCACCAAAGAATAGGAAGAGAAGGTTGTGGAATATAGAAGTCCTGAAGTAGCATTTGCAACCAAGTGAGCTCAGCAACTGTGTGAGCCAAAGACCGGTATTTAGCCTCGGTAGAGGACATAGAGACAGTTTGTTTCATGGAGGACCAGGAAATGAGATTGGTGCCGAGAAAGATACAATAAATAGATGTAGAACGGCAATCAGAGACATCACCAGCCCAATTAGAATCAGAGTAAGAAGTAAGCTAAAAAGAACTGTGACTGAACAAGAGATCATGAGAGAGTGAACCTTTAACAAAACGAAGGATTCTTTTAACAGCTGAAAAATGACCAACAGTTGGAGCATGCATATATTGACATGCTTGATTAACAACATAAGATAGCTCAGGGCGACTAATAGTGAGATACTGAAGAGCTCCCACAACACTGTGATAGAGAAAAGGTTGGTTGAAAGGTAAAGAGTCAGTGGCAGAGAAAGAAGACTTGGTGGAAGAAGACGTAGCACAAGTTTTGCAATCAACCATCCCAGCTTTATTCAGAATATCAGTGGCATATTTCTGTTGAGACAAAAAGAACCCATGGGAGGATGGTTGGACAACAATGCCTAAGAAATAGGAAAGATCACCTAATTCTTTCATGGAAAAGGTAACATGCATATGAGATAACAAGGAAGAAACATAAGAAGCATTAGAACCAGTGAGAAGAATATCATCAGCATAGATAAGAAGATAGGTAATGGAAGAAGAGGTTTTATGAATAAAGAGAGAGGAATCATAAAGACTCTGAATGAAACCTTAAGAAAGGAGGAAAGAGAAAAAAGTGGAATACCATGCCCGAGAGGCTTGTTTTAAACTATAAAGAGCCTTATGGAGTTTGTACACAAGATTGGGGTGTGAAGGATCAACAAAGCCAGGGGGTTGAGTCATGTAAACCTCCTCTTCTAATTTGCCATGTAAAAAAGCATTAGAAATGTCTAGCTGCTTGAGAGGCCAATGATGATAAAGAGCCAGACATAAGAAAATCCGAATAGGTTGTTTGGCAACAAGACTGAAAGTATCCTGATAATCTATGCCATGCTGCTGTAGAAACCCCTTGGCAACAAGTCTGGCTTTGTGCTTGGCAATAGAGCCATCAGAATTCCTTTTAAGTTTGAAAACCCACTTACAGCCTATAGCTTGTTTAGAAGGAGGAAGAGGAACAAAAGTCCATGTGCTTTGATATTGAAGAGCAGCATATTCATCAAGCATAGCCTAAAACCAAACTGGGGAAACAAGAGTAGATTTGTAGGAGAGAGGCTCAGAATCAGGTGAAGCAAGAGAAACAAAAAGAGTTGAAGCAAAACAAGAGGGCCTAGACTTGGATCGATTTTGCATAGGGTGAGTATTGAGAGTAGAAGGAGGGAGAGGTAAAACCACAGAAATAGAATTGATGGGAATTGGTGGATGTGGAGCAGATATAAGTAGAGAAGATGGAGAAGATGACAATGACAATTAAGGCAGAGAGATAGGAGGAACAAGACATGAGGGAGCTGGCTTGGGAACAGAGAAACTGGGCTGGCTGTTCTGAAAAGAGGAGGACAACTGGCTATTTTGAAAAAAAGAGGGCAGTTGGGATTGCTATGGTGGCCTGGGCAGCTGGGACTACTATGGTGGCCTGGGTAGCTATGACTACTGCTGTATCCTGGGCAGTGCTGACTGTTGTGGCCTAGGGTGAACAAAGGATTGCAGCTGATGTGACTTGTGAACAGAAGACTGTAGCTGATGTGACCTGGGTTGTTATGATTGGAATTGGGACTACTGTTAGGGCCTAGGTAGCTGGGACTGCTGTGGCCTAGTGTGAACAAAGGACTGTTGTGGCCTAGGATGCTGGAGGCTGGGCTGGCTTGCAGAGCTAGACTTTGTGGTCTAGTTTGGCAAGGACTGTGAAAAAGGAGACCAAAAGAAGACCTGTAGTTGAGATAAAGAAGAGGTAACAGAACTAAAAGAAGAAGAAGAAAAAGGAGAGGCATACTCATGAAAAATAACATGTCTAGATAGATGAATTTTGAATGTGTGAGGGTCTAAACATCTATAACCTTTGGCATTAGGATGATATCCTAGAAAAACACATGGAGTAGATTTAGGAGCTAACTTATGGGAACTGTAAGGCTTAAACCAAGGAAAACAGTGACAACCAAACACTTTAAGCATATTGTAATCAGGAGAGTGATGATAAAACAATTCAAAAGGAGAGCAGTTATGAAGAGAAACACTAGGCAATCTATTAATCAAGTATGTAGCTGTGTCAATGGCATTAAACTAATAAGTAAGAGGCAAGCAAGAGTGATGAAGAAGAGAAATAGTAGTTTCAGTGAGATGCAAATGCTTTCTCTCAGCTACTTTATTTTGAGATGGAGTGTGAGGACAAGAAAATTGATGATGAATCCCATGAGTGAAGATAATGCTGGAGGGGATGATTAATGTGTTCACCATCTCCATCAGTTCGAAGAATCTTAAGAGGAAACCCAAATTATTTTTCCACAAAAGCCTTGAATTCTATAAATTTGGCACACACTTCACTTTTATAATCAAGAGGATAAAGCCATGTAAATTTTGTAAAATCATCAATGAACAAAACATAATATTTGTAAGAAGATGTAGAACAAGTAAAGGGACCCCATACATCACTGTGAATTAAAGCCATGGGATTATTTACAGTAGAATTGAACAGTTTAAATGGAAGCCTGTGACATTTAGCAACAGAGCAATGTACACAAGAAAGTGTGCTTTTATTGGAAGCTACAGAAAAAGGTAACTTTTGTTTAAGCAAATGAAATTTAAGAGAGGATAGATGGCCTAATCTCTTATGCCATATGTTAGAAGAAGCATGTGATGAAACTGAATAATGATAAGCATGAGGAGAAACAGTTGATGAAGTGAAATTGATATAAGCCATTAGTATGAAAACCTTTATGAAGTATGGCCTTAGAAATGTTGTCCTGAATAGAAAAAGAAGATTGGTCAAAAGTTATAGAACAATGATTATCCTTGGCCAATTGATGCACAGATACAAGATTAGATTTAATGAAAGGAACGTGTAAAACTTTTTGTAACTTGAAAGAATGATGAGGAGTGTAACAATCCGAAAATTTAAGTTGTCCCTTAAATTTTATATTAGTATTATTTAATTATAAATGGAAAAAGCCCTAAATGTTTAATTAAATATTCTGTAAGAATAAAATAAAATAATTAATTTAATGATGGTATGCGATAAAGTGTAATTTAATTTATATTAGAAGTTATTATGTAATTATTCTATTAATTAGAAGCAATGTAAAATTAAGTAGATAATTATTGAAGATAAACCTACGAATATAGAAAATAAAAAAAATAAAAATAAAAAAGAAGATCAAGATGCTTATCAGTAAGGATAAGCATGCCAGCAAGGTTGGGCCACATGGTTACTTGGGAAGGGGGGTAAATGGATTGGAATAAAGAGGGGCAGGGATGCACCTATAAAAGGGTGCTTCGAATAAGAAGAAGGGAGTCAGGGAGGTGTGGACAGTGATTAAAAAGGAGGAGTTTGAGTGAATGGAGAAGTAACAATAAGGGATTAATATGAATGTGAGTTATATTATACCTTGAGTTACTATAATATATTTTACGTATGTTTTGAGTTACCATAATTTATTTTACGCAATTTGTATTTTATAAGTTATATTAGCATTTTTAATTTATGAACCTTATTTTATATAATAAGGAAAACCCATGGATATAACTATTTATTAAAATGTGTTTTGAGTAATTATTTTATAATTACCACTACGGAGGTTCCATGCCTTGGGGGACTTAAATAATCATTGGCCTTTTGATTAGTCACTTTGTGACCCTCTGTCTGTCATGGATCTACTGACACTTTGATTTCTGGTGTGGAGCAAAGTGCTGTACGGAGCTAAGTGCTATACTATTGTGAGAGCCATCTGTAGAGTTCGTATGAGTTATCTCTTGAGTCCATACATCTGTTCATTTCTGTACCGTGGTTATGATTTTTGATGTGGAGCAAAGTGCTACACTATGGTGGGAGCTACCTCTAGAGTTCGTACGAGCCATCTCTTGAGTCCATACATTTGTTCTATTCCGTTCTATACTGTGGTTATGATTATTTTGTTTATATAATTTCTATATTATATGTCAAATGATCTCTATTTTATATACTCTGTATTTTAATATCAAGTTTTGTTTAGCCAATAATTATCCATGGTGAATTTTATGCCCTTATGCTCTTAGTATAATATTTTTTACTCTACCATGTGCTTATAGTTATTTACCACTTTCAGGTGACATGTTAGGGCCAGCGCGTAGGGTAGGCACAAAGCACTTTGTAGACATAGTTTAGCTCTAACAATTTAATTAAATAGAAGCTCCAATGATTATTCTGGTACCCTTACTTAAATATTATTTCTACTTGCGTTTATTTATTTGTTTAAGAATTGGCTAGAGATAATTTCAGTTACTGGCCATTACGATACTTAACCCTTAGGTATGGGGAGCGGGTCGTGACAAGGAGTGGGAATGATACCTTGACCAGTTTGTGTAATAGGGAGAGACGAACCATTACCAACAGTTACTTGATCACCACCATGATAAGGTTGAATAGAATTGGGCTAATGAAGGTTGATGGTAATATGATCAGAGGCAGTTGAATCTAGGAACCAAGAAGAAGAACAAGAAGCATTGTCTTCAGTCATGGAAGCAATATAGGCCTTAGATTAATAAGGCATAGAGGATAAAGATTGATTGGGATGATATGGTTGTGACTGAGGCATTGGGGTAGAAGGTTGAAAATGAGAGTCTAATTGATGCCAACAGTCAAAAGCTGTATGATTGGCTTTGCCACAGATTTGGCAAACTGTGCCACCATTATATTGGCGCCCCGACCATGAGATTTGTTGTGAGAAGATCTTCTAGAATAAGATCGAGTACCACGAGAAAAACTCCTGGAACCACTTTGAGAAGATCCCCTGTGATGATGATAGGATGAGAATCCTCTAGAAGATGAACCAGAATCCTTCAGTGTTGTGCAAGCAATAGTTAAATCTGATGCTTGTGTCAGTTTTCTTTTAATGTGAATGGCTTTTGAGCGCAGTAAAGAGGAAAGATCTTCTATGGAAATTGATTCTGCACGAGTTTGAATGACAATTTTGACAGCATCATATTTAGAAGGTAAGCCATTCAAGATGAGAAGAACTATATCTTCGTCATCAATAACAGAAGAGGCAAGACTCAACTGATCAACAAGATTTTTAATCTTGCTAAAATAAACCTCCATTGAATCTGATTGCTTTGAAGTAGAACTCAATTTATTTTTCACTTGATGTATATGAGATCTGGAAAGAGAGGTAAATCGTTTATCCAGAAAGTGCCAAACCTGAGCACTGGTTTGAAGATAAAAAACTGAGGTAAAAATTATAGGAGACAAAGTAGCAGTTATACAGGTGAGGAGGTGTGCATCAATCATTCTCCAGTTGATAGCTTCTGGATTTGGAACCTTTATTCGTGCAGAATCTGTCACTGTATTAACAGGACAATTTGTTGATCCATCAACAATCTTGAGAATATCAGTTGCACGAAGAAGATTCTGCAACTGATTCTTCCAGACAATGAAATTTGAGCATTCTAACTTGACTGTCACCAGAGGGCTTAGATTTGAAATTAGCATATTGAGATTTGATGGAATGATAGTGGAAGAAGAAGAAGACTCCATGGATGTAGTTTGAAGATTGCTCGTTGGAGCTTCTCTTAGCTCTAATACCATGATAAAGTATTGAATCAATATTAAATCTTCATTCCCTTTTATAATAGAGTACAGTATGTATTTATACACAATCACAGTAACAAACTAGCTGCCTAACCACTGTCTAACTAAGAGTTTAACTAATCTAACCAATGCAGTTACAGAGGGACTAATTTAACTAATGCTGTTATAACATATACACACTTATCACACTCATTGATTCGAAACCCATTTGACAACATAGCATTGTCAAACTTCTCATGCCATTGTTTGGGAGCTTGCTTCAAACCATACAATGACTTGACAAGCTTACAGACTTTCTTACTTTGTCCTGGAGCTGAAAACCCCTCGGGTTGCTCCATGTAGATTTCTTCATCTAAATCTCTATTTAAGAAAGCTGTCTTTACATCCATCTAATGTATTTCTAAACCACGTAAAGCTGCTATTGCAATCACCATGCGAATGGATGTAATCCTTGTCACAGGTGAATACGTATCAAAGTAATCCAGGCCTTCTCGCTGTCTGTATCCTTTGATAACTAGCCGAGCTTTATATTTGTCAATTGACCCATCCGCTTTCATCTTTCTTCGAAAGATCCACTTACTCCCCAAGGCTTTACTGCCTGGGGGTAGATCAACCAACTCCCAAGTATGGTTCTGTAAGATGGAGTCAATCTCACTCTTAATTACTTCTTTCCATAAAGGACTTTCAGGTGAAGTCACAACTTCATGGAACGTTCGAGGTTCTCCCTCTAACATATAAGTCAAGAAGTCTGGACCAAAGGACTTTGTGGTTCTAGCCCTTTTACTCCTTCTTGGCTCATCTATTTCATCAGCTTGATCATCTACTTGATCAGTTATTTGATCATCCATGTGATCATCTATGTGATCGTCTTCGTGATCATCAACATCTTCTATTTCTTTCATGGAACTCGGAACCCTGTCTTGGGGACGACATGGAAATACATCTTCAAAGAAAGATGCACTTCTAGATTCCATGATAGTATTCTTGTGTATATCTGAAATATCAGACTTGGGCACAAGAAATCTATATGCACTACTATCTTGTGCATAACCAATGAATATACAGTCCACGGTTTTCGGACCTATCCTAACCCGCTTGGGTGTAAGTACCGCCACTTTTTCAAGACATCCCCATATTTGTAGGTATTTATATGAAGGCTTGTGACCTTTCCACAACTCATATGGAGTCTTGTCCACTTTCTTCCGTGGTATTCTATTAAGAATATAATTCGCAGAGAGAATTGCTTCCCCCCATAAGTTCTGTGGCAACCCAGAACTTATCAACATTGCATTCATCATCTCTTTCAGCGTCCTGTTCTTCCGCTCAGCAACACCATTTGACTGAGGCGAATAAGGCGCTGTGGTTTGGTGAATAATCCCAAATTGAGCACAAGTCTCGGCAAACGGGGATTCATACTCACCACCACGATCACTTCTCAATGCCTTGATCTTCCGGCTTAATTGATTCTCAACTTCATTCTTAAAAAGAATAAATTTATTAATAGCCTCGTCTTTGCTTTTAAGCAAATACACATAACAGTATTTAGTGCAATCATCAACAAAAGTGATGAAGTACTTGTTGCCACCACGTGATTGTACAGCTTTCAAGTCACACACATCACTATGCACTAAACCCAAAGGCTGGGTACTTCTTTCAATAGAATGAAAAGAAGACCTTGTCAATTTTGCTTCTACACAAGTTTCACACTTGTGTTGTGGATTAATCTTGAAAGATGGTATGTGATCTAACTTGATTAATCTACGTAAAGAGTCAAAATTTACATGACCCAATCTACCATGCCATAAATTAGGGGACTCAAGTATATAAGCAGAAGAAGAAGCTTTCTCATTAATCTTAGGGATAAGTGTCATTACATTCAATTTAAACATACCACCTGACATATATCCCTTCCCTACATAGACCCCGCCCTTGGTCAACACGACCTTGTCTGATTCAAACACCATGCGGAAGCCATGCTTGCTTAGGAAAGACCCCGAGACAAGGTTCTTACGAATGTCCGGCATATAAAGGACATTGTTCAAAGTCAGTTCTTTTCCTGAAGTCATCTTCAGGATCACCTTGCCTTTACCCTCAACAGCTGAGGTTGCAGAGTTTCCCATAAACAACTTCTCCCCGTTTGAAACCAATTCGAAAGTTGTGAACATTCTCTTCTCTGCACAAATATGGCGAGTGGCCCCAGTGTCCACCCACCACTCCCTCGGGTTTGACCCCACCATGTTCACTTCTGACACGACGGCTGACAGATGCATGTCGTCCACATCGTGCGACAATTCCTCCATTTCAGCCATATGTGCCCGGTTTTTGTGTTGCGGAGGGTTTTTCCTGTAGGGCTTCTTCTTCAGACAATCAACTGCCCGATGCCAGTCACTTCCACAGTTGAAGCATTTGCCATTGAACCTAAAAGTAGGCTCCTTTGGCTTGTAGGCTGGCCTTTTGGAGATTCCTCCTCTAGCCCCCAACTTTGAGCTTTTGCCTGTCGGTGGTTTTTTCTCCGCCCCCGAGGACTCGCCATGCTCAACCATGTTGGCTTTGATAGTGGAGCTACTCCCTCATTTCTTCCTGTTGTCCTCTTCAATCCGGAGCCTGACAGCGAGCTCTTCGACTGTCATCTCCTTTCGTTTGTGCTTCAAGTAGTTTTTGAAGTCTTTCCAGCCGTTAAGTAGCTTCTCAATCAAAGCAGCTGCCTGGAATGACTCACTTAGGACCATCCCTTCTGCATATATCTCGTGCAGAATCACTTGGAACTCTTGGACTTGACTCATGACAGTTTTGGAGTCCACCATCTTGAAGTCCAGGAACCGGCCGACGATAAATTTCTTTACCCCAGCATCCTCGGTCTTGTACTTTTTGTCCAAGGCATCCCACAACTCCTTAGCCGATTTCTTGGCATAGAACACGTTGAAAAGCGGGTCCGCCAAGCCGTTCAGAATGTAATTCCGGCATAAGAAGTCTGCTTGTTTCCAAGCGTCCAGAGCCATGAGCTTTTGTTTATCTTGCTCATTCTCCTCTACGGCTGGTACATCTTCACTCAGAAACCTCGCAAGGCTTAGAGTAGTCAAATAAAATAATATCTTCTGCTGCCATCTCTTGAAATTCACTCCCGTGAACTTCTCCGGGCGCTCGTGATGATTGAGCGGTCCTCCCGGAACAGCCGGAGTAACAACAGGAGGATTGACTACAGAGGTCACAGCAGGGGTTGGCAAGCCAGTCGCCCCGGGGTTCGGATCCCCACCAACATTAGCAGCAGCAGCAGCAGCAGCATCAGAGACAGCTGCCATTTCTAAAAAATTACAGCAGAATTTTCACTATTCTGTATTTCCGGAAATCAAACTTAACACTAGAAAATCCCACTATTGGAAATTTAATTCAAAACTAGTCTCACCACGCAACCTAGAATCGAACATGGTCCGGAAAGTTTCCAGGAAGACTGGAGGGGTCACACCGGTCCCACTTAAAACCCAGTTAACCTTAGACAAAACTTTCAATGCATTTTGACTCCTAGTCCATGGGAAACAACTTTAAGAATTAAATTTTCCAAGGGATGAACTAGGTTAAACACACCAAGTTTTAAACTGTACAAGCAATTACAATTGCATCACATTATAAGCAATTACAACAAAATTGCTACAATAATTACAAGCAAATAAACTTGCTTTACATATTTAGTACAAATTAATCCTTTTTCCCATTCCCATAGGTATTCCTGCAATAAAGAATTAGCAGCAAAATACAACAAAACCTCCCTCAGCTTTTCTTTGTTTTTGGCAAAATAGTGATTGAAGGGGAGGGTACTTACAAACAAAATAATAAATAACTGTAAGTAAAGATTAAAATCAACCCTTAAGTTACACATCTAGAATTTAAACAAAAAGAAACTATAAAAAAAAAATTAATTACATAATAAACATGTAATTAACTATACAAGTTACAAACCCAAAATTAAATATAATTAAACCATATTTTAAATTGGTAAAGGTTACATATGAACTTATGGTACACTAAACATGTAATTAATTGAGACAAGTTATAAACATTTTATAACTCCTAAACACTTAAATCATATTACTAGGCAAGAATTGCAAATGACATGATTAACATGCAAATAATTCTAGAGAAATTAACATGAATTTAAATATAGGCAAGTTATAAACTTTACAACTCCACACCTAAATTAAAAATTAATAGGCACAAGTTACATGTAAATTTACTACCTAATAAACATGCTAGAAATGTAAATTACACTAAAAATTAAACCCGAATGAACATGTAATTTATATTGTAAACTAGAAGCATGTAAATCTAGAAATACAAGGCATGAACCGGTATACCATAAATTAATAAATTAATCAGAAAATACAGTGAATTAACGTTGTACCAATGGAACTCTTCTTCCCTATTGATAACAGTGGCCTAATACATGCAAAATTATTACACACACCTATGAATCTATTAATCTAATTCTATGATAAACGTCGAATCTATTTTAAGCTTGTTGGGAAAAACTACTCACATTACATAATTTCACATTGCATATCGCAAAATTATGAGATGAACAAAACAAATCTTCAATCCCAGAAAATATAACATGCTGAATAAAATACAGATAAAATACAAAATGGTTAAAGGAAGCAAACCGAAGCCTGTGTGATACCACAGTCTCCTTAAAATAGATTCGCCGCCTCACCGTTGGGTGCTGGAGGTACGCCGGCGTCTACTTCCCAGGATACGATGGTTTTTACTAGCTACAATAGAAGCACCTTCTGATTAGCTTAGCGAACTGACAACGGCAGCACTCTCTCTCAGGAAGAAAATTATAGGAGAAGTAGACTGACAGGGTATGGATGCCAAGAAAAATTCTATATCTCTTTTCAAGGAATAGGGCCTCCTTTTATACACCATGGGGGAGAGGGGAGGAGCCTCTAGCCATCAAGGCTGGCAACTAATGCTAGCAAAACTGCCCAATCAATTTTGTAAAACTGATGAGCGTTAAATGTGTGAGTTATATACACATTTATGAGGCAATTTCTCATTCAACCATTTTTCTCCAACAAAATTTTCATCAAAAATAACAATCATATATATATATTAATAATGATATGCTACATCAATGTTAAAGGAGGGAATGAGATGAGGAGTTCGCTCTCTTTTTTGTGTTTTTAATGAATTTTTTAAAATAATTTAATAATTTTTTTAGATGGATTTATGATAAGAGTATGAGCTCAAGTGATAACTCGAAGCATCAAGCTTCAAAAAAACTCTAATACCATAACAAGAAAATGATTTAGATTTTTCTTATTCAATAGTATCTTAATTACAAGTATTTATACAAGTTGTTAGAGCTTGTTATAACAAACTCTTAACTAACTGTATCTAACCAACTCCTACATGTCTCTCACTAAATAAACCACTGCTCTCTAGCTCATTACTCATGCCATACACTTGCATACACTTGTATGCAGCTGTAGTTGTGACCTTGTCATTCTTTGAGTATTTATCTGAGGCCTAGATGCACCCCTTCAAACAAAAAAAGTTATAATTTTTTTTGGGGGATTTGGTGATAGACCCCTTACTATCTAATTTATTTTTCAAAAGGACAAGAATTATACAGATCCTTTTAAAACCCCTTAATATTTTAAAACTTGTTTCTTTTACTATACTACTCTCATATATATATATATATATATCAGCTCTCCTGTAAAGTCATCCTTACAATATATTTCAGAGTAAAATTTATTATGATTCAAAGTAAAATTTTATATCGTTAAGCACATATATTGCCTTAGAGGTAAAATTTTACTCTCATTTTATCAAACAAAAACAGTTCACATACTAGAGTAAAATTTTGCTCTCATTTTATTAAACAAAAACAGAGTACATACCAGAGTAAAATTTTACTCTCATTCTGTCAAACAAAAATAGAGCACATACTAGAATAAAATTTTACTCTCATTCTGTCAAGCAAAAACAGAGGACATACTAGAGAAAAAAATAGAGAAATAGAGTGATAGAGAGAGAGCACATATATTGCCTTAGATTTGGTTCAAACCAGAATAAAATTTTACTGTCTGAAAAATAGACCATGATGAGGAGGCAGAGAGAAAAAGAAGGAGAGAATATAGATATGAGATGATAGATTTCAAATTTGCTGTCATCAATCTCAGATTTGAAGTCTTGGCCGCTAAGGACGATGATGGTGGCATCGAATGGCGCTGGTGGTTGAGATGTTAGTAGTGAAATGGTGGTGGCGATGGTGGTGACAAACAACATCGATGGTGGAGACGACGGAGGTGATGGAAACGATGATAGTCATGGTAGTCATGGTGGTGGTGTAGATGGTGGTGGTGGTGGTGGAGAGATCTCTTAGAAAGAGATAGACGGTGGTGGTGGTGGTGGTGGTGGGGTAAATTTGTCACACAAAATATAAATATGAAATTTTTTATTCTTTATATAAGACTTTATAATTATAAGGGGGTTTTGAAAGTATAATTTTTTTTTTTGGTCCTTTTAACAAGAAAATGAAGGTAAGAGGGGTTTATAGCCAAATTTTCCATTTTTTTAAAAACAAAATTCACTAAATAAAAAAGAGGAAAATACAATTGAATGGTACTTTCAAAAAATAATTATAGGCTCATGAATTTTTTTAATATTTTAATTATTAATATTTATAAAGTTTATGATTTGTAATTATGGTTTTGAAAATACCACTGACTTGATATTTTAAAATAAAAAATAAAAAAACTCAGTCAATTTTGTTTTTGTGTTTTTGTTTTTTTTGTTGTTTTATAGATTTTTCATAAATATTTTACTTCTAGATGCATTTAGGTTAAGTGCATCTAAAAATAAAAACAAAACAACAAAAATATTATAAAAAAAATCAGTAAAAATAACAAAAAAACCCAAAAACTAAATGTGAAAATTTAAAACCAAACAATATCATTTGGAGAGGCTTCAATGACTTTTCAAATACAAGAGCATGAAAGAAGTAATGAAAATAAATGTTATGAGCACTGATTCTCAAGCCAATTATACATTGAACCCGGCTAAGTTGTAAATCATTCATTAGTAATTGATTGTACGGGGCCATGACAATACATTTTGGAAGAGTAACACATCTGTGGGCTTTGGCTATTTAGTGGGTATTGTAGGCATAATTTCAAAAATGCTATTTACAGAGTCTATTATAGTTATAAAAAATGAGAACTGGGGACTATTTCAACTAACAAGTCTCATATCTGTTGAAATTACTTTTAATGGCAAAAGTTAAGCATATATTAAAAAAAGTAACACGAATGATGCCAAAATTTAAAATTAAATTCAAGTGAAAAGGGTTGTGGCTTTGTATTTTGAAGTCAATTATTACACAAAAATGAATTATGAGAAGATATTTTTAATTTATTGGACAATAGTTTTTGCATAATGTGATTTTGACATATGTGCCTTTATTGTGGAAACTACATCAACTTGTTACATGGGACTTCACTTCTCATTCAAAACAACCCATGACTAATGCAAAAAGTTGAGATTGTGACACAAAACAACCAATTAATTGAGGTTTTTAATATTTTCCACTATTGACTCCATCCAGGCCTGTCTAAATGATTGATACTTGTGATAATTTTTGTGAAAAAATAAAAATAAAAATTTGAGATTAAAAAAAAAAAAAAATGATTCATTCAATTCTTCCTTATAAAAATTTTAAAATTTCTCCACAAAAATGAAATGGTGGCGATCAAATCAAATCTATTTTGAAAAAGAAGTTTCATGCATGGTTGGAGAAGGGGGGATTCTTGTTCAATAGACAAATCGCCTCGTGATATTTTTGTATTTAAAAGTTATATTGTTTCGTATTTTGTTTTGAAACCCCCCCCCCCCCCCCCCCCACACACACACATATATATATATATATGTTGTTTTTAAGATAATAAAAAAACTCATGATGTACTAAATTTAAATAATTTTCCATATTTGCATGTACTCTTCAAGAGGCAAGCTGTATGGTTAAGTATCTAAAATTTTACTTGTTAGGAAAAATGAGTTGTACCTCTTAATCATTTTTGTTGTATTGAAAATTTCATTTCACTAAGTTTGTACTATAATTTTTAGCTTTGTTGAGATCCATGACAAATACCACTAGTTGAAGATTCAATATGGCGAATCCGAGCTAAAGTGGAGATTTGAAGAACAAGAAAAACTTGATGATGAGAGGTAAAATCATGACTTGCATTCACATATCATTTAAATTTTATCTTGTTAGGTTTTTGAATTGGGTTATATGATGAGCTTATATATATATATATATTTAAATTTAATGTAGCCTATAAACCAAAATACCTAGTCAGCTTGACATGTAAAATCCGTAGATGGTTTTTTTTTATGGGTAAATTATACTGCCACCCCCTGAGATTTATATTTATTATAGTTTACCCCCTCACATTTGAGAAATTACACTGACCCCCCTGTTAATTTAATTTTATGTATGATGATCATTATGGTGAGGGGGGGAACTGTTATGAAACTTTAAACCTCAGGGGGTAATCTGTAATGAAACTTTAAATCTCAAGGAGGGGAATGTAATTTTCAAAAAATGAAGGAAAAACTGTAATAAATATAAATCTCAGGGGGTGTCAATGTAATTTACCCTTTATTTATTTATAATTTTCTAATCAGTGCATTGCCCCTTTTACAGCTGGACCCACTGCTACTTTCATACTTGGCTATGCTTAAAAGATAATATCTTACAATGAGAATTCAACCACAATTGGGCAAGTGAGTCTAATAGTGGAAGGAGAAAGAAAGAAAGATCGATTTAAGAAAAGTACGCTAAGTAGGTTGGCTAGTTTTGTCTCACTCTGGCTAATGACCATGAAGTAGTTCTCCTTTTATGACAGGGCCATTAGAACATAGGGTTAACCTATTCAAACATATTGGTCTATTTTTTTTTTTTTATAATGTAAAACCCATATTGACTATTTTTTTTCAATGCATTTAAATTATTAATTTGTGAATTGAATCAGTTTGGATTAAAAGATTGAGCCGTGCTAAGGAGCTCAAATTTGGAGCCCCTGAATCCCCCGAATCAACCAAAAATCAAGAGAAGAAGAAGAAGGAAGAAGAAGGAAGAAGAGAAGGAAGAAGAAGAAGAAGGACTGGAGGGGGCAATATCAACCGGGCGGAGGCAGAGGCAGAGGCGGAGTGGAGAAGATCGGCCGACGAGCTGCCACGAGCGACGAGTTGCGATCGACATCCACCGTCGCTCGCACTGCCATCGCCACACCCATCGTCGCACTCGCCGTCTCTCTCTCTCTGTTTCCCTTCTCTCCTCTCCTCCTCTCTCTTTCTCCCTATCTCTCCCTCTGTTTCAGAAAAAAAAAAATAAACTATCCAAAACGACGTCGTTTTGGGCAGTCGGGGGATTGTGGGGGGGGGAAACTTTCGAGTTACAAAACATTTTTCTAAAAGATTATTGTCAGAGTTGATTTTTAACTAAAAAACAACATTAAAATTTGTTTTCAAAAGTTTTTGCCTCACTTCTACATAAAGTAAGTAAACAAGCATGAAAATTACTATATATGATGATGCCATTAAAGTGGTTGATTTCTCAAGATCATCAAGCCATTGCTAACTTACAAGTAACAAACAACATTATTGTTAATTCACTAAACAAACAAGGAACACAACCGTCTATTGGCCTCGTTTGGGAACTGATTATTGTAGTAACTTTTTGGTTTTTTTTGCTAAAATATGAAATAAAAAAAAATTAGTATATTTGGAATGAATTTTTGATTTTTTACGAAAGGATGTGCAAAAAGTAAGATGGAAATTAAATCTTTAACTTTTTGGTATAGGTTGTTGACTTTTTAAAAATTTTAAGTGATTTTTTAATTTTTAAACTAAAATATGAAATTGCCAAAACGAAACTTAGTTGACTAGAATTGAATGATAGTGACTTGTAAAGTACTATTGTTTGATACTCTTACAAAACTTTTGGGTCGAAAATGAACAATTTGCTTGGAAAAACAAGCACACGTGCATGAGCATGAAGAACCATAGGTTATAGTACTATCATCATATCATTTCATGTTTTGGTAGGTGCATGTATAATCATGGGATCAAAATGGACAAAAGTTCAAAAATGCATGAGGGTGACCACAGGGGCTTGTTGCATCTGTATCTAGCAACTAGAAAAGCCTTTTAGTAGTGATTGCACCTATTATATTCATGTATTTGATATCATTAACCAACCACTCTACACTTTATCATCATGAAAATGATGTAAGCATATGTTGAAATTTCCTTTCATATGTCATATCCCTAGTTTAGCTAGGCGTCTTACGCTTTGTTTCAATGAAAAACATTTTACGTATTTTCTAGTGTTTAATATGATAAAAGAAAAAAAATGAAAATCAATGAAAAATTATTTATGCGGTCAACAAAAATGAATTATTTTTGGCAGAAATATTTTCTACATTTAAAAATTGGAAAACGTTTTTTGGAACTAACTGTTAGACAATTTTCACTGTATTAATTAAATTTCTATTTGTGTACTCAACAACAAATAGAACAAAAAAAAAATTTAAAAGAAAGATTTTCCAAAATCTGTTTAATTACAGAAATCAAACAGAAATTGGAAATAGAGTAGGAGGAAGGAAAAAAAAAAAAAAGAAAAGGAAGAGGAAAATACTTACTGAAAATATTTTTTGAGGATGATCAAATCCAGTGTTTTACACTGTCTCCTGAAGACATATTTGTCCTCTCTCAGGTGCTAACAGATCATGGATGTCTATCTCTCAGGATGAACTGATTAATAACAATTTAGTAGCAGCACTACAAATTAAATGTCCAACGAACATACTTTGTGTTTATACTCTTTCTCATAAGGAATTTATGCAGCAAAATGCAAGAAATAAAAGTAGAGAAGAAGAACGAAAATTAAATCCAAAATCCAAATGAGAGACTGTCTATTTATAGATGAACTAGTGGCTTTTCAGTTATTGTTACATTTCTTGAATCCTATACGCTTCAATTTGGGGTTTAGGTGCTTGTGAAATCTCTCCCTAACCAAAACAAGTTCATAAGGGGAAGAGGCCGGAGATTGGTAAGGAAGTACAAGATTTGCCCTTCCTCAATCCTTATTATCTCATTGTAATCTTTATTCTTGAGTAAATAAAATTTTTCTTTGCTGATAAAAAGGAGGAAATATGAGATATGTCCGATTACAACATTAAGAAGGATTGAGAAATGTACTTGTACAATTGATGATCCATCTTGGCTCAAGATACATCTGGTGTTCCATGACATTTCCACCAATCTTCACTATAAAATGTAGAAAGCAACTTGAATGAAAAGGAGGAAACATATGGAGACAGTTAGCAGCGTGTAACAAAGAGTTGAATAGGCTTGATAGTAAAATTTTCGAACAAATCAAATTTTGCTAGTATCAATTTTTTACTCTGTGAAGCATTTTTTTTGATAAGCAAAAGATAAAATTTTATAACTTGAAGTATACAAATACATTGAGGGGCTCGAATATTATAATTATTTGCCAGTATGAATTTCACTTTGTGCAAGGATTGAGAAAGATAATATCATAACTAGAAACTCAATGGCTTTAATATGCTTGATGCTGAATATTTCAATCAAATCAAAAAATTTCAGTATCAATTTCACTCTAACGAAGCATAATATCGTAACTATAAGCTCATCTATTTTATGTCACTACCAGAAGAAGGGCTTTTTGCGAAGATGTATGCCTCACTTACTATCGTTGTCGTACGTCTACTACAAATGGGGGAATGAATAATGGGGTGCCAAATTGGTTCGATACCATCACCAACTTGTTATTTATTTATTTTTTGTTTGTTTGTTTGTGTGGCAAACCCCACGAATGGTGTTTACAGTACATTAGGCTGCATAATGTTTTAATTAATCCAAGAGATCTTGTCTCTCGTCATTTTTTTTTCTTTAGTAGCTGATGTAATGTTTTTCAAATTTTAGTGATGATTCAAACAAATTTGCTCCTTACGTGACGAGTGCCTTAATTAGGCGCTCAGCAACGTCACTCACGTTAATTGCTAAATTATCAAGTTAGTTTTTTTTTTTTTTTTTAAGTTCATTCGAACTTTAAAATGTGAAAAGCTTTTGCTCTATACAACTATTTTTGCAGAAATTTCTTAGTTTCTGATGAAAATTTCATTGTTTCTATGGTGTGAAATTTTACAATTTCTTTGTTTGACCAACTATGAAATTTCACTGTTTTTGTGTTTGAGAAACTACAAATCATATAGATTTTGCATAAAATTTTTAGAACTTGTGAATTTTTGTAGTTTTTTCTTCAAAATTTTATATTGATCAATATATATTATTTTATAGATCTTCATGAATAGGTTATAAAAATTAACTTTTATGAAAAACAGATCTATAGAATGTAATAAGTTATGAAATTTAGGTGCCGTTTGGTAACACTTATGTTTTCAATTTTCTGTTTATATTTACAAAAATTTCAAAAACTCAAATAAAAACTTGTTTGGTAAAATTTTTGATTTATAAATCAGTGGTCTCAGTTTATAAATTTGGCCAAAAAATGAAAACACAAAAAATGTGTTTCCATTTTGAGTTTTCAGTTTTTTTTTTTTTTTTTACCACCCAACACTAGCCACCACCCGCCACCATTTTCCACCACCGTCTTCCGCCACCACCACCCACCCCCCACCACCACCTGCCACCACCACTCACCACCCATCTGCCACCACCACCAGCCACCTGTTACCCACTTGCCACCACCACCCACTAGCCACCTGCCATCCACCCACGACCCACCATTACCATCCACCGCCCGCCACCACCACCCGCCACCTACTTGCCACCACCACTTACCACCCACCTACCACCGCCATCCACCACCAGCCACCTGCCATTCACCCGCCACCACCACCCACCACCCACCACCACCACCACCACCACCACCACCACCACCACCATCACCGACCACCCACCCGCTACCCACCTGCCACCACCACCCACGACCCACCACCACCACCACCCACTCACTACCACCTACCACCCGCCACCATCACCCACCCACCCATCCACCCACCCACCACCACCACCACCACCACCACCCGCCATTTGCCACCCACCACCCCCACCACCACCACCACCACCCACCACCCACCACCCAGTCGCTACTACCCACCACCCGCCACCGTCACCTACCCATCCACCCACCACCACCCGCCACCACCACCCACTCGCTACCACCCACCACCCGCCACCTACCCGCCACCACCACCTGCCAACCGCCATCCGCCACCCACCTGCCACCACCACCCACCACCTGCCACCACCACCACCACCACCACCACCCGCCACCGTCACCCACCCACCCATCCGCCACCACCCATCACCACCAACTACCCACCACCCACCGTCACCACTTTCCACTACCGTCTTTTGCCGTCACTTGCCATTTCTCACTCTTTTTATATTTTTAAATTTTTTTAAACATTTTGTCAATTATCAAACGCGTTTGTAGTTTATGTTTTTCTGAAAATAAACAAAAAATAAACAAAAACCAATTTATAAAATTTTTGTAAATATAAACTGAAAACGTAAACGTTACCAAACACATGTTTTGAAATAAAATAGTAACCGCTTGGCACATTATTTAGGTTGTTAGAAGTGAATCACATGTTTTAAGAAGATACGGGTATTGTAAAGTGCTTAATTGTAACCAGTTTTCTGCATCAAAATATTTCACTTTTTTCTCTGATAAAAAAAAGAAGATAAGGGTAGTCATGAATGAGTTAAAGAAATATTTTGTGAGTTGTTTTGGGAATTTATTATTTTAGTTAATTTTTTGATTTTTTATAAAAAGACGTAAAAAAAGTAGAGAAAAGAATTGACTTTTTGATAGTGACTTTTTGACTATGATTTCATGTTATAGGACTTGTAAAAAAATTCTCCATAAATAAAAATCCAAATTTGTGACAAAAGTTTAATTATGCAAATAAAAAAAACAAAGAAGTTATTTTTGAGATGAAAATTTTTATGTCGCTAATATTTGAAATTATTAGTAGAGAAATGCTAGAGACCCACAATTTTAGACCTATAAATTCACCCACAATGATGTGATAAGGGAGTTGGGCCATATATCATTGGATGTGTAACAAATAAAACAATAACATATATCATATTATATCATATCATTATAGATCACATTGTGAGAATTTTTTGAAAATCTGAAATATTTTTCTTCTTTCTTCTTCTTTTTCTTCTTATTATTATTTGTTTAAATTAGTAGTTTTTTTCTTTGGATTTTTTACCAGCCGGTCCCAATAATTGAATCTATTACCCATTAGGTCCTAAGTTTCTATCTCATGCACCAAGAAGTCCTATTATATTTTTTTTCTCGATTTTACCCCTACTGTTATGAATTATGTAGTTCTATTTAATTTTGTCTCTCTCTGTCTCTGTCTCTGTCTCTCTCTTTCCCCTCCGGAAGGATCTGGGTTTTGAAAAGTATTTCATGTGGTATTGTTGTGTTGCAAGAGCCATTGATTGTGCCACTGTAATGTTGGGCGAAGATGAAGGGGTCACGGTGTCGACGGCGATGAATGGTTGTTTGTTGGTGTTGGTGAACATGAGAGCTGCCTCTATGGTCCGTGGATTTGAGAGAGATGGTGTTAGATCTGAGAGATATCAAGAAAATCGACATGAACAGAGATGGGTGTGTCGACATTGACGAGTTCGGAGCTCTGTACCAGTTAATAATGGATGAGCGAGACGAAAAAGAAGACCTGAGAGAGGCGTTCAAGGTGTTAGATCAGAACGATGATGGGTTCATCTAGGTATTTTCAATGCCAATCAGAGCTCCTATCTTGTTTAAACCAGTGATAAATTTATCAGTAAATTTGTTGAATATGTTTATTTTTGTATAAAACTTGATAAACTAAACAATGAGAAATTTATCATTTGTAATGGTAATTTCCTTTTGTAATTTTTATTTTTATTTTTATTTTTATTTTTATAAATAGTCAGTGATAAATTTATCATTGAATTTGATATCGTCATTGTCACCATCTTCCTCCATAAATTTATCATTTGTAATGGTGATGATTAAATTTTCCTTCTATATATATATATATATTTTTTTTTGCAAACAGTCAGTAATAAATTTATTACTGAATGTATCCCTGATTCTGGTGTTGGTTTGTAATGGTGATTGCTTAATTTTTCTTTTGTAATTTTTTTACAAACAAATAGTGATAAATTTATCACTGAATCTGATTTTTGATACTTTGTCTTGATCTGTAAATATGAAAAATAATGAGAACTATTTTCTGGTAATGGCTTCTCGCCTCTCTCCTTCATTCTTTTCATCATTTTTCTTCTCATTTTCTTTTATTGCCACTAGATCTGAAGAGGAGGTGATGATAGTAGTAACATACTTGAGATGAGAAATGAATAAAAAAAAAATTGTCGGAGGTCAAAGGATAGTGGCAACAGTGGAGGTTGCCAGAGGTGATCATTAGAGGTCGCCAAAGATTGTTGCTGGCGATCGAACGTGATTGACAATGGCTGGAAGATGTGATGGTAGGTCATGGCAATGACATGTGCACAAAGTAAAAAAGTCAAATGTGTGAATTATTAGAGGCAAAATGGAAAGATAAGCTAAATTATTTTGGAATAACATCTCATGAGTATTAAGTTTGGTCCAAAGGACTGTCCCGAATCTCCCCTTTTTCTTTTGGGGTTGGGGTGGCTGGCTTGGATGTGCCACTTAAGTTTGATATAATATATAATGCCTAGTAATGGCCCATCATTAGCCTTACCCTATTTGGCCCATTTGGATCGCTGGTGACAATATGGTAAATAAGTTTATGAGCTGAATAATATGTTGCTGTCACAGCAACGGCGTCGTTTGCATATTTTTTTTTTTGTTTTTTTTTGGGTGTAATTTGTTTTCATTTTTCCTTTTTTACCATTTATTTTATTATCAATTTCTTTTGAGTAAATTATAAATACTCCTCGTGCGGTTTGCTTAAAACACGTATCATGATTTTGAAAATTACAAATATTTTATTGTTAGAATTTTTATTTAACATGATTAACAAAAAGAATAAAATTTATAACTATTCTTCTATATAATAATAAAATTATCATAATCATTAATTAAAATATATATTTGATATTATTAAAAAATATTGATTTATTTAATTATTTATTAATAAAAGTGAATATTTATTATGTGATTAAAAATTAAAGGGGTATAATATAATTTTCAAAATCACAAAAAATAATTTATATTTTAAGTAAATCTTAGAAAATGTATTTATAATTTAGCCATTTAACAGCCGTTTAGTATACTTAAATTAAAAAAAAAAAAAAAGTCAATAAATTTTTCTAGTGCCTTCTCTTAATTTTTATTTTATTTTATTATTATTATCCAATAGCCCATACCATACTCCCATGTAAGCTTTACCATGTTTGGACAATGATAATTTTTAAAATTTCTTTAAATACATTATCGTAGGGTTGTTTAAAATACAAATTATTTTTATTGATTTTAAAAATTATATTATACTCATTTAAAATTTTAATTGCATAACAAATAATTACTTCTATTAATAAATTATTAAATTAATTAACAATTTTTAATAATGTCAAAAATATATTTCAATTAATGATTATGATATTTATATTATTATATAGGAGAATAGTTATAAATTATATTTTTTCTGTTTATGTTAAATAAAAAATTCTGACAATACATGTTTTATAACTATGGAAGGCAATACATGTTTTAAACAAACCACGTGAGATGTATTTGTAATTTATTTAAAATAAATTGATAATAAAACAAATAATCAAAAAAAAAAGAAAAAGAAAAATGAAAACAAATTGCCAAAAAAAAAAAAATTATGCAAACGAGGCCGGTGCTGTTACCGCACCTGCCCCGCACCCTACGTTTTGTGATTTTGTAAGTATAGGGGGAAAAAAAAAAAAAAAAAAAAAAATTGCAATCAGCTTGTTTGGTTTTAATTTTTAGAAAACAGTTTTTAAAAAATTCTATTTTTTTATTTTTCGTATTTTAATGTTTTCAATGAATTTTTTTAATAGTTTAAACAATTTTATTTTTTAATTTTTAGACACACCTAACATAAACACACTTAAAAAGTATAATATTTGTGAAAAAAATATTAAAAAAATACACTAAATACCAAAAAATATGAAAATTTTGTACATTTTCGTATTTTTGTGTATTTATTAATTTTTTAAAATATTTTTTCACAAATATTTTACTATTTAGATACATCTAAGTAAAGTACATCTAAAAAAGTAAAAAAATTACTTAAAATTTAAAAAATATTCACTAAAAATAAAAAAATACAAAAAATAAAAAACTCAATTTTTAAAAAACTGAATTCAAAAAACTGAAACCAAACACACTAAATTATTATTATTTTTAAAAATTTTTGTTTTCGTTGCCACTTGTTTTACCGTATTTCTTTTGTCTATAGTATTCGAATGTGAGCTTAACTCAAATTTGTCACATTTTATAATAATTATTATTATTTTGGCAATTTTTCTTTATTTTTGCTTGATCAGCATGGAATTGCCTATTATATGATTATTTCCTAATAAATTTAGGGTTTCTTAATTATATTAAAATCAGTTGTAAGCCTCTTGACTAAGTAACTTTTGAATCGAAGAGTTCTTTCTATTCCTTGTTCATAATTATTTTTGTTGTTCAATTCTTATTTCCATACACTTCTTTATATCAGTCGCTCAATTATGTTTAACGATAAAAGATTTTATTCTCGTGCAAAGATAAATATAAGTTTCTATTGGTCTTAATCTTGACTAATTAATTAAAAATAAATAAATTTGAAACCAGCAATATCGCAAAGAAGTAGTTTGTCATTTTTAATCACTACAAGTATGAGGATTTTTCCTTGATCTTTGAGAGATTTGGCTATGATAGATTGAGATAGTGAAGACAAAACTTACAATAATTGTCCAATTTATATATTGGAAAAAATTGCCACCCATTAACCACTACCATGCTTGCACGTGCGAGGGAACACTCAATCTTTGAGGAGCTGATGGTCACTTTCAATGACATGAAATAAGGTATTCATTTGTCAAACTAAGATCAACAACAAAGGGTTGTGCTCTTGCCAACAACTTGAAAATGGTTTGGGAAACAACTAATTTAGGAAGTAAATCAAAATATGGTAGCAAGTCCTTGTCATTTTTGTATGGTACGGAATTTTCTGTTTTTTTAATGTATTTTTAATTGTATGATTGTATTTGAAAATTTACATGTTTCAACATTTACATTATATATCATTTGATTGAAAATGTATTGAACACATGATAACAAAGATTTTAAATATAGTCTTTTCTTATTATAATGATGTTACAATGATTACATTTTTGTAATATCACTTTTAGTTTATTTTGTAAATTGTCACCACTACATTGGTTTAATCAGTTCACAATATTTATGTTTTTAATGTAATGGTGAAAACTCGCATAGTAACTTGAAAATTTCAAAACATTTATTGAGTTTAGGTATCATAAATTGTTAGCGAGTACCTAGGTTAGTCAAGTAAGTGCTCTCTCTTTATATATAAGTAAAATTAAGTGTCACGACTTGAGTTATATAAGTATAATTAGACAAGATAGCAATCCTTGTATTCCAAATTACTTATCTATCACATGTTTTGACTAGAGAGACTAATCACTTGGTAAAGAGAGATATTGTATAAGGGGATATGGGAGATTTTGAATGGAGTATTCAACTTCAGGCATCATAGGAACTTAGGAAGAGCTCTTAGGTAAAAGGGAGAAAGTATAAGCCTCAACAAGAAGGTGAGAATAAAAGCTTGAAACGAGGTTTTTATTTTTATTTTTATTTTTAATAATCGAGAACCGATCCTATACAGGATTCTTTGGCCCCATCTGAGGTAGTGCATAATCACTAAAAAAACTTACATACAGGGTAAAATATGATATCAAGATTCGAATCTAAGATCTTACAGTAAAAATTTCAGCACGAAAAACAAAGTAATAAGAGAAAATATAATTGAGAGTATACAAATATTCCAACATTGGAATCAAATTAAAGCTTGCCCAAAAAATTCCAACACACTCAATTGTGAAGTATTGGAGTGACATGGAATTAGTTTGACATCTGCGTTGGATTGCAATCTTTTTGATTTCAGATTGATCCCATTAAACTCAAAATCGATACTGAGTTGACCCATGACAAAGACCCACCTTATCTCATTCATATACAATGCCACTCCAGAACTAGGGATTATGATTGTTAAAATCCAAAATGTGAACAGTCAAACTGAGGCCTTTTTGGTGCTTGATTACAACTAGGGCTACATATATGATTAGGGTTGAAATCGGGTGAAATCAAATTAAGTAATAAATTATTTAAATTTGGTTAATAAGAATACAAGTCGAATTTGAATAATTTGATTTTTTATAGTATATAAGATCGAGTTGAGTAATAGGTAGTTAAGTTTGACTTATAAAAACTTTTAGAGTTTTCAAATGTATCAAAACTTGACTTATTTAGATGAACTGAGCATCAATTGAGTTTGAGTAGCTTGATTCGTTTTATAGTCTTATATATTGGACTTGTCTCACATCGTCTCTTTGTACCACTCAAGTTTGATTAGTATACTTAGAGTCTCCTTTACTTATTGTTAATTTGTTTTGAGCTAGATGCTTTAACATGGTATTAGAGTGGGTTCTTGGGTGATATCTGATGGGTCAAGTTGCACGAGTCCATTTTCTCGTCTCTAATATCTCTGTCACCTTTACATGTCTTATGCGCGGGGTCAAGTCACTAAGTTCATTTTTTTGTCTCTAATCTTTCTGTCACCTCTACATGTCCTATGCGAGGGGTCAAGTCGCTAAGTGCATTTTCTTGTCTCTAATCTTTCTGTCACCTCTACATGTCCTATACAAGAGGTCAAGTCGCTAAATCCATTTTCTTATCTCTAATATCTGTGTCACCTCTACATGTCCTATGTGAGGAAGTAAAGTGTAGACTTTTCCTAGTTCATGTACTCTAAAGTAACATGAGATTTACGTAGTTTCACCAAAACATAAAGCGTTTCTCACTTGTATTATCAATTAATTTTCAGTTAGATATTTTAACACAACATATGATCCCACGTAGCTTTGTTTATGAAAAATAATCCCAGTAAAAAAGCAAAAAGCAATGTGAATTGGAAAACTTTTCCAACTTTGATTAAGATGAAGTAATGGTAATGGTGTAGTGCTAGTGGTTATCATATAGTGGTAGTGGTTGAGTTATAACCTTTCTCCCCACCCTTTTCTACATTCCTTCCCTTTTCCCTCTTTATTTCATGGTCGATATATTTGCTTTGTCCTATATATGAGGCAAATCCAATTCTCACCGCCAAATAACCATTTTTTTTTCTTTTTTCTTTATTATTTTGCCTTATCAATCTGTTATTTTTGTTGTGTGCGTATGTGCATGCTCATATGAATTCAGGAATGTTCCTAAATCATCATTAGTTCATTTTGGCATGAGATTCTTTATATTTGTTCCAAGTGATTCCATTGGAGGTATTATTGGGCTTATCCTGGGCTCACCATAGGGTCCATTGAATGAATTTTTTATATAAAAAATTAAATTAATCAGAAATTGATAATTATATTGAATCATATTTATTATTATTTGTTTTAAAATTTTAAAAAAGAATATATTCTTAAAATTATATTTACCGTCTATTTTTATAAGATAAATATGATCTGATCAATTTAATTTTTTATGTAAATGATATGTTTAACAAAGCCTTACAAAATGGGCCATGAGGCGGGTTGAGGGTGAGTCCGCTACACTACAAACATTTTTGGGGCACTTACTAGTAAGTTGCATACATAAAATTCAAAACTCATCTAGTCCCAAAATCAAATACTTTCAATCTTACATATTTTTAATTGTTACCAACAAAATCTTTTTTTTTTTTTTTTTTTAATATATAAATTTAAAAACGCTGCTATATCCCACTATCGTTAGATTTCCATCAGACGGTCATCGGAGACTCGCCGGAATGTTCAACATCACCGGCAAGTCGGCGAAAATTCGCCAGAGTATCGTCGAAGTGTTCTAAAGTCGCCGGAATGTCCAGAATGTTCACTGGACGTCAAAAATATCGTTAGAGACTCACTAGAATGTTTAAAAAATTGTCGGAAAAAAAAAGAATAAATGGAGAAATAAAAAAATATAGCAAAATGTGCTAATATTGATAAACTGAAAGAATAAAAAAACATAACAACAAAAAAAGCAACAATGAGAAAAAAAACATATATTATTTTTCAATTTTTGTAGGATTAAAGCAAATAATCTCTAATATTAATCAAACTGAAAAGCAAGCTTTGAAACTATAAAATGTTATAGTTTGACAGTATAATTCTATTAAGCATTTGTCTTTATTATTAAACTGAAAAATATGTTATGAAACTGCAAAATTTTAGAGTTTTAAAACATGATTCATTTCAGCATTAAAAAATTGAAACTGTAAAAATTTACAGTTTTCACTGTCTGTAACTAAAACTCGAAAAGAATTTGTTCAGAGCTTGAAAATTTTCTCTATTAAAACAGAAAAATAGAAGTGTATAACAAAGAAAAGGTAGAAAAATTTAGAGATCGAAGGAGAGAAACATATATAGAGAGAAGATTGTACTCCGGTAACTATTTTTGGTTTAGATCTAGTCGGATATTCATCTTTTTCACCAAAAACTTGTCTCCTTTGCTGTCGGTGAGGATGAAGTAAGGAGTCGGTGGTCGCTGGTGAACCCCAATCAATGGTGGTTGTCGGTCGCCGGTGGCTATATATTAGAAAGAGAAAGAGAAGAAATAAAGTGTGGTCATTGAAAATTATGAAGAGAAAAAGGTAGAGAAGAATGAATGTACAGAGAAGAACGAAGAAAAAAAAATACGTAATAAACTTTTAAGAGTATCCAAAATGTTATAGGATTAAATAGATCTCTCTTCTTTCAAATAGAACTTCCAAGTAATTTGCCCAACTTTCTTCTCCGACGAATTCGCCATTTAGAGAAAAGTTATTACGTAATTATTCTATTTTGTAACTTATGGATGGTTAAGTATGTAAATATTTCTTATATAAAATAACGGTAATGAATGAAGAAGGATGCTGTTAAGTCTTCCATTATGTAAATTGGGGGTCTACCCTTCTTGAAGTGGGTCTCTTATTCATTTCCTTTTATTATTATTAGCGGTTGGTACACGTGATATATATATAATTTAAATAAATAAAAATAAAATAAAATATTTATTATATATTGTATATTATTCAAGTTGCAAGAGTCTTTTTTATTAAATTTATTAAGGTTCAAGTCTTATGTCTCCCCTTTATCTAATTTTTATTTTTTAAATAGATAAATTGACACTTAGTAAAGAGAGAAATGGCTTCTTGACATGAACTAGTGTTGCTTTTGTATAATAGTGTAAATTTCTATTTTAAAAAATGATACATCAATTGTTATCGAGTCATCTCAACAATGGCTATACTGCAAAATATTTGGAGTCAATTCAAAAAGATTTACAAGAGACTAACTCCTTTAGTTGAGTGCAACAAATGATTTATGAAAGCTATAGATGAGATCAAAAATGCCCATGAAAAGATATGAACAGTATAGAAGATGGACGAAAACACCGTGAAAATGTTAGAAAAAATAGTTTTATGGTGACTTTAATGAGAAATTAAAGTAGGTTCCACTTATTGGTTGAGATGGGATTAAATGAGTTTAGATTCTTTGTAACAAGGTCTTTACACCACAAAAGAATAATAAAAAATTATTAAAAATTGAATGAGAAATTATCTCA
Organism: Camellia granthamiana; assembly: GCA_036172215.1. Classification (NCBI taxonomy): domain Eukaryota; kingdom Viridiplantae; phylum Streptophyta; class Magnoliopsida; order Ericales; family Theaceae; genus Camellia; species Camellia granthamiana. The sequence goes on along the minus strand of CM069903.1, from coordinate 60,939,587 downwards.
TAAAGTTGGTCTCATGAATGAGGTATTGGGAATTGTATATAACTACCAATCCCACATTAAATGTAGAGGAAAGCTTTGATGGATATTTAAACTTCAAGATTTTGATAAGGGAATGAGCTCTTTGGGACATCCAAATTTTTTGAAGGAAGAGAGTTATGAATGCTTCAAGGATGGACTTGAGCCAAAATCGTGGTCCAAGCTGGTAATGGAAAAATTACCACGTGCTGCCCGCCCACCTGGGCTGAGTCCAAGTTCGTGATTCGTGGATCTTGGCTTGAGGGTTGGGGTTGGGCCAGATTGGTGGTCTACCAACCTAATATTTTTGGGCCAAGTTTGCTGCAAATATGTATATACACACAGGTGCAGGAGTAATGGGCATTGGTTGCTAGCTTTCATGGCTGGAGGCTCCTTCTCTTTCCTCCATAGTGTATAAATAGAGACCAACCTCTTTGGTTGTCAAAAAAGATTTTTGCCTTCCAGAATTATACAGTCAGTTTGTTTGCTCTTATAATTTTATTCTTGTGTGAGAGAGTATTGCCATTGTCGGTTCGCCAAAGTTAACAGAAGGTGCTTCTGCGTTAGTCGGTCTAAATCGTCGTATCCCGAGAGACAGAAGTCGATGTATCTCCAGCACCCACAATGATGCGGCTAATCTATTTTAAGGAAACTGTGGTACTACGCAGGTTTCGGTTTGATTTCCCGTCTTTCAATATAATATGTGATATGTATTTCTGTTTCATGTTCTATAATGTAATTTATCAAATATAGATTTATTTGATGTTCTATAATTTTATTTATCAAATATGAATTTATTTGTTTTGTTTAATCACGCAATTTGTGCAATAATCTTAAAGCAGATTATATGTGTCCCATGAAATTGAACAAATAGATTCATCATAATTTGCTACATTAATTTTCTCTACCACCTGATCTTCTTGAGTAGCAATCAGAATTGTAGCATATTGATAAGCCCACTATTTTGCATGACTAATAATAATAAAAAAAAAGTAGCCTGCTGTTGCAATTGCTTGCTTCCGGTTTCTTTAAAAAGAAAAACGTTACTTAAAAAAAAAAAAAAAACAAAAAACAAAATGCCCAGAATTGTGTTTGGTGTCTGGTTTGCATCGCATAGTAGTTGTTTAATTTTGTTTAGTAATTCCCACTTGTACTGCTATGATTCATAAACGGGTGCTGTTTAAGGGTGCAACCTCCTTAAGGTTACACATCATATGCAACCCAATTATTAGCCGTTAGATTGCAATAATTGATCAAGACTATTGAATTATTTAATCATGAAAAAGTTGAAACCGGGGCAACCGGTTAATGCTTGTATTTGCATGATTGCATCCCACTCACTCTTTGTATTTCGTCTCTATCTGTCTCTGTTCTCCTCTCTGTGTAAGGTTGAGTTAGTGTAACCCTTGATTTCCATTAACAGTGAGAAGCCCCTGCTGGGTTGTTTCCATTGACGAAGCTTTGTAGGGAACAGTATAACGGGCGATATCCAACAACAATGGAACTACAAGGCTGTGTTGGTTCCATTGCTGAAGTGAAGCCGTTCTCTCTAACTAGATATGAGGTATGGAGCTGTCTCCCTCTCTCTGTCTCCCTCTTTGGCCTCTTCACTTCAGCTATTTTCCCTTAACTAAACCCCCATCCTAACTTCAACCGCTCTACACTTCGCTCAAACGAAAACCCCTCCATTGGCAACTAACCTTTCTCTTTCTCAAGTGAGTGTTTGTGTTTGCACAAACAACTAAACCGTGTGAAAATGTCATGTTTGTATTTGTGTTAACATTTTTCGGTCATCAAGTAATTGTTTGTACTAATGTCATGTGCAGTATGGCCCCAGCGGAAGTTAAAAGGGAAGGTGATGATTATGACATTCCAAATGAAGCAGATGACATTCGTTTGATCAATGAAAGTCGGGCGAAACCTTATCATGGTTGCGAAGCTGGTCCGAGCAATGAAGAAGCAACCAACATGAACGTTGAAGATGGCAGAGCCGATGTGAAAAAAGAAATGGTTGACAATGCTCATCATAATGACATGGTTGGTGATGTTGAACGTGCTATTCTGGAACAGAAATTTGATTCGGTCGAAGATGGAGAAGCTTTCTATAAGGCGTATGCTAAAGCCAAGGGATTTAGTATACAAAAATCTAGATTTAACACAAATAAAGATGGAAAGGTTGTTAGTAGGCTGTGGTTGTGTTCAAGGGAAGGTTAGAGATTACCAAAATACTTGGACCGTGTTGCTGAGAAGAGTAGAGCTCCCAAGGCACTAACAAGAGTAGGTTTCAAAGCCCAATTTCGCATACGGTATGATGCAGATGTTGGTGAAGGGAGAAAGTATGTTGTGACTCATTTCGTCGCAGACCACAACCATGAATTAGCGGAACAACACTGTGTGATGTATCTGAGGTCACATCGCAGTTTAAACAGCGCTGACAAAGCTCAAGCAATGGCTATGCGCAATGTCGGTGTGAAGACTAGCCAAATCATGGACTATATGGTAAATCAATCTGGGTCTTATGAGAATGTTGGTTTCATCCGTACGGATCTGCACAACCATATTCAAGCCGAACGTAGAGCAGAAGTTGAGGATGGTGATACGCAGGGTGCGTTGGTTTACCTATGTGCAAAACTTGATGTTGATGCATGTTTTTTTTACAAGTATGATGTGTGTAACGATAACAAGTTACAAAATCTGTTATGGGCAGATTCAAAATCGTGGGCCGACTACGCAAAGTTTGGTGATGTGTTGATATTTGACTCAACTTACAGAACCAATGCATACAAGAAACCTTTTGTCATGTTGGCTGGTGTGACTAACCACTTTAGGACCACGATATTTGCATGTGTTTTGCTAGCTAATGAGACAATTGATACATACACATGGGTTTTGGAAATATTTATGGAGGCGATGGGCAATAAAGCACCTGTGTTCGTACTGACAGATGGGGATAAGGCGATGCGAGAGGCAATCAGAAGAGTATTTCCAGACACAAGACATCGATTATGTAATTGGCATCTTGGGAAAAATGCTGTTTCAAATGTTCACAAAAGTGGCTTTGCACATGCTTTCAAGTAGTGCATGGACATGGAAACGGATGAGACAAAGTTTGAGCATGGCTGGACGACAATGGTCAAAAAATTTGGACTTCAAACCAACAGTTGGGTGTTGGAGACATATGAGAAGCGTCATATGTGGGCTGAGGCATATATGTGTGGACATTTCTTTGCTGGGATGAAGAGCACTCAGCGTTCGCAGAGTATGAATGCTTATTTCAATCCCTTCCTCCAACACAAATTAAAGCTATATGAATTTGTTAGGCACTATGATCGGGCTATTGCAAGGATAAGGTATAACGAGGCTGGAGATGATGCTGAAACAAATAACACTTTTCCGGTGTTGATTACTCCATTGCGAGATATAGAGAGACATGGAGCTGAGGTATTCACCCGAAATATATTTAGAATGTTCCGTGATGAAATCTTAGAAGAGGGGAAGTTGAATGTCAAGGACGTGTTCTCTTTGCCGGATGGTTAGAAATGCTACTATATTCATAAGTACAAAGTGAAGGATAGATCATGGATAGTAACATACAGTCCAGTGGATGCTGCAATGAGATGTTCTTGTATGAAGTTTGAGTCGTTGGGGCTACCTTGCTGTCACTGCGTGATGTTCTTGCATGTGTTATGAAAGCCAAAAATTTAACGCAAATTCCCCCAACTTGTGTGCTGCATAAATGGACAAGGGCTGCAAGCAAGGATGGCCAGCAATGGCCTCAACCCTCAATTGATGGCACTACAACACAAACGGCCCTGTATAGGATATTGAGTTCTTCCTACAATGAAATGTGTTTCTATGCCTCGCAATCAACGGAAGGTTTCAAAGAGGTTAGGGATACATGTCTTTCAATGACGAGCCGGATGAAGGAGTTATATGAGAGGAATCTTAACGATGGGAATGGAGACAAAAGGAAACATTCATTCCCTCGACAATTTGGAGTAGAAGATCCTGATGTTGTGAAGACAAAAGGGAACCCGGGACAGGCCTTGTCCAATTGTCGAAGACCAAGAAAATGTGGGAATTGCAAATGCATTGGGCACACAAAGCGAACATGTCCTAAGGTTCGATTTAGCCGAACAGTGGGTAGTAACTCAGATGCAGATACAACCCACATAACTGACCGTGAGTACACTGCAGAGTCATTGCCTGTTCGTTGCAAGACTGGGTTGGTGGATCCAAGTACACCGCACATTAAGCAACGGCGACTATTTTTCGATGCTTCTCCTGTTTCCAAGCAGCCTGTGGGCCAATACGGTAGTGTTGAAGCAGCAGTGTGCAAAAATGATTCGACCATAATTGATGAGGTGAATCAGGTAATTGTATAATTTGTATGATTTACTTATTCTCTTAATTTATTAGGTAGACAGTACTAGCTATTGAAAACACATGTAAATAATGTATGTAGTTTTCATTTTGCACAGATTGCTGCATGTAACGTGTAAATAATTGGTTACGTACAATGCCAGGAAATGGCACAATGTTACTTATGTATAAGGCCACGAGTTGTAAATTTCCCATATTGTTTAGAGTGATTTTTTCATTTGTGTTTGCAGTGACTTGTCATTTTGAAAACTAATTGAAGGTGAGATATATATGGGTTGTCTGTGTATTGTTTTGGGTTGGAAATTGGCTTATGTCTGTATTCCAAGATTCTTATTACAGGTTGCTTGTTTCTGTTCCATATTTGGTTGGATCTAACTGAAGGGTTTTTTGTGGTGTGGTTTATCAACTAACGATGTGTTTGGCTTTGTATTGATTTGTTATGACTTGTTTCGGTAAATTAGTATTATATTTCGAGTAAAATACGAATTTTGCCCATGTGGGTTTGCAAAATTACATCCCAGCACATGCATTTTGTATATAATCCAAGTGGCAGTTAATTTTGGGTGTTACTTGGAGAAAGTAACCCAACGAACTCGTTACTTTATCTCCATGCCGATTGCTATATGAATTACGAGTTACGAACAAGAGTTGTGAAATTATTTCATGTTAACTATGAAAGTGATGGGTTTATTGTTAATAAAATTATGGTGGGCCTATATCGACAGCAACGAAGCAGTAATTTAAAGTTGACAAGTTAAAGAAGAAAATCAAGCAATTGTGGTATTGGTTCGAATGCCTGAAAATGATGAAGACTTCTTTCGATGAACTGATGGTAACAAAGTAGAAAGTAACAAAGTACAAAGTAGAAAGTAGAAAGTAAGTTGTTATGTTGTGTTGTTGGTAACAAAATAGAAAGTAGAAGGGAAAAAACTACTCAGAAGTTACAATGTAGAAAGTAAGTTGTTGTGTTGTTGTTCATGTCCTTTCTCTCTGCAAACATTCTGCCCTTTATAGCTATTATTTCCCACGACCCCATGATCTGCCGATTCTGCAATTGCTTCTGTGAAACTTCTGTAACTGCATGGTCATTTCCGTGTCTTGAAACCACATAAAACCTTCACTTATACCTGTCGAAGTGCATATAATTGAAGTTGCCACCTGTGCCCAAGTCCTTTTAGCCTTTCCTCGACAGATACAGACTCCTAATTCATTCATGTTTCCTCTTGGAGGTTGGCCACTAAATCCATGAGCACTGCCAGTAACTGCTCCACCGTGTAAGTTAGGTGGCATGCAAGATTCAATGTTAGTTGATAACCCTTGTCTTCAGGTGGACTTGCCATGTGTCCTCAATTGAATGGAGCAGCTGTTGGCAGGATGTGGGAAAAATAGGTGTAAAGAGGAATTTTTTTAAAATAACCAATCATAATTTAGCTGAAATTATGAGTGAACTTTTTTTAAAAAAAAAAGTAGTTTCCATTTTTATGATTATAAACCCGAGATGTATATTTTGTTTTCGATATAAATAACTTGTGTGTTTTGGTTATGTAAAATGTAGGACAATAATTGTGTTTAAGTCATTACAATCCAGAAAAAGGTTATTTCAAATATTAACAAGTTTATCGACATTGAATATATTTTGATTAAATTACAGGGAAAATTCAATATTTGGCAAAGTTTGATGATTCAAAGTTAGGGGCAGTAACAGTGAGTGGCCAAGTGTTGTGGTTCAGTGGCCCAGTTTGCAAGGATTGTGGTTGTATTTAGTGGACAATATTATGTTGATTTTTGTCTCATAATGATGAGGGACATGCCCCACAATGGTGAAAAGGAAGGTCGACAGGGAAGAGTCAATATTTGGCAGAGGGGACTTGAAGATTCGAAGTCAGGGGGTAGTTACAGTGGCAGTTATGGTGTAGACGTGTGGGATCATGCAATGATGGGCCACAAAAACAGTATACGGATATTGAAACCAACGATCTCTCTTCTAGGCTTTCCAAGTATACTAAACCTCCACTTCTATCTGTCGATCTCCCTTTTCTTCTGTTTATTTCATGGCCTCCAACTATTTGAAACTTCTGTTGACAGAGCAAGGCTCCTGCTTTGTCTCATGCTTCCTCCTGAAAGTGTGCCCACTAACTCCATAACTGGTGCTAAAAACTTCCCCCATCATTTCTAGGTGACCCACATGCAGAGAGCCCACTTTCAACTGGTGGACATTCCTTCAGACTTGGCCACGTGTCCTCCATTAAGTGGACCATCTGTCGACAGAGACTGGCAAAACTTGGTGCAAACAATGGCCCCCTTGTTCAAGTTAAATATCATATGAATTAACCTTGGGGAAGTGATTGAGACCCCCTCTAATCACCACCTGCACCACCACCCCACCCCCCCATATACACATGTGGGGGCTGGTGATTGGAGGAGAAGGAAAAAAAAAAAAAAAAAAAAAGAGAAAAATTGGCCAATCAGAGAGAGAGGGGGTCATGGGGGTGCCCCCCTTGTGGGGGTCCAAGTCATATGATATTTAACTTCAACAAAGGGGCCATTGTTTGGGCCTAATAACAAATTTCTTAATACGGGCCCAAAACAAACATAAACTACAACCCAATATAAGAGCATTTAAATATATTGGCCCCATCATAAGCTATAAAAGACCCACCTTTTCAACTTCAAACCACTTCATTTCCCTCTGATTCGAACTCCTCAGACTGTACTCCTTCTTCTCAAGCATTGCCGTTCAAAACCATAGCACCACAAAACCCTAAGCCATGGCGCCGAAAAAATCTCAACCATCTCCATCTGAGGAGAACAATGAAGACCTACTCCGCTTCCCAAACCCTATCAGAGCACGTATTGCTCCTTTAAAATTTGGTATTACCCTATTGCCTAGCATAAGCTCTGTCGCTAAGGCTACTCTAGGCCCTACCTTCGCGTCTTACTTCCCAGACGAGCTAGCTCCATACTATCCCCTTGGTAATGGTGAGAACCTTCTTCTCAACCAACCTGGACTTAAGTGGACTAACTGGAATGTCAACAAAAACCCACTCAGATCGTGGAGGTCACCAGACTCTGTTTGGCGAAGCTGGGCCAGGAGAATTGAAGGTCATGATGTTGAAGTATGGAAGCACCAGGGCATTAGTGAAGCAATTAGACTGTCGACTAAAAATTATGACATGCATGCTTTTGGTCGCAATCTTGTAACTCCCTACTCCTCAATTTTGGTATGATTTCCCCTACCATCTTAGATGTAGCTCACTTGACTGGTCTCCCAATCTTGGGCAATCCAATTCATGCTCTCCTTGAGCCTCCAAAAGTGACCTTTACTTTAAACACTGACATGTGCTATACAGATTTCGCCAAAAAATACAAAGGCGAGCTTGGTTCCCCTGTCCAGGACAAAGAAAGAACTGCTTTTTACTTACTTTGGCTTTGTGAGTTTGTTTTTTGTGTCCCTGGATACAAGATCATGAAGGAATACCTCCCCCTTGCCTTGTGTATGCAAGATGGCCAACTTATGGCTTTAGCCCCTTATCTTCTTGCCACCCTTTACAAGGCCCTATTTTCCTTTGTCGACAAGAAGATTTCTGGCAAATGTGGTGGCCCCTTCTGGCTCTTCCAGGCCTAGTTGTATGCATATTTCCTTGAGGCACGACCCCCACCAGCTAACACCTTGAAACCAGTTTTCCACTCCTATGCTGAGCAATTGCTCACTTATAACAGCCAACCCATCCTCACTTTCAGAAATCATCTTACCATGTTTTACAACCTTCCTTCGAAGAGACCTTCCAACTTGTACATGCCATTTCAAAACTTTCAATTCTCCTCCAGTAGACTTTGCTTCCTCTTCATAGACCCTTGTGATTTACACAATGAGCAAGTCCAAGAACAAAATGAGACTTGGAGACATATTCTCACCTCTAGACATGTCTTGGTTGGTTATTCCATATCCTCCACCAAGATGTCTAACTGCAGTTTTGAGATATACTATCCCAATCAATGGTCCAGGCAATTAGGTCTTTCCCAGGGTATCCCTTATCCTTATTTCCACCCAACCATCCATGAGGAGATTGGGTCTAGAATCTACTTCAAAGATCCTAGGCACGCTGAATCCATTCTGACAGAGAACACCAAACTTTTCCAAGATTTTGGCCCTTTCTTCTTCAAACCTGCTTTGGACTGCTCCATTGCTTTTGAACATTGGTGGGGACTTATGACTGCCATTATTTTCTGCAAGCCACTTAAAACCTGCCTTCACGATACTTGTATTGATAATCAGGGCCCCATATCCTCGCCTTCCAAGCTTAAGGCTATAGGTATCCTTCCTTCATATACTTTATATCCCTGACTGTCTCATGCCCCTTTTTTTTTTTTTTTTTTTTTCTCTACAACACTAACTTGTTTGACCTTTGACAGCCAAAATTGGGCCTGCTGCTGAACCATTGGTTAGGGACCAACATAAAGGCAAGGCTCCAATGGATCCAACTACTCAGACAAACACCCCCTCAGTTCCGAAATTAATGGGAGACTCTTTGGCAGCCTCGCAGACACAAACACAGAGAGGAACTACCACTCGTACCCCTGTCGAGACAGAGGTCACGGCGAAGAAGAGAGAAGAGCCTTCCACTGCTCCTACTCTAAGTACAGACCTAAGTGATTGGGATATCCCTCACAGCCAAATGGTTGGCCAAACAACATCAAATCCTTCAGGACAGCTCTACCAAGTATGCTTTCACTTTACATATTTACATCATCTCAATTTCCATTCACGCCCAACTGATCACTTACTTTTGTGTAGAGAAAAAGAAGGAGATTACTTCTTACTGCTGCTGATGATGAGGATCCTTCCACTTCTTCTCAACACATTCATCCAATTCCCAGTCCCATCAGCAATGTACCCAAAGAACCCACTCTACAACCAACTCCACTACCACCTGAAGCATCTCAACAAACTTCATTACAACCTGCTTCACAGTCTTTGCCACAGCAATCTACACAATCTGCATCACAACATCCTTCCACTTGTCCTCAACACATTGATCCAATTCCTAGTCCTATCATTAATGTACCCAGAGAACCCACTGTAGAACCAACTCCACCACCACCTCAAGCATCTCAACAAACTTCATTATAGCCTCCTTCACAGTCTTCGCCACAACAATCTACACAATCTGCATCACAACATCCTTCCACTTCTCCTCAACACATTCATCTAATTCCTAGTCCCATCACCAATGTACCTAGAGAACCCACTGTAGAACCAACTCCACCACCACCTGAAGCATCTCAACAAACTTCCTTACAACCTCCTTCATAGTCTTCGCCACAGCAATCTACACAATCTGCATCATAACATCCTTCACAGCTAGAACCTCCTCCTATTGCTCTTAGGGATGTCATAGTTGGGGCTATCCCGATGGAGGTTGATTACTTAGGGGGCACTGAGCCTATTATTGTCCCTTCTGTCTTTAGCCCTCAACCATCACCATCCAACTCCTCAAATTCCCAAACTTCAAACAAAGAATCAGAGAGGATTGATTTTGACATTTCAATCAACAGCCAATCCTCTCCAACAGATGACAATACAAAGTCCCCTCAACCAGAAGTTCACAACAACCAAGGTAAATAGAAATACAAATGTGACTGTTCGTTTGAAAAAAAAACTTCTCTTTAAGTAACTGGTATTCTTCTCCAATTTACAGGGACAGACATAATACATGACTCATCTCCACGACCAATGTCTGAGAAAGAACTTGAAGGTCCTCATGACTTTTCCCTCTTACCATAACCAGAAAAAGAGCCTGAAGGCGCTGATGCTGCCATTTCATCAGTACCCGAAACAACTCCTCTTGCTGCTATAACCACAGTCGAACAAGGCCAACTATCTGCGCGCACTTTATCAGGACAGGTACTACCATTTCCAACCTCATCCTATTTACTCTTTATTACTTGCAAGTATATATTCTCACCAAACTATTAATGTTCCCAGGCCATCGTTCCATCTCAGGATATTTGGGCCGAACTTTCTATTCTTCAACAACATCTAGACGAAATATCCCCATTGCCTCAAAAGCTACATCTCTTTCATGCTGAAACTCAACAAACCTTAACCACCTTCATCAACCTCATTAACACCCCAGTTGAAGAAATCATTCTCCACAAACCTGATGAAACCTTGGCCTGTCTTTCTACTGTTCTAAACCTCTCCCCTAATCTTTTTAACCCCATTCAACTAAAGCAATTGGCCAAGATCATCACGGAATGGCCAACCCTTTCAGAGATGGTTCAGACTTGTTCAAAGGATATTCAAACCAAAAACGATTTCCTAAACGAAGCCCACACCATATCTACTTCACTCAAACTTAGCCAGCAAACCTTGGCAGCCATTCTTGAGCAACGCTCAGCACTTGAACTTGAGGAAACCAAACTCATGGCAGAACTTGCCTCTGTTCGGCAAAGAAAGGCTCATCTGCAGCAGCAACATGACCAGCTTAATCAAGAAGCAAGGATAAAGCTGAGTTGGACCAAGCCCAAGCCATGCTGGCAGATGCTCAATCAGAATAGGGTGTTCTAGCCATTCTCTACCCCAAATCCTAGACTAGTTTATATATGTATTCTTTTGTATTGCACAAAATGCGTGCTATCTTTCAGACCATTGTGCAGACTTGTTCATTAATGAATAACAATACTCTGTTTTTGAATGGTCTGTTGTATTTTTTTTTTTGTTGTACAATTTTTCTCCGTTTGTGCATTGTTATGAAGTAATCAACTCCCCTTCAAAGTTTCCCACATGGTTGGATAATACTTCTTCACATATCTTCCATTTTTATATCTTCTATGTGGTTGCCCTTCCAAGGATTCGTTTATGTAAAGGATGTCATACTTCTTCACACTAGTATATCTGTCATGTATAGATGTTTAGTAATTTTATTTAGTATCAAAGTCTGCATGTTTAATGTGTAAAGTCAGTCAGTCAAATATTTCTGAAAATATGTCATCTACAATACACAACTGACGTAAAACACTTACTTACCGACCGATATACTGGAAACAACCAGGCAGTATGCAACATGACATTGTTTGCAGTTTAAAATTTATGGCACGTTTGCAGTTTAAAATTTGTACTTATTTGTGCCTGTTGACACGTGGATCAACCACAACATGACGTGTGCGAAAGTCAATGTCAGAGTCCATCAGTTACACATATGAAAGGGGTTTAGTTTAACTGCACGTGAGGGCCCACATGGTGCAGCAGTTACGAGGATATTGCATGGACTAACTGGGTGGATTGCAGAAACGGTCATTGGCAGAATACAGAGCTTGACCTGTCGATGTGAAATCCACAATGTGCAGGGACAGTTGGAAACATAATAGTAAGGTGGTTCGACAGGAGAATTACAGCAGTTTGTTTACCACACGAATTCCTGCGGACAGGTGGACCCCTGTTGGTGCATTATAGTCACTGCTATTTGTTTGTTCTGTGGGATTTTTTTTGCTTTGTTTTGGACAAAATTATGGCATTCAAAAAAAGTGAACAAACATAATTCATGTGGTAAAAGTGAACAAACATTATTACTTTCAACTTGCATTGTTTGTTGGACAAATATCACATTGCATTGGACAAACATTACTATATTCATTTGGACAAATATCACATTGCATTGTTTGTTCTGTACCCATAATTCCACTGATCAATGGAGTTGCGACATCCAACTTATGCACAATTTCGTAAGTATGTATAGGCCACGATAAAAGCAAACAAACATTACGACTTTCCGTCGTTTGTTCCAGTCCCAAACATTGGAATTATGTGTACAATCAATACGCATGGGAAATTAGTATTATCATAGCTGTGACCTAAAAAGTTATCATGACAAGTTGATGCAGTAATCCAGTTGTGGTTAGGCATCGAAATTACTCTCCTACTGGCAGGCCATGATAAAATTGCTGCCCTATTTGTTGTAATTACTCTCGTACTGGCATCGAAAGATACTTGCCGATCTTTGAATTATTCACATCCATAACGAAGTCAAGTACGAACTTCTGACGCACAGAAGGATGAAACTATGTAGAGAAAGTGAATAACACAAATCAGGTACAGTTACAGCGGTAGGAAATAAACAAATTTATTTTGCAATTGGAAATGAAGCGGTAGAATGTACCTTGTGTGGACCGCTGGGTATATCAGGCCGCTGCATGTACTTGATCACAAACATCCCACAGTCGAAAGTGCTACAAATGAAATGTAACATTTAGTTTCTCATAAATATAAGTAGGTTCGTTAAATGAGTCATTCAGGAGTCAAGTAAATGTGACGTAGGGTTTGTGGATTACTCGTCCAGCTGTTGTAATGGCCTTTTTTCTAACATGTGGACGTCAAAGGTATGCACGTCTACAACATATTCATTTCCAAACTGTAGTTGCAGTAAGGCATGCATTGTTTGAACCTGTTGCAGAATGAGACGGTTAGTTTATACGAAGGATGTGATAGTGTGGAAGTAGATTTGTGAAATTCAGCACGACATACCAACAATTTTGCCGCGTTCAGCTTGTTGGTGTCCAGTGTGGCGGATGCCAATGAGTCAAATAGGTACGCCACACAGTCTACCATATCTATTTTTAGGCACAACCAATGTACTCCTCTATAATTGAAAGGCATGTAAATCCACACATAAACACAAGTGAAGACATTGTTTAGAGGGCATGCGAACATGTACGCACTTTCATATTTACATTGACATTCATGTAAATGGGATCAACATTCATATTACCGACGTTCATATTAAATCTACTCGCTTCAATGGGATGGACATTCATATTACCTTCTGACATGCATTAAGCACCCCAGTATATCTGTCATGTCCAAAATATGATTTGACGATATTTTCATGGTTCAGAGGTTGAGTTTTTTGATTTAGTATCAAAGTCTGCATGTTTGGTGTGTAAAGTTCAGTCAGCCAAAGTTTTCTAAAAATATGTCTTCTACAATACACAACCGACCTAAAACACTTACTTATTGACAGATATACTGGAAAGAATCACGCAGTATGCCTCCCGTCTTTGTGTACTTGCCGCTGTCCGTTAGTCAATTGAACCGCGACCAAGTTAATTGGCTGGAACATTGTAACAGACGAGGCAACTTGCGAAATAAGGTTTGCAATTTGTTTAAATCTAATACGAAATAATAATGTCCCTACATGGAAATGTCCATCATGCAAATATAGTGGAAATAACATTGTCAGATGCCACGACTTATAGTGTCGGACAGCCATGCCCCTGGTTTAAGTGTGCGCATGTCACGTCGCGTAGCACATTCGCAAGGCATTTCATGAAGATTCATAGACACGACAATGTCCCTACATTAAACGTATCCATGAACCAGTAAGAAGCAACCTACAGCCTAGTAAAACTTAAACGTATCTAGCTTAACTCTACAACATAAGATTAGTTTTTTCTATTGTAGAACTATGGCAGATATTCCTGATTCTACTACTCTTCAATCCAATTAAGATTAGTTTTAAGTTTTTCAAAAAAAAAAAAAAAAAGTAAAAGTTTTAGATATTATAACTTATGACATGTCCAATAGTATTTGCTAAAATAATATGTGAAAATTTAAATGCTCATTTACAGGTGAGCAAGTAAAAAAAAAACCACATGTATTTTACAAACTGGACCTAACAATATCCCAAACTGATCAAAATGGCAAATGTAAGCAGACTAGAAGAAAATAGCTAGGGAAAATTGCACTTTAGTATAAGTTTTCAAAAAATTTTGCAAATCATTGGTAAACTTTATTAAGTTTCATAATTAAAATTATAAAGTTTTCCATGAATTTGTAAATATTTTGTGAAAATATCAGTGATTTGCAATTTTCCCAATAGCTACATGTGTGCAGGATAAGACCAAGAGAAGAAAACTTCAGATAGGAAATTTAGCCAGTGATCTTTCCCTAGGCCACTGCATTAAATTCAAAGAAAATCCTACATACGACATGGATAAACCCATCATACGAAAATCAAAATCATACAGAATGAAAAATTAAAGAACTAATAGCTACAAAAATCAAATAAACATAGCACGACAAATGAAAATTATGGAATTCAAACTTATTTCACAAATACTACGGAACAGGTTAATTGCGAGTACTAAACTCATCCGTACCTTTCATTTTTTCTGTCGTCAAGTACAGAGTCAACAACTTTGTGTTCAGCCGCTGATAAAACCTCTATGCTCTCTAGTGTCATCAAGTCCTTCTATCAATATAAAGAATCAAGTAACATCAACTCCTCCTATTAATATAAACAATTAACTAACTGAACACAGTTCAGAAAATAAATTTACAAAATACATAACACATCCTTATGCATCTAAAATTGGTGAAGCGATGTCTAACCTTTGAATGGAACCGCTTCCCCAACCTATGCAGTTTGGACAGGACTTTGTCCGAAATCTGTAAGACAATTGTATAACATTTGTTAGTGCAAACTTGCACTAGAATGACAACTATTAAAATACAACACAAATAATGGTTCAATTATGATCAGTAATGCTGTCGGCATCAATTGGTAATGAAACATACGAAAGGTGAAGTGATGTGGCGACTTGGGAATTTTTCTGCAGTAAGTCAAGTACTTATTTTGCTATCGTTGCACGAATGCATATCCCCTACGTCTGTGGCTTCAACACCTTTTCCTCTGCCTCTTCCTCTTCCCTTTCCTATGCCTGTTACAATTTGTCCCGCTTCCAATGTTTGGGCAAGCTTACCAGCAGAAGGATGCATGTTGTCTGCTTCTCCTCGCATTGGAGGCAAGGTTTGCAAATCATCAAAGGAAGATAAACTCTCTTTTGCAACGTTCTTGATGGCTAGAAACTGAACCGAAAGAGATTTGCTTTCTTCGTTTGCGTATGTTTCCTCCAAGACAAGGCCACGGTTGTTGTGCGTGTCCCCAACTTCTTGGATGGTACACAATTGTCCAACGTGCATATCAATTATCTCATTGGACAACATTCTATTCACATTATTGTCCTCCCAATCCATCCCCTGTAAATCTTGAAGATTACCCTCTATTGGGATACCATAATAATTTGGGAAGACCACGCCATCGTCATGCAACTCGACTCCCATGCTAGGGTCAACACCCTTTTCCTCTGCGCGAGGCAATTGTGCTATTTCCGATAAACCTTCCAGCACTTGCTGCATCATTTGCTTCATTTCAGCAATATGTGTTTGTTCATTAAACGGTTGTTTCCTAGACAATATAGCTGCAACCAGTTCGTTCAGCATTCCTTTGAGTTCACCAATGCTGGAGGATATGTTAATGTTACAATTTCTTTCAGTCGACTCCACCTAATCACACAAACACATACATTAACTTACTACGATATTTCATCTTCAAGTAACCTCTGTGAACTGTGTGAAGCATGTGTACTGATTTCTTTTGCTTACCTTTGCATTGTCAACAACTTCCTCCTCTCGGAAATTGAGCAACATGTCCCTTATTTCCACATTGCTGTGAAGCACTTGCTTCATGGTTTCCTTCAGTTCACCAATGTCGGACTCAACCTTGCTCAAACGAACTTCATCAATCCGTGGTTTCTGTTTGTTATTGACATGGTGTGCGTCGATTGCGTCATCAATGTCGTTGCTTTCCTCTATTGTTGGATGAAACTCCACCTAACATAGTTGTCAAATCGGGATTCAAATCATGAATGAAAAATGGTAATGTACTGAATTGTTAATCGATCTCAACTGTGAATCGTAAAGTTTCGGTCCACTTTCTTAAGTTGCACACAACGTATGTGTACACACTTACATATTAAATATATCTCATAAAAATTAATTACTCCATTTGTCTGAAATGAACAAAGAATTTGTTGTAAACGATGCTCATCTGGTGTGGATAAAAACGTCACAGTCGATCCCAAGTTTACCACTTGACCTTTTCCCATTTAGATAAACAAAGACAAACTTTCAATTACAAACTAACTAACAATAACTAAACGACAATGTTTTGACCTTTTT
Organism: Camellia granthamiana; assembly: GCA_036172215.1. NCBI lineage: Eukaryota > Viridiplantae > Streptophyta > Magnoliopsida > Ericales > Theaceae > Camellia > Camellia granthamiana. The sequence continues at coordinate 60,923,170 of CM069903.1, read as the reverse complement.
ACAAGGTTAAAAAACCAAAATCTTCAAGCTTTTCCAAAAATTTGACTTCAGGGCTTAACCAAAATTCATTTGATAACGGAAGTAGTACATAAAATTGAATTTGTAAAGCTACAATATTGTCCAGATAGAAACTTCATATTTTTCCCACAAAAGTTCGAGTGTTTGAGAGTAAATAGGGAGGGACAAAGTGAAAATATGGCATACGCTAAGGAATGGGTTACTGTTTGTCACTGCTTGTCGCCTAGTCATAGGAACACAAATTCAATCTGTCACTGTAGACACCCCATTTTTGACCGATCTTAAGACTCAGACGTCATCGATTGAGGGCTCAGTGATGGTGCATGTTGTGCTCGTTCTGAGGTTTCGGAGTTTTGGCTGAGAGCCTTGCCTCCGGGCCTCGGAACTTTTTGTGCCTTGGCTCAGTTTGCGGACCAGTCTTGTTTTCCCTTCCCGGAGGGAGGGAGTGGTCTTGTAGACCATATCTCTGTGGTCGTAGACTACTTTTCCTGGTCGTAGGCCACTTTTCCCGTTTGGAGACTAGTTTTTGATTTTTGGAGCCTTTGGCCGCGCGCCTTGTCTCCGGACCGCTTAACATTCTCCGTTTGGCGTGGTTTTTGAACCACACCTTGTTGCCTCTGCCTAGAGGAACACTGTGGTCTGGGAGACCACTTTTGTGGTTGCATACCACTTTTGATGCTCGTTAGCTAGTTTTCAGGGCTTTTGGCCGTGTGTTTCGCCTCCTGATTTCTCGTCTTGCATCCGCTTTGGTTTGTTTTTGGTACAAACCTTGTTTTCCTTGTTTAAAAGGTGGTACAAGGGTGGGAGACCAGTATTTCTCCTTGGAGACCACTTGTCCTTTTTCCAGCTAGTTTTCTTGCCAGACAACTGGCTTTCTTGGTCTTTGGACCATCTTTTCTGGTCGGCCACTACACCACCACCTTGCATTTAGTGTGTTGACCTCTCCCACCTATGGCCGACCAGTTTTTGCTCTGGTTGACCACTTAAAGTGGTCGGCCGACCACTTAAACTAGTAGGCCGACCACTTCAAGTGGTTGGCTGCTTTTTGGCACCTTTTTGGAGATGTTTTGGGACAGCTGGCACAGCTGGAGAGCATTTGAGCCATCCTCCATACACGTGTATGGAGGGATGGCATTCAAGCTTAGCTTCTCCAAGAAGCTTTGGCTTTCCTCTTCTATAAGAGGGAGGCTCCTCCTCCCTCCTCGAGGTTCAGAAAATCTGAGGGAGGAGGATATATATAGTGTTGTATCTATATTGCCTTATATGTTTCATTTTCATGCCTTAAAGTGTAGATTTGTCTTACTTTAACACACAAACACACACTCAAACACCATCCTTTTGCTACTGAGGTGCTTAGGGCCTATTTTTGGTGTTCTTGGGTTGTCTTGAGCTTGAAAAATCTGCTGGAGTTGCAGTTATAAAGAGGGTCTTCAAGGGTGAGCTTTTGACCTTTAAATCTCCCTTTCTTGCTTAAGCTTTTAGCCTATCTTTCATGCTATTTTAAGCTTGACTTATAACTGATAAAAGTTCTATTTTTGCATGCTTTTGATCTTTGTTGAAGATCACTTTTGTGTTTGGGGTTGTTTACCCCCTCTTAGGCCTTGTTTGGCCTTGTTTTTGAGCCTTTTTTGTGAGCTTCGGGACCACCTTGTTTTGGCCTTCTCACCACTTAAATCCAAAGGAATTTTAGTGGTGGGGATAGTGTTTTAAGGTCCTAAGAAGGGGAGGGCCATCCCCTCTTCTTGCATCTTCAATACATGCCTTAATATGCCTCATGTTTGAGCATCTTTACTAAGTGTATGTTGACCATATCTTAGCTTGTATTTGTGGTTATTTTGCTGTGACATACCACTATTTTTTCTTGCTTTGGTCACTCCATGCATGGTTGATACACTTGTAGTGTAAGTCACACAAACTAGCTTTGTATGCTTCATGAAGTAGCATGTCATTCTAGCTTGTTTTCTTTCCATTTCAGCATGTTTTTGGTGATGTTTTTCCATGTCATGACTCTATTTTGGTTTGGTTTGGTTAGCCTTTGCATGCTTCTTGTACTTGTAGTGCAATCCCATGAAATAGCCTAACATGCATCATGTTGTAACATGTCATTTTAGCATGCTTTTGGCTTAGCTTAAAGAAGACTTTGTTCATGTTTTAGCATGTTTAAGGTCCAATTTGTGTTGTATTGGTCATGCATGACTTGCTTTATATAGCCTTAGTTCAATCTAGCTTGTTAGCTTTGTGTATTGAATTCTCTAGCATGCATTGCTTGGCCTATTTCAATAATTTGTCATCACTTGTCATGTGATTTCAGTCCATGTTTCATGGCCATGCATTCACATTTTTTACTTATTCAATGCGTTGGAGGGTTGGCCCCTTTATGTCTTAACATAAACCGTTGCGTATGCCTTTATACCTTAGCTTGCGAGCCATCATTTTAGTGTGTTTTTGGGGTTATTATGCCATGATATAACTCTGATTTTTATTGCTTAAGTCATCCCATGCTTGGTCCTAATAGGTGTAGTGTAATCCACCTTATTTGCCTTGTATGTATCATGTCTCATGCCCCTCATGCTAGCATGTTTTGGCCTCCTTCCATGCATGTTTTAGACTCATTTTAACATGTTCTAGGACTGTTTTGGGTTGCCTTGGTCACATGCTTCATGTCTTGTATACTTGTAGTACAAGTGCTCTTGCTTGCTTCAAGCTTTGAGCACCATTGCATGCTTCATTTGTGTTGTGTACATGGTTTAGCATCATCTAACATGCCATTTCAGAGTTTATAGCATGCTTAGGTTCCTACTTCATTCATGCTTTGAATGCCTCTAAGTATTGTCCATGTTTGACTAGCTTATGCCTTAGCTCGTATGCTTGCATGCCTAGGCCTTTGAGCCCTTATCTTAGCATGTTTTGGTCCTTGTTTTGACCTACTTGAGCTCTGTTCATGCTTAGTTCATGCATTTGTGCCATGTATTGCATGCCTCATTTGGGTTGCTCTTTGCTAGCTTTCATGCCATAGGACCCTAGCATGCTTTACTTATGTTGTTCGAATGATTTGGCATCATTTCTTGCTTCATTTCAGTGCACTTAGTGTTGTTACACTTTCACTTTTGTCACTCATTGAGCACTCTTGAGAGTTGTGCTCTTTGGCCTCTTTGATGGCCAATGCATTGTGCATGCATGCCTTGCTTTATGTGCCTTCATTTCATCACCAATGGCCACTGATTTGGGTATGATTGAGGTCTACCCTTTTGGTTTAAGTCCATTGAGCATACCATGTATATTACATTGAGCATGCCATGCTTGGTATATTACATAAGTTGCCCTTGTTGCATTGCATTGTGCATGCATGCATTACATTATGCTTAGAACCTTATGAATGCCTTGCATTGAGTATGCCATCTAGTTTTTAGCATTTTGCATTGCATATGCTAGTTTAGCATTGTGCATGCCATTAGCCTTGTTAGGTTGTTCATATTGCATTGCATGTTTGCATGCTTAAGTCATATAGCATACTTGCATGCTCGAGTCGCATTGTGTATGCCATGCTTGCTTTCATTGTGTTTGGAATAGGTGTTAGTCCAAACACGGGAAACGAGGGACGTTTCAAACTTAAAGTGATGAAACGTGCCTTAATTCCTGGTCGCCAACGCTCTTGATCATCTATGATAGAGTTTTAGGCTTTATGTGTTTACTTGTGCATTCATTTCCATATTGAATTGTGCAACTTCGCCTCTCGGCCATCATGCATTGAAATGCGCGATTGGTGGCCCGAGGGTTGAGAACTACTCTCCCTTGAGTTCATGACATGATAGGGAGGGTAGTTGTGCACACATATCTTGCAAATACATTGCCATGCCCTTTCTTGCTCTTTGTTGCAGAAAACTGGAATTCAGCAGCAACAATTGGCCAGCCAGCCAGAAAAAATAGCTGGCTGACCACTTTTTTGGTTTTTCAACAACCAAAAGTGGTCGGCAGGTGTTTCTAGAGACCAAAGTGGTCGGCCACTCTCCCACAGGATTCCCAAGGTGAAGTTTCAGCTTTCTGGAGCTTGGTGCAAGTTTCTGAGAACAAATGAAAACAGAGGCAAATCGAGGCATCGCATTGGATTTCCGAACGAGGTGATCGGACATGCATGCATTCCTCTCCCTCTGAGGCTCCTGCTTTTACTACTTTCCTTAGTTGCCATGCTTAGATAGCTAGGTTTTGCTTTGGTCTGTACCTTTAATAGTTAATGCGTTAGCTATTCAATTCGTTTTGTAATAATTAGTTTAATTAGCTTAGATTAGCTAGTTAGCTTCTTATTCGGTCCTTCCCTCGAGAGGGCATATTATTTTAATAAGCATGCGTGCGTGTGATGCATGTCTTCCAACCTCCATTTCTTTCTTCCTTTTACTTAACCGCTTACGATGGTCAGTTTTAGGGCATGTTTAATTTAGCATACCTTATGCTTGCATGTGTGCATTTATTCATCTGTATTGCATGCACCGGCTCGAGGCATCATACTAACTGCATTGTATTTTCAATACATTACTTGAATACGTGTTTAACAACATGTTACCTAGTTGCGTTTCGCATGACATTCTAGAATAGCCGAGCCTATTTTAGTTGGATTTTCGCATGTGTTGCATTAGTCATCTTAACATGAACTAGGATCATGCATGATTTCTAACTAGTTCTTTGTTTTGGCTCGGAGTACACTGTGAGTGTTTACGCTTTAGCATATTGCATGTGTGTTAATGTTGCCATGAAAGCATGCTTGCCATGAGGCTATTTGCTTACGTGATTAACTACTTGAATGCCTGTGGGTGAAGGTTAGATTACTTGAATTGGAACAATTCATTGAAATCCTCGTTTTAGCCTACTTGCGAGTAGCGAACTTCAAACCATTTTCCAAACAAACGGATATGCGATGCTTTGTTCCAAATTAGGCGATCTAGTCTATACTTGTGTGTTGTGCGCATCACATAGTAATTCTAGCTAATTAACTGGAATAAGAGCACATGCGTTTTCAAAAACAAGATATCATGCTTAGTACAGGCCGATCTTTGATCGGGCGAGCGGGGGTGCTCATAGATGACTTTCCCCAATCGTACCCAAGTTCCGGAGCCGAGGCAACTTTGGTGATGACGGTCACGTGGCCTTAGGCACGAGTCAGGGTTTTCTAAATTTTCCCAAAATAAAATATTTAGGTGGCGACTCTGTATCTGGCAAAGCAGTCCATGTTTGACACTTCTTTATAAAAATCAGTTTTTCAAACGATTTGCCGGATTTGGACTCTTTGGTGATTTATCGGTCTTACATCACACATTGTAAGATTAGATTCAGAACCGTGACATTTGAGTTCGACCTGTAGTAGCTCAGAGAACAAAACGAGGTTTCCTCGGGAGTTCTCTCCGGGGGCGCGTCTACAGTCACTGTTTCCATAACACAGGTGGGGCAATGCTATCAAATGTGCACAACGAATGGGTTGATTACCTCATGTTGCTCCAACATTTGCTTTCTTCCCATACATCGCCGCGTCTCCCGTGTTTCGGCATCACCCCAATCATTTAGCCGAGGGATGGAGCGTGTAGTAGCCGACGTACTCTTACAGGGAGGGGCAAAACGATCCAAGTAAAATAGTTGCATTATAAAGGGGAAAAGATATTTAGTATACAGTTTCGAGCAAAATAATTCGTATTCGCTAACAATGCATACAACTTACAACACAATCATATCTATGTGTTTATGTGTCTCGATGGCAGAATCCCTATGCAGCTTTTCGGTTAAAAAGATAAGCTCTTTCTGGTTACAAAAATGTGGCCCGTATAAGTATATTTGTCATGCTGTTCAATAACAGGTAAGTTTGTATTTCGTAACGACTGCCATTTTATTGAACCATATGCACAGTAATGGATGAAATATGTAATTGGCATGGTACAAACAAACAACGGTCGATTACGTTACCATTAGAAGGAAAACACATCCAGTTGCCTTGCGCTAACCTTTCATCTTATATTTCCGAACACCTTTGACAAGGAATTGCAGTGTCAACTTTGCCCAATTGTATGCTTGCATACCGATCATGTCGTTCACGGCATGAACGAATGACAGGCTCAAGGCGGTCATTGTGGTAGGACACAACATGGCCTCCAACACGTACAGCGCAAACTTCCGCTGAAACTTGTCTTTCGCACCATCACTCTCAGTTAGATAAACTCTCAACTAGTTCAAAGGAATGACTCCCTTAACAACTCCAACCTTTTCGTAGATATTGGGATATGCGTCTATTGAACCAGTGAACTACACGTCATCGCCTTCTGACTGTATACCCAATAAGACATGCACTTCCTCACAGGTGAGCCTCAGGTGACGGCCATGAACAGTCAATGAACACGTGTTGGGATCGAAGTTCTGTACCAACCATTGGCACAAGTTGTGATCTATACAGGTACACTTTAACTCGAGGAGGCCAGTGAACCCAATATCAATGACTTCCTGCTTCTGTGCTTCGTTACACCGGTTCATGATATCAACAATTGCCTTCAATGATATGCGGACTTGCATTTTACTCTGCAATGTTATTAGCGTGAACATTAATACAAAAATTTAACCAACATTGTGTCGATAGCAGGTCCTCCCCAAATGCAGTTATGAAAACATTAAGTACGTAAGTGCCTTTACAGATTTCTTTACAACTTCTTCGCCCAGTTCCTTGGCACTTGCCTTACCCATGTCCTGAAACCTCTTATTCTCATCATAGGGGAGTTCCTTCCACCTTTCCCCAATATACTTTCTGCTCTGTAAGTGTTACACCAATGTGACGCACATACAGGACAAATAAGAATTGTAAGTCCAAAATAATTGTCACCACAAGTTGTATCACTCACAATGTGTGCACATTTTGTGGTATTTACATATGATTGCACATACAAATTACTATTTCGCACACATTTGAAATAAAAACGGACATGGACTTTTACAAATAATCAGAGTTTATAAGAACATGCAATATGGCGTGTATGATTGCTGGAAATCGCTGAATGCGACACAATAGAAGCACATGACTGGTGTGCGCATGGAATAGAAGTCCATACTTTGCTATCACAGCAGTCATGTGTTTCCATCACTGTACTCTACCTAGTACATGTTTGCACACTAACCATTTTCGGTCCGGGGTTGTCTGCTTCTTGTCTTTCCTTGAATTGTTGTTGGCTGCAACCATTGTGAATTTCGGCGTAAGTATATGTTAGATATGGATGGATATATATACATTTATGTACACAAATCGCAACCATAGACATTTTGGGGACCAGTTTGTGACACAAACAAATTTGGTTTCCTTTGTGACACAAACAAATTTGGTCCCAACTACATAATAATGCATCAGTAATGTCCAATTTTCGTTGCTAAAAATATAATAACCACATGATTTCTGCAACAACAATTAGGTTTGTAAGAAATTATTTTGGCCCTTATTTTTGGTCTCTAAAATCTTAATTTCTTGTGAGTACAGAGTGAAATTTGCACAGGCGCAAACTGTGAGTACAAAATATGTAATGTACAATTGTGCAAAAATACTGTCAGCCGTTTTTGACGAGAGGGATTCATACTATGAGCCGCTTTGAAGGACACGGATCGAACTTGTAAAAAATAAATGGTCTAACTGGCCGCTTTCGACGAGGGGGCTCGGTAATGTCAACCGTTTTGATTCGTGAACCTTCGCCACTTGGCTTCAATGTTTTCCTTTCCTTGTAACAAATATCGGCGTAAATGAAATTTTATTGAAGGCCAAATTACATCGGTGGTATGTACGTTTTGTGCATTCTATCATCTTCGTCGGTTAACTTTAAAGGCAGTCAATCTTGCCTTATCATTTCAAAAGTTGTGCCATTTTCGTGAAATTGGTAATGTCGTTTTTCGTTGTGACCGAAAATTATTAGCTGAAGTGGTTTAGTATAAATCAGTCAGTTATGGATTTCACAATTTCTCTCCACAGAATACGCGACATGTGCTGTATGTACACATATTCTGCTAAGAAATGGACAGAGTTTTAATCCATTACACGAAATTCATGGTGCAATTTGAGGCTATTGCAAATGTGTGAAACTCAAATCTCACAACCTCCTGATTACAGTACATACCGCCACAATATGTCCTACATGAACACACCGTGGAATTTAGTACGTACTGGAAACATATCCTTGCAAACCTAATCGTATGAAATAGTGAACGACATAAACTCACAGTTGCTTTGCATTGTTTGACGTATCGCCCATATCCAATTACGATAATTTCTGCAAAGAATTTCATGCAATATTGATAAGGATGCAGAAAGAACGTTACTCACAAATTGTAGAAAACGAAATTCACTGTTAACAACTTACAATGAACGGACCATTTAATCGTACGTACATTGTATGAGTTGTACTTTTCGTTTATTGTTCAAGTATGATATGTTGTCGTTAATTTATGCACCTATTACATGCCACTGTTTTACGAAAATTAATTGGCCATATGTTGTACTTGTTTTATGGTAATCTCATGTAAATAGTATTGACCACTTCAATGCTTGCACATATAATGGTCAAGCTTTATTTGAGCAAGTGCGGTATAAATTAAAGACTGAACTCATTACCAGAGGTACGTTGGCGTTACAATGTTTTCCCGTAGACCCAATTTGTCAGCCTAATTGGGGGCCCCAGGTAGTGGCGTTATAGTCTTTGGGTTGGCTACTTGCCAGCAGGTAATCATTCTTTTTGTCAGCAAACTAGAGCATTATCCACTGCATCTCCCCTGCGACGAATATTGTCGTTATAGCGAACAACAAAAAATTGAAGTAATAAAGCACTTGTATAAAATCTTAATAGTGGCCACGTACGATGGCTGTAATGCAAAATGATATGAGGTCAATCCATGAATAACATGCATACTTCCCCAAATTTGACACGTTTTCAAACAACAGTTATGATATACAAGTTCACAAACAAGTGCAGAAAGGTTGTAGTTCCTGTTAATAGTTGTTTACGACAAAGGCAAAGTTATCCAAAAAAGTTAGGGCCATGTGACCCCCCCTAGGCCGGTCGTGCCTCCGTGCCTGGACGTAGTCTATCTGGGTTAGTGCATCAGGTTAGTTAGTAACACCAAAAACTGCATCAACCAACACCAATACAGAAAATTGACATGACATTACACCTATAAAGAACTAGAAGTGCAACAGGTATGCAAGCAAAACAGTATAACATGACTACAACTTCGTTTGCACCGACGAGAATGGCCAGTCATTTGGTACCACCTTTGCGAAGGCTTTTAGACAAACGACCAACAAGAAATCTTGCAAGGAAGCCAGAAACAAACAAACAATACGCACACTTCAAACAGGGCCACATCGGACATTCAACCCAAGAGCACCCATACGCAACTTACATTCATGCAGAGAAATAAAAAATCGGCTACACTGCTCAACCAAGACCGTTCATGCAGTAGTTATAATCACTATGGAACTCGTCAATGGCAATATCAGTTTGTCACCCGTGTAGTTTGTATACCTAATCGTACGTATGGTTTCAATGACCTAACGAGGAACAGTTTAATAGTTGAGAAAAGAATGCATTGTGCGAGTAGAACACAGCAGGTCATAATAATAATGTGCTCCGAAAGAAAAAATAGACAGACTCACACATGCCCGAGAAAATGGTGAGTGTTACCATTGGCGAGCTAGCGCAGTCGAAATGGAGAGACAGAGAGACAGAGAGAGAGTGTGTTACTGGAGATGGACAACAAAACCAAAATGGAGAGAGAAGGAGGGACAGCAAAGTTGCCGAAATTGTATGTGGGAAATGAAAATGAGTTGGTGAGATTAGACAGGCTACGGCCTGTGGGTCATCATGAAAAGTACTGCCTCTGTGGGATTTCATAGGCTTTGTCTGCCAACTTTGGTTTTTGTTCCAAATTTGGAAGGGAAACGGAAACGTACGTGACACTACATATTAAATATTTGGGATAATCTAAATAAGTGTACTTTTCGACTTTTTATGAAATATGGGTTCCGTTTGGGTTGGGGTTGAAGTGATGTGTTAGAGAGGTGATGTGACTTAAATAAGATGATGTGATTTAAATAAAAGTAGTGACTTTTTGACTCTTTGACTTTTTTTAAACATGCCAAACCTGCCCTAACGTGGTTAGGAAGTTGCTATTTTAGTATTTTCATATTTTTAAATTCATTTTTTTGTGTTTTGAAAGATAATAGATTTTGTTGTAGTTGGATATGATGTTTGTGACAGGAAATTTGCACTGATTATAGGTTTGACGTGCCATTTTATCTTATTAATTATTTTTGCTGATTTTTTTTTTGTTTTTGTTTATTTTTCACAAACGAGGCGTAGCGTAAGGTAGGGTAACGTTAAATTAAAATTTCAACCTATAAATTAAAAATTAAATTTCGTATGGCCCTATGAATTAATTTTTTTTTGTGTTGTTCAGTTATGAATTATAGATTACAAATTTAGTATTATAAATTAAATATAAATTGGTAATTTATCCTTATCCAGTCCGTCGAACCAAACATTTGATTCACTACAAATACTCCAATCTAGGCATCTAATCCGATGAGTAAACAAACATACGATACAAATACACCCGGACTGACTGGTTGACGGACAATGTATCGCACGACTAACAATCTGGTGGATTACAATCCCTGCTTATGCAGTCCAAACAAAGAGGGCAAATTGTGTGAATGATGATACAATGGATGGATTAAAGGGTGTATTAAGATCCGCGTCTGACAGAAATTGTAAATAAACAAATGTAATAAACAAATGTGTATAATTAAACAAATGTGTATAATTAATTTCAGTTAAAAAAAAATTGCAGGCGACAAAAATTTGCGAACAAGTACAAAAAACCCCAAAAAAAGAAATTGTAGTTCAGCGACCGGTACATAAATTGTCATAGTGGACGTCCGGTGGGACTCTCTGCGGATGTCCGGGAGGGCTTTTGCCCAGCATTTCCCTGCCTCTCCCCCGGCAGTTAAAACGGTGGTTGCTGTTAATAGACAATCTAACATTGCACACTAATTATGGTCCGTAACGTTGCCCTTAGCCGCTACACTGCATCACCAAACAAGAAACTTTGTTGGCCAAAAATTAACAGTTGACAATAACAAATACTGTAACACATCCATTGTGGATGTAACTAGAATATTAGCGATAGAATTATAATAAAATACTTCTTCACAGTAATAAGTAGTGGATTAGTAATAGTTAATTTTGTCTTCACAGATAGGAGTTAGAGGCACCACGTCATAATGTACAAAAACAATTACTTTCGTACACCTATTATTATACTATGAACTTCGGTTATTACACATATTATTAAGGTTGTTGGTGTTTTGTAGTGCTTGTTGGTTTGTTAAGGTAAAACTGTTACATGCGAAACGAGGCGTAAATTATTTTCGTTCAGGACTGGACATATCGATCGCATAAGTACAAACAAACTGAGACAGCAAATTAATTACTAAGGAAGTACAGTAAGTACATTATATAGGATAACATGGGCCAAACTAGCAAATCTACTTGTATATCGAAGGGATTGGTTTTCTAATACCATCTCCTATGGGGGACTACTAATCCCATCTATGGAGGGTATCATAATCCTAACGTATTCTGAATACACAAATATTAGGCATTGCATTGGACAGTGTTGTTTGGCCCGTGGGGGCCATTACGGGACCCGTTTTGATAATTTGAATCGTTAAATGTGTACAGCTCGTCGAGTACTACATGCCTATGAAAAATCATGTTGATCGGATATCGATAGCTATCTGATCGGAGTAGTTTTCTTTCAACCGTTAACTATAACACCATCCCTTATTTTTTTACAAAACTGATTTGATCATATAGTTAGCGATATCCGATCAACATAATTTTTAATAGACATATAGTACTCGACGAGTTCTACACATTGAACGGTTAAGATTATCAAAACGGGACCTGTGATAAGCTCCCACGGACCGAACAACACTGTCCTGTTTAATTTTGTTGTGCACCCGTGTGTAATTTGTACCGGGACAGACCAATCACTGTGTCATACATTATTACTTGTAATTTGCATCAAGCAATTTATGTTTTTTATATTTTTAATTTGTGTCTAGTGGTAACTTTTTAGCTTTTTCAATAACTTTTTTTACTTTTTGTCTTCTTAAACACCTGCCAAACCAGCCCTAGATCATGACAATATTACTTGTAGTCCCATCACTGTCAGTCCCCTGACTAATAATTCCCTCAGTAACAATCCCACCCCTTATAGTTACCTATACTAATATTGCCCTCTCGTTACAACATTTGTTGTCGGTTCAATGTTCTCTCGCTGCCTGCGTCATGACTAAAGTGGAGATTGGCCTCGTTTGGGAACAAGCTGATTTAGAAATTTTTTGACTATTTGGCTAAAATATGAGCTAGAAAAAACTAGTATGTTTGGGAAAACTTTTTGGCTTTTTTACGAAAAGATGTGCAAAAAGTAGAGAGAAAAGAGAATCCTTGACTTTTTTGTATGAGCTGTTGGCTTTTTGATTTTTTTGGTGACTTTTTGGCTTTTTGACTAAAAATTAAAATAAAGAAATTAAAATTTTCGTTTTCCCACTCTGCTATACAGGTTAGACAGAGTATATACCTCAATCTCACTCTCACTCTCCTTCACTTTCACACTCACTCCTCCTCCACCGAACCCAGCCTGACCGGCGACCACTCTCGACGGCGACCCACTCGTAAACCCAACCCACTGCTGTAGCCCTCATTTTCTTTGCTTCGCGAACCATAGCTCCACCGCGACCACCATCGGTTAGAGCGAAGGAATTTGTTGAGGAGAACGTGGGCTTTCAGGCCATAGATGAACCAGGTTCATCCTCCAAACACTAAAATCAAAAAGTTAGGGTTGTGATTGACAAAATAGATTTGAAGTTTGAAAATTAGGGCTTTGAAAATTACTGTTATGCAGATTGATAAATGTTATGATTGATAAATGTGGAACATATTGTGAGGAACATATATGCATTTACCTTTTAGAGTTAAAGTATAATTTTTGCAGAACGTAGTACGATTATGCAGAAAGTGATCGAACATGAAAGGATCACATCTTTGCAGAACATAGTATGATTATGCAGATTGATAATAGAAAAGGCTAAAAAGTTATCACAAATGCATATAGTTGTGTAATTTTCAATGTGTGATTGATAATTGAATTTTGGTGTATTTGTTATCAATCACACATGATTTATTGTAATGAACTGCTATCAACTAATATGTTATCTGCGTGAATTGAATTAACTATTATCAACATTGATAACTATTATCAAACTGAACTGAAATGTTCATAACTATTACTGAGTTGTTGATAACTATTTTAGTTTGATAACTATTAGTTGAATCACACTCTCCAACAATCTGCCCATAATCATTTCACTTTAGTAAGATTTGTTGATAATAGTTGTGTAACATGTGTGATTGATAATTGAATTGACATTGAACTGATATGTTTGTAAAACTGCCATGTTTGTTCAGTTTGAAAATGCTATGTGTGTAACATGTGTGTAATTAATCACAAATGTTATGTTTGAAACTGAAGAAAATGACTGACATTGAACTGCCATGTTTGTTCAAATGCTATTAACAGTTTAGTCTGTGTAACCTCTGTTCAAATGCTATTAAACATGGTAGTTTGAACAAATAGATGTTTTCAGTAAAGACACACTCTGTCCCTCAAATTCAAATAGAACTGCTATTAACCCTATCAAACACAAGCATAGCACAACACTACAAATTTCTCATGTATGTAGATTTAAAAAATGGCTTCTTCTTCTAATAATAGAAGCATAAGATTACAATCGAGGCTGTGCAATTGTGGAAGAACTGCTGCCATATATATTGTAAGAACCAATGAGAATGGAAATCAAGGGCATTTGTTCTTTGTTTGCCCATCAAAATATGTAAGTATGTATTGGAAATTTTAATCCTTTAGTAGTCACATTAATATTTGTCGTATTCAACTAACTGATTGTCATGCATTGTAGAGTACCACTCTCACTCCCCATTGCATTTACTTCAAGTTCGTGGATGAAGATGATGAAGACGTTATGTTCAGAATCCGTTCCAACACTAGAGCTTGTGATGCTATAACAGTAGAAGACTTCAACAATGTAAGGACGAGGCTTGATGACTTGGAAAATGACCATGGTCGAAGGCTTGAAAGGATAGAAAATAATATCAAAGCGATGGTGTATTTCATTATATTTTCTATCATTTTGTACTTGATCATGTAACTTTTGTACTTTATTGAATTTTGGGAAATTGAATGGAAGTTTGTACTAGTTTTGGTTGTATTGTACTTCATGATGTAACTAATGTTTATGGAATGAATTTTATTATGATGTAACTTATGTAACTTACTTAATAGCTTTGTGGAATGAATCTTATTATGGAATGAATTTTATAAGTTATTATGATGTAACTTATAATTTTATTATGGAATGAATTTTGGGAAACGTTGGTCTCATTGTTAGAGCTTTGTGGATGCTATTTGGCAGATCTGTGGATTCATTTTTGTGGATGCTATGTGGATGAATTTTGTGGATGCTTTGTGGATGACTGAATTTTGTGGATGCTTTGTCACTTATCTATGGCCTGTTATCTGTTGCAGGTTCTGTTATCTGGGTGCATGAATTTTGGTTGTAATGAACAACTTTTGTTATCTGTTGCAGGTTTGTTTGTAATGAACAGACTTGGCAGATCTGTTATCTGTCAACTAGTATCTGTTTGTCACTTATCTGTGGCCTGAACTATTATCTATTAGCAAGTTTAAAGCAGATTTGGCAGATCTGGTTTTTAATGCTTTGGTTCTGTTAGCAAGTTGAAAATTGCATCTGTATTTCATCAAATTGCATCTGTAGTGCATCAAAATTGCGTCTGTATTACATCAAAATTGCGTCTGTTATCTGTTGCAGATCTGTTTGGCAGATGTGTTGCAGATATATGGCTGCTATTTGGCATCTAAACAAAATTGAACATCACCCAAGCCCAAGCCATGCTCGCAGATGCTCAATCAGAATGGGGTCCTCTAACTTCTAGCCATTCTCTTCCCCATATCCTAAACTAGTGTATATATCTTTTTTTTTGTATTGCACAGAATGCGTGGTACATTTCTTCACCATTATGCCGACTTCTTCATTAATGAATATCAATACTCTGTTTCTGAATGGTCTATTGTATATTTTTTTGTTTGAAGGGGAGTTGATTAGGTCATAACAATGCACAATGGAAGAAAAATTGCTAATGCACAGGTTGACCCCACGGGTTATGCTTCCATACAACCGTTGTGTTTGAAAAAACAAAACATTTGTGCCCATATTGATGTTAGAGTGTATGAGACCATTGGCCGGTCGTGCATAATTTTTTTTTGTAATTACAGCTTGTGATTCCATTCAATGATTCTGACACTTAAACCTTATTGTCCATATTCAACACTTCACAAAACATGAAGTAATCAACAAAACATAGGTTAATGATAGCTTCTGATATCGGTCAATGACATTACAAAAAAAATTACCTTGTCATCGTACCAACAAAAATCATAAGACTGCTTTCAGTCGATGAAGGTGACCCAAAAAAATACCTTTAACAAAGCGGAAATGATGAAGACATTAATGCATGCACCGTTGAAATGGTTAGCAGAGTTTGACGGTTTGTTAGTTTCTAAGTCGTATTTTTTCGCACCACGATGGCATCTTACAACACTATGCTTACTATGTGATACACATGTCCAGGTCTCCTAATCCTCGCTCAAATCAACAACCTCTGAGTCTGAGTAATCTGAAAGGTCAAAGTCCGACACCAGTGTAGGATCCTCCATTATAGCCTTGATCGCAGATGCCGGGTTCGATCCATGTATCTTCGACTTTGCCTTTGCATCCTCTATGCGTGAGTGCCTAATGAGTCGACGAGTCATTTGATCAATCTCACTTTGCAAACGATGCCTAACTTGGGACTCGCTGACATAAGGGAATTGCTGCTGCATTTCAACCAATCGGGCTTTAGTAACCTTGACAAAAACACATCGACAGTGGTGTTCACATTGACCTCGTTTGGCAAACAATGAAACTAGAATTCCAAAATACTTCCCCAGGCTAGCATTTTGTATTGGGGTGCAATTGTAATCCCGTAGAGGTTCAAAACTCCACAGTGGGAACCCTGTTTCAAAGAAACGTCGATCACCGAAGGAATCGATATACCCAGCTGCATAATCCAATTTTGGTGACTTCGGTCGGGGAGCTGTCAGCCCTTGCAAGTGATTGTCCATGACCGCGTTTACCGTGGTGTACATCCATAGGTG
This sequence comes from Camellia granthamiana, assembly GCA_036172215.1. Classification (NCBI taxonomy): domain Eukaryota; kingdom Viridiplantae; phylum Streptophyta; class Magnoliopsida; order Ericales; family Theaceae; genus Camellia; species Camellia granthamiana. Next base: position 60,906,790 of record CM069903.1, on the reverse strand, counting down.
TAACGGTTCTTGATTGAGTCCAACTTTGTTTTCACAGGTTCACGAACAATATATGGACGCAAAAACAAACCCAAATGCAAAGGAAACAACACTGGTTGCAAACTTTTTTGTGGTTGGTTGTAAATGTTAAATTACCTTAAACCCGTAGTCATTAATACGTTGGTGGTAGGTTTAAAGATGTGAATATAATTATTGTTGTTTGGTGGCAACACCTATCCAAACTAAGTAAAAGCAAATTAATTATTTTGAATATTTCATTTAATAGGTTCGATGTAGTTGGAAAGGCATATGTATCTGATAAGAGGAATTTTGCTAAGTTTTATGGATAAGTAGACATGTAATTGGGTTGCGGTAGACTAAAAGTTGGGTTGGGGCACAAATACAAATGATGAATGTGAATGTATGATAAACTGTGGGTGTGGAAATCAATGACAGTGGGATAGTACTGATAAAAGGTACAATGCATGTGTGTTGGAAATGCCCAATAATGGACGATTAGGGGTACTGAACGGATGACTTGGTGTATACAAGAAGGAACGAATTTGTGCAAGATGAATTCGGCCAATTTGAGAAATTAATACAATGTATGTCATAATGCATGAGGTCTTCTGAAAACATACAAGTCATGTACCATATCTTATATATACTTACAACATAGTGTTGTGTAATGTTATGAATCTGTACATTTCTTTAAAAAAGTAGTAAGTAAAATAAACCATACACATATTCCTACAAAATGTCTGATTTGAACAAGATTGAAGCTATTGTTGAAGCTCATGTTGCTCCTGTATTGCAGCAGTTGCAAGATATCTACAAAAGGCTGAATGAAGTGGACACACGGTTGTCAAGTTTGGAGTGGCAAGTTGGCGCTATGAAGCAGAATGTTGATTGGCTGACCAATGAGAAATTGGCGGTGGACGAAGCGAACTCTGGTAAGACAATGGATGAGGACAGTCAATCAGACAGTACGGACAACTCTTTAGAAGATGCTGCTGATGATGTAGCAGATATGTAGATTTGTTTTTTTTTTTTAACCTTCCCTATAAGACGTTGCATTTTTTGTTTTGGCTGGAGTCATATGTGTTAATGGGCTGATATATAACTTACCTACAAAGAGTATTGAGTTTTGATTCATAATGTGGTTGGTTTTCATTTCTGAAAATTAATTTTTCCTTTTTTATAATTAAATTATAAATTCATTTCGTTAACAAATAAAAAATACAACTAAGACAGTAGCCAGTAAAAAAATTTCATTATAAATTCATTTTGTAATTATATTAGTTTTTATTTATTTTTAAAAAGTTCAAATTGTTTTTTTATTACAGTTGCGACATCAAAGTTATGCTGACAAATTGGGCTGCAAGTACATTCCTCCAGATATGAGTAAAAAAAACAGCCGTAAATTATATTTGTTTCAATCGCATTCATCCGAACAAGAAACATGCGTAAACAAAATAGTACTAAGACAGCAGCCACATCGACATGTTTGATCCATGTTTACATTTGACTTGCACTTTGCAGTTAGTCCATCTTTACATCGTCCAGCAAAAACAATACTGGGGAGCCATAATTAACATCTATATTGAAATCAAAGAATAAAAAATTAGTGAAGTCTTGTTGCCACCCAAATTACTGGCGTATTGGCAGCCCATTCCTATCACTGACCTAGCTTGTGGCATTGCTCATATGAAGGCACTCCCGGTACTTTGCGATCTTTGCATTATTGACATCCATAACGATGTCAACCAACAACTTATGACGCACAGAGAGATGGAACTTTGTACAGAAAGATCATAAGACAAATCAGTTAAAATTGCAGGACATACAAGGAAGGATTTGATTGACAAATGGAAATGAAGCGGTAGAATGTACCTTGTGTAGACCGGGGCTTAAATCAGGTTGCTGCATGAATTTGATGACGACCATCCCATAGTCAAACGTGCTACAAAAATAATTTCACATTAAATTTGTCATCAATGTCAGTCGGTTCGTTAAGTCAGTCATGCAGCATACACATTAATGTGAGGGAGGGATTGTGGATTACTCGTCTAGTTGTTGTACTGGCCTCTCATCTAACATGCGAAGGTGGAAGCTATGCACGTCTGTAACATAATCATTTCCAAAGTGTAGTTGCAGCAAGTCATGCATAGTTTGAACCTGTTCCACAAGGTTGAAGTTGGTTTATGTAAAGGATGTTCAAGTTTGTTGTAGTGTTGAGAAATGCACCAGAAGGACATACTAAAATTTGTGCCGCATTTAGCTTCCTTTTGTTCAGTTGGTTGGATGGGAATGAGTCAAATAGGTAGGCTACACGGTCCACCATATCAATTTTAACGCACAACCAATGCACTCCTCTATAATTGAAAGGCATGTAGATCTACACGCAAACACAAGTGCAGACCTTGTTTAGAGGCCATATAAACATGTAATGGCTTTCATATTTTCGTTTTAATATAATAGGATGAACATTGATATTACCCTCTGGCATGCATCAATCACACCAGTGTATCTGTCATGTCCGAAAAATGATGTGACGATATTTTCATGGTGTAGGGGTTGCGTATCTTTATTTAGAATCAAAGTTTGCATGTGTAATGCATAAAGGTCATTGACGGAAACATTTTTCAAAATATGTCATACACAAAACACAACGTAGCTTTAAACACTTACTTCCTGACATATATACGGGAAAGAACCAATCAGTATGCCTCCTATTATTGTGTAAATCCCTCTGTCGATTAGTCAATTACACCACCACCAAGTTGATTGGATGGAACATTGTATGTAAGACACAAGGCAAGATGATTAGAAAGGTTTTTGCGTTCAGGGGTTCTAAAAAACGCAGATTCATATGTGCGCAGCCAACACTTACAGTGTCGGATAGCCACGACCCTGGTTTGAGCGTGCGCATGTCACGCCGGGTACCAACTTCACATGCCCGTCCATGAAGATTCATGGAAACAACGATATTCCTACAAGCAATAATGATCCTTAGAACGATAGTTATTTCACAGTGGATTGTCATTTAAAATTTGCAAGTACTAAATGAAACAATACATTTCATTTTTGCTACCGTCAAATACATAGTCGAGAAGTTTTTGTTCTTCTGCCGATAACAACCCTTCGCTGTCCAACATCCTCAATGAGTCCTACAAAAATAAATAGCCAACTAACACTACACATTTCATAAAAAAAATTGAAGCTTACATTACAAGGTTGGTAGTCATAAAAAAGAACGTGAAATGATGTATAAACTGTGAACCTCAGAGTTTTCCCAACTTGTGATTTTTGGTGCAGATTTTGTTAGAAATGTGTACAAACATATGCCAACAGTCATAACTGCAAATATGCAATTATTTGACAACTAGTACAACACAACATAGATGATTGTAAAATTAGTGATTTACATTATTGATGTGGGCATGAATTGGTTATTCAGAACTTGTGGGGCATTAAAGGCAGTATTTGTACCTTGTTCACTTTATTCACACCATCAACATCCATAGGTGAACTGATGTCGTCAACTCCACTATTTGTTTTGCTATCGATGCACAATTGCATATCCCCGACCTCAGTGGCTTGAACTTCACTTCCATGCATTTTTCCTTTTCCTTTTCCTCTTCCTCTTCCCTTTCCTCTTTCTCTAACGATTCTAGTTGCTCCCAATGGTTGGCCAAGCTTAGTAGGAGAAGTATGCACATCGCACACCACGTTCTTGACGCCTATTGACTGAAGGTCAGGAGTGTATTTATTTTCAGTTTCGTATGTTTCCCCCGACTGAAGGCCTCCCTTCTTCTGGTTGTCCCCACCTTCTTAGATGTTCAGCTTGTACCCATCATGGAAATGACTTTTGTCCCTTGCCAAGGTTCCCTTCAAATTCTGTTGTTGGTGATCCACCCCTTGTACATCTGAAATATTACACTCTATTGGGTTAACTTCGTCAGATGGTTTGACCACACCATCGTTATGCGCCTCGACTCCAACGGCAGGGTCCACACCCTGTTTGTCCACGCCTGCCGGTTGTGGTCTAGAGAATATACCTTCGATGAGGTGGTGTAGCATTTGCTTCAGTTCACCTAAATTGGTTTGTTTAGTGAACGGTTCGTTGCAGCCCAAATTGAAACGTTGAAGCAGTTGCTTCAGCATTTCCTTCAGTTCAGCAACATTGGAGGAGAGGTTAATGATACACACATCATTGCCTTCCACCTAATCATACAAACACATTCGTGAACTTAGTCTTATAAATCATCTTCAAATGATGTGGCTCAACTGTGTCAAAATTACGTAATGATTGGATAGATTACCTTGTCATTGTCAACAACTTGCTTGCCTTGGAAATGTCGCAACATCTCCATTAAATCTATTTGGTTGTGGAGAACTTGCTTCATCATTTTCTTTAGTTCGTGAATGTTGGACTCTAAATTGCTCATACGGACTTCATCGTACTGTCCTTTTTGTTGGTTATCAACATGGGATGCATCCATGTCAGCATCATCGGAGTCGCTTTCGTCGTTACTGTAATCAAACTCCACCTAATCATAGAAACGTATAAATGAAGTCTGACATTGTATGTTGAAGACAAGTGGGTCGATGGTGTGAAATGTGCATAGTGGTTGGAGTGCTTACCGCAATTGTTGGGAAATTTTGCTTCCTTCTAATACGTCACAGCGCCTCCCGTATTTGGGTATCACTCTAATCATGAAGCCGAGGCGTGGACCGCGTTGTAGCCGACGTACTTGTCGAGCTCAGACAAACACAATCAAGGTACAATAGCTGTGGACATTAAGGGGCACACCATAATTAATTTATTCTTCCCACAAAAATCAACTATATTCAGTAACAATGACTTTCATTCTTCTCAATTTTGCAACGGAACGTACATAGAATACCGATTTTATTTACGATGCTGTTAACTTTATAGGCACATAGCATGCAATGTTTTTTGGGAAAAAAAATGTACAGCAAACCAATGACTTTATTGATGAAACCAAGAAAAAAAAGTTATGTACATGTTTGTATATATGAATGGCTACAACCCAAAAGACCTTTTCTAGAATCAATACGTTTGGTTTGGTAACGGTCCTATCAAGGTTTCTTGTGTATATTCTTCTTCAACTTTGCCTACAAATGTGTATAATATTTCTTGTGTCATTCTGTGTTTGATTGATTATTCCAAACCGATGAAGATCAATCAATTATGTTCCCATCTTCGCAACGTAGGAAAATTGGTTCCTTCATTGAGGTCCATCATACTTTTTGCCTTGTACTCTTTGTTCTTAAATTCATGACGGTAGTCGTAGAAAATATATTTCTGCGAGTACCATACTTGGTCAGGAAGAGTGTTATTTGTTGTACTCACCAAGCAGGTAACATTGTATGTCCCAATCAAGGCCAATTTGTTGAACCATGACAGAACAATGCATGAAACATATGAATGGGGGAATGGAAAAAACAATCAAGTTATTGGCATACCATTAGCAGGAAAACACATCCAGTTGCACCGCGATGACCTTTACTCTTATACTTGCGAACACTGTTGTGAAGGAATTGCAGTGTCAACTTTGCCCAATTACAAGCTCGCATACCATTCACGTCCTTCACGGCATGAATGAACGATGGCTTCAAGGCGGTCATTGTGGTAGGACACAACATGGCCCCCAAGATGTACAGCGCAAATTTCCTTCGAAACTCGTCCTCCGCACAATCAGTCTCGGTTAGATAAAGTCTCAACTTGTTCAAAGGAATGACTCCGTTAACAACTCCAACCTCATCGTAGATATTGGGATATGCTTCTAATAACCCAGCCAACTGCACGTCATCGCCTTCACACCGTATTCCCAATAAAACATTAACTGCCTTACAGGTGAGCCTGAGTTGACGACCATGAACATTCAATGAACTATTGTCAGGATCGAAGTTCTATACCAACCATGCGCACAAGTCGTGATCTATACGTGTACACTTCATCCCTAGGAGGCCAGCAAACCCAATGTCAATGACTGCTTGCTTTTGTGCTTCGTTGAACCGGTTAACTAGCTCAACAATTGACTTCAATGATATGTGGAGTTGCCTTTTACCCTGCACATTTTTTACCCTTAAATTAATACAAAAGTACAACCAACAATGTCAACAAAGCAGGACCTAGCCAAATGCATTTATGAAAACATGAAGTACGTAATGACCTTTTCAGACTTCGGTGCACATGGTACTACTTTGGCGTGTTCCTCAGTGCTCGCCTTAGCCATTTCCGCAAACCTCTTTTTTTCATCAGAGGGGAGTGCCTTCCACCTTTCCCCAAGCTCCTTTCTACTCTTTAACCACGAAAGTGACAGACGTACAAGACAAGTAACAACTATGAGTCCAAAATAACTGTAACTATAACTTTATGCCAAACGCAATCCGCGTGCATTGATGGTAATTAAATAAGATTGCAAATACAAATAACAGTTGCAGGAAAAAGTCAGCGACAAAACGTAGCTGGACTTTTATAACGAATTGAAATTTACGAAAACAATAGGAAGGTGATATTATTACATGCTACAATCCTACAAACGTGAAACAATCACAAGCCCACTATGACCATTCAATACAACGTGTGGATAGCAACCCAGCCATGTGTTTCCATCATAGTGTATTATAGGGAATACATATTTCGACACTCACCATTTTTCGTCGAGTGTTGTCTGGCCCTTGCATTTCCTTCAATTGTTGCTGGCTGCATGCAAGCATCGTGAAGCTTATCATTACTAAATCTTAAATATGAATACATATATATATGCAAGTATTTATGTCAAGCTGGCCCCGAAATCCGCATAACACACCTTTTGTACATCCGGGACTGAATCGATACCAATTTAAACATTTTCAGACATGCGGAACGAAACCAATGTCGAACATCACAAACTGAACTTTGTCAAGGCGCGTAGTTTCACTACAAAAAATGTAATTCCAGATTGTCAAAATGAACAACTAGTACCTGTAACAAATGAATGGTGCAACTGGCCGCTTTTGACAAGAGCCAGCGATAGTGTCAGACATTTGGATATGTTGTTCGGCAATTGTCTTCAATCTTTTCCTTTCCCTTTATGAAAGAGCAAATCATACAAATTAGATTGAAGGGAAAATTACAAGGGCGGTGTACACATTTTGTCCGTTGTCTAATTTGAATCGATGCACTTTAAACTCCCTCAATTCTGACACTCCATTTTAAATTTCCTGGACAATTTTGGTCAAATTGCTAATGCCGTTTGTGATTTTTATAACAAATATTGTAATGTCAATTGATTGAGATTATGTAAGTTGAGTAAAGTTATAAGTTGACTACAACAAAAAGTACAGTTGCCACGTATATGCATATTTTCTGATAGAAAACAGTGAAGAGTTGTAATCAAATGGACGTAATTGAAACAAAAGTTCACAATTGATGATGCAACGCGAGGCCATTCAAAATTTGTGCAAAACAAATAACACAAAGACAAAAGTACATGGGTTGCTGTAAGAATTAATCCCCAAAAAAAATTTAGCGTATTCTTTGGTGATGGATTTCGTTTGTTTACAAACATATGTATGAAACCAACTAGTAGCAAGTCTTGAAAGAGAAAACTAACATTGTTGGTGCGAGGTGACCAATATCCATTAGATGCAATGATGACAATTCCTGCAAAGTATTCCAATCAATATTTACAAGAACACAAACAAACGGCTGTAACATGTGGCTGTTAACCTAAAAATTTTGCGTAAACACAGACAACAAAATGCATAATTTCCTAACACATATATAGATTTTGAAACGGACAAAAGAAAGGACACACATCAAAATTTTGCATTTAGTTCACACAGCTTACAATTGAAATAATTATGTGTACAAGCGATAAATGCATAATTTCCCAAAAATTGAAGAGGAAGGACTACATTTTGTTTTTCATTTAGGGTTGAAGGACTACACGCACATACTTTTATGAAGGCCCGACTACAAAGGATAAGGAAGCAACTGAACTATTTCATGACGGGGTTAAACAATCTGGACAGGATTCTGCTGTCACTGAAATTGGTGCTCATCCCAGGCACAAAAACCAGATAAAACCCCATCAAATTGAGGGCTTCAATTTCCTACTGAGCAACTTGGTTGCAGAGAATCGAGGTGGCTGCATCCTAGCCCACGCTCCAGGCTCTTGAAAAGCTTTGATGACAATTACTTTTATGTAGAGTTTTCTGGCCAAGTATCCCCATGCTAGACCACTGGTGGTGTTGCTAAGAGGCATTTTGGCTACATGAAAGAAAGAGTTCTTCACATGGCAAGTTGAGGACATTCCGCTATATGACGTCTACTATGTAAAAGCAGATAATCGAGCACAGAACCTTCAGGTGCTCAGACAGTGAGCAGATCAGAGAAGAATACTTTTCTGGGCGTACAAGCAAGTTTTTTCAATTGTATGTGACAATGAAACAAGTAAGACTGCCGTTGCCTGCCAACAAATATTACTAACGTACCCATCAATTCTCATTCTGGACGAAGGTCATACTCCCACAAATGAAAGTACGCATTTCATGAACTCGCTCAATAAAGTCCAGACAACCCGCAATTCCTGAATGACAGTTACTTTTCTCTTCAAATGTAACTGCTATTCAACAGAAAGATGATAATTTCAAGAGAAAGGTAACCGTCATTCTGGAGTTGCGCGCAATGATAGGCAAGGCTGTCCATTTCTACGAATGAGATTTTCTTCATGAATTGCCTGGGCTTGTTGACTTTTCTGCGTTTTTTCACCTCAGCCCTACAATAGTGCGTGAAGTTAAAGAACTGAACAACTTAGTTAAGAAGTTCAACATCTCCTGGGATGGGAGCACACTCTATGTGCACGCACAGTTGAGATCTCTTCTAAAGAGTTCACCTACAGACACGTCAACCACAGAAAGAGAGGGCATTAACGATGCCTGGATGGACTGCATCTTAGAAAAGTTGGATATTAGAGAAGGACTGAAGGCAACCTTCTTCCTTAATTTGTTAGGCTTGTCCGAATTAGGTGGGGAGAAGGTATTGGTATTCAGCCATCGTCTCCAGCCGCTTAAGTTGTTGGTGAGGCTAGCCATGAAAGTGAAGGGTTCGAATCTGGGAAAAGAATTGGGTGTGGGGAATGAATAGCTCTCTACAAAATTTGAAAATCGTCATCCTCATTTCAACCTTTTCAATTGGCTTTCCTATGTTTTAAGTTCAATACCGTCAACTATGCATGAACTTCAGCACTGAAACAAACAGTTGTTTCCTATGTTACACGGACTCGAGTACGGGTGTCGGGTGTGGGTATGTATGTACAGGTCTGACTCATTAAATCTTACATTCAACGGTATGCGGTCTCGGGAAAAAATATCATATTTTTAATCTAATATGTGACATAAAATGGTACTGTATGTAACTTACAGTGTCAAAATGACATTTATAGTAATTTGACAATAATTTGCGCATATAATAATTGTGTTATATATAATTATATAAGAAGTATCTGTTGAAAAGTATCCGACACATATCCCATACCCTTGTCCGACTCTCAGGTGTCCGACACAGGTATTTGATTTATTTTGAAGAGTCCGTGTAACACAGGTTGTTTCTAAACATAAGCTTCGGCAATATAAAATCACCGAGTACTACAAAATTGAAAGCAGAATTCAACCGAGTGTGCTAGCCATTGCTGAATCAAGATTAGTCATTGTTTGTTTATCGAGTTTCTTATTTTTTCTTTTTTGGGTACTCTAAAAAAAATTTGTTTTTCCCTTGCCAACATTACACAATTTTTTTTTTAAGTCTTCTTTGGTTATATATAACCTAACAAGTTGGCCATGTAAATGCAGAACACCTTTTATGCTTGTTGCTAACTACTATGATACCTATGTTCAACTTGCAGCACTGATAGCAGAGGGAAGACTTCCTATTCAAAAGGGAGAAAATACAAAAAGTGAGTACAGAACAGTTCGTATTGAGTCGATTTCGGGTAGCAGAGGGAAGAGTTCCTATTCGAATAGCACAAAATACCAAAATGGAGTACATAACAGTTCCTATTGGGTCGATTTCGGGTTGGGTGTGAAGGTATATGCGAATGAAAGAAGACAAACAAGGAAACAGAGAAAGAGAGAGCACGAAATAAAGGAAATACCAACCGGAAGAGACAAACCGACGGTGGTGCTCGATTAACTCTTGCGGTTGTGCTCTAGCGACAAAAATCAACTTCAAAAAACAATTTATGCATCCACTTCCATGGCTAGCCTTCCCAAGAACTTAAATGATTGATGTTCGCCAAACTCAAGTAAATGAGCTTTGTTCTTTCAATATGATTTTTGCCCTCAAATATTTTTCTCTGTAAAACCCTACAGCTACGGGGAAACAAAACAACGGAGAGATGGGGAGAGAGAAAGACAAACAAAGAGAGAGGGTTCGAGATGGAAGAGACACGGATGGGCCGAGGGAACTTACACCTTTTCTGAACACTTACGGCATTTTTGAAAATTTTATACTTTTTCTAACAACTTACACCTTTTCTGACTTCACTTACACCTTTTTATGAAAAGTTACATCATTTATAAATTAATTTCATTCATAAAAGTTACACATTTTCTTGGAACTTATACTTTTTGTAAAAACAAAACTTACACATTTTCTGAAGTCCCTTAAAGCTTTTGTGAAAAAACATACGCCTTTCGCGAAAACTTGAATTACACGTTTTGTGAAGTGACTTACACCTTTTGTGAAAAAACATACACCTTTTCAGAAAATTTACACCTTTTGTGAAAGAAAATTTTTCATACAATTTACACATTTTTAAAACATTCACCTTTTCTGAAAATTTATATGTTGTAGTGAAATTACTTACACCATTCCTCAAAAGTTATACCTTTTGTAAAATATTTTTATTCCAAAAATTTACACCTTTTGTTCGAATTTACACATTTTTTGAAAACGAATCTTACACCTTTTGCCAATTTACTTACATCTTTTGTGGAAAAACTTACACCATTTCTCAAAAATTACACCTTCTGTGAAATACTTTTTTTTCCAAAAATATACATCTTTTGTTCAAACTTAAACATTTTCTTAAATCTTACACCTTTTGCTGAAAATAGTTGCACCTTCTCTGAAAAGTTCTTTTGTGAAATAAACTTTGCATAAACTTTGCATAAAATTTACACATTTTGTGAATCGAAGACTTAGACTATTTTCGAAGTCATTTACACCTTCTGTGAAAAACATAAACCTTTTTGAAAAGTTACACCTTTTGTGAAATAAAATTTTTCATAAAATTTACACCTTTTGCTAAAAACATACGCCTTTTCTAAAAGTTTACACCTTTTGGTGCAAATACTTACATCTTTTTTTGAAAAGTTACTTCATTTGTGAGTTAATATTTTCCATAACATTTACACCTTCTATTGGAAGTCACACATTTTCTGAAAACAAAATTTACACCTTCTGTGACATTACTAGCATATTTGGTGAAAACATTTACACGTTTTTTGAAAATTTACACCTTTTATGGAAAATATAGTTTCATAAAATTTATACCTTTTGTGAATTCTTACACCTTGTCTAAAAGTTTAAACCTTTCAGTGGAAGTACTTACACTATTTTTGAAAAGGTGTAAATATTTTCCCCAAAAGGTGTACACTTTTAGAAAAAATGTAAGTTTTTTACAAAAGGTGTAAACTTTATGAAAACATATTTTCATAAAAAAGTGTAAATTTTCAAAAACCGTGTAACTGTTTTCACAAAAGATATAAGTTATGTCACAAAATGTGTAACTTTTGTTTTCAGAAAAGGTGTAAGTCATAATAAGGTGTATTTCATAACAAGAGTAACTTCTCAGAATGGGTGTAAGTTTTTAACAAAAGGTGGAAATTTTCAAAAAAGATGTAATTGTTTTGACAAAGGATGTAAGTTACGTCATAGAAGGTGTAACTTTTGTTTTCAGAAAAGGTGTAAGTTCTAACAAGAGGTGTAAATTTTATGGAAAAAATCATTTCACAAATGGAGTAACTTTTCAGGTAACGTGTAAGTATTTCCAACAAAAGGTGTAAACTTTAAGAAAAGGTGTAAGCTTTAAGAAAAAGGTGTATATTTTATGAAATGTAGTTTTTCATAAAAGGTGTAAATTTTTTCACAAAAGCTGTACGTTATTTGACAAAAGCTGTATGTTTTGTTTTCAGAATGGTGTAACTTCAAATAAAAGGTGTAAATTTTTGTAATGAAATTATTTTACAAAAGAGGTAACTTTTCCGAAAAGGTGTAAGTATTTGAACGAAAATGTGTAAATTTCCAAAATAAATTATTTCACAAAAACTGTAACCTTCCAGAAATAGTGTAAGTGTTTTTACAAAAGATGAAATTAACTTCACAAAAGGTGTAAGTTCTGTTTTTTTGCAGAGCGAGTAAGTTGCTAAAATCCAATCAAACTGTATTTGTGTTGTTCATGGTTCGATATCGATATAGACAGACAGAGACGAAGGGACGGGGAGAGACGGACCGATATCGACAGACAGAGACTGAGATAGACATGGTTCGATAGAGAGAGACGGACCCAGATCGACATAGACAAACCAAGATCGATACAGACAGAGATTCACAAACAGAGAGAGAGAGACCGACATCGACAGAGAAGAGCCCGAGATGGACAAAGAGAGACCAAGATCGATAGAGATAGAAAAATCCTTTGATTTGCACCAGCGGCAGTAGCGGTGGCAATGCCAGTCGGCGGTGGGCAACGGTGGCCTGTGATGGTTGGTTGGTCGGTGGTGATAAAATTTTTAACGTATAAGTCATCGATAAAATTTAGAGCTTCTTTGGGAACTTATATCTTTTGTAAAAATGAAACATACAGCTCGATTCTCTTTTACAAAGTTTACACCTATTCCTAAATTTTACACATTTTCTAAAAATTTACACATTTTTGTGGAAATATTTACAACTTTTTTGAAAAATTACACATTTTGTGGAAAAACCTTTTTCATAAAATTTACACTTATTATTTGAAGTTACACCTTTAGTGAAAACAAAACTTACATCTTTTCTGAAGTCATTTACACCTTCTTCGGAAAAACATACACTATATTTGAAAAGGTTATACCTTTTGTCAAATAATTTCTTTTATAAAATTTACACCTTTCCTGGAAAAGTAGAACAAAAGGTGTAAATATGACGGGAAAAAAAATCCAGAAAGGTGTAACCTTTGGCTACAGGTGTAAGTATTTTCACTATAAGGTGTAGACTTTTAGAGAAGGTGTAAGTTTTTATAAAACATGCAAACTTTATGAAAACATATATTCCATAGAAGGTGTAAATTTTTTCACAAAAGATGTAAGTTATTTGACAAAAGGCGTGAGTTCGGTTTTCGGAAAAGGTACAAGTTTTTAACAAACTCTATCAAAGCATATTTTCCATAAAATGTGCAAATTTTTAAAAAAGGTGTAATTGTCTTCACCAAAGATGTAACTCCTATTAAAAGGTGTAAATTTTTAAAAAATTTTTGTTTCACAAAAGGAGTACCTTTTCAGAAGAGGTGTAAGTTTTTAAAATAAGGTGTAAACTTGATGAAAACATATTTTCCATAGAAGGTGTAAATTTTTTAAAAAGGTGTAAGTTTTGCTGGCAGAAAAGGTGTAATATCCCATAAAAAGTGTAAATTTTATGGAAAAAGTTATTCACAAAAGCAATAACCATTCAGAAAAGGTGTAAGTATTCCCACAAAAAGGTGTAACCATTCAGAAAAGGTTTATGTTTTTAACAAAAGATATAAATTTTATGCAAATATTTTTTCCATGAAAGGTGTATATTTTTAAAAACTTGTATATGGTTTCACAAAAGATGTAAGTTATGTCACAAATGGTGTAAGTTTTTTTTTCACAAAAGGTGTAAGTTCCCCTTAAAGGTGTAAATTTTATGGAAAATATAATTCATGTAACTTTAAGAATTTCACCCAAAGGTGTAAACTTTATTCAATCAGATTTCCATAAAAGGTGTAAACATTTTCAGAAAAGATGTAAGTTATGTCACAAAAGGTGTAACTTCTAATAGAAGGTGTAAATTTCCTGAAAAAAATTGTTTCACAATCTAAGTAACCTTTCAGAAAAGGTGTAAACTTTCAGCAGAAGTGTAAGTTCTTGACAAATGGTGTAAACTTTATGAAAACATATTTTCCATGGAAGATGTAACTTTTCATAAAATGTATAAATGTTTGCAAAAATATGTAAGTTATGTGACAAAATGTGTTAGTTTTGTTTTTAGAAAAGGTGTAAGTTCCAATAAAAGGTATAAATTTTATGAAAAAATAATTTCACAAAAGAGGTAACTTTTCAGAAAACGTGTAAGTATTTCCCCCAATGGTGTAAACTTTCAGCAAAGGTGTAGTTTTTAACAAAAGGTGTAAACTTTATTAAAAAATATTTTCCATAAGAGATGTAAATATTTTTACAAAAGATGTAAGTTATGTCACAAAAGGTGTAAGTTCTAACAAAAGGTGTAAATTTTCTATTTCACAAAAGGTGTCCACTAAGAGGTGTAAACTTTATGCAAAACATATTTTCCATAGAAGGTGTAAATTTTTTCACACAAGATGTAAGTTATTTGACAAAAACTATAAGTTCTGTTCTCAGAAAAGGTGTAACTTCCAATAAAAGGTGTAAATTTTTTTAACAAAATTGTTTACAAAAGTAGTAACTTTTCACAAAAGGTGTAAATTTTACAAAATAAATTATTTCACAATGTGTAACCTTCCACAAATAGTATAAGTGTTTTCACAAGAGATGTAAGTTTTGTTTTTTCAGAAAACGTGTAAGTTCTAAAATCCAATCGTTCAAATATTGGCAATGTCAGAGAGAAGCGGCGTTTCAGAGGGCTTGGTTTTTCTCTCAGTAGGAGTCCGTTTCAGAGAAGACCAGTTTGGGAGGGCTTGGAATACCGACTCCAATTCCAAATCCAACCAAGTATGTCAATGTTAAACAGAACCATTTTTAATATAGAGGAAGGGAGAGAGAGAGAGAGAGAGAGAGAGAGAGAGAGAGAGAGAGAGAGAGAGATAGACAGACTGAGATCGACAGACAGAGAGACCGAGATAGACCATCGACAGAGACAGCCAAACTGAGATCGACAGAGACAGACCAAGATCGCTAGAGACAGACTGAGATAGATAGGGATTGACAGAGAGAGACCGACATCGACGGAGAAGAGACCGACATCGACAGAGAGAGACCAAGATTGATAGAGACAGAGAAAAAAACCTTTCATTTGCGGCAGCGGCGGTGGCGGTGGCGATGTCAGACGGCGGTAAGCATCGGAGGCCACCGACGCTTACGTGGTCAGCGGGGATCAGGATTGGTGGTGACTATTCTGTGTGCGTGTGAGAGAGAACAGAGAAAGGGGCGGTGGGAAACAAAGAGGAGGGGGGCTGATGGTAATAAGATTTTCAACCTTTAGTGACTAAACTGTGATTTGTCGATAAAATTTATACAAAACTAAAATTTACACCCTTTTTCTAAAACGTTACACCTTTTCTAAAAAGTTTCTAAACTTATACCTTTTCGTCAAAATACTTACACCATTTTCTGAAAGTTTATACCTTTTCGTCAAAACACTTACACCATTTGAAATTATTAATATATTATATTATTTAATTAATTTACCTGCCAAGCGACTCGTTTAGTAGGTCACCAATGTGTAAACTTTCAATAAAATGTCCTATAACCCAATACATAAAAGGTGTAAGTGCAAAATACTAAGGGTGTAAATGCCTTGCATACCATATGCAAGGCACACCTGAGAAAAGCCCTTCATAAACAAGTACAAGATAAGACAAATAAAACAAAAACAAAATCTTCCACTATTTTTTCCTGGAAATACATGATTGTAAATTATGCCATGTTATCTTCTAATTATTTAGTTTAATTAGAATGTTCTAGCATAATTTGCATATTTAATTGTTTTAATATGATTTTATTTTATGCAGATGATTCATAATTCCCTACCATGATTTGCATGACTTTTAATTTTGTTATATAATTTGCTTGTGTGACAACCGCCCCCTTAATTAAGTAATTTAATTATAATAATTGTGTTCTTTGTGTTAGTTGTGTGATTATGTGACTTATATGCCATGTGTTTTATGCATTGACTTGATTTGTATTATAGTGTTATTGTGACAGATATGTAAAGAGATGAAATAAACCTATCTGATTCGCTAATTTTAATAAGGTAGAATTAAATATTGGGATAGGCAATTAGAGCCTAATTCACATTAGTAAAATTAAATTAGTTTGTTTTAAGTTATAAATGTTGGGGATTAATTTAATTTGAGTGAATTTGATTTTAATTAATTTATTAACCTAATTAATTTAGGTTTAATGTATGTATAAAAAAAAAAAGAGTAAGTGCTCTAGTCATCTATTGAATGTAGAAGAGAAGTAGTGGGCCTTGGTTATCTCTCATGCACTACACGTAGAGAGAGAAGGGAAGGGACTTTGAGAATCCAACAAAGAGAAAGAATAGGAGAAAAGAAAAGGGAGAGGAAGAATATTGAAGAAAACAATTAGCTCTTCGCAATTTATCATTTTAAGGTAAGATTTTCATTCAAATTTCTTGAAATTGAAGTTCCCACACTCATCATCTTCTAAGCCAAGAGGTTAATTAGAATGAATTCTTGGTTAATTGGGAGCTTTAATGTTGGAATTGACAAATTAGAACATGCAATTTGGCCTTAAATTCAACATGCATGGCATGAATTCATGATATTTTTGTTTACACATATATTTTCTTATATGATCTTCATGAATTCTACAAATTTTCAAGAACATTCATCATAAAGTTTGGACTTGGAAGTTTGAAACACATGGTTCATGTATTATAATTTCTTGGAGTCTTTGATCAACTAAATGGAAGAATTAATTCAAGTTTTGGGCATGCATGATTTTATTTGTGTTCATACTCATCCCTTCTTGCATGGGTTTTCAATTTGAAAGGAAATTCCATGAGATTTGAAGTTTTATATCACTACAATGCAAGTGTAAGAATTTTATGTTAACTTAAAGAACTTGACAATTGCATGGAAATTGAGCCTTGTTTTGATCTTGTGATTTTTGGTTGAAGTAAGAAATCATGAATTCAAAGTTTGTTTGAAGAGTTTTTGGCCTTGGCATGCTTAGAAATGAAGTTGGTTTTGCAAATTGTAAGTTCCAAAACTTGGTAGAATTTCAGATAGCATTTCAACCCAGACTGCTCGAGCCGCTGACCTTCATATGCCCAAGGATGCACACTGCTTGACCACCACACATGTGGCCAAGCCACCGCACGAGCGGCCAATAGGGCAGTCTCGGTTTTGTTTTTCATTTCACTTTTCCACCTTCCGAGCCTCTGTTTGCATGATGTTAATATATTTTCATGTGCAATTGGATTCATGTGTATGTCATAAACACGAAAGAAGCTAAGGAACAAAAACGTAGAACTGAGTGAGTGAACAATGAATAAGAATCGAATTTGTAAGCAATCGATTGGTTGATTGAATTGTATATTGAGATTATTGCACTTGAATTTATTTGTTTAGGTCGGATGCCGCATCGTAGTGCAACTTTAGCACGTATTTTGAAGAGCCCACTGTGAGTAACAATGTTGTAAAGCTATGTTCAATTATAATAATTTTCTTATTGATTGACTGTACTACTTTCTGAAATGAGATTGTTTACTGAATGAATGTTGTCCTACTTTTGTAAACTGTACTCGTGGCATCCATAGCAACTGACTGTTACTGCTACTGCTACTATTACAGAGATCTCTGTCAGTTCCAATTTCTAGAACTGTTGTTTATTGTTCGATGGCCATCAATTGACTGTTCGGTCTTCTAAGACCTACTGTACTGTTCTGCTATTGGATATACCACGTATAGCTGCTATGATTACTATATGACTGATATGATATGAAATGTGAGATATTGATTGACTAATTGATCTACTGATGCAATTGACTGTTTTAAATACTGAAAGGACATGCATTCTTAACCCTTTTATACATTTGTTATTCACTGGGCTTTAGCTCACAGTTTATTGTATATATGTAGGTGGTCAGGCACCAGAGCAAAGTTAGCGGCGTCAGCCTGATTCCGTTTTGTCAAGCCAACCTTCTGTACCTCACCGCAAGGTTTTGAACCGTTATTGTCAAGGCTTTGTTTTGGGTGATCTAAATCTACCCTTTTTGAGTGTTATAAGAAGTCAAGTAAATGTTTTATAATTTGTTTTGGCTTTGGGATTTAATTCCCTAACATGTCCTTTATTTTGTACTTAGATGTGTTTTGGACTTAAGTATTTATATATATGTTTGGAGTTAGACTTGTGTGTGTATCGGTATATATATATGGAAGCTGTTTGCTCATTTAAGTCCTCACAGCTCTTTGGACATTATGTTTTACCATTTACAGGCTTCTGCCAGCCCCTCTTCTTGTATAATTGTTATTACTGTTAAGCAGGCCTTTGGTAATCATAGATTACTGGCCGGTTACGATACTAAACCCTTAGGAATGGGTTTGGGTCGTGATAGAGTGGTATCAGAGCACCAGTTATACCGCACACATGTGTCTAAATGAGCTATAGGATGTCCTAGAAAAATAATTAGGGCACTACATGAGCATAAATAAGTGTGTGTGGACATGTTATGTGTATATGTGCTAACATGAATAAGTAAACCATTTTTCCTATGTTTATTATTACCGTGTTTCATATAGTGGAATGGAGAATGCAAGAAATACAGATGAAATTGAATCATCCGAAGTAAGAATTGCAAGATTGGAAAAAATGGTTGAACTCTTGATTGAAGCTCTCCTTCTCCTTCGCCACCAATGCAACCTGAACCAAATGCCAATGACGATGTTATTGCCTTAACACAAAATTTTAACAAAATGAAGCCACCAACATTCTAGGGAGGACTAGAACCACTGAAAGTTGAAGCATGGATCCTAGAAATTGAAAAGCTGTTTGAAGTGTTTCTGTGTTTAGAGGCACAAAAAGTGTTTTGGCTACTTTCACCATACAGGAGAAGGCAAGGTGATGGTGGATGCTTGTGCGTGAAAGTAATACTATTATGATTTGGGCTCAATTCAAGGAAGCATTCTATGATAAATACTTTCCTTAATATGTTCGTGATCGCAAAGTATCTGAATTTGGGAAATTAAAGCAGGGTACTATGTCTGTGGCCGAATATAAAGCAAAATTTACTGAGCTTGCACGTTATGCACCACACATGGTAGATACTAACTATAAAAAGGCTCTAAAATTTAAGGGAGGATTTAATGTGGAGATACTTGACTGGATCAATGTTTTGAAATTACTCAAGTATGTGGATGTCCTTGACCGAGCTATCATGGCCGAGGAAAACATTGTAGCCTTGAAGCAGGCTAAGATGCCAGTGACTGAATAGCGGGGTAAGAGACAAAATTTTAATTTCAAAAAGGGCTAGAATAACTCACTAAGTAAGAAACAGAATACAGGGTCAACCAGTAGTTCTAGTCAGGGGAACAACTCTATACCCCCTTGTCCAGAATGTGGCAGGAGACATAAAGGGGTTTGTTATAGAATTTCTGGGTCATGTTTCAAGTGTGGCAAGGTGGGCCACATAGTCAAAGATTGTCCTCTCGCATCGCAAGGCACTAGTAGACCCGTAGCAAGTGCTGCAGCATTGACCGCTACACCAAAACCCAATCCTAAAGCTACCGGGAGAGAAACCTTGAGGCAAGGCTAGGTGTTTGCACTTGTACCAGGGGATGTGCAGAATACTAAGACAGTGATGTCAGGTATACTCCCTATTTGTGCTCAAATTTCTTATATTTTGATTGATTTGGGGTCTACGCATTCATTTGTATCGCATGCTTTTTCGAGAAAATTATCTAGACCACTGGAACCCATGAATTTTTTATTAGCTATATCTTCACCTATTGGGGGGTCCATGACTTGTGCTTATGTGTATCCTGCATGTGAGATTGTTATTGGGGATGTGATTTTATATGTTGATTTGTTGCCTTTGAATCTTGACCACTTCGATATAATTTTGGGGATGGACTGGTTAACAAAATATCATGCCTCCATTGATTGTGTAACAAAACAAGTTGTTTTTCATCGACCTGGATTGCCTGAATTTGTATTTAACGGAGTTGATGTCGTACCTACCCTATACTTGATTTCATCTATGAAAGCATTCAAATTGATTAAAAAGGGGTGTAAAGGGTATTTGTGTTATGTAATGGCTGTGCCTGCTGATAATAAAGCTAATGTGGATAGTATTTCTACAGTCAGAGAATTCCCAAATGTTTTTTCAGATGATTTTCCAGGGGATTTGATTAACAAGCTCCGTACCGAATGGCACCTACTAAATTGAAAAAATTAAAAATCTAGTTGCAAGAGTTGTTGGACAAGAAATTCATCAGGCCTAGTAAATCACCATGGGGCGCTCCAGTCTTATTTGTGAAAAATAAGGACGGTTCATTGACGCTTTGCATAGACTATCGTGAACTAAACAAAGTGACGGTGAAGAACAAGTATCCGTTGCCTCGCATTAAAGATTTATTTGACCAATTGCAAGGTGCTCAAGTCTTTTCTAAAACTGATCTTAGATCGGGATACCACCAATTAAAAGTCAAAACTGAAGATGTAGAAAAGATTGCCTTCCAAACAAGGTACAGACATTATTAATTTCTTGTTATGCCTTTCGGAGTTACTAATGCCCCTGCTGCATTTATGGATCTTATGAACAGAATTTTCAAGCCATTCCTCAATGAATTTGTGGTTGTTTTTATAGATGACATTTTGATTTATTCCAAAAGTAAAGAGGAACATGAACATCATTTAAGTATTGCTTTGCAAACCTTGAGAGAGAAGAAATTATATGCAAAATTGACAAAGTGTGAGTTCTGGCTTGATAGTGTTATGTTTTTGGGACATGTGATTAGTAAAGATGGCATCTCTGTTGACCTACAGAAAATAGAAGCAGTTGTGAATTGGCCTAGACTGACTAATGTTACCAAAGTCCAAAGTTTCTAGGGTTTGGCCGGATACTATTGAAGATTCGTGAAAGACTTCTCCAAAATTGCTTTGCCTTTGACTCAGTTGACTCAGAAAGGGTATCGTTTGATTGGATCGATTAGAGAGAATCATCCTTTCAAGAATTGAAGACTCGATTTGTGACTGCACCGATTCTCACCTTATCCTCAGGTACGGATAGATTTATAATTTTTAGTGATGCTTTTTATAAGGGCTTGGGGTGTGTATTGATGCAGAATGGTAAAGTGATAGCATATGCTTCCAGACAACTGAGGCCACATGAAAAGAATTATCCGACTCATGATTTGGAGCTTGCCGCAGTTGTATTTGCATTGAAGATTTGGCGCCACTACTTGTATAGGGCAACATGTGAGGTTTATACAAACCACAAGAGCTTAAAATATTTCTTTACCCAGAAAGAGCTGAATATGAGACAACGGAGATGGTTGGAATTGATAAAGGATTATGATTTTCAAATCTTGTACCATTCGGGGAAAGCTAACACCGTTGCTGGTGCACTTAGTTGGAAATCAATTGAGAATTTGGCTTGCTTACTTACCAAGCAAAGAGCATTGCTACATGACCTTGAGCAATTTGAAGTTGCCATTGTTTTGCGAGAACAAGGCGGGACATTGGCTGCTATTTCTGCTTAACTGGCAATTCTTGAAGAAATTAAAGAAAAACAGCAACAAGATGAATTTTTGAAGAAGATTATTGATAAACGGGAATCCAAACCGAGGCCGGATTTTAGTTTTGACAATGGTGTGTTGAAATTTCAATGTAGATTGTGTGTACCAAATGATGTTGAGTTAAAGAATCAAGTTTTGCACGAAGCCCACAATTCAAAATTTTCTATCCATTTAGGGAATACAAAAATGTACCAAGATTTGAAACTTAATTTTTGGTGGCCGAGAATGAAAAAGGAAATTGCAGAATTTGTGTCTAAGTGTTTACACTGCCAACAAGTCAAAGCCGAGCATTAACGACCCGCCGGATTGCTCCAACCACTGCCAATATCGGAGTGGAAGTGGGAGCATATTACTATGGATTTTATTGTTGGACTACCTCGCTCCAATAGAGGTATGGATTCAATTTGGGTTATTGTTGACCGTTTGACTGAGTCTGCTCATTTCTTACCTGTCAAAACAATTTATAATGCGGACAAGTTGGCTACCATTTATATTAATGAGATTGTTAGATTGCATGGAGTGCCTGTGTCAATTGTTTCTGATAGGGACTCAAAGTTCATATCAAGATTTTGGCAAAGTCTGCAAACAGCATTAGAAACAGAGCTGAGATTGAGCAGTGCTTATCATCCACAAACCGATGGCTAGTCAGAAAGAACAATCCAAACTCTGGAGGATATGTTGCGTATGTGTGTGCTTGATT
This sequence comes from Camellia granthamiana, assembly GCA_036172215.1. NCBI lineage: Eukaryota > Viridiplantae > Streptophyta > Magnoliopsida > Ericales > Theaceae > Camellia > Camellia granthamiana. The sequence goes on along the minus strand of CM069903.1, from coordinate 60,884,350 downwards.
TCAAAGGGAATTGGGAAACTCACTTGCCTTTAGCTGAATTTGCCTACAACAACAGTTTCCATTCAAGCATTAGTATGGTGCCTTTCGAGGCTTTATATGGTAGAAAATGTCGGTCTCTTATTTGTCGGGCAGAAGTTGGAGATGGGCCTTTACTTGGGCCTGAAATTGTGCATGAAACAATGGAAAAGGTGAAGCTAATTCAACAAAGATTGAAAACCGCGCAAACTTGACAGAAAAGTTACGTGAATGTCCATAGGCGAGACAGGGAATATGAAGTTGGTGATCATGCTTTTATTAAGGTAACACCAATGAAAGGACAGACTCGCTTTGGAACCAAGGGCAAGTTAGCACCAAGATATGTTGGGCCGTATGAAATTATTGAAAATATTAATCCAGTGGCATATTAGGTAGCTCTAGGGATGGCAATTTGAACCCGACCTGACGTGGACCCAACCCCCCGACCCTGATTAGAACGGGTTTTCCCTGAAAATTATCCCCCATAGGGCTGGGGATGGTATTAAAAATTAAATCCCTGATGACTTTTGGGCCAGGGACGGTGATAGATTCCCCGATCCCGGCCCCGCCCCGAACAGCCCCCGAACAGTTATTATATTATATATCTTTATTATATATATGCCTCAAGTTGCTTTACATATTTTGAACAGCTTATACTTATCTTTTTGAAAAGCTTGTACCTATCTTTATTATATTATATAGCTTGTACCTATCTTACCTATCTTTATTATATTATATATCTCAAGTTCTCAACTATCTCTCTTACTCTCTGACTCTCTCATCTCAACTCTCTGACTCTTTGACTCTCTCGTTCTTCTCTCTCAACTCACTCACTCTCTCTCAACTTTCTCGTTTCTTTCTCTCTCTCTCTTTCTCTTTCTCTCTCTCAACTCTCTTACTCTCACAGTCACCGACACGGCGACACCACCACCACCGCTGGCCCCGACTCTCTCTCTCTCTCTCTCTCTCTTCTCCTTACCTCGGTTTCTCGTTCTTTCTCTCCACTTCATCTCTCTCTATTCCTTATGGCCACCACCACCACCACCACCACCACCACCGCCGTAGAAGGTCCGTCTCTCTCTCACCACCACCGAACCCACCGCCACAGCCACCGTCGATGGAGGTGTACTCATATCTGTTATCTCCCTCTCTTTGATCTGATCTTATTGGTATTGTATTGTTGTTGATAACGATTGTTGGTATTGTTGTTGAAAACATATATTTTTTTTCATATTAATTTTTTTTTATAATTTAAATCTGTTGATGATGATGAAACATATTGATATATTATATATATTGATTTGTTGTTCTTGAAAAAAATTCAAAAAAAAAAAAAAAAACTCGGGGATTTTTCGGGGTCGGGGAAACCCGATCCCCAATAGGGGACGGGAACAGGAGGGTGATGGGTTCCCCCGTCAGGGATCAGAGACGGGGACGGGGATTTTTTAACCTTCGGGGATCAGGGACAGGGAGTGTAGTCCCTGGCCTTGCCCCGGCCCGTTGCCATTCCTAGGTAGCTCTTCCTCCCGAAATGGAGCATATGCATAATGTATTTCATGTTTCGATGTTGTGGGATTATCTTTGGGATCCTCTTCATGTTATAGAGCCTACCAATGTGCTTTGAGTGATGATTACACTTACGAAGAAAGACCCATTCAGATTGTTAACCACTGGATTAAAAAGTTAAGGAACAAAGAAATTCCTTTGGTGAAGGTGGATTGGCAAAATCATGGTGGTATCTATGCGACTTGGGAAAGAGAAGATGACATGAAGAAAAGATATCCAGACCTCTTCCCACTTGATCCTATGTTCTTTCCGGAGGAAGGTAATTGAGTTTGGAGGACCAAACGTCCTAGGGGGGAGAGAATGTGACAACCACCCTCTTAATTAAGTAAATTAATTATAGTAATTGTGTGCTTAGTGTTAATTGTGTGCTTATGTGCTAATTGTGACTTATGTGCGATGTGTTTTATGCATTGACTTGATTTGTATTGTAGTGTTATGGTGACAGATATGTAAAGAGATAAAATAAACCTGTTTGATTCGCTAACTTTAACAAGGTAGAATTAAATATTGGGATAGACAATTAGAGCCTAATTCACATTAGTAAAATTAAATTAGTTTGTTTTAAGTTATAAATGTTGGGGATTAATTTAATTTGAGCGAATTTGATTTTGATTAATTTATTAACCTAATTAATTTAGGTTTAATGTATGTATAAAAAAAGCGAGTAAGTGCTCTAGTCATCTATTGAATATAGAAGAGAAGTAGTTGGCCTTGGTTGTGTCTCATGCACTACACGTAGAGAGAGAAGGGAATGGACTTTGAGAATTCAACAAGAGAAAGAATAGGAGAAAAGAAAAGGGAGAGGAAGAACATTGAAGAAAACAATTAGCTCTTCACAATTCATCATTTTAAGGTAAGATTTTCATTCAAATTTCTTGAAATTGAAGTTCCCACACTCATCATCTTTTAAGACAAGAGGTTAATTAGAATGAATTCTTGGTTAATTGGGAGCTTTAATGTTGGAATTGACAAATTAGAACATGCAATTTAGCCTTAAATTCAACATGCATGGCATAAATTCATGATATTTTTGTTTACAGATATATTTTTTTTGCATGATCTTCATGAATTCTACAAATTTTCAAGAACATTCATCATAAAGTTTGGACTTGGAAGTTTGAAACACATGGTTCATGTTTTATAATTTCTTGGACTCTTTGATCAACTAAATGGAAGAATTAATTCAAATTTTGGGCATGCATGATTTTATTTGTGTTCATACTCATCACTTCTTGCATGGGTTTTCAATTTGAAAGGAAATTCCATGGGATTTGAAGTTTTATAGCACTAGAATGCAAGTGTAAAAATTTTATGTTAACTTAAAGAACTTGAGCATTGAATGGAAATTGAGCCTTGTTTTGATCTTGTGATTTTTGGTTGAAGTAAGAAGTCATGAATTCAAAGTTTGTTTGAAGAGTTTTTGGCCTTGGCATGCTTGGAAATGAAGTTGGTTTTGCAAATTGTAAGTTCCAAAACTTGGCAGAATTTTGGATAGCATTTCAACCCAGACCGCTCAAGCGGCCAAGGCCACTGCACATGTGGCCAATGGGGCAGTCTCGGTTTTGTTTTTTGCTTCATGTTTCCACCTTCTGGGCCTCTGTTTGCATGATTTTAACATGTTTTCATGTGCAATTGCATTCATGTGCATGTCATAAACACGAAAGAAACTAAGGAACAAAAACGTAGAACTGAGTGAGTGAACAATGAATAAGAATCGAATTTGTAAGCAACCGATTGATTGATTGAATTGTATATTGAGATTATTGTGCTTGAATTTATTTGTTTAGGTCGGATGCCGCATCGTAGTGCAACTTTAGCACGTATTTTGAAGAGCCCACTGTGAGTAACAATGTTGTAAAGCTATGTTCAATTATAATTATTTTCTGATTCATTGATTGTACTACTTTCTGAAATGAGATTGTTTACTGAATGAATGTTATCCTGTTTTTGTAAACTGTACTCGTGGCTGTAGATACCCCATTTTTGACCGCTCGCAAGACTTGGACGCTTTGTCCTATGCACTCAATGATGAAGTTGCGCTGTGTATGATTCGAAGTCTCAACGAAGGAATGTAAGCTCGCGCTCCAAAACCAATCCTAAACCTTTCATATTTATACTGTGTTTGCCACGGAAATTCATTTTGTTTGAACAATGTATCCCCCTACATTGAGTTTAAAACAATGGAACAGGGGAACATATTGGGAGCCGGCCGGCTCTCGATAGTGAGAAACACTGTTTTGGGCAAGAATGGGCCAGCTATCCATTTTTGACAATATTTTTGACCTTTTTAGCTCAAATTCTATAAAAACGAGCTCTTGGCTCTGTTTTGGGGGTTGAACAATTTCTAAAGAGCCTATACACACAAGAGAGATCTCTTTTTTTCTATATAAGTCACCTTTGAGCAAACCTATCTCTCTTGACCAACATCCATACACCATATACCACCTTAGATCATAACCTGAGAGCCTTGGTTGAGGCTTGTACATCAAAATTCAAGCTTGAGACTGTGCTTGAACCAAGTTTGTGTTATAAACAAAAGCTTGCTTTCTTTGAGAGGTATAAGCTTGCCACCTTCTCTCTTAGTTATTTTTTTATCTCTTGTTAGCTACTTCTTGTGTTTTTGTGTTATCTTGAGTCCCTTTCAAGTGTTTAAACTTGGGTTTGGATAGCTACCAAAGGGTAGAGAAGGTTAACACCTTCCCTTACACCTTATTTTATAGCTCAAGCCTTTGTTTTTAAACTCTTTTCTTTAATTCTCAAACTGACTTTTAGAGTTTAAAAAGGGTTGGAAAACATGGTTTAAGGTTTCAAAAAGTGAAGGGGTTGGCCACCTCTCCTTGTCTTTGTTTACTAGTTTGTGTCTCTTTGCTTTTGTCTACCTTTTTGTGTACTTTTAACACATTTTTAGCCAGTATTTTTTTTAATATGTTTTAGGGCTATTTAGGGCTGTCCTAATTTAGTAAATTAGTTTATGCTTTGAATATTTGCTTGTTGTCTTGTAAGTCCTCATAGCTTCAGTTGTTTAGGCCTTAGACACTGAGTTGTTTGAGTTGATAGCTTTCTTCGTTTCAAAGGTCTTATGTTAATAATCAACTTAGCATTCATTTTTGCAACCTTCCTCTTTTCTTCTTTTCTTTGAGAGTCATTTCAACCGGTTGATGGTTATTGAAAGCATGAGCTAGAAACCTATGCTTAATGGCTTAATCTCTACAGAGGTTCATCGTCAAAGGCATGGTCTCTCTTTCATATTTAGGAGTACCTCTCGCTTGACGTTTTTTTTCATTTAGTGGACTTAATCATCACCATGGACAAATGGATTATAGAATGGACAAGACTAATGCAATTGGCTTAAAATTGGATCAACCAACATAAAGAAAATGAATAAGGTTGCCTATGTTTGGCCAGACGTTATGCCAAGTCCATTGTGTTAAGGGTCATCCTACGTCAATTCATGATGTTTTGATGAACCTTGAAGCGTTTCTACCTCCCTTTTTGAGCTCACTTCATGGCAGGAAGGAGGGGTGCTCATTGTTCATTGCATTCATTAATATTTGTCCAAAATCATGTCCAAAATCATCAAGCGATCAACTTGCTCATTGATGGTTTTGGAAATGACTTCGTCCTTCTCTTGAGGATTTCCATGACAAAGAAGAGCAGAGAGGACAAACAGGGCCTAGAAAGGCTCTGTCTGCATTGTTCTCACCTTAAAGCACAAAACCTTTTTTGGCATAAAATTTAGTGCCGACCAGCACTTTTTAGGTCCGGTTGGAGCTCATTTGGGGCCGGTCGGCTCCCAATGTTTGATAAACAGAGTGTTTTGTAGAAAACAGAAGGCAGTGACTAAAGGTGAAATAGAACAAGTCTGGGCAGACAGAGCAGTTTCTGGACACTATGCATATGATCCTTGTGCATCCTTGTTTAGATCAATATTGTCAATTTATGTTCTCATTATTGCTGTAATTCATTAATCATCATTATAGTTGGCATTGTGTATGTGTAATTGTTATAATTAGTTACCTCAACTAGTTAGTTATATTGTTCATCTTGGTTGTAATGACTTAGATAGTTAGTTGATAACTTAGATATCTATTTAGTAGTTAGCTAGTTTTAATTCATTTATTTGAATTTGTAATAATTAGTTTAATTCAGGCACTCGGACATTTATTCGCACCCTCTTGCACGAGAGCAAATATGCAATAATATTGTATGTCTTCCAACCCCCATTTCTTTCTCCCTTTTATTTTTTCTCTTATGATGGTAGTATAGAGTATCATGTTTACTTAGCATTCCCATGTTCGCATACACTTGCTACATATACATTTGGGTTCAGCTCATCATACTAACCAATGTTAAATTCAACTTCATTGTTTGAATATGTAATTTATCACATGTTTTGAATCGGATGATATACCATGCTCATAGCCAAGCCTATAAAAATTGCATAAATGTGTGCGTTGCATTAGTCACATTGCGTTGTTTAGAAACATGCATATTTCCTAATTATTTTGCTTTGTTTGGCTTGCCTTGAAGTACTAGGTGAGCATTTATTGCTTTAGCATATCGCATTGTATGTCTATGTTACCATATCAAGCATGTTTTCCATGAGGCTAAGTGCTTGATTGATATACTTGTTTGAATGCTTGTGGATAAAGGCTAATTGCTTGAATTGGAATAATTGAGTAAATGTACACATGAGATCACTTTTTCAAGTGGTACATATTTAAAACAATTTTCAAACGAAAATCAAATGTTCCAATTTTTACAAATTAGTCTATACTTGTGTGCATCATATAGTAAGATAGTCTAAAGAAATCGGAACAAGAACATATAATGTAAATAAGAATCACATCATGATTAGTAGAGGCCGATCTTTGATCGGGTGAGTGGGGTGCTCAATTCATGACCTTCCCCTCTTGTACCTAAGTTCCTAAGTCGAGACACTTAGGTGATGACCGATAAGTGGCCTTTGGCACGAATCTTGGGTTTCCTAAATTTCTCAAAAATATTTAGGTGGCGACTCTGTAATATGGCAAAGCAGTCCATTTTTAGTATTTTTGATTCAAACATCGATTTTTCAAAAAAGAATTGCCGGATTTGGACACTTTTTGTATTTTTACTATTTCACATTGCACTTGTGAAATCAGATTCAGAATCACGGGAGTCTGAACTGTAGGGCTATCATATCCGAAAGGAGCACGAAAAGCAAGCTACTGGCATCCATAGCAGCTGATTGTTATTATTACTACTACTGTTACTGTTATTGCTACTGTTACAGAGATCTCTGTCAATTCCAATTTCTAGAACAACTGGTTAATGTTTGATGTCCATCAATTGATTGTTTGGTCTTCTAAGACCTACTGTACTGTTTTTCTATTGGATGTACCACGTATGACTGCTATGATTACTATATGACTGATATGATATGAAATATGAGATATTGTGTCATGACCCGAACCCGCCCCCATGGGTTAAGGAGATAACCGGCCAGTAATCATGAGATTACCTACGGCCTCAAACCAAACCAAACGTAATCTAACAGAGTTAATGGGGGCCAAACGGAAGTAATTTAAAGCTTTGTCCATAGAGCTGCGCTTACATGGCACATTATAACAAACCATACATGTGCATATTAATAACTCACAACAAAACATGTACTACATAAGGTTCTGTACATATAGGATCATATAACTCTAAGTCAACCCATCAAAATTGTAGACAACAGATGCAAAGGCTTCGCTAACATGACATAATATAAATACATAACAAAAGAGCGAAGGCGGGTCTCGTGCGTGAGACACAAGGGCTGACTCTCCAAAAACCTTTGTTGTTCCACACAGAGTTCACTGGGGCTGGGTTTGGACTTCTCTGGGCTCACCTATAAACACATGAATGAGCGTGAGCAATAGCCCAATGAATAACATCAATTACAGAAGTTATACAAATGATATGTAGAACAACATGCTTCAAATGGCCTCGGGCCCAATTCATATTTCTATTTAACATATATATACAATTCAGGTTAAGTGACTGCGGTTCCAAACAAACTGGCCTTTGGCCCATTCAAACTTTTATTTGTGTCAAAGCGGCCTTTGGCCCATTCAGATGACAAACTAGCCTTTGGCCCATTCATTCGTTCATGTCAAAACGGCCTCTGGCCCATTCATTCATGTCAAAACGGCCTCCGGCCCATTCATTTATGTCAAAACGGCCTCTGGCCCATTCATTTTTGTCAAAACGGCCTCCGGCCCCTTTCATTCATTCATATCAAACATTTGTCCATAATTCAAACTGGCGAACTTATAAGGCTTATAAGGAAATAAGCAATTGGACAACGACAAGTTTCAAATATCGATATTACTCACAGTGATCGGTTGGTTGGTTCGCCCTGGAGCTCGACCCTACACATTCCATGAACACAAAAGGGTCACAAACAATTCAATCCGTTCTAAATTCACATTTTCCTCTTTAGGCTTCATTCTTATCTCTTTAACTCAATTACAATGCTCAATGCATGCCTAAGAGTGCTTATAAGTGAAAGAGAATGGAAAACGAAACACAGAATGAACTTATAAAATTTTCAGAAACAGGGTCCCTGCTCGAGCGTGGACTTCTCCGCTCGAGCGGACCCAAGAGGCCTGCAAAAGTACTGGCTATGTCAAAATTACGCTCGAGCGTGCATTCTGGCGCTCGAGCAGAAGGCCTCTCTACATGGCTCCCCGCTCGAGCGTGAACTTCTCCACTCGAGCGAGAGTCATGTCTGCAAAAAAATGCTGGGAGCCCGTATTTCACGCTCGAGTGGCGGTTTCCCCGCTCGAGCGGACACCAAGATTTTTGGGTTTTCCAGCTATGTTCTTGAGCTTCAACTTGACATTTCATCCATCAATTCTTGCATGCAATAACTCAAACTTCAAATACACTTGTACTAACATGGTACAAGCCCCAAATTATAACCCATCGAAGCTCAATTTCATGAATCAAACACATGCATGACCCAAATTGACTCAAACTCATCACCAACACACTAAATTCAAACATTCAAGGTTCATACTTTCATGATTTGCACTTGCATGTGGAATATACACAATATCCTCAACTTAATTGGTGAAGAGGTGATCAAATATATGGATTTAAGCCAAAAATTCAACATGGATCATACACATTGAGCTCAAATATGGAAATTCATAGTAATTTCCTACATGCGTGCATCTATTGAGTTTAAATTCAACAAATACAACACAATTTCCTTATAATTAAACCAATTCATGTTCTTGACCATTAATCAAACTTGAATTCACAATTTACAACATTAAACTCATGAATTCACTTATCTAGAGGCTCAATCTTCCCAATCTATGGTTAATTCTTGAGTTAGACTTCAAATTTCCAAGCCTTCAAGATCAAACTTCAATTGTGAGCTCTCACTCTCTCTCTAAGCCGACCCTTCCCCCTTTTCTTAGAGTTAAATCAGCCAAGTTGATTAAAGAGAGAGCTTGAGTGTATATGGCCTTTTATGTATAAGTCCACTAACTAATATAACCAATATTTAAATAATTTGAGCACTATGCCAACATTTTAATCTAATTAATTTGACCCGAATCAATTTTCAATTAAATTTCACCGTAGGCTCTAAAAATTATGCCAATCACTATGGCGTCGTCAATTTCGGTTTCTGTGGCCGATAGGGCCTTCAATTCAATTTCCAAAGCAGACAATCAAACAGATATTCCTACGGTGAACAGATGGAAATTCAAAACCACATATTTTTACATAATAGCACACAAAATCATATTAAACACATAATCATATTCAAAATAAGGACCAATTAACATATTACGAAACAGGGATATCACAGTCTTCCCCCCTTTAGGAAGTTTGGTCCTCCAAACTTAATTTACCTTCGTCGGGAAATAAATGTGGATAGCGTAGTCGCATTTCATCCTCTTTTTCCCACGTGGCATCTGTCCCATAGTGTTCTTTCCATTCAACTTTCACCATTGGGAAGGACTTGTTTCTCAGTTGCTTCACTTGCCGGTCAACAATTCGTTCCGGCCATTCAGTGTACTCCATATTTTCATCCAAAGCTACCCGGTGATAATCAATCACATGGAACGGGTCTTGGAGATAACCCCTCAACGACACATGAAACACATTATGGATTTGCTCGAATCTCGGTGGCAAAGCAACTCTATAGGTAACTGGACCAAGCCTTTCCAAAATCTGAAACGGCCCAATGTAACGGGACGACAACTTGCCCTTCTTTCCAAACATGACTTGGCCTTTCATTAGGAACACACGGATAAACACGCGGTCACCGACCTCATACTCAAGAGGTCTTCTTCGAACGTCTGCATAGTTCTTTTATCGGTCTTGAGCTGTTTTGAGCCTTTGCCGAATAGTTTTGATTTTCTCAGAAGTATCTTGCACAATTTCAGGCCCAAGTAAAGCCCTGTCCCCGACATCTGTCCAACAATTTGGTGATCTACACCTTCTACCATACAAAGTCTCGTATGGTGCCATACTGATACTGCAGTGGAAGCTGTTGTTATAAGCAAATTCCGCAAGTGGCAAATAGTTTTCCCAACTCCCCTGAAAATCCAAAGCACACATCCGAAGCATATCTTCCAAAGTCTGTATCGTTCGTTCTGATTGCCCATCTGTCTATGGGTGGAATGCAGTACTGAACCTTAGTTCTGTCCTCATAGCTTCCTGTAAACTCTTCCACAATCTAGATACAAATTTCGGATCTCTATCCGACACAATAGATGCCGGAACTCCGTGTAAACGGACAATCTCATCAACATAAATAGTAGCCAATCTATAAGCATTAAATGTAGTTTTGACAGGCAGAAAATGTGCAGATTTAGTCAGTCTATCAACTACAACCCAAATGGAATCCATATCTCGAGAAGTCCGAGGTAGGCCAACAACGAAATCCATAGTCACGTGCTCCCATTTCCATTCAGGAATAGGGAGAGATTGAAGTAGACTGCCTGGTTTCTAATGTTCAGCTTTGACTTGCTGACATTGAAGACACTTGAACACATATTCTGCAATCTCTTTCTTCATTTTAGGCCACCAATAGGTTTGTTTCAAATCCCGATATATTTTATTATTACCCAGATGCATAGCAAATACGGATCTGTGGGCTTCATCTAAAACCCTCTTCTTAAGTTCCGGAATGTCTGGGATACACATTCGGTTTCAGAATTTCAACACTTCATTTTCAATGCTGAACTCAGCTTTCAGACTTGTCTCAAATTCATCAATCACTTTCTTGAGGAATTCATCCTCTTTCTGTTTCTGCTTGATTTCGTCAATGATTGCCGGCTCGGCTGTAATAGCGGCTATCAGTCTGCCCTGTTCACACATTACCACTTCAATTTTGGATTTTTCAAAATCTTGCAAGATCTTTTTCTGTTCAGTAAGCAAACAAGTCATACTCCCTGTTGATTTTCTGCTCAAGGCATCAGCAACTGTATTAGCTTTCCCGGGTGATACTGAATCTCTAAATCATAATCCTTTATTAGTTCCAGTAATCTCCTCTGTCGCATATTCAACTCCTTCTGCGTGAAGAAGTATTTCAGACTTTTGTGATCCGTGTAGGCTTCACACTTTGCTCTATACAGATAATGCCGCTAGATTTTCAAAGAAAAAACAACTGCGGCCAATTCTAGGTCATGTGTTGGGTAATTCTTCTCGTGTGGCCTCAACTGTCGGGAGGCATAAGCAATAACCTTTCCGTTCTGCATTAACACACAACCCAAACCTTTATAAGAAGCATCACTGAAAATTACAAAATTCTTCGTACCTGAAGGTAGTGTCAAAATTGGTGCAGTGGTCAATCTTGTTTTCAGTTCATGAAAGGCAGCTTCTCTTTTATCATTCCATTCAAATGATTGCCCTTTGCGTGTCAATTGGGTAAGAGGTACAACTATCTTTGAAAAGTTTTTCACAAACCTCCTGTAATACCCGGCTAAGCCTATGAAGCTGCGGACTTCTGTTACATTTGTCGGTGTAGGCCAATTCACAATTGCCTCTATTTTCTGTGGGTCCACTAAAATTCCTTCCTTGTTGATCACATGCCCTAAGAAAACAACTTCATCCAGCCAAAACTCACATTTTTTTAGCTTAGCAAATAATTTCCTTTCCCGAAGTATTTGTAGGACAGTTCTCAAATGATGTTCATGTTCAAGTCTATCTTTAGAATATATCAAAATGTCATCAATAAAAACCACAACAAATTCGTCAAGGTAGGTTTTAAAAATCCGGTTCATTAAGTCCATAAATGCTGCCGGAGCATTAGTCACTCCAAATGGCATAACAAGAAACTCAAAATGTCCATACCTCGTTCTGAATGCGGTTTTCTTGACATCCTCTGCCTTAACTTTCAGCTGATGATACCCGGATCTCAAATCAAGTGTTTGTGGACATGTTATGTGTATATGTGCTAACATGAATAAGTAAACCATTCTTTCTATGTTTATTATTACCGTGTTTCATATAGTGGAATGGAGAATGCAAGAAATACAGATGAAATTGAATCATCCGAAGCAAGAATTGTAAGATTGGAAAGAATGGTTGAACTCTTAACTGAAGCTTTCATTCTCCTTCGCCACCAGTACAACCTGAACCAAATGCCAATGACGATGTTATTGCCTTAACATAAAATTTTAACAAAATGAAGCCACCAACATTCCAGGGAGGACTAGAACCACTGAAAGCTGAAGCATGGATCCTAGAAATTGAAAAGCTGTTTGAAGTGTTTCTGTGTTTAGAGGCACAAAAAGTGTTATTGGACATTATGTTTTAACATTTACAGGCTTCCGCCAGCCTCTCTTCTTGTATAATTGTTATTACTGTTAAGCAGGCCTTTAATAATCATGGATTATTGGCCAGTTATGATACTAAACCCTTAGAGGCGGGTTTAGGTCATAACAGCTTGCTTATGGGTGTTGTAATTTTGTCATGCTAATTATTTTCTCGATTTTAGTTTATCTTACATGATTTAATTTCTAGATTTATGTACATGTTAATTGCTAAATGGTTATTGTTTTGTAACAATTATATATGTAACTCTTGCCTATTAAATTTAATTTAAGGTTTTGGAGTTATCAATTTTTTGTAACTTGTCTATATTTATTTGCATGTCATTTATTTTCTAGATTTTAATTTGTTACATGCTTATCATTTCCTAGAACATTTGCATGATTTTAATTGCTAGAATTATTTGCATGTTTATTGTGAATTAAATTCATATGTAACTCTTGCCTAGTAATTTATTTTAATTATTTAGGAGTTATAAGGCTTTGTAACTTGCGTAGTATTTTAATTCAGTATTTAATTTGGCTATTCAATATATTGCTAGAGAGTTAAAATAACTTTATTGCTTTACAGTTTCTTTAGATTATTTGTTTTGTATTTTGTTGTGGTTTTCTACTAACCTTCTTTATAGGAACACCTATGTGAAGGGGAATGGAAACAAAAATATAAATCCAAATGAATAGGATTTGGGATTGTAAAATAGAATTATGGATTACTAACCTTTTTTTTTTTTTTTTTTTAATAAAAAGAAATACGTAAGCGAGGAAAGGAGTTTAGAAAATGGATAATCCTATTTGGATTGGTTTACATTTGTTTAGTGAAGCAATTTTTTGCTTGGGTTTAGTTAGTGTTTACCAATTATGTAAAAGCAAGTTTTATTTGCTTGTATTTGCAATGTTTTAATTGTTTGTAATTTGTTAGCGATTTTTTATAAATTGCATGTAAGTTTGGAACTTGGTTTGGTTTAACCTAATTCATCCCCTAGAAAACTTAATTTAGAAAATTGTTTCCCATGGACTAGGAGTCAACATGCTCTTGAAAGTTTTGTCAAAAGCTTAATTGGGTTTTAAGTGGAACCAATGTGACCCCTCCAGTTTTCTTGGGAACATTCCTGACCATGTTCGATTCTAGGTTAAGTGGTGAGACTAATTTTGAATTAATTTTCAATTGTGGGATTTTCTAGTGTTAAGTTTAATTTCTGGAAACACAGAAAGTGAAATTCTGTTGTATTTTTCAGAAATGACAACTGTTATCGATGCTGTTGCTGCTGTTAATGTTGGTGGGGATTAGAATCCCAGGGTGCTTGCCAACCCTTATTACTGTGACCTCTATGGTCAACCCGATTGTTGTGACCTTTGTGGTCAACCCTGTTGTTGCTCCTGCTGTTTCGGGAGGCCTGCTCAACCATCATCAGTGCCTGGATAAGTTCACGAGAGTGAATTTCAAGAGGTGGCAGCAGAAGATGCTGTTATATCTGACTACTCTAAGCCTTGGAAGGTTTTTGAGTGAAGATCCACTAGCCGTGGAAGAAAATGAGCGAGACAAACAAAAGCTCATGGCTCTAGATGTTTGGAAGCAATCAAACTTTCTTTGCTAGAATTATGTTCTGAATGGCTTGACAGATTCACTATTCAATGTGTTCTATGCCAATAAGTTAGCAAAGGAGCTGTAGGATGCTTTGGACAAGAAGTGCAAGATCGAGAATGCTGGGGCAAAGAGATTTGTCATTGGCCGGTTTCTAGATTTCAAGATGGTGGACTCAAAAACCGTCATCAATCAAGCCCAAGAGTTCCAAGTAATTTTGCATGAGATTCATATAGAGAGAATATTCATGAGTGAATCATTCCAGGCAGCTGTGCTGATTAAGAAGCTACCGAATGGCTGGAAAGACTTCAAGAACTACTTAAAGCATAAGTGAAAGGAGACGACGATCGAAGAGCTTGTTGTCAAGCTCCGGATTAAGGAAGACAACAAGAGGAAATGGGGGAATACCTTTACTGTGAAAGCAAACGTAGTTGAGCATGGCTAGTCATCAGGGGTAAAGAAAATGCCACCGACAGGCAAAAGCTCAAGCCTGGGGGCAAGAGGTAGTGTCTCCAAAAGGCCGGTCTACAAGCTGCAAGAACCTACTTTTAGGTTCAATGGAAATTGCTTCAATTGTGGAAGCGATGGGTGTCAGGCGGTTGATTGTCGCGAAAAAAAAAAGAAAAGAAGCCTTGAAACAAGTACTCTCCACAGAATAAGAGTCGTGCCCACGTGGCTGAAATGGAGGATCAATCACAAGATGTGGACGACATGCATCTAGCAACTGTCGTCACCGAAGTGAACATGGTGGGGTCCAACCTGAAGGAATGGTGGGTGGACATTGGGGCCACTCGCCACATCTGTGCGGAGAAGAAGTTGTTCATAACTTTCGAACCGGTTTCAAACGGTGAGAAGTTTTTCATGGGGAATTCTGCTACCTCAACTGTTAAGGGTAAAGGCAAGGTGGTCTTGATGATGACTTCAGGAAAAGAGCTGACTCTGAACGATTTCTTATATGTGTCGGACATTCATAAGAACCTTGTCTCGGGGTCGCTTTTAAGTAAACATGGCTTCTGCGTGGTATTTGAGTCGGATAAGGTCGTGTTGACCAAGAATGGTATGATAACCCGACTCGTAATATACTTAAATATGCATGTGATTATGTGTTTGATATGAATTTATATGTTTAATAATGTGAGTTATTATGTGACTATGAATTTATATCTGTTGAGTGTAGAAAAATCTATTGCAATTGGGGCTTTGAACTGAGAATTTATGGCCTTAGAGGCGCCAGAAACTGTGGACGCGCCCGCGGGGGCCTATGCTGCCACAGTTCGGACTCGATTTGTCACGGTTCTTAATCTGAACCAAAGAGTCCAAATCCGGCAAATCGTTTTTGGAAACAGATTTTTTGTAAAGAAGTGCCAAATATGGACTGCTTTGCCAGATACAGAGTCGCAATCTAAATATATATTTTTTTAAGGGGGAATTTAGGAAACCCTGACTCGTTTGCCTAAGGCCATGTGTCCGTCACCACCAAAGTTGCCTCGGCTCGGGAACTTGGGTACGATTGGGGAAGGTCAGCTATGAGCACCCCTCTCGCCCGATCCGAAGATTGACCTCTACTAACCATGATATCTTGTTTTGAAAACATATGCGTTCTTATTCCGATTAATTAGCTAGAATTACTATGTGATGCACACAACACATAAGTATAGACTAGATCGCCTAATTTGGAACAAAGCATTGCATATCCGCTCATTTGAAAGACAGTTTGAAATTTGCTACTCACAAGTAGGCCAAAACACGGATTTCAACGAGTTGTTCCAACTCAAACAATCCAACCTTCATCCACAGGCATTCAGGCAGTTTATATCACATAAGCATGTAACCACATCGTAAGCATGCTGTCATGTTAACATTCACACTCGTGCAAGATGCTAAAGCATAAAAAGCTTACCGGGTACTCCGAGCCAAAACAAAGAACTTGTTAGCAATCAATGTATGATCCAAGTCCATGTCAAGTGGCTAATGCATCGCACACAAAATGCAACTAGAATAGGCTCGGCTAATCCTAGGATGGCTTGTGGAATGCAACAAATAACACGTATTCAAGTTAGATTTGAAATACTATGCAGTTAGCATGATGCGCCGAGCCCGGTGCATGCAAGACTGATGAATGAATGCACGCATGCATAGCATAAGGTATGCTAAATTGAACATGCCCCAGTACTAACCATCAAAGCAGGTAAGTAAAAGGGAGAAAGAAATGGGGGTTGGGAGACATGCACACACGCACCCACACTTATTACAAATTCGACCTCGCTCGGAGGGACCGAAAGAATATACAAATTAATTAACCTACAAGCTAATTAAATAATTTACAAACCAACTAATTAATTAACAAATCAATTAAGCTAAGGAAAGCATTGAAAGGCCTCGGGAAAAGGGATGCACGCGTGCTCGGATTGGCTTCACCCAGAAATCCAATGCCATGCACAAGCTGCCTCTGTTTACCCTGCTCTGCTCCTCTGAAAATGGCACAATTCCCAAAGAACACTCTCTGAACACTGTGGAACACCACCGGCCAAGGGGGAACACCACCGGCCAAAGGTAAGTGGCCATCGAACACAAATGAAGCCATCAGCTATAAATGGATGGCCGGTCGGCACTGAATGAGGTTGGCCGGCCATCTATGTCTGCAGAGTCCTGCTTTGACAGCAACAGAGGACAAGCAAGGTATGACAATGCATTTCAAGCAAATGTGTGCACCAACATACCCCTTATCATGTTTATGACTCAAAGGAGGATGTTCCTTGATTCTCGGACCACCAATCGCGCATTGCAATGCATGATGGCCCAAGAAACCAAGTTGTGCATTTTGATTTCACATGTAATGCAAACCGAACAAAAACATAAGACCCAACCTTTATCACTTGATCAAGAGGCAAGGCATGCATGTCAAATGCAACCTAAGCATGCTAGCTCGATGTGCAATAAGAGCATGCAAGCAAACAATGTATGCTAGGTACATAACCTATGCAAATAAGCATGCAAGGCATGGACCGCTATGCTAATGACCAATCATGCAAGATGTAATCTAAACAAGTAAGCATGTAAGGCATGCAATATGATAAGCAACTTAATCAAGGGAGATTGCATGCCAAATGCAACATGATTCAAGCATGCAACACGTGCGATAGTCTAAGTATGCAACAACACACAAGGTGAGCATGCAACAATATGCAAAGGAGGGACTTAAACTAATTTGGACAGCTCCTAAACAAGCCCAAAACAGTGGCCAACATGCTCAAAAATAAAGGCTAATGTACGTACAAACATGCATGCATACAAGGTCCAACACTAAGGCACCAAAGAGCAACTTTTAAGCACACTTAAAAGAGGATAAACATGGACAAATGGCATGCATAGAAAGCTCTGAAAATCATGTTAGAAAAGGTGCCAAACCAAGTAAACAATACAAGCTAAGCATGCAACGATGTCCAAGACTCAAGGCAAGTCAAGGGGCTTAAACCATGGCCATGCCAACCAAACCTCACAAGGCTAAGAGGACTTAGAATAGTCCCAAGGAAGACCTAAACAAAGCTAAGGGCACACCTAGATAGCATCTAAGTGGCCTACACATGGAAGCATACAAAAGAGGCCAAACATGGGGCACAAGACTACAACCTTTTAAAGCATTAAAGAAGCATCAAATGTAAGCATACAAGCATACAATGGGGACTGAAATGATGCTATAAGTGATGCCAAACCACTGAAACAAGCTAAGCAATGCATGCTCAACACCCACACACCCAAGGTTAACAAGCTAAAATGCAAGGTGGATATACAAAGCATGTCATGGTCGACCAAAACAACCAAAAACAGAGCTAAAGCACACTAAAACATACACAAAAGCTTCACAAAGCTTGGCCAAAATCATGCTAGAACAAGGGTCAAAGCCAAAAGCATGTCAAGGCAAAATATGGCATTACAAGGCAAGTATGCAAGGCATTCATGGTGTGTCTAAACCAACCTAAAACAGAGGTAAAACATGGCAAAATACTACCAAATACCTACTGAAACATGGCCAACATGAACTCAAGAATGGTGCTCACACATGAGGCTAAAATGGCATTTTTAGAAGACAACAAGGAGAGGGGATGGCCCTCTCCTTCTTAGGACCTTAAGACACCATCCTCACCAATGAAATCCCTCAAGATTTCAGTGGTGAGGAGGCCCAAACAAGGTGGTCCTGTAGCTCACCAAAATAGCACAAAAATGGGGCCAAGCAAGGCCTAAGAGGGGTCAAAAGACTATGCAAAAATGGGGTATTTAAAGGTAAAGTTCTTACCCTTGAAGACCTTCTTCAAGAACAATGCTCCAGCAGCTTCCTCAGGCTCAAAACCAAGTCCAAAACTCTGAAAATAACTCTTTAGTACCTCAGTAGCTAAAGGAAAGTGTAATGGTAGGTGTTTGTGTGCAAAACTATGAACAAACACACACTTAAGCACAAAAGGAGAGGGAGATAGAGATAGACAGATACACAAGATCTAACCCTAGTTCAGACCTCTCTCTGGAATTTTTTGTAACCCTTGAGGAGGGAGGAGAAGCCGTCTTCTTATAGAAGATCACTCTTGCAAAGCTTACAAAACAAGCTAAGCAAGAGTGAAATCCTTCCATACACGTGTATAGAGGGGATGCAAAGTGTATGCCAGCCAGCACAGCCGGCATAAAAATATCTGCAAAAGCAGATGCACAGTGGTCGGCCAGCCAAAAATGCCAAATTGACCAAAACAATGGTCGGTCGGCCACAAAGAATGCCGGCCGGCCAAACAAATGGCCAGTGGCAACAAAACAATGGCCGGTGGCCTCAAGCCATGGCCGGTGAGGTGTGGGGATGGCCAACGAGCCATTCCCTGTCCCTCAAAAGCAAAACACAAGTGTTTGGTGCAAAACCAAACACAAAACAGCCGAGTCGAGAGATCCTGAGGCAAGGCGCGTGGCCGAGACCTCCGGGAACTCAAGACGAACACAAACATGGATGATCACCGAGTGTTCAAACGGTGACGTCCAAGTCTTGAGCACGGTCAAAAATGGGGTGTCTACAGTTGCCTCTCTTTGACAGAACTCGAAAGTCATAACAATGACGGGAGTGAATGTCAAAGCCTAGAGACGACCCATTTTTGACAAGGCCGAAGACTTAGACAAAGCACGCAAAACAATAAAGATATGCGCCCGAAGGCAGGGGCAAAACGCAACTGACAATGCAAGAACCTGAGCATAACTTATGATCATGCAAAGAAAGTTGTAACGAAGCATAACATGCGACAGTTTTAAGCTAACAAACACAAATCCGACTACATTACAATGTAGAAAGGATGTAAGAGAATTATGTAATTCTCGCTACGTTTCACGCGGAGAATACAATACCTGTGCGGTTCGTCTGGTCGCCCCAGCTTCAAATGAACCGTACATACAATATCGTGCCTGAAAAAGAGAGAAACTTAACAGGTACAATATTGTTAGCAACATGCATGACAACGCAAGTGTAGGAGTGCATGACAATGCAACCTATGCGTAAAATGATATGCAATATTTACAAATCTACGTATAAACAATGCAAATGATATGCAAATGCAATTGAATCATGATCAAATCATGAGCGGTTCAAAACCACACAAATGTCATAAGGATGATGGAGATGCAAAGTCCGTCTACCATAGAAAAGGTGCCGCAACCCTCAAACCACAATACCAACAGTGGAATAGGCGCGTACACATGCAGAACTATGGGTGATGTAGACGGAACACAAGAACTAGTAATTGGGTGGAATGACATAAGTGAGGCATGCTCTGCTCAGAAAACCTCATGATCCTAAATGCTGGATGCAATCGAACTACACTACAATGCAGTATATACAGTGGATAAGGCCTACGGCCAAACCGTATCTTGCCTAGGAAAGGCATGGACACATACAAGCCGCGTCTAACACAGAAACGGTGCCGTCACCCTCAAACCACAATACCAACAGTGGAATAGGCGCGTACACGTAATATCATAACTGTGCTTCGACGTGAAAAATATGGGCACATACCAGACCAAGCTCGACAAGGAAAGGCGCAAGCCATAGATGGAGGTGATGCAGTGAATGCATGCAAGCTACAATGCAATATATACAATATGCACTGGATGCTATGTACAGTGCAATATTTACAGTGAACGCATGTAAATGCAATATCTACAGCGAATGCATGCAATACGCGTTATTTACAATGTAATGCATGACATATGCACTATTTACAATGTAATGCATGACATATGCATTATTTGTACAATGGAACGCATGACATATGCATGTTGGTTTTGTTGTTTTTTTTTTGAAATGCATGCAAAATGCAAATGATGCATGTTTTTTTTTTGTTTTTGTTTTTTTTGAAATGCATGCAAAATACAAATGATGCGAATGCGTGACAACGCACGTCTTTTGAGATGCATGACAATGCACATGAGGCTGAATGCGTGACAACGCATGTTGCTCGAAATGCATGATAATGCATGTGAGGTTGAATGCGTGACAACGCATGTCTTTCGAAATGCATGACAATGCATGTGAGGTCGAATGCGCGATAACGCGCGTTGCTTGATATGCATGACGATGCATGTGAGGTGCGCATGACGATGCGACCTAAAGAATGTGCATACTAATGCAAGTATGACATGCACATGACAATGCGAGATGTGTGCATAACGATGCGAGTGAAATGACGTATAACCAACGCGCGTTTCACGACAAAACGTTGTAACGTATGCATGTGGAGCAACTTTCGAATCTCGCAGGGGACAAAAAGAATACACCTCACACGTATTCGAGTGCTACGCACAGAAGACACGGCACAAAGACTGGTTAAGCTTCGGAAATGCATTCTCTTGCACCGTGTTGAGCAATGGAGGCCCCAAACCACATATCTGACCCAAACAAGGGTGTAGGAGGCTCACCGGCCATGAGGGGAATCCATCGGCCAAAAAATAAGGCCACCGACCATCTATTTGGCCGACCGGCCAACAATATGGCCGACCAGCCAAAAGTGCCTGTTCGGGGCAATTTTGACATTTCGGCACGGGTCTTTAAATAGAGGGCTTCTAGCCCTCATTTCTCACTTTGCCCTAGCTCGAAAATTAGCCCTCCTCCTCTCTAGGTCATTTTTCCATCCTCGATCCACGCTTTTGTCGCGTTTTAGCGCCCGTTTCGTCGTTCGATTCGCGATCTCCTTCGCGTTTTGAACATTTTGAACCGAACAAATCTTTGTTTCGGTGCCTTTTTCTCAGTTTCCGCCACTCGGGGTTTGTTTCCCTCGAGTTTTCCTTGGTCTTCGTGCCTTTTCTACACCCCGGCCTTTCCGGCCATTTGTCACCCTCCCGGGGTTGACCTGTCGGTTGACTTTTCATATTCTCGTCCCGTTTTCACTCTTCCGGCCATTTTTACACCCTTTTCGGCATGGCGGATGATATTCCACGAGGCGGGACTTCCCCGGAGCAGGAGATGGACCCTAAGGCCGAGCTCTTGCCTCTCAGCGTCCGTCCGTTTGATCCGGCGACCTATAGGCCGGCGATCCATGTACTGCCTCCCGACGGCATACTTGAATTATTTTAATTTCAAGTATTGGGCCATATGGGAGTTTAGTTAAATATTCGATTTAGATTTGTAAAATTGAGATTTGATTAATTGGGTCCGAATTGGAGTTAATTAAGTTATGAGAATTGGAAATTAATGTTATTATGAATTAAATTTATTTATGAGGTATTCGATTGAGGTATTCAATTGAGTATGTAATTTATTAGTGAAGATTTTGAAGTTTAATATAAAATTGAAGGCCTTAATGATTTAAGAAACCAATATTGAGGATGGAAATAAGTTTAATTTAATATTTGGAGCCTTCGGAGAGTTTGATTAAAAATCTGATTCAGAATGTAAATTTAAATATAATTAATTGGGCTATAATAAAAGTCAAATTAGATTGATTAAATTATGTGGGATTTGTGATTAGTTATGATTAATTAAGTTATGTGTTGATCAAAAAGTATTAAGATCAAGTGTTGCCTAATTAAGTTAATTTTAATCATAAATTGGGTGGTCTAATATTTTAGGGTGTGTGTGTGTGTGCAGAGAAATTCTGTGTGTGTGCACGCATGCGCATGTCTTTGTTGTGTTGGAGCTTAAAGAAGAGGTGCAAGTGTGTTTACACGTGGGGCATTAATATGAAGTAAAGTGTGTGCGTTATTGTAGCTCGACTTTTCATGCCCCTTTTCGGAAGATGAATAAGCCTTACAGTATCGGACTCTGCGGTTTTGAATTTGATCTCACAAGTGCAATGTGAAATAGATAATCGCCGAAGAGTCTAAATCCGACAAATTTTTTTGGAAAATCGATTTTGAATCAAAATGCCCAAAATGGATTGCTTTGCTAGATACAGAGTCGCCACCTAAATATTTTTGGGAAATTTAAGAAACCCATGACTCATGCCAAAGGCCACGTGTCCATCATCACCAAGATTGTCTCGGCTCCGGAACTTAGGTACGAGAGGGGAATGTCATGAATTGAGCACCCTTGCTCGCCCGATCAAAGATCGGCCTCTACTAATCATGATGTGATTCTTATTAACATTATATGCTCTTGTTTCGATTTATTAGGCTAACTTACTATGTGTTGCACACACAAGTATAGACTAAGTTGCAAGAATTGGAACACTTGATCTCATGTTTGTTTTGAAAATTGTTTCGAAAATGTACCACTTGAAAAAGTGATCGCATATAAACATTACTCAAATTATTCCAATTCAAGCAATTAGCCTTCATCCACAGGCATTCAAATAGTTTATCATCTAAGCACTTAGCCTCATGGTGAACATGCGAGACATGGTATAGACCGCCCGGAGAACTCCCGGCTCCGTGCGCGAGGGCGCGAATTCGTTTGTTCTTAGGCTACTACAGTTTGGACTCGTGTCACGGTTCTGAATCTAATCTCACAAAGTGCAATGTGAGACCGATAAATCACCAAAGAGTCCAAATCCGACAAATCGTTTTGGAAAACTGATTTTTATAAAGAAGTGCCAAACATGTACTGCTTTGCCAGATACAGAGTCGCCACCTAAATATTTTATTTTGGGGGAATTTAGGAAACCCTGACTCGTGCCTAAGGCCACGTGTCCATCATCACAAGAGTTGCCTCGGCTCGGGAACTTGGATACGAGAGGGGAAGGTCATGCAATGAGTACCCTCGCTCGCTCGATCAAAGATCAGCCTTTACTAACATGATATTTTGTTTTTGAAAACACATGTGTTCTTATTCCGGTTATTAACCTAGAATTACTATGTAATGCGCACCGCATACAAGTATAGACTAGATCGCCTAAGTTGGAACAAAACATTGCATGTTCGTTTTGTGAAAATGATTTGAAAGTGCTACTCGCAAGTAGGCTAAGACGCGGATTTTAATGAATTGTTCCAATTCAAGTAATCCAACCTTCACCCACAGGCATTCAAGCAGTTAATCACTTAAGCGATTAGCCTCATGGCAAGCATGCTAAACATGGCAGCACTTACACACATGCAGTATACTGAAGCATAAACACTCACAGTGTACTCCAAGCCAAAACAGAGAACTAGTTAGAAATCATGCATGATCCTAGTTCATGTTAAGATGGCTAATGCAACACATGCAAAAATGCAACTCAGATTGGCTCGGCTATTCTAAGATGTCATGTGAAATGCAACTTGATAACATGTATTCAAATCGGAATTGAAGTACAATGCAGTTAGTATGATGTGCCGAGCCCAGTGCATGCAAAATAGATAAATGGATGCACACATGTAAGCATAAGGTATGCTAATCGAAATATGCCCTAAAACTAACCATCGTAAGCGGTTAAGTAAAAGGGAGAAAGAAATGGGGGTTGGAAGACATGCATCACACACACACACGCTTATTACAATAGTTGGCCCTCTCGATGGAGGGTCCGAATAATGAGCTAACTAGCTAATTAAACTAATTATTGCATCACAAAACTAATTAACTAACAAGCTAACTAATTAAGCTATTACAATACAAATTGAATAGTTAAACGCATTAACTAATTAAGGACAAACCAAATAGCTAACTAGCTAATCAAATCAGCTAAGTAAAGCGATAAATCAGGAGCCTTAAGGCGGGAAGTATATGCATGCTTGGTCGCCTCGTTTGGAAATCTGTCGCGATGCCCTAACTTGCCTCTGTTTGTAATTGTTCTCAGAACCTTGCACCAAGCTCCAGAAAGCTTCTAGCTCACCTTGGGCACCTGTGGGAGGGCTGTCGACCACCTAGGGGTGTTTCCAGCCACTGGCCGACCACTTTCTATTGCTGCAGACCAGAAAAAGTGGTCGGCCAGCTAGTTTTTCTGGTCGGTCGACCACTTGTTGCTGCACTTCTCCAGTTTGCTGCAACAGAGAGCAAGAAAGGGCATGGCAATGTATTTGCAAGATATGTGTGTACAACCACCCTCCCTATCATTTCATAAGCTCAAGGGAGTGTGGTTCTCGACCCTCGGGCCACCAATCACGCATCTCGATGCATGATGGCCGAGAAGCCAAATTGCACAATTCAATGTAAAATGAATGCACACATAAACACATAAAGCCTTGACCTCTATCATGTATGATCAAGAGGGTCAGCGACCGAGAATTGAGGCACGTTTCATCACTTCAAGTATGAAACGTCCCTCGTTCCTCGTGTTTGGACTAACACCTAATCCAAAGAAATGCAATGCAACTTAAGCATGCAAAACAAAATGCCAACAACAAGCATGCACAATGCAATATAACATGGCATAGCATACACAATGCAATGTGACATGATCAACTTAACAAAGCTAATGACATGCAAACAATGCTAATGCAACACGAGCATGCTATCAAGGCTAATGCATGCATACACAATGCATGGTAACATAATCATGTAACAACATGAGGCAATGTAACAACATTCACATAACATGCTCAATGGACTTAAACCAAAATGGACAGACCTCAGTCATACCAAAATCAGTGGCCATAATGATGAAACTAAGGCATGAAGATCAAGACAAGCATGCTCAATGCAATGGCCCATCCACTAGGCATAAGAGCACAACTCTCAAGAGTGCTCAAAGAGTGACAAATTGGAAGTGTAACAACACTATAAGCTCTGAAATTAAGTAAGAAATGATGCCAAATCATTCAAACAACACAAGCATGGCATGCTAAGGTCTTTAAAGCATGAAGCTAGTAAAGAGGACTACAAAGGGGGCATGAAATACATGGCACAAATGCATGAACCAACCATGGACAGAGCTTAAATAAGTCTAAACAAAGACCAAAACATGCTGAGATGGGAGCTCAAGGACCTAGGCAAGATGGCATCCATGCTAGGCCACAAACAAGGCAACAATGCATAACACTCAAAGGCACTTAAAGAGTGAAAGAAGTAAGAACATGGCAATTCTATATGCTCTGAAATGTCATGTTAAGTGATGCTAAATCATGTACACAACACAAATGAAGCATGCTATGGTACCCAAAGCTTGAAACTAGCATAGGCACTTGTACTACAACTATGCAAAACATGAAGCATATGGTCAAGGCAACCCAAAACAGTCCTAGAACATGTCAAAATGAGTCCAAAACATGTATGGAAGGAAGCCAAAAGAAGCTAGCATGAAGGGCATAAGGCATGATGTATGCAAGGCAAATAAGGTGGATTACACTACACCTATCAAGACCAAGCATGAGATGACTTAACCAGCAAAAATCAGAGTTATATCATGGCAAAATAACCCCCAAAACACATTGAAATGATAGCTCACAAGCTTAGGTATGAAAGCATATACAATGATTCATGTTTAAGCCATAAAAGGCAAACCCTCCAACGCATTGAAATAAATGAAAGATGCAAGTATATGACCACACTATATGGACTAAAATAATATTTCAAATGATGCCAAATCATGAGAATAGTCCAAGTAATGCATACTAATGGACTTGATACACAAAGCTAACAAGCTAGAATGCATTATAGCTATACAAAGCATGGCATGCATGAACAAAACAACACAAATCAGAGCTAGAGCATGCTAAAACATGGACAAAAGCTTCTTAGAGTTAAGCCAAAATCATGCTAGAATGACAATCTAAAGCATGATACACATTAGGCTAGTTCATGGAATTGCACTACAAGTGCATGGAGCATGCTAGGGGTTATCAAACCAAACCTTAACAGAGGTATATCATGGCAAAACAACACCAAGAACATGATGAAATGGACTTAAAACAAGCTAGAAAGACATGCTACTTCATGAAGCATACAAGACTAGTTTGTGAGAAATACACTACAAGTGTATAAGGCATGCAAGAAGTGACAAAACCAAACCAAAATAGTGGTATTCCATGCTGAAATAAGGCCTAAAATAGGCTGAGATGTGGCCAACACAAGCTTAACAAACATGCTCAAACATGAGGCATTCAAAGCAAGCATTCAAAACACAAGGAGAGGGGATGACCCTCTCCTATTTAGGACCTCAAAACACCATTTCCACCACTGAAATTCCTCTGAGCTTCAGTGGTGAGAAGGCCAAAACAAGGTGGTCCCAATAGCTTAAAGAGATGGCACAATAGAAAGACCAAACAAGGCCTAAGACGGGGTAGACTACCCCCAATACAAAAGTGACCTTAAACAAATATGTTAAGGACTGCAAAACAAAAATTTTTGCAGTAGGAAGTTAAGCCTAAAACACCATGCAAATAGGGCTAAAAGCTTAAGAAAAAAGCAAGGTTTAAGAGGTTAGTTTCTCACCCTTGATGAACACCTTCAAAGCTGCAACTCCAGCACTCTTTTTGAATCAAAACCAGTCCAAAAACTTCAAAAACAACTTCAAGGGACCACAGCTCCAAGAGTATGGTGTTTGAGTGTGTGTTTGTGTGTTAAAGTGTGATGAAAATGCACTTTTGAACACAAAAATGAAGAGGAGATGCAAGATAGATACAAAGATGTATGTATAACTCTCAAGCACCAAAAACTGAACCTGGAGGAGGAGGGGGGAGGTTCTCTTTTATAGAGAACAAGCAACAAGCTTGTTGGACAAGCTTTTGGCCTAAAGCCATCCCTCCATACACGTGTATAGAGGATGGCTTCTGTGCCTTCCAGCTGGCACAACATTAAAGAAAATATCTCCAGGAATGAGCTGGAAAGCTGCCGACCACTTGAAGTGGTCGGCCAGCTACTTCTACTGGTCGGCCGACTAGGGCAAAAAGTGGTCGGCCACAGGGGAGAGGTGGTCTGCACACTGAAAGCAAGGCAATGGTGTGGTGGCCGACCAGAAAAGGTGGCCCAAAGACCAAGAAAACCAGTTTCCCGACCAGAAAACTGGCTAGTAGGAAGGAAAGTGGTCTCCAAGGGAAGAACTGGTCTCCCACCCTTGTACCACCTTCCAAACAAGGAAAACAAGGTTTGTACAAAAAACAAACCAAAAAAGATGCAAGACAAGAGTTCGGGAGGCAAGGCGCGCGGCCGGGAGCCTCGAAAACTAGTCTACGAGCATCAAAAGTGGTCTTCAAGACCACAGTGTCCCTCTAGGAAGAGGAAACAAGGTGTGGTTCAAAAACCATGCCAAACGGAGAACGTTAAGCGGTCTCGAGACAAGGCGCACGACTGCAGGCTCAAAAAATCGGAAACTAGTCTCCAAACGAGAAAAGTGGTTTACGACCACAGAAAATGGTGTACAACCAAAAAAGGATGGTCCACAAGACCTCTCCCTCCCTCCAGGGAAGGGAAACAAGGCTTGGTTCGCAAACCGAGCTGAAACAGAAAGAGTCCAGAGGCCCAGAGGCAAGGCACTCAGTCGAAAACTCTGAAACCTTGAAACGAGCACAACATGCGCAATCACCGAGCGCTCAATCGATGACGTCTGAATCTTAAGGTCGGTCAAAAATGGGTGTCTACATATGGCAACAACCACATTCATGCAATATGCTAAAGCAAATAAAAACTCACCTAGTACTCCAAGCCAAAAAAGATAAAGGAGTTAGAACAATGCATGATCCTAACTATGCAATATGACTAATGCAACGCATGCGAGATGCAATTACTAGGCTCGGCTACTAATATGGCATATGAATCAATTTGATAGCATGCGGTCTAAGCATGTATTCAAAGAAATATTTAACTAACAATGCAAGTTAGAATGATGTACCGAGCCCAATGCATGCAAGACAAGTGGATGCAAACATTAAGTATGCTAAATAAAACATGATGTCCTAAACTAACCATCATAAGCTAGTAAATAAAAGGGAGAAAGACGTGGGGTTGGAAGACATGCACATTATTACAACATTTACGCTCTCACGAAGGAGAGTCCGAATGAATAAACTAGCTAAGCTAATTATCACGGATCCCGAGGATCGAAGGAGGGTTCATGCATGAATGCGTTTTTATCCGAAGAAGGCCAATGTTCTGCTGCCAAATGCCTCTGTTGCATAGTAGAACACTTACACTATTTTCCTTTTGCAGACCAATTCTGTTCTGCTCCAAAAGTACACTGCTGGATTTTTGCACAGGTGGTCGGTAGGCTAAAAGTGATGGCCTGCCTTCCACAGGAGATGGCCTGCCGGCCATAAAAAGTGTCCTACCGGCCACTACTGCCTGGTTCTTTTTGCTGCAACAGAGAGTAAACAGAGCAAGAGCAGAGTATCTTCCAAGGTTGTTTGCACAACTTACCCTTCCTTATCATTAAGCAGCTCAAAGGAGTGGCAAAATTTGATTCATAAACCATCAATAGATGCAATTTCATTGCATGATGGCTTATGAACCAAAAGTGTGCAAGTTCAATGAATGCAATAAACCAAGACTCTCAAAACCACCTCCCTATCATGAATGATCAAGGGAAGTAGTTGACAATAAATCTTGAGCCGTTTGCTTCACTTATGAGTATGAAACGACCCAAGACTCAACGGTTCAATTAACGCCCGATTGAACCCAAATCAAATTATTATCTTGCCCCTTTTTTAGTCACCGATTTTATTACTCCATTTTAGTTACCTCTCAATTCTTTAATCAATTAAGTCCAAAAGTGAGTTTAAGTTCTCTAAAGAAGAGAAGTGTCAAACCAAGAGTTGGCTTAAGGCATGAGAGAGATGTCATGCCGTTGATAATGAACCCCTAAATGGGATTAAACCATTAAGCATAACAACCTTAAGCTTCAACTAAACCATCAAGCTTCAAAGAGTAATATGTTTGAAACAACTCTCAAAGCAAAGCAAAAGCCAAGAAAGGAGAGAGGTGGCAAAGCTGATTAAAGGTGATCACAAGTAAGGAAATCATGAAATAAATGCTATTAACTCAAATAGGATGTTGGCTAAGGCCCAAACCACCAAACCTATGAGGACAATTATACTACAAGCATGCGATACAAGGCTCAAATGCAATGAACACTTAAAAACAGTCCTAAAATAGTGCTAAATAAGTCCTAAAACATGCTAGAATTATGACAACAATAGCTAGAACAGTAAGCTAAAACATAGAACATGTTAAGTTAGTAAGCAAGACACAAGGAGGGGAGGCTAACCTTTCCAATTTTGGACTTCAAACCATGATTTTAGCCACTGAAATAACTCTAAAAATCAGTGTTTAAAAGGTCAAAAAATAATAGTGTAAAGGTGGGAAACACAAGGGTAAAGACCTTAAAAGCAAGATGTAAAGAAGGGTGAATCACCCCTTATTGGCCTTAAACCACAAGTTTCAGCCCAAAAATACAAATTTCATACAGTCCAAAAATTGTAGGAAAACATTAAGAAAAAGAGTGATTAAAGCAAGTAGAGAAGCAAAGCTTTATACCTCTTGAAGAGGAGAACCAATTCTAGGCAACAAAACCACACTTGCACACCCTCAAGAGCTTAAGACAGGCTCAAAGGTACCTTAGCTCAAAGATGGAGAGGTTTGGTTAAGAGTTTATAGGCAAAGATGTAAGAAATTTGCAAGAGAGAGAGAGAGAGAGAAAGAGAGAGAGTGAGAGAGAATTATAGATAGAGAGAAAATATTTTGCTCCAAAATTTTCTAACCCTGAAAGAAAGAAGGGAGGTCCTCTATTTATAGAAAAACATCACTCTCCCTCGGAAATATCAATACATACACGTGTAAGAAGGTGCATGCATCTGTGGCAACAGCTGGCAGAAAAATATCTGTAAAACACATTTGTGGCCGGCAGGCCATATCAGTGGTTGACAACCAGAAGCTGTGGTCGGCAGCCAATAGAAGGGGCTGGCAGGCTACAAGGGGTTACAGGCTTGAAAAACTCTAGTTTTGGTCCAAAAATAAGGCGACAGGTGTGTAGGGTTTGAAAGGCTCAAAGTTGTGGCATTTCGCTGAGGACCCTGAGCACTTAACAAGTATATACACATTCATCATTAGGTGTGTAAATGGTGACGTCTAAGTCATAAGGGCAGTCAAAAATTAGGTGTCTATAGTTGCCCCTCTTTGACAGAACTCAGAGTCATGAAATGACATGTGTGAATGTCTAAGCTCGAAAATGACCCATTTTGACAAGGCCGTAAGACTTGGACAAACAATTAAGACAGAAATAAATGGTTGCGCCTATAGGCTGCCTACGTATCCCTTTGCAAGGAATCAAACCAGCGTAGTTCTGGGGCGAGATGAAAAATGATATGCATGAAGAAAACTTTGAAAGCTGGACTCACATACTTCGCAAAGCCAGCTATTTTGAAAACTTATGATCATACAAGATGGTGCAATAAGCAATAACAGATACAATAAGCAAAAATAAAATAACAACATATGAATGAGCAGCTTCAAGCTTAAAACCAACATAGGTTCCACTTAAAACTAACACAGGTCCCCTGCAAAAAGATCTAAAACACACTCTGACCATGCCAAAACATGAGACAAGGAAAGAAAACACTGCTTAGGATTACGTTTCACGCATCCTGAGAAATTGAGAAATGAAAACCGCTCGGGGTTGCGTTTCATGCGTCCCGAGATAAGAGAAAAACCACTTAGGGCCACGTTTTATGCGTCCTGAGATAAAACCCGCCTAAGGTCGCACTTCACACATCCTGAGATAAAAGAGAAACCACTCGGGCTCGTGTTTCACGCGTCCCGGGATAAAACATGCCCAGGGTCACACTTCACACATCCTGAGAAACAAGAGAAACCATTCGGGCTTACGTTTCACCCGTCCTGAGATAAAACACACCTAGGGCCGCGTTTCAAGCATCTTGAGATAAAAGAGAAACCGCTCGAGCTCACGTTTCACACGTCCCGAGATAAAACACGCCCAGGGCCGTGCTTTACACGTCCTGAGATAAAAGAGAAATCGCTCGGGCTTGCGTTTCACGTGTCCAAAGATAAAACATGCCCAGGGCTGCGTTTCACGCGTCCTGAGAAATAAGAGAAATCGCTCGGGCTTGCATTTCACGCGTCCCGAGATAAAACATGCCCAGGGCCGTGCTTCATGCGTCCTGAGATAAAAGAGAAACCGCTCGGGCTCGCGTTTCACACATCTCAGGATAAAACACAGAGGACTGAATGTACACGATAGATGCACAAACTGAACAAGTGCGATAGATGCACAAAGTGAATGTGTGCGAGAGATGCACAAAGTGAACGTGATTACAAATCACCATAATGATAGAAAACCAACAGATGTGGCTACTGAAAGCATATTGTCTGCAAGAACAGAAAGCATATACGAGTACACATTCTATGCATGAATCATGCATGATGCAAGGCACGGATGTGACATAAGTGTATATGAAAATGCATGTTCTATGCAACAAAAAAGAACAAAGATGTAATTTGGCAAAACAAATAAAAATGATATTTAGTGGCAACCTCCGATTTACCTCTCAGAGGCATTGCAACATGCTTAAAAAGGATACACCTCGTTCACAGTGGCAAGTGGGACATGTTCACACACCGGAACGCAGCTGTAAGCTCCCAAAATAGAACCTTCCATACACTACTCAGGAAGCAGAAGCACAGAACAGCACTAGGACCTAACTGAGAGCCACCAGCCACCTGCCGGCCACCAGGGGAAACTGCCAGCCACCTGTTGGCCACCAAAAAACCTTGCTGGCCATAAATGTGGCCTGCCGGCCACCCAGGGTAGTTTGGGGCAGTTTGGACCTTTTGCTTATGGGTCTTTAAATATACATCAAGACACTTTATTTCCTCACACCAAAACTTCTGAAATAGCTCTCCTTCTCTCTCTAGGTGCTTCTTCTCTCTAGATTTGTGCTTTACACGCACTTTCCAATGCCCTATTCAATTTTTTTTCATAAAACCCTCTTGATTCTCTACATTTTGAACCGATCAGAATTTGATTTCGTCATTTTTTTTTGGATTTTCACCACTCTAGGCTTATTTCCCTCGAGTTTCTCTCGGGTGTCATGAACTTTCCTGGGTTTTGACTTTTTTTCCGGTTTTCTGTCTCCTATGGTTGACTTTTTTTTTTTTCCAAGTTTTCCCTATTTGCTCCATTTTTCTTCACTTTTCACCTACTTTTCACCCATTTTCCAGATGGTAGACAATATGCCTAACGACGGAGCTCCTCCCGAGGTTCCACCTGTGTTTCCATCTATTGTCGAGGTAGAGGAGCCAGGAGTTGTTGAGGCTGGCGGGGCGGCAAAGGACATTGAGGCTGACCTTGAGGCGGAGTTCCCGCCAGAGTTCGAGCCAGAGCCGTTACCACTAAGAGTGCGGCCCTTCGATCCGATGACATATCATCCCCACACACACATATTACCGTTTGGAGGCATCAAGTGTTTCAGCGATTTTGCTCGTGGCGTACCAGAGGACCTCCTACTGAGGGAGCTGGACTCCCACCTTTCTTCCAATGCTATTGAGGTATGAACTACATTTTCATGCATTCATGCCTTTTCTTTAATTGCATTTCTTGTTCTACCTTTCATCTGATTGCACTTTAATCACTGCTTGATTCACTCTTTTTCTCTACCACAGGGAGACTTCCTTGCCTACAAGGGATACGGGGTGACGACGGCGAGAGATTGGTACGATGAGCTCCTTGTCGGGGTCTGTGATATCATCAATGAGGCTGGCTTAGGCCTTTTCTGCTCCGGACTGTCACGTGTCATAGTGAGTCGCCCCTTCTAGGAGCACTGGTGGAGAGGTGGTGTGACACCACCAACTTCTTCCACCTCTCTACCACCGGGGAGATGACGATGACTCCCTATTACTTTGCCTTGATCATAAGCTGAGGAGTAAGGGGTGATCTGATCCCCTTCCACACGAATATGGGCAAGTGGGAGGCCGCTTGGATCCACCTGCTGGGGGCACGCCAACCACTATACCGACCAGCCATGGTGAGATACAGTTGGTTTACTGAGCAGTTCTATGGGAGCGAGCCTGAGACACCAGAGGAGATGGAGTAGTATGCCCAGGGCATCCTGATGTTTGTTCTCAGTACCACCTTGTTTTTGAACAGGTGGAACACCGTGGGTTTATACCTGCTGAGCACCCTGGTGACCCTACCCTGAGTTCAGTTCTATGACTGGGGTGGAGCTGGCCTCGCTACCCTTTACGGCTACATGAGCTCTACCTCCCGCATGAGGGGAGAGCAGATTGGAGGCTACTGGCGAGCCTGAGAGGTATGTATTTCAATTCCCTCTTTGCACTTATACTTTCTACTTCACATTTTTTGCTTTATATCTATTCAACACCTGTGCTTTCTGTTTTGCACTTTCTGTATCTATTCATACTCTTTGCTTTCTGCTTTGCACTTTCTATATCTATTGACACTGTTGATAACATCGCTGCCCTTTCCTTGCAGTTGTGGGTTTACGCGTATTTTTCGGCTTTCGCTCCAGAGCCTACGAAGTAGATCCCCCATGTTGTTCCTTTCTCACGACGATACGATGGTTGGTGTCGACGCCAGAGTCGTGAGACTTTCGCCTTCTTTCGCCATTACTTCGATATAGTGGTCGCCAATGAGGTAACTTGAAACTCACAGTCATTTTTGCTTTAATACTGCTCTAATTCATACTTTGGCAACTGACAGCAACTAACAATCTGTACATTCGCTGTTTGTAGATCATGTAACAGCCTTGGGTGACGATGCCAGTCGAGGTGAGAGACCAGTATGCGGGAGCTTAGGGCATATCTCGCTTCTAGATTTTGTTGGAGGGCCCAGTCTTTCAGGCTTGGTTTTTAAGTGAGAGATTCGTATGCTAGACTGTGGGCTCGCTTGATCCAGTCGTTCCAATGCCACCCACAGCGTCTATGAGGATAGCAGATAGCCTACCAGTTGACGCAATCATTCAATTCATGGTAGGCCTAGATGTTGACTTCTTCAGAGGAGAGGGCGATTACATGACATTCATTCAGACCCACCTTATGCCTCCTCTGACGGGCGCTCACGCAGGCGAGGGAGCAGGGGCTCCTGTGGCGAGTGAGGCGACTCGGGACCATACTAGAGGGGCTCCACCCATTGAGCAGACTACCCGTTGGCTGGAGCTTTCCACTGCGCTCACATGTTGGCGGCCGACTGGGATTGCTTACCAAATTCCGATTGAGCTGGTAGAGGCTAGGCACGAGTTGTCAGAGTTCGAGGCATGTCTCAGGTATGGACCATACTTTACATTTTGCACCCCACGTTTCCATTTCAAATATGTTTATTATAGACATTAATCACCCAAACGCACTTGCAGGCACCCATAGAGTATACATGGAGCCTCATCGAGCTAGTCGCTTCTCTGATGGGCATAGTGCAGAGGAGGGAGACGTTGCTTGGTCTCTATGGTATCCAAGTAATTTTCTTCAGTTCAACATGTATTTCATTACTAACTCTGTTGTGCATCATGCTATCATATTTCCACTAATACATTGGCATTTCAACTGTAGTCTTTTCCAAACTGCATTGAGACACTGCATTGGCACGCTATACTCACACACTGTACTTATACTGTATTTGATTTCTGCATGACACTTATTCAGCATACTATGCCTGTATCTGATACACACACTATAGCTGATATGTTGACAGCTGTTTTTTCCAGATTTCATTTGTGCCAAGGACACCAGCGGTAGCAGCAACACCAGTACCGGAAGTACCTCCTCCAACAGCAGGGAGGAGAGAGAGACAGGCACCAGCTAGTGGTCGAGATGTGAGCTGTGGTCGAGGCAAGGATGGGGGCACCCGAGGCCAAAGCAATCCCTCAGAACCCATTTTGCGTGACGATGATGCTAAGCCTAATGACTCTGTGGAGGCAGTGAGTCGACATTCTGAGTCATTCGAGAGTGAAGATGATGATGTTGGCTCGGGGTCCGATAGCGGAGGTGACGCCGAGGTAGGCTCTGAGGTAGGGACCTTAGATGATACCGGCTCTGGTTTAGAGTCTAATTCTAATAGTGGTGTCGATGGAGATAGTACTTCCAAGTCCCCTCCGAGGAAGAGGACGAAGAGGGCCTCTCGAGCTTGAGATGACCGGCGCCGATTTTTCTTGTACTTTTTGCTTAGTTTCTTTTTGTTTGGTAGCATTAGCACATGTATAGCTTCCGATAGGTTTTTATAATTGCTTTTGAAACTTGTACTCCTCTTTTGTAAAAATCATGATCGGAATAAAACCTCACAGTTTTTATGAAAGTGTTATTTTTTTTGCATCATGAGTACCATATTTGTATTGAAATGGACTTGGAATTGGATTTGCCAAGAAAGTGCTTGATTAAAACAATGTTCTTTAATTGGGTAATGAGTCGGGCAAAATACAAAATACAACTCAATAAATAGAGCAAAAAACAACTCTAATACATATGTAAACACTTGCTAAACCAAAAGACTCAAAGCAATACCTCAAAACACCAAGATCTAGACAAAACACAAGCTGCCAACACTGCCCAGCACACAGGTGGACGGTAGGCCAGAAATGAGAGTTGCCGGCCAGAGGGGGTGGCCTGCCAGCACAAGTGTGAGGAACCTCCAGATTGTTGATAGCTGGCTTCCACTCACAGTCTTATCTTCTACAAAAGGTTCTTCTTTGTGATTTCTTCTCCAAAACCTCATTTTGCTACTATTTCTTCCACAAATGGAGATATTCCTTGCCAAGAAGCTCAAGGATTGGATAGCTACTTTAGATGGCACGAAAAAGGCAAATTTGTAGGGTTTCGGCATAAATGCACTTTTCTCATCGAGCTACACTCTGCTTTGCTTTCCGTTCCTCCATGCCGCGACCCGATGCTGGGACCTAATTATGCATGTATTTCGCTTTGGAACACATGAAATGTGCTCGACTCTTGAAGAATTTTGGGTGCTGATGGAACCCAGCACGATGAGGAAATCATGCCTTAGCCCCATTTTGGCGACGCCAAAGCTTTGGGATGGATGTGTGGGCTGACTTTGCACGAGGCTCGATCTTTGGCCCACAACGGAGAGCTAGACATACCCAGCTTGATTTATCGATTTTTTGACATCGGTGATAGAGGAGACCTTCTTTGGCAAGGTTTTTGGCAACATGCCCACTGCTTATGTATGCTTGCTTATTTCCTTCTTGCCCCTAGTTTTAGTGGATCCAGTATTCGATTGATTGAAGTGGCCCGAGGTTTGAAAAAAGGTAAGAGTTGCATTGGTTTGGCACTAGCCGAGACCTTGATGGGTTTAGATGATTTTCATCGGTGAGAGACCTCCAGGTTTGCGGAGAGTCCACTACTTCTTCATGTATTGTTTCCTATCCTTTCTCATATGTGTTTCTCACATCACTCGACATTCATGCTCTATTTTCTCTTCAAGTCCTTTTCTTACTTTTCTCTCAACGCACACACATCTCTCTATTCTTTTAATCTCTCTTATTTTTCATTCCTTCCCAGATATGGCTTATGGATAAGTAGAAGGTAGTGGATTCTTGCCCTGAGTACTCAGCTTGAGCTTATTTCTTCCACCACTGGCTAGTGGATTTTCCCAACGAGGGATGGTGGTGCAACTGGATGTGTAGCAGGTCTGCAACCGACACAGCTTGGCGTTGCCCCTGGCTTAATCTGACCGAGATGAGTTATAGCATGGCTCGGCAGCCTGGCATACAGTTGATTAGCCTCACACATTGCGTGTTCTACTTCCCGCTCGGAGGAGGGGGTAGAGTACCCGGCTTTATTCCTGATTCATGTTTCACACTTGGCTAGGTACCTTCAGTTTAGATGCCAGTTTGGGCATGATCAGACCCGCTCGGAGGAGGGGGTAGAGTACACTTGGCTAGGTACCTTCAGTTCAATCGCTACCAAGATATATTCATGCCCATTCAATCCTTTTGGCATGGCTGCACCAATAACTTCGATTCCCCAGACTGAGAAAGGCCATGGCGAAGTCATGTTGTACAGTTTTGATAGTGGGATATTCATGCGATAGACATGAATTTGGCATTTGTGGCATCGCCGAAAAAAACCAATACAATCCTCCTCCATGGTGGACCAGTAGTAACCTTGTCTGAGAATCTTCCGAGCTAGCATCACTTCGTTCATGTGCGCCCCACACTCTCCTCCATGGATGGCTTCCATCAGGCGCTTTGATTCCTTTTCTTCCACACACAACTTATGCATTCCTAGAAGACCTCTTTTATACAGTTTACCTTTGCAGATGAAAAATTGGATAGCTATTCACCGTATTCCCCTTTTGTCCTTGGCATTTGCCCCTGGTGGATAGATCTCCTTTTCCAAGAAGTTCCAAATATCGTAGTACTAGGGGTTTTTGTTTTA
This sequence comes from Camellia granthamiana, assembly GCA_036172215.1. Classification (NCBI taxonomy): domain Eukaryota; kingdom Viridiplantae; phylum Streptophyta; class Magnoliopsida; order Ericales; family Theaceae; genus Camellia; species Camellia granthamiana. The sequence goes on along the minus strand of CM069903.1, from coordinate 60,846,648 downwards.
CACTTCATCTATTGTGGCAATAGTTTCATAAGCCGGCATGTATTTCTGCTCGATGATAATCAGACACATTTGGACTCCAAGTGGGATGTCTACCATAGAAGATAGAGTTGTTAAAGCATCAGCGAACCTATTGTTCTCTTTCAATAGATGTGTGAAAGTCAGCTTTTCAAACCTAGGAATCAGAACATCCAGGGTCTGATCGTAAACCTTCATCTGTTCTTCTTTGACTTTCCTGTCTCCATTCGCTTGAGAAACAACTAAGTTCGAGTCCCCGATAACATCCAGTCTTATTGCCCTTAGTTCCAGGGCGGCTTCTAAACCAGCAATACACACTTCATATTCTGCTTCATTATTGGATACCTTGAACTGGAGTTTGAAGGCTAAAGGTATATAGGAGCTGTTGGGTGCTATCAGTAACACACCTATCCCATAACTGTACTGATTAGACGCTCCGTCAAAGTACATTGTCCAAGTTTCTTCCTCAACATGCAGAATGGCTTCATCTGGGAACAAGTATTCCACTGCCTCATCTCTTTCTACCGAGTGGTCTGCTAGGAACTCCGCTATAACTCTTCCCTTGACCGACTTGTAGGTGACATAATTGAGATCAAATTCAAAGAGGAGAAGCAACCAACGGGCTAACCTAATCGTAAGCGTTGGTTTCTCAAAGAGATATTTGATGGGGTCTAATCTCGAAACCAGGATTACAGAATAAGCTAAGAAGTAGTGCCTTAACTTCCTGGTAGCCGCTACCAAGGCTAGGTAAGCCTTCTCCAACGGAGTATAGCGATTTTTGTAATCTAGCATTTTCTTGCTCAAGTAGTAGATGGCTTTCTCCACCCTGTCTTTAGAGTCCTGAGCAAGCATGCATCCCATGGTCGTGTCTGTCACTGACAAATACAGAGTCAAAGGCTTTCTCGGCTTTGGCGGCAACCACATTGGCAGATTCTGGAGGTACTACTTAACTTGCTCAAAAGCGAAGTGACATCGATCATTCCATTGGAATTTCTTCCATTTCTTTAGGAGACTAAATAGTGGTTCACAAGTCAAGGTTAATTTGGAAATAAACCATCTCATGAATTGCACTTTATCCAAAAAGCCTCGCACCTCCTTTTCAGTCCTCGGTGGTGGCATTTCTAGGATGGCCTTAATTTTGGAAGGATCTACTTCAATGCCCCTCTATGTGATCAAAAAGTCCAACATTTTTCTTGTTGTTACGCCGAAGGTGCATTTCTGCGGGTTTAACCTCAATCTATATTCCCTTATCCGCTGAAAGAATTTCTTCAAGGCGGTGTAGTCGCCCTCTCTTTTTTTGGACTTGACAATCATGTCGTCCACGTACACCTCGACCTCTTTGTGGAACATGTCATGCAGAATGGTGGTCGCGGTCCTCTGATAGGTAGCTCCAGCATTTTTCAGCCTAAACGGCATAACCCGGTAGCAGTAGGTACCCTACGATGTAGTGAATACGATCTTCTCTCTGTCCTCGGGCGCCATCAGAATTTCGCTGTACCTGGAAAACCCATCCATAACCAATAGCAATGCATGGCCCCGCAGTGAATTCCACTAACTCATTAATGTGCGGTAGAGTAAAGTCATCCTTTGGACTGGCTCTGTTCAAGTCCCGGAAGTCTACACACACCCAGATTCTACCATCCTTTTTCAGCATTGGGACGATGTTGGCCGACGAAGTTGGATACTCAGATACTAAGAAGAAACCTGCCTCGATCGGCTTGTTGACCTATTCCTTGATTTTTAACGCCCAATCCGGACGGATTCTACGCAACTTCTGCTTGATGGGTAGGGCCTCGGGGTTAAGAGGGATCCGATGCTGTACAATCTCAGGATCAATTCTAGGCATGTCATCATAGGACCACGCGAAAACATCTTTGAAATCTTTGAACAAAGCGACTAAGTGCTCGTGCTCCTCTGAAGACAACGTGGACCCGATCTGGACCAGACGCAGATCCTTCTCAGTACCCACATTAATGGCAATGATTTCATCAGCACAGGGTTTAGCAAACCTCTCATTCTCTTGGTTAATCAATTTTTTCAAAACTAGAGAAATTCCTTCCTCTTCGTTTTCATTAAAATTCTGAAAATCTTGGTCAATACAATAAACCAATGGCATAGAAAAGTACACAAAATTCATAGAGTTCTTATTCAAAAGGTCCAGATCTTTGGTTACAGACTTAAAAGAAAAGCTGAATGAAGACTGTGGGAGCCGAGTATGAGGGGATGTAAAGAGGCTGAATATTATTCTTAGAGAATCGAGATATATACATTGCATTCGGCCCCATCTTATATAAATTCAGAGGTATCCTAATCGACCATAGAACTAGCTGAGTGAGGAGCCGAGTGGAGATTGGTCTGCAACAGAAGGAGACGAGTAAATAATTGCACGGTGGACTAAAGGTGGGCCCAACCTTGAGGCCTAGAGGAAAATATAAATAGGGGAACATCAGCCCAAGAGAGGTATGTGAGAACAAGTAAGCTTAACTTAAGATAGAAGTAATCAAGAGAGTAGATACTGATTTATCCGTCGGAGTGCTAATTCCGGCACCCCCGACCGGAGTGTTCATTCATTTTCAGATGACTAGTTGAGGAACTCAAGTGTCCTATTGGATCTAAAGAGTATTTCCAAACCACATCTTCCACAATTGGCACCGTCTGTGGGAATACTCCAGCCCATCCATGGCAGGCGTGACAGAAGATCCTCCGGTGGTCACTAACGACCTTACACCACGAGTTGATACCACTCCAAACCACCTGCTCAGACCAGAAAACATCAACGCACGAAGAGCCTTGAACTTCGACTCAGCTGCCCAGACCTCACCCTCGACATCAGCACATGAGACAATGCAAGCAATTATGGATCAGGCGAAGCAAAATGAACAGAGGTTGGAAAACATAATGGCGGAGAACGAACGCCTTTGACAGGCCTTGGCTTTAGAGGTTGCAAAATCCCAACAGGTCGTGCGCTAAGATCCGGAACGACCTCTAAGAAAGGAAATTTGGAGACAAGACAGTAGCAGTGATTCTGACTCGTCATCCCCAGAGTCCAAAAAGAAGGGATGAGTCGCAGTCTCTAGTTCTTCCGAAGGGAGTCTGCATGCAAGGACTAATAAAGACGAAATGACTCAGACGAAGAGAATCAACATGATCCCTTTGTGCGACGGATCGCAAGGGCGGTACTACCCAAAAAGTTCAAAGCTCCGTCGTTCACCCTCTACGATGGAAAATCAGACCCCACCGATCACATCCGTCACTACAAGCAAGCTATGACACTACATGCAGACGACAAGGCCCTCATGTGCCGAATATTTCCTAATAGTTTGGGACCAGTAGCCATCAGATGGTATTATAAATTGGAACCGGCATTGATCAAGAGCTTCCATCAACTCCAAAAATCCTTCAGGGCAAGGTTCATCACCAATGAGGTCCAGCCGAAGCAGGCCGACTCTCTTTGCGCAATGCAAATTCAACCAGGGGAAACCCTACGTGCTTATTCGTCGCGCTATTGGGAATGCTTTAATCTCGTAGAAGATGCCTACAATGACTCCATGGCCATTATAGGGCCCTCCGTAGCTTCTTAACCTGAAGGTCCACCAAAACGGTCTGGTCGTTGATGAAGAAAGTTGAGGAATATTGCAAAGTGGAGGATGACGCCTTGCAGGTTAAAGTCGGGCACAAGGCCAACAAGACGGCCTCATCTGAGATCGTTCAACCGATAAATTCTGTACCCTTGCGAAGCCCTGAACCACGGGGTCGGGCAAAACGAGACAGAAGACGAGATTCATGCTGATCAAATGACCAATGTCCACAACGGGCTAGTGAACAACTCCAAGTGGATAACAGGCACATCAGGCGCGCGGACAAGAAATATACAGAGTTGTCAGAGCCGATCAGCAAGGTTATGTCTAAAATTTAACATCTTCCGTTCTTCAAATAACACGAGAAGATGGGACAAACGCTGTGAATATCACAAAGACCATGGACATGATACCGACAGTTGTTATGCCTTGAAAGATCATCTTGAAGAGTTGGTACAAGACGGTCGGCTTAAGCAACACGTCTAAAAGAACAATTCAACCACATCAGTTGTTCTTCGACAAGACTCACCCCCACTCGGTGTAATCCATATGATTTACAGCTTGCCGACAGCACCTGCAGTACATACAATTCAGTCGCATCCTGACCCCCAGAAGCAAATCACACTAGCGAAACGGCCCTATGAAGCTCTGAGTATTGCTTTCAATGATTCTAATTTGGTCGGCGTAACGCTCCTGCACATTGATCCCTTGGTCATCGAACTACGCGTAAATCGATTCATTGTTGAATGTGTTCTCATTGACCAGGGGAGTACTTCAGAAGTTATGTACTACAAGACCTTCATCAAACTCGGCTTTACTGAGTTGGACCTGTCCCCGACTCATTATCCGTTATTTGGCTTCAACGCTAATCCGGAATACCCGTTGGGTAAAATCACACTTCCAATTTGTGCAGGCTCCCGATAAGTGGATGTGGAATTTTTGGTTATCAAACTTCCTTCGCTGTATAATCTTATCATGGAGCGAACTTGGTTGCACACCATGCAGGCCGTGCCAAGCACCTATCATCAACTGCCCCGCTTCCTAATAGAACGCGGCATTGAACAAATCTGTGGTTCCCAAAAATCGGCACAAGCATGTTATCTCCTTGCTACAAAGACACCAAGAGAGCTGGAAGTGAATTCTATTGAGGTGCCGGATCAAGAGAGCCTCGACGATGTTGGGCGGCTCTCAAGTGAAAAGGCCACGGAAGCCCTGGATCGAGTCGAAATTGATGGGAATCCTGATAGGTTCTTCATGGTCGGTGCCTCCCTGAATAAAGTCGACAGGCAGCAGCTAATTACCTTCTTACTCGGCAACCTTGATGTGTTTGCATGGTCACTGTATGAGATACTGGGGGTGAATCCATCTGTCTCTCAGAACCGTTTAAATGTTGACCCTAAATGTCAGCCGATTATTCAAAAAAGCCGGCGGTCAGCCGCAGAACACACTGCTGCCGTTGTTGAAGAAGTTGATCGTTTGCTTGATGCCGGGGCAATCCGGGAAGTTACCTATCCTACATGGTTGTCGAATACTGTGGTTGTCAAGAAGAAAAATGGGACTTGGCGTGTTTGTGTGGATTTCATGGACTTAAATAAAGCTTGTCCCAATGATTGTTTTCCCATCCCCAGAATAGACCAACTCGTAGATGCCACGACATGTCATCAACGTATGAGCTTTCTCGATGCCTACAGAGGCTACTATCAAATTGCCATGCATCCGGAGGACCAAGACAAAACTGCATGCTTCATCCCAAGAGGGAACTATTGCTACAAGGTTATGCCTTTTGGGCTGAAAAATGCGGGGGCAACTTACCAAAGACTAGTCACTGCCATGTTCAAGGAGCAACTTGGCCGAGCTATGGAAGTGTACATTGATGATATGGTGGTCAAGTCTAAAGAAGAGCAGACTCATCTAGCCGATCTGGAAGAGACATTCAGCATTTTATGCAAGTACAAAATGAAGCTGAACGCTTCCAAGTGTGCATTTGGGATCGGATCCGGCAAATTCCTTGGCTATATTGTCAACCACCGCGGAATCGAAGTCAACCTGAGGCAAATCACAGCAATCTTGGAACTCGACTCTCCTCGATCGGTCAAGAAGGTCCAAAAGTTGATGGGGATGGCCGCTGCGCTCAACAGGTTCATCAGTCGTTCCACTGATCATTGCCGACAATTCTTTCATACCTTTCGGCAGGGTAAAGCTTTTGAATGGACCTCTGAGTGCGAAGTCGCTTTCAATGGTTTGAAGACCTACCTCCGATTAGTTCTACTTTTGACAACACCTTCGGCAGGTGATCCGCTCATTTTATATCTAGCAGTTTCCGACTGGGCCGTTAGCGCTGTACTATTAAAGGAAGAGCTTGGGGAACAGCGGCCAGTGTATTATGTGAGCAAGGCAATGGTTGACGCCGAAACACGTTACCTTCCGTTGGAAAAACTTATCCTAGCCCTTGTCATGGCAGCAAGAAAACTGATGCATTACTTTCGGGGGCATACCATCGGGGTACAAACGGACTAGCCCCTCCGGACAGTACTCCGTAGTGCAGAAGCATCAGGGCGCGTTTCACAGTGGGCTCTCGAACTCAGCTAGTACGATATTCAGTTTCTGCCTAGAACCTCAATCAAGGGGCAAGTGCTTGCCGACTTTGTGGCCGAATTCACTAGAGGCCTTGCCGACTTTAAGTCTGATCAGATTCAACCTAAGCCGAACTGGAGAATTTATGTTGGGGACATTTGGCAGTTGGATTGTGACGGATCGTCTAACCAGCGTGGCAGTGAGGCAGGTGTAGTTATCATGGCTCCCGACGAGGCAATAATCGAGCAGGCTATCAAACTGGGTTTCGATGCATCGAACAATGAGGCCGAATACGAAGCATTGTCAACCGGCTTACGGAATGCACATCTTCTTGGTGCTCAGCGTCTCCTCATTTTCTGCGATTCAAAGCTAGTCATCAACCAATTGAAAGGGGAATACACAGCCAAAAATGACCGTATGACAGCTTACATGAAAACGACGAATTCATTGCTGGCAAAATTCGACCATCATGAACTAAATCAAATAACCTGGGATCAGAACACGCATGCAGATGCCTTGGCTTGCCTAGCCTCCGCCATCAATTTAGAAATCAAATGGACGATTGAAGTAGCATTCATCCCTGAGCTGAGCATTGCCTCCTCCCAGTCAATCCAAATTGATGTCATAGAACCAGGTCCAAGCTGGATGGACCTTATCACCGCATTCCTATCTTCTGAACAGCTCCCGGCGGACAAAAAAGAAGCATACAAATTGTGGAACAAAGCCCTGGGATATTACTTGGATCCGCAAGAAAAGTTCTACAAAAAATCCCTTTCTGGTCCAAATCTAGATTGTGTTATCTGGACAAAGTCGAAGAACTCCTGACTGAAATACATGAAGGTAGTTGTGGTGCCCATTCCGGCGGGCGCTCTCTGGCTCATCGAGCTGTGACACAAGGGTATTATTGGCCGACAATGAGAGCTGATGCCGAGTGTTACGTCAAGAAATGTGAACAGTGCCAGAAATTTTCCCTTTTAACACATTTGCCGGTTGAAGAGTTAGGCTGCGTCACCAGTCCTTGGCCGTTCGCCCAATGGGGACTTGATATCATCGGACCATTACCTCGTACCCCGGGCAATAAGCGATTTTTGATTGTTACGACAGATTACTTCACAAAATGGGTTGAAGCGGAGGCACTAACGCACATCCAAGATACTGATGTTAAGCGCTTTGTATGGAGAAATATAATCACACGATTCGGTGTTCCAAGGGCTCTTGTTTCAGATAACAGCACCCAGACTAGGAACTTTGCAGCGCGTATGGTATTCGACCTTATTTCTCGACACTGGCTTATCCACAAATTAATGGCCAAGCCGAAGCCTCCAACAAAGCGATCTTGGACGGCATCAAGAAAAGGCTGGAGAAAGCCAAAGGCAAATGGGTCGAAGAATTGCCGAGTGTGTTATAGGCTCATCGCACTACGCCAAGGCGATCCACTGGGGAAACGCCGTTTGTTTTATGCTTTGGAACCCAGGCAATCATTCCCTTGGAGATCGGCCTCCCAACCTTGAAATCGAAAGCTTTTGATATGGGCCGAAATGACATGATGTTGGCCCTGGATTTGACCCTGATTAAGGAACGACAAGACAGTGCCCTTGCATCTATGGCACGATACCAGCAACAGCTTGCTAAGTTGTATAATCAACGTGTTCATCTACACCGTTATACACCAGGAGAATTGGTTCTCAAGAAAGTACTCCCAACTGCCAAGAATCCGGCCGACGGGAAACTGGGGCCTAATTGGGACGACCCTTATCAAATCGATTCAATCGCAGCAACAAGGGCATATCGGCTCAAAGACATGTCCGGAAAGAGTCTGCCACGTCCTTGGAATTCCACGCATTTGCGTAAATTCTATCATTAACCCGACTTGTGGGGCATGATGATTTATTTTGAACGTTCGCCATGTAAAAACTTTCACTTTTATAATGAAAGGTTACTTATCCCACTACATGAAATTTTAGTTTGAAGTAAAAGCCTCCGGATTCGGAGCTCCCTTCATGGATATCACGATTGGCCAAGTAAAAGCCTCCGAATTCAGAGCCCCATCCGTGAATGACACGTTTGGGCCAAATAAGCCTCCGGATTCGGAGCACCCTTTGTGGATATCACGATTGGCCAAGCCTCTGAATTCGGAGCCCCATCCGTGAATGACACGTTTGGGCCGAATAAGCCTCCGGATTCGGAGCGCCCTTTGTGGACATCACGATTGGTCGAGTAAAAGCCTCCAAATTTGGAGCCCCATCCGTGAATGACACGTTTGGGCTGAATAAGCTTCCGGATTCGGAGCGCCCTTCGTGGACATCACGATTGGCCGAGTAAAAGCCTCCGAATTCGGAGCCCCATTCGTGAATGACATGTTTGGGCAGAATATGCCTGCGGATTCGGAGCGTCCTTCGTGGACATCACGATTGGACGAGTAAAAGCCTTCGAATTTGGAGCCCCATCCGTGAATGACACGTTTGGGCCGAATAAGCCTTCGAATTCGGAGCCCCATCCATGCCAGACAAATTTGGGCCGAGTGAGCATCGAATTCGGCGAGCGTTTCATGAGTTATGATTAACAAGCATAAAAGCAATTAAAGAAAGATGAATGAGGATTGATAATATGTTTAAACGTAAACCGAGACAACATGCAAACATATAAAATAATACGTTTTATTGAATTAATCGATAAATACATAGTTCGCTTCTAATCTATGATTAGAGCGGTACAATATGTTTAATTTTATTCGGCATCCCCCTCATCATCGCTTTTCTCCACTTCGAAGGCTGCAAAGAAAAAATGACGACTCTGATACAATGGCGACGCCGAATCGACGCCTGTTACCCGAAGAGCCTCTGCAGCCTGGAGAGCCTTGATCCACCCGTGCTTAAATCCATGGTTCTCGCATTAGCAGACCTCTTCGGCGAGCCTCTCCTTAGCCCTCTGTATCCCAACTTTCTGGCCATCGTGGAAGCCTTGCTTATAAGATTTGGTCTTTGCGGCCTCCATCGCAAACATGCTTGCCGTATCACAATCGGTAATTGCATGACTTATGAGCCGTTCACCCTTTCCTCCACGATCGGGTTAGACTGGCCGGCCAAATGTGTCTCGGCAGTTTTGGCCTTTTTCAATTCACGCTCAGCCTCCTCCGCGCGAGCTTTTAAGCTTCGAATGCGCTAATTTTTCTGCTCTATCTCCCACCGCGCGGCACGTAGATGCATGCCAATTTCATAGGTGGTGTACAGCCCTTTCACTGCTCCATGGATACCCTCCCGAAGCACTTTGAAATCCTGTCGACTGACCATCAACTACTGGACTTCCGGTGGAAAAATCTGTCGAGTGAACTCGACTGCCACATTTGGGTCATGAACAATTGAATCCGCTTCCGTCATCGGTTTAGTCCCCACAAAAATCGCAAAACTCAACGGGCGCGGCGTCACACCGGATTCACCTCTCGGTCGCAGTCGAGGGGAGTTTCCTCACTGTTGTTTTTCCCTTCTGGGAGACCTACTTTGACGACGTGGGGAATGACGTTTTTCCCTCTCCCTCGACGTCCTCCTTCCCGTGCGCATGGGCTCGCCACTTCGACTCATCTCTGTATCTAGCTCAGCCAATGTCCTCCCTTCTCGTCTACTGTTGAAGAATAGTCTATTTGACATTCGCACTTGCCTAACCCTCCTCAACAGACTGGTTTGAGTACTCTGAGCACACTAATGGGACCTACGCACACGAGACACACCCCATTTATTCCTTACGGGTGCAGCACCCCCGAGGCGATCTCATTAATGCTAAACTTCAAAAGCCTCACGCCAGATAATCAACCAAATATCTAAGCCTGGTTCTGATCTACTCATGTGCCACAAGTCACTCCACGAACTAATATCATTTGGCATTCCAGTTCATGCATGGGTTGGGGCAAGGGCAGATTAATTAAGCAAATCGGCCAAATATCTAAGCCTGGCACCGATCTACTCATGTGCCACAAGCCACTCCATGAACTAATATCATTCGGCATTCTAGTTCATGCATTGGTTAGGGCAAGGGCAAATTAATTAATCTAATCGGCCAAATATCTAAGCCTGGTGCCGATCTACTCATGTGCCACAAGCCACTCCATGAACTAATAGCATTTGGCATTCCAGTTCATGCATTGGCTGGGGCAAGGGCAGATTAACTAATCCAATTGGCCAAATATCTAAGCCTGGCGCCAATCCACTCATGTGCCACAGCCACTTCATGAACTAATAGCATTCGGCATTCCAGTTCATGCACTGGCTGGGGCAAAGGCAGATTCATTAATCTAATCGACCATATGACAGGGCCCTGAGCCGGTTTACTTGTTCGGCTAAATTAAGGTTAAATTAATTGCCAAGTTACACTGTTATCTAATCGGCAGCTATGCAGTGGGATATTTAATTTACTCATCTCATGATCCTACTTCCTATCAGATCGATAGTTAGCATGCACAACAGACAGTAATCATTTTATCCAAAGTAGTAAAAAGCAAAACTCTTCATTAATATCAAAAATTGCGTACAGCTAATAGTGAAATGAAAAGGGAATTTTGATTAATAAATTAAGCGCAGATAGTATCTAATTTATACATGAAAATTACCTTGAACTAATAGAAATCGTCTAACAAAAATTACAATTGTACGTGAAAGATGCCTTACAAAAATCAGAATATCACCCAAGTCAGTCTTCAGGGTCAGACGCTAGCGGCTCAATGTCCACCTGCTCGAACAGAATCGACTGGGCCAGTGTTACATTTGCAGCAGCAAGGGCTTTGAGGCAGCCATGTTTGAAGCCCCGATTCTTGAACTTGGGGACTTCCTCCACATAGTTCTCTAACACGGCATCCTGCCCAGCCTGGAACCCTTTGGCAAACTCGAAGTTGGCTTGCTCCTTCGCCTTCTTCGAATCTACCAAGTTGGCTTCCAGCTTGGCAATCACCTCCTTGGCTAACTTGAGCGCGTTGTTGCTCACATTTGCCCTCTCCTCGGCGGCCAATCTGAGCTGGTCAGATCCCCGCATGTTTTCGACCTCGGCTTCGGCCCTCAAACTTTCCTCCGCCGCTCTCGCTGCCTTGCGCTCGGCTCTTTGAGCGGCCTCCGCAGTCTTGACGTTCTCACTTTCAATCTCCATCTTCAGAAAGGCAATCTGTTCAATAGCATTGTGTTGACGGCAGCCTATCTCGGCTATCCTTCTCGTCGCCTGTAAATAGGAAATTAGAATAAAAACATAATAGTAATAGTAATATAGGCAGATGGCGGCAGACAAGGATCAAGTCATGCACCAGTATGGCCGACTGAGCGGCTAGTGCTATCGTTATCAAGTCAGGTTCCGTCCGAAAAGTTGCCCTATCAGCCAGCAATGAAATTGAGGAGGCCATACTCAAGGCCATGGCCGGATCTTTAAGAGCCGATGTATCAGAGGAAATCGGCCTGTTTTCTATCCTTGGTTGAACCACGAATGGCACAACCGAGTCCAACTCCTCTATGCACGGCCATTCGTCCACAACCGAGTCCGACTTTTCCATACGTGGCTGCTTGTCGGTTTGGAATCCCTCGGAGCTGACTTCGCTTTCGGCAGGACATTTCTCCCCCCTCTGATCGCTACCTTGACCCAGCCGTTCGACTGGCCTCTTCATCTCGGCAGTCTCAATTTGGGCTGTTTCTTCCACAACAACTGCTGGAGAAGACTCAGTCATGGCAGCAGGTTCAGAATTGAGGGTCTCGGCCCTCCTCCGGGCGGCCATCTGTTTGGCGTTTTTCTTCTTGGCAAGTTGCGTGAGTGATAACCTAGCCATATCTTCAGGGTACGCACTGGGAAGGTCCCCTAAGTCTGTAAAGATGTCCTCGAAGGAGGCGTCCCCTCGGCCAGAGGTGGACAGAGGGTTGGATGAATTGAGGCCGGCTTCCTCAAAGGCCAACTTTAAAGCCTCGTCTACCTCGGCTTCAGACTAGCTTAACCCCTCAGTGACCTCTTCGGCTACTTTCACCTGCTCCGAATCGGATGCCTCCAAACCAACTTGCCTCAAGTTTTTGAAGTTGGTTAAGATAAGGGCCGTAAGATATTCTTCACCCCTCGGAACTGGAATGTTGTCCGCCGCTGAAAATGTCGTATACGTCGGCTCGTATCGAAGAAGAATGTGGGCTGCCCTCCCTTGTTTCTGAAGGCTTGGACGGCTGAAGTATTGGAGCGTGACTTTGATTTTCGCAAGAACGGAATCGTCGGTTGAAACCAAAACTTTCTTCAAATCGTTTCCTGTACAAGTAAAACCATAAGACCACGAAAATAAAGCTGAATACATATAAGGAAAATAAACGCAAGGAGCTATATGGCCACCTGGTTCACCTCTCCGTCTAGGAATAGGATCTAGGCGGTCTTCGCCTTCGCCGAATTTCCAGTTACCTCGGACAACGACCATGACATCATCAACTCGCTTGCCAGAGCTGGCAAGCATAGTCACTAATTGATGGTCGATGTCCACGGCCCTGAGGAAATAGCGCCCATGTCGGCCAGAAGACTTGGCCAAGGCATAACAATGCCGAATAGCAGGTATGCTGAGATTGATCCTAAGGCGACGGTTTAACTCCATAATCCCTATTATGATTCGGAAGAAATTTACATTAGGTTAGGAAGGGATTAGACCCCGATGGCGAAGGACGACCCTAAGAAATGGGTGAAAGCGGAAACGAACTCCGCCCTTAGCAATTGATAAGAGAGGGAAGACGATTGTGCTTTGGTCAGCCCTCTCCACATCAAGGGTGCTGTCTGTCACGAGCGACAGATAGGCGTCGTTGGGGATGGAAAAATGGTGTCGAAAGCCAAAGACGCGATCCGCAGAAAGGAGGTCTTTCAAATGCTTTGCCATTTTCATCAGTCTATGGAATTCGCTAAATCGAAAATAAACAAAGAAATGGGATTCAAAATAAAGAGGAAGAAAACTTACAAGAGACGGAGAAGACAATGAAGAAGGACAGAGGTTGTAGAGGTTTATCGGAAGGCAGACCAAGAGCTTCAAGTATTCAGAAAATATACACGCATTCAAAAAGACAACAAAATTTTAAATCATAATAATAAATGAAAGAAGTGCACGAAGGGGCGGGAAGTTGCAATGATGACCGAAAAGCGTGTGCGTTCTGACACTCTCGTTGGAATGAGGTTAACCACCAAATTTCGACTCTGACTTTTCAAGTTCAAAACCAAACACGCCAGCTAATTGTTGTTAGTGGAGTGTTTGGGGGGCAATTGTGGGAGCTGAGTATTAGGGGATGTAAAGAGGCTAATATTATTCTTAGAGAATCGAGATATATACATTACATTCGGCCCCGTCTTATATAAATTCAGAGGTATTCTAATCAGCCATAGAACCAGCTGAGCGAGGAGCCGAGTGGAGATTGGTCTGCAACAGAAGGAGCCGAGTAAATAATTGCACGGTGGACTAAAGGTGGGCCCAACCCTGAGGCCTAGAGGAAAATATAAATAGGGGAACATCAGCCAAAGAGAGGTATGTGAGAACAAGTGAGCTTAACTTAAGATAGAAGTAATCAAGAGGGTAGATACTGACTTATCCATCGAAGTGCTAATTCCGGCACCCCCGACCGGAGTGTTCATTCATTTTCAAGTGACTAGCTGAGGAACTCGAGCGTCTCATTGGATCTAAAGAGTATTTCCAAACCACATGTTCCACAAAGACCTAGACAGGGCTTTGGTATTTGGGTTACCACCCCCAAAAATACTAGACTCAGACTTAGACTTAGACGCAGAAGAACTTGAACCTGATTCCGACCTTATAGACTCAGTGGAATCAAATTCTAGCTCATCACCCGATTCATAACTAGACAGATAGCCATCCTCCAGCTGCCAGGTAAGAGATGGTGCCTCCGATGCATCCAAAATGTTGCTGGTTGGGTTCACACCCGGTTCTTCCCCGATCACGGAGACAGTAAGGTTATCCCTCAAGTCCTCTGAGTCGGCCATAGGATCTGTCAGGAGACAAGCTAGTGCTGCCCTTACTCCAAGTTCGTTGTTGTCTGAGTCACTTTCCATGCTCTGTTTAGCTTCAGTACTTGGTTCAGCTCTTTCCTTGGTATCACTATCTTGCAGCTGTTGATCAAAGAAGATTTCGAACCCGGGGACACACTACTTCGTGGAATTCAACCAAGGCTTGGGAAAGCCGCAAAAGGGGAAATCTTCCCCCTTCCGAACAAAGTGGCCTGTAGACACCCTATTTTTGACCGTCCTCAAGACTTGGACATCACCGTTTGAACACCCGGTGATTATCTATGTTTGTGTTCGTTTGGAGTTCCCGGAGGTCTCGGCTACGCGCCTTGCCTCAGGATCTCTGAACTAGACCGTCTTGTGTCTGGTTTTGCACCAAACACTTGTGTTTTACCTTGGAGGGGCAGGGAATGCCTTGTGAGGCATCCCCACACATCACCGGCTGTGGCTTGAGGCCACCGGCTGTTGTTTGTGTCCATTGGCCATATATTTGGCCGGTCAGCACTCCTTGTTGCCGGTCGGCAGACCATTTTGTCAAAATGACAATTTTGAGCAGCCGACTACTGTTCATTTGCTTTTGCAGATATTTTAGGACAGCTGTGTGGCATTTGGTTCCCCTCCATACACGTGTATGGAGGGATGCTCCTCTTGTAAGCTTATTGAACAAGCTTTACAAGATTGCTTGCCTATAAGAGGAGGGCTCTTCCCTTGGCTTTGGGGTTAGAGAATTTTGTGAGAAAAACACAGAGGAGAGCTCTGGTTCTAGGGTTAGAGAGTTGTAACTATTCTATCTCTCTTTTTCTCCCTTTTATGTTCTAGGTGCTTTTGTCCATACTATTGCACATAAACACCTAGTCTTTCACCTTTCCTTGGCTTTTGAAGGACCAGAGGTTTGTTCTTAGTGTTCTTGGCTGGATTAAAGCTCAAGAAGGCTGTTGGAGCATTGTTTGTGAAGGAGGACTTCAAGGGTAAGAAACTTCCCTTTTATTCTCCATTTTTGCATTGCTTTTCTACCTATCTTAGAACTATTTTTGTTCTTGGTGTATAACATAAAAAAGTTCTTTTTTTAAGCCCTCTTGATTGTTTGTTAAGAGTGTTTTGTGGTTTGGAGGTGTTTGACCACCCTTAGGCCTTAAGAGGCCCCATTTTGTGCCATTTTTGGTGAGCTCCGGGACTTTGGTGTTTGGGCCTCTTCACCACTGAAATCTTGAGGGATTTCAGTGGTGAAGATGGTGCCTTAAAGTCTCAAAAGGGGAGGGCCACCCCCTTTCCTTGTTGTCCTTGAAAAGGACCAATTTTGGCCTCTTAAGGGAGCATTATGTTTAAAGGTTTGTTGATCATGCCATGGCTGTATTTTATGCTTATATTGTCATGATTTAACTTTGTATTAAGTTGGTTTTGGTACACCATGCATGCTTAGCATACCTACCATGTAATGCCTTGTTATTGCCTTAATATGCCTTAGGTTGTTAGCCTTTGTTCTAGCATGTTTTAGGCTTAGCCTTGTGAAGGTTTTGTGCTTGTTTTGCCATGTGTTAGGTCTGTCCATAATTGTTTGAGTCGATCTTGGCATGCTTGGTATAGCTCCTTTGTATTTTAGCTTGTATGCTTCAAGTATGTGAATGTGTAGCATGTATTGCTTGCATTAATTTAGCGGTTTGTAACCACTTAGCACATCATTTCAGTCCCTTTGACATGCTCATATGCTTGCCTCGAATGCCTCTTTGAAGCTTTGAAAGCTTGTCTTGCACGCTCCATGTTTTAGCATTTGTGCATGCCTTTGAATTCAAACCATTTAGATGCCATCTAGGTGGTCTTTTGGGCTTTGTTTGGTGTGCTAAAACTCTGTTTTTGGTCGCTTAAGTCTTGCCATGTGAGGTTATACTAAGTGTAGTCCATTGCCTCCTTGACTTGTTTCAAGTACTTGGGCCATTTGCATGCTAATGTTTGCTTCATTTGAGTCGGTTTGGCACCTTCTATAACATGATTTTCAAAGCTTATGTTGCATGCTAATTGTCCACATTATGCTCTTTTCAAGTGTGCTTGAGAGTTGCTTGTTTAGTGCCTAAGTATTGGTCCAACTTACTTGGACGTGTGTATGTATGTTTGATCCCAATTCCTTGGTGCATGGCCACTGT
This sequence comes from Camellia granthamiana, assembly GCA_036172215.1. Lineage (NCBI taxonomy): Eukaryota > Viridiplantae > Streptophyta > Magnoliopsida > Ericales > Theaceae > Camellia > Camellia granthamiana. The sequence continues at coordinate 60,830,351 of CM069903.1, read as the reverse complement.
TTTGGGCCTATTTAGAGTTGCCTAATTCATGTTTAAGTCCACCCTTTATTTGTTTTGCATGCTTGCTAGTTTGTATGCTTGTTTGCATTGCCATGTTGCATGCCTAGTTAACATGCTTAGGGTTGCATTACATTGGCATGCATGCTCTACCTCTTGACTAAGTCATGATGGAGGTAGAAGCCCCTTGGTTTGATTGCGTGCATTGCATTTCATTTGACATGAAAGTGCATGCTTGATTCGTTGGGCCATCATGCATGGAAATGCGTGATTGGTGGTCCAAGAATCAAGGCACATGTTCCTTTGAGTCATAAGCATGATAAGGGGCATGATTGGTGCATATATTGCTTGAATTTCATTGCCATGCAAGTTCTGTCCTCTGCTGCTGTAAGTTGCAGGTTCTGCAGGCATTTTTGGCCGACCAGCAACACATAGTGCCGACCGGCCATCCATTGGTGGCCGATGGATGAATCTTGTGCCGATGGCCATATCTAGCAGCCGGTGGTAATTCTACTCAGCCGGTGGTGTCTCCCAGTGTCCAGGGAATCAATTCAGAGAATTTGGAAGTGTCCAGAGGGGCAGAGCAGGGAAAACAGAGGCAGACTATGCATGGCAGTGACTTTCCGAGCGAAACCGAGCATGTGTTGCATTGGGCCCTCTTTCCGAGGCGGTTTACTGCTTTAATTAGATTAATTAATTTGCCTAATTAATTTAATTGGTCTGTAATAATTTAATTAGCTAGAGTAGTTAATTCGTTATTCGGACTGTATTATTCTTTTGATCCCTCCGAGCGAGGGCGTATTTGTAATAAGTGTGTGTGAGTGGTGTGTATGTCTTCCAATCCCCACTTCTTTCTTCCCTTTTATTTACCTGCTTATGATGGTAGATTAGGGCATGTTTAAATTAGCATACTTTATGCTATGCATGCGTGCATCCATACATTCGTCTTGCATGCACTAGGCTCGGCGCATCATGCTAACTGCATTTGTACTTCAATTCCCAAATTGAATACGTGCATCAATTGACTGCATTTCACATGCCATGTTTAGGTTAGCCGAGCCTGCTCTAATTGCATCCTGTATGTGTTGCATTAGTCAAATTGCCATGAACTAGGACCATGCATGTTTGCTAACTAGTTTATTGTTTTGGCACGGAGTACGATGTAAGTATTTTCATGCTTTAGCATACCGCATGCGTGTGAGTGTTAACATGACGGCATGCTTACCATGTGGCTAGATGCTTATGTGATAAACTGTTTGAATGCCTGTGGGTGAAGGTTGGATTGCCTGAGTTGGAAAAACTCATTGAAATCCGTATTTTAGCCTATTTGCGAGTAGCAAATTTCAAAGTATTTTTCAAGACAAACGGATATGCAATGCTTATTTCCAAATGAGGCGATCTAGTCTATACTTTTGTGTTGTGCGCATCATATAGTAATTCTAGGCTAATAACCGGAATAAGAACACATAACGTTTTCAAAAATCGGATATCACGGTTAGTAGAGGCCGGTTTTCGGACCGGGCGAAAGGGGGTGCTCATAGCTGACCTTCCCCGATCGTACCCAAGCTCCCGAGCCAAGACAACTTTGGTGATGACGGACACGTGGCCTTTTGGCACCGAGTCAGGGTTTCCTAAATTTCCCCATTAAAAAATATTTAGGTGGCGACTCTGTATCTGGCAAAGCAGTCCATGTTTGGCACTTCTTTTCAAAATCTGTTTTTCTCAAAACGATTTGCCAGAGTTGGACTCTTTGGTTCAGATTTAGAATCGTGACAATTTGAGTCCGAACTGTAGTAGACCCGCAAAAGCGAACAGAACGGGGGGACTCATCCCTCCCGGGGCGTTCGGGGACGTCTACAGTTTCTGGCGACTCTGCTGGGGAATTAGAGAGCTTGACTCGAACTCGTGATATCCTATTTTGATTTCATTTATGTGTCTCTTTGCATTGCATGTGCATTGGTGCGCCTAGGACATCGTGTTGGCCATTTGCTATTCCTGAGCGGTTTGCCGAAGGCTTGACTTTGTCAAAGCATGCCATAAGGCTGACCGGTTGCGGGCTCTGCCAGTACGGGAACACAAACCCCGGTTTTACCGGGGCACTCTTTTTCGACCATTCGACCTAGTGCATATTCGAAATCCATAGTGACCATTCCAAACTAGGACAGGTTGCTTACCACATATTAGGTTGTTTGAAACCGTTGCGTGCATAGTGAGTAGCTCCTGACAAAATAGGACAGGGAAACCCTACCCCAACATAGGGGTGTTTTGTGCTCTCTCTACTTGCTATGTGCTTTCAGAGTGTATCTCTACAGGAACACACATATCAGTTTGCAAGATTGAGTATCAAGCCTGAGGGCATCAGTATCAGTTTGTGAGAATCAGTTATGTCTGTGGATATCTGGTTCAGTGTTTTTGGGAACAGTGATTCTGGGGAACAGTGATCAGTAGTAGAGTACAGTTGATTGGCTGCACCTGTGTTTGATCTGTTTAGGCTGAAATGCTGCATGTTTTTCCTTTCAAGGTCCAGAGAGTTGATCCGGGACAGCTAGTGTTTCTCCTCGCTGAGACAGGACTTATGATGACACAGAATTCGGAAGAGATTGTGGTTATGACAGCTGCATTAGATCAAGGAATCACTCTACAAAGTGAGACCAATGTCGATGTGCCGCATCCACCCAGATCGCCGGTTGCGCACCCGGTCTGGACCCCCCCAGCTATATCAGGCTCGCGAGCCTACCACATTCGAGCTAATGGGGATGATAGGTGATCTCCAAAGATCCGTGGCGGATCTCGCTTACGGGATGTCAGCTTCGCCACCAGCCGCACCATATGCCGGGAGTTTCGTACCCCAGGAGCCCCCGCTGTTGGGACGGATTGTGATTGAACTTAGCCAACCGGAGATGACCTCCAGTTGTGGCAATGACGTACCGACACCAACCCAAATCCTAGATCAGGCTGAGGCCAGGGACAAAGGCAAAATGAAGGCAGATGCCGATCCTATCGAACAACTGCTGTGGGCAGTCGAGGCTTTGAAAGCCGGAGGGATGAACAAGCAACAGATATTTGCAGTTATGACAAAAGCTGTGGACGATGTTTTCCCCACTCCACCTGAGGGTAGTTCAAGTCAATCAAAAAACCGGGATAGGCCCCGTCATGCCAGAACAGTTCCTCCCATTCCCAACCCTGTACCTGGGAAAGATCAGAAATCCAAGGCCGCGCCTGCCGATCCGTTCGCTAGTGTATCTAGCAAAAGTGCTCAGGCTCCAAAGTACCTGCCCCGAGGGCGCAGGGTCTTCCATGCTCTCTACATGCCATTGTCCAAGGCACTTCAGATCCTTGCCGAGAGGGGACACCTTAAACCCCTGGAGCCTCGGCCTCTCCCGAAGAATCTCCCTGCTACTCATGACCCTGCTCAGTACTGCGCGTACCACCAGCAGACAGGCCATGCTACCGACAATTGTTTCCGCCTCCGTCATGAGGTGCAAGATTTGATTAACAACGAGGTTATCCTCCCGCCCACCTCAGCCAAGTCCATTACTACCCAGCTATTGGATTTTGAAGATGCAGATACTGCGAGTATGTGATCAGGGTTGGACCGCTTGTGAGCGGCGCCCAGTGTTTTCGATGTGGCGTCTGGCACACATTTTTGAGCATCTGCGAATACTAGTTTTGCAAAATCTGGCTTGGGTGTCGAGTCAGTCTTTATTTTGAGTCTGTCTCGTTGTCCTGAGTCAGTCCTTTTTGCTCACGGGTCTGTCTTGTTGTAGCGAGTCAGTCCCCTTTGTATAGAATGTTAGGTGATTCTGGGGTTGTTGCCTCGAACACCGTTTTGTAATTACCCCTTTTTGTTTTCCTTTTGAGTCTGTCTCGGTTGAGGAGCTAGTCACAATCAGGGAATCTGAATGAAATAGCTGCGGCTATCACGTTTCCGTACTTGTTGCTATTTAAGCTAGTTGTGCCGGAGGATGTGAATGGAACGACAGTACATTCTACCTACACTCTTGTGCCTTGAACATCGTTGTAATGACCTAAGCTTTTCAAAAAACCCTTTTTGAACACTGCGGTGACAAAAACGAAGAGGAAGAAATTCCTCGGGACTTGCGAAAATTTGATCGATTGAGAGAAAGAGAGGCATGCTAAGCCCTTAATGAATGAAATCATGCTTGTTAGTGTGAGTACTGGGAAGGATCCTAGCTTGATCCAGATTGGTTCTACACTGTCTTCAGCGTGAGCGATTTGTCGCTTTCTTAAAAACTTTCAAAAACAAAATGTTTTGCGTGGTCCTGTGAAGACTTGGGTGGAATTGCTCTTGAGATTGTGCAGCCTAGGATCGCTCTCAGCCTCGAGATTCAATCTATCTGTTGCGAACCTGGAATCCGTTCAAAACGTTCAACAGTTAACTGCCATGTAAGGCCTGTGTGGCTCAATTTGAAGCAGCCCTCGGGCAAGAGGCATCAAACTCAGATCAAGAAGATTAGATCTCACCGGAAGAGGCTCATGAAGCAACCGTGATGGATTCTTCTGCAAATCAGTACAACAGCCATTCTCCTGGACTCAGATGACTTCAGGATCTCAAAACCATTTGGCATGGACTATGCTACACTTTTACCCTTTGAGGAGCTCGTTGGGCCGAAAACCCGAAAGGGCGACCCAGGCAAAAGTTAGAGCAAGGCAAAATAAAAGTAAAAAAATGCAAAAAGCAAAAAGGCGAAGAAAAAAAAAGAGAGAAAAATGAATGAAAAAAAAAATGTAGAAAAATTGAAGAAAAAGAAAAAAAGGGAAGAAAAGAAATGAAAAAAATGAAGAAAAAAGAAGAAAAAAAAGAAGCTCGCAAGGTCGAAAACCCGCATCGGGCACCTTGGCAAAAGTTAGAGCCTGAAAAGTGAAGGTTAAAATACCCGAGTGTACCTTAATCGGAACTACGTAAGGCTTGATTCCCATGTTTGGGATACGTAGGCAACTTCATCTTGAAGTCCAGCCCCCGACGCTTTCATAAGCGCCTCAGTCCATGTAATGGTTTTGATCATCCTTGTTTCCTCTGCATCCGACAATCCGGTCGTAACAACCGGAACTACGTAGGCTTGATTCCCATGTTTGGGATACGTAGGCAACTTCATCCTGAAGTCCAGCCACCATTGCTCTTACAGTGACTGTGTCCATATATTGGTTCAGACCGTCGTCTTCAGAGTCCAGTCGTCCTCGATAAAGACCATCTACAAAAATGCTGCGGCATCATCCAGACAAGGGGCAACTTTCCGTTGCCATGCATTGCCATAAGTTGTCCTGAGTTGCCGTCCAAACCAGGGGCAACTTTCCATTGCCATGTGCCCCCTTTAAGCAAAGGGCAATTTTCCATTGCCTCCAATCCGAGGTTGCGTATCTCGGGGGTAAGTTCCGCGTTCGTCGAGCGTTGATTGTTTGCAAAAATAGTTTTTGAAATTTTTTACTGAAGTTGACTATTTTCTCGAAAACTATTTCATTTTCCAAAAACCGGACCATCTTCTTGGATCCAAAAAGGAAAATTTTCAGTACTCACAGCCTAACATACATGATTTTCAAATAAAAAATCGAACAAGTATGTTAATCCAACTCTCATTTTGGTCAAAACTGTTTTAGGAAGAAAAAAAAAATGGTCAAAGTGACGAACTAGGGGCACAATTGAGTCAGGTCTTCTGTCTTTCCCCCGTCAACATACTCGCCAGAAGGGCACTCTATCCACCGGGAGAAATAGCCGTGAGCTAACAGTGTTGGGCACGAACCCGCAACTTTCTCGTTTATCCATCAATCACCCAGGGGAGGGATAAAAAAATGAGAGAATAAAGAATAGAGAGGAGTAAGCGGAGAGAGAAGTGAGCAAGAGGGTTTTGAGAAAAAAAAAAACCGAGCCTGAGGGCCGAGCGATGTGAGAATCACAAATCAGAAAGGGTGGGAATAATACCCGGAGGAACTGGCTCCTTGAGATCCAAGGTCTTTTGTTTCCATAAACATGTCTGTACGTCGTGTCTTTTGCTTTGTCGGTCTCAGCTTTTGTTTTCAGTCTTTTCCGAGCGCGTCTCATTGTGTTCAGGACGTGCGCCTTTTGTTTTCTCCACTAGAGTCCTTCCGCTGTGTTTAGTTGTAGGCTCGATACCTCGGTTGTGAAACCCCTTTTTCAAAAGATTAATCGTTTGTGCTCAGAATGCTGTGCCATTCTCTACATTCATGCGAAGCAAGAGAAGAAAGGGAAATTTGGGACATCCAAGTGTGTTTCAACTCCAACCGTTTCAGTTTTGTGATCCGTCTTGTCAGATTGGGCTATTTGTTCGGGGTTTGCTGTGTGCAGAATGAACCGAGTATTGTGTTATGGGCCGTATGTAGACTAATCCCCAACAGAGTATGGGCTGTGTGTCCAGGTTGAGCAGTGGTTTGTATGAGTTGTTTCCTGTCAGTTGGTTGGTTATCCGAGTATCACAGTGCAAGTGCTCAATTTTCAGACAACAAATCATTTTCATTTACATTGAGGTGTAACGCGATGCAATGCGTGAGATATATAAATGTAAACACTTTTTCAGACAAAAAGTTTGTTTCATTTCATAATCTTTTCAAGTACATAAGTTTTGGAAACAAAATCTGCCTGCGGCAGTACAAAGTACCCTAACTACTAACAAAAAGGGGAAAGTGCAGAAAAGAAGAAAAACAGCAAAAATCTGTATCAAATGTCAAAAATAGCTCCGGGGCTGTCAGTCTGTCCTAGTCCTCTTCCTGGACAGAGGTCCAGGAGCATCATCACCAGGAGCATCACCAGGAGCATCACCGTCTGAGCCCGAGTCCAAGGCATCACCGGTCTCCTCCGACGACGACTCTGCCCCCGCCTCTGTCTCTGCCTCAGACTCGTCATCTGGAACTGGAGCCCGCGAGCTGCTCCCGACATGAGTGCGCCCCCCTCTGGTGCGGGGATATACTCTGCCATCCCGGGTAGAAATGGGAGGTCCAGCCGGAGCACCACCCACCGGCGGAATCTGGAAGGGAGGCTGAAAAAGCATGAAAGGCAAATGCATCAGAATACTGTGAGCAGTAAATCAGTACAGAATACAGTATATGAGTACAGTGTATGTATGCTGTGAGCAATGAATCAGTGCAGGATGCAGTGTATGAGTATGGTGTGCGGATGCCGTGAGCAGTTTATCAGTACAGAATACAGTATATGAGTACAGTGTATGTATGCTGTGAGCAGTGAATCAGTGCAGGATGCAGTGTGTGAGTACTGTGTATCAGATGCCGTGAGCAGTTTATCAGGTGTTGTGTTGTGCATCAGATTATGTAAAACAGTTTGTGTATGGTTTGAGGCTGTGGTCAGAAAGAACATACCGGAATGCTGTAAAGGGCTAGGAGGTCGAAGGTCTGCTGTAGCATCCCCATCATGGAGGCATTCATCTCCAATGACTGTCGGGTATACTTAGAGGAAGCCTGCAAAAATATCAGATGCATCAATATTCTGTGGAATATCAAATAAACTAAAATGAAATAACTGTACAAGAATGCAATAATACATACCGGAGGCAAGTCGGGGACACCGACTAACTCGTGATCAGCCGGTGGAGGAGTAAAGGGAATCTCGTAGGTCGCCCCACCCTGCCCTCTGAAAGTCAGTGAAGCGGGCAGAGCAGGCCAGTTGGTCCTCCGCCCTCTCTGAACTCCGCCCCTGCCACGGACTCGAGCTCTCCTCGACACTCCCCCTCCAGCCCCTGCTCCCGCTCCAGCCGCTGGCGCCGCAGGTCTCTCTCTCTCCGCTCGGCGGCCGCCGCTCAGAGGTCGCATGATGAAGGTCCGGATGTACTCCGAGTAATCGCCCTCGCCTTTGAAGCGGTCTGCCTCCTAGCCAAGGGTGTAGTCCGCCATCTGCTCGGCGGTGAATCTCTCGGTATCCCTTATATGCTCAGGAGGGTGCACCGGGACTATCTGCTCCGGTAAACCCAGGGTCTGACGCAAGAAACGCTCGCCTAGGTACCAAGCCCGACAGACCGGGCCCTCCAGCAGAATCCGGAAACTCGAGGTCTCATCGGCACCGGCAAACCGATCCCGCATCACGGCTGGCAAAGGAGCCCAAGGCTGCCAGGTGATCTGAAAATGAAATACAGTTTGTTATCTACTGTTATTGAAACATACAGTGGAGAGACGAAGCTTAAATAAACTGCAAGTAAAACATACCTCCGCGGGGGTGATGGTGTCGAAGTAGCGGCGGAAGAAGATAAATGACTCGCGGGGTCTCCGCACGCACCTCTCGTCGAAGCGGCGCGAGAACGGGACGACGAGAGGGGTCTCTACGTCGGGTACGGGAGCAAGCCTAGGAAAGTAGGCATAAACCCACAATTGCAAGGTAAATACCAGTGCATTTATCAGATAAAGCAGAATATAGAATAAAAAGCAGAAATAGCAGAGCCGTGTGTTGTTCAGTGTAAAGCAGAGTATGTGTGTGCCGTGTGTACAGTATACAGTCAGTGTAAAGCAGAGTATGTGTGTGCCATGTGTACAGTATACAGCAAGTATAAAGCAGACTACAGTGTGTGCAGTGTACAGAGTATAGAAAATATAGAATAGAAATGAAAAGCAGAGAAAGGAATGTACCTCCCAAACACGCCAATAGCCCCCGAGCAACTGTCCGCTGCCGCGGGAAGTTGAGCTCATATATCCATAGAGAGTGGCCAGAGCGGCGCCACCCCAGTCGTAATGTAAGATATCCCTGACGTCCACCAGTGCGCTGAGCAGGCAGAGAGGCACGGTGTTCGCCCGGTCGGCGAAAATGGTCGTCCCAAACAGGAACATGAGAAAGCCGCGTACGTATCTCTCCACGGCCTCCTGAGTCATCGGGGCTGCCTCGACAAGGGTGGGCTGGACCCTGAACTGCACCTCAAACCAGGAATATCGGACGAAGCCAGGACGCGCCAGAGGCGGCAGCTCGCCGAGCAAGTAGATCTGAGCGGCCTCCCACTCATCCATATCCGTATCAAAGGGGATCGGATCACCCCCTACCCCGATGCCTGTGAGCATCGAGAAATCATAAGGGGTCATCGTCATGTCCCCCGTCGCAGAGAAATGGAATGAATCGGTGGTGTCCCACCACCTCTCCACCAGAGCGGCAAGGAGAGGTCTGCATGTAGTGAGCCTGGAGAGTCCTCTGCAGAAGGCGCCAAAGCCGGCCTGGTCCACGATGTGACGAATTGCATCGGGTAGCTCAGCGTACCATTCACGAGCGATAGTGTTCCCATACCCGCGGATGGTATGGGAATCTCCCTGTTTTCAAACAAGTAGTTGCGAAGCAATATAAAATGTACAATTTTGAAGAAATAGTCAAAATCAGTGCAAATTTGGCATGCGTTCGTATTTTCAAGTTCGAATAGATACCGAGTGCCGGTGCGCTTACAATGAACTTCAACGTGTGATGCGTCAGCGTGTTTGAGTGGTTCAGTGCAAATGTGGCATGCATGCATATTTTCATATTCAAACAGGTATCGGGTGCCGGTGTTTGCAGTGAAATACGGTATGTGCCGTGTGTTTGGGTGATTAAGGCTAAGGCTAGTGCAGTGTGTGTGCATGTGTCGGTCTTAAACAGATATCAATTGCAAAGTGTGTCTGCGATCAACTACAATATACAGTGTATCAGTGTATCTAAACTAAGCAGTTAAAGACTGTAATCGACTATGGCAGTTGACAGTTAAAAGTTCTACATTGCAAAAAGTAAAACAGAGAAAAAATGTTACCTCGGAAGCGCCGAAGGATAGGTGAGATGCAGGCTCACGTAGCAGAAGCTCGGGATCCAGCGCCATGTCAAAACTCCTGAACTGGCGCAGTCTGTCGGGGGGCAGAACGTGAATCGCCGGTCGGTAGGTCGCCGGGTCGAACGGGCGCTCGCTCAAAGGTAGGAGCTCGACCCCGGGATCCATCTCGTGATCCGGAGGAGTCCTACCACGTGGAATATCGTCAGCCATGTCAAAATGACGAGGAAAATGGTCGAAAAATGAAAATCGGGCTGGAATATAGAAAGTCAACCGAAAAGTCAACCCCCGGGAGGGTGGAAAGTGGCCGGAAAAGTCGGGATGCGAAAAAGGCACGGAAATCAAGAGGAAAGTGAGGGGAACAAACCCCAAAAAGGTGGAAATGGCCAAGGAGGTACCGAAACAAAGATTTGTTCGGATGAAAACGTCCGAAATGCGAAGGAAATCGCGAATCCGACGACGAAACGGGAGTAAAACGCGAAGGAAATGAGGAAACAAGGAGGGGAAAACACTCTAGAGAGAGAGGGTGTGAAATTTCGGCTAAGGAGGAAGTGAGAAAATAGGGTTAGAAACCCTATTTTAAAAGACCCGAAGCAAAAAGTCGAAACTGCCCCGATACAGGGACTTTTTGCCGGTCGGCAACATTATGTGCCGGTCGGCAATATATTGTGCCGATGGAACTATTTGATGGCTGATGGACGGCCGGTGATGAATTGTGATGGCCGGTGGACAGCCGGTGGTCTCCCACAGTGGTTTTTGAGCCTCCTACACCTTTCCTTGGGTCATATGAGTGGTCCAGAGCCTTCATTGCTTAAAACAGTGTAAAACAATGCATTTCCGACGCTCAACCGGCCTCCGTTTTGACCTCGGACCGTGTCCCCTGTGCGTGGCACTCGAATTCATGCAATGCTGTATCCTTTTGTATCCTTTTGTCTTTTACAAGATTCAAAAGTTGCCCCGTATGCATTGCATGCATTCATCACACTGTCTGGTGCGTCGCATCGCGCCACGATACACATCGCAGTTGCATTGTTATGCATCCACTACATTTGCATTATCATGCACATCCCGTTTGCATTGTTATGCACTCATTTCACTTGCGTTGTCACGCATTCCATGTAACATGCATCGTCATACATCTTTTTTGCATCACGATCTAGGAGACCTTAAATCCTTCGAAGGTGTAAAACCTTTATTGTTACGCATGTCTGCATGCGTTGTAGTACGCATCATCCCTTGCATTGTTTTGCATGACTGCACGCGTTGTAACGCGCACATTTTGCATCGTCATGCACTTTCTCCGCATCACGGTCTAGGAGACCTTAAATCCTTGGGAGGTGCAAAACCTTCATTTGCGTTGTCTGAACGCACCGCGCTGTTTTGCGCATCTCATTGCATTTGGCATGCATTTCATCGCGCGATCTTGCGCATCGCACTGTCTTGTGCACCGCATCTTTAGTTCATGCATTGCCCCAAAGTGGGTCCGGCAGGACCAAAAAACACGCGTGGTCCGGCGAGATCATAAACCAGTTCATTTGCATTGTCATGCATCTAAAGCCGCGTGTCGCCGCGCGTCAAATTCTCATGCATTGTCATGCATTTCAAGACTTGCGTTGTCACGCACATCAACATCATGCATCATTTGCATTCCAAACAAAAAGTGTATTGTCATGCATACATTTTGCATCCCAGTCTAGGAGACCTTAAGTCCTCTAAAGGTGCAATTCCTTTGGTGTTTGTCGTGCCCGAACGACTTTCGGTGGTCTGGTAAAGCCACCTGCCCGTGCATGCGGTGAGTTCCTAGAAGACCAACTGGGACGGTGAAAACTAGAGTTCGAATGGCTTATGCCTAGAACGCAAAGGTTCGGGAGTTCCGAGACTAAAGTCTGGTTTAAATACCCAGGGGTGTATCCTCGGCTTGAAATCTGTATGGAAGCCCCATAGGTTGAGGCAGCATGTTTGCGCCTCAGTTCTGGATACTGAACCAACCTAGTATATCGCCCTGTTGGTAAGATAGGGAAAGCTGCAATCATAGCCGTTGCATCATATCATGGCCATGCATCCATTATAAGTAGTGCATTGTCATGCATACATGGTAAATATTGCATTGTCATGCATCGTAGAAAATAAACATGCATTGTCATGCATTTGCATTGTAGTTTGCATGCATCCATTGCATCACCTTCCACCTATGGCTTGTGCCTTTCCATGTTGAGCTTGGTTTGGTATGTGCCCATACTTCTCGTGTCAAAGCATAGTTCAGTAGACCGTTCTGTGTTAGACATGGCTTGTTTGTGTACATGCCTTTCCTAGGCAAGATTTGGTTTGGCCCGCGTGCCATATCCATAATATCCATTCCATTGCATATTTGTAGATATTGCATTGTAGATTGCATGCATCCATTGCACCACCTTCCATCTATGGCTTGCGCCTTTCCATGTTGAGCTTGGTCTGGTATGTGCCCATACTTTTCACGTCGAAGCATAGTTCAGTAGACCGTTCTATGTTAGCCGCGGCTTGTTTGTGCACATGCTTTTCCTAGGCAAGATTTGGTTTGGCTGCATGCCATATCCATTGTAGATATTACATTATAGTGTAGTTTTGCATCCGGCATTAGGATCATTATCCTTTCCCCAGTGGGTCGTTACCCCACTTATGTCATTCCACCCAATACTCGTTCTTGTGTCCGTCTACATTACTCATAGTTCAGTTGATCGTTCTATGGTAGACGGACTTGTTACCTCCATCAATCTATTTGACATAGGTGTGGTTCCGAACCACTTCTGATTGGATCATGATTCAATTGCTTTGCACGTAGTTCGCATTGTTTCAATTGCATTGCATTTTCATTTGCATCATTTATACATTGTTTTGTATATATTGCATATCATTTTGCATTCATTCTTGCATTGTCATGCATGTTGCTAACAATATCATACCTGTTAAGTTGTTTTCTTTTCAGGCACGATATTGTATGTGCGGTTCATTTACCACTGGTGGAACCAGACGAACTGGACAGGTATTGTATCCTCCGAGTGAGACGTATTGAGAATTGCATAATTCTCTTACATCCTTTCTGCATTGTAGTGTAGTTTGGTGTATGCTAGCTTAAAACTGTCGCATGTGTGCTTCGTTACAGCTTTCTTTGCATGATCATAAGTTATGCTCGGCTTTGTGCATTGTCTTGCATTTTGCCCCTGCCTTCGGGCGCATACCTTGTTTGTCTTGCATGTTTGTCCAAGTCTTCGGCCTTGTCAAAAATGGGTCGTCTCTGGGCTTTGACATTCACTCCCGTCATTGTTATGACTTTCGAGTTTTGTCAAAGAGGGGCAACTGTAGACACCCCATTTTTGACCGTCCTCAAGACTTGGACGTCACCGTTTGAACACCCGGTGATTATCCATGTTTGTGTTCGTTTGGAGTTCTCGGAGGTCTCGGCTATGCGCCTTGCCTCAGGATCTCCGAACTCGACCGTTTTGTGTCTGGTTTTGCACCAAACACTTGTGTTTTGCCTTGGAGGGGCAGGGAATGCCTTGTGAGGCATCCCCACACATCACCAGCTGTGGCTTGAGGCCACCGGCTGTTGTTTGTGTCCATCGGCCATATATTTGGCCGGTCGGCACTCTTTGTTGCCGGTCGGCAGTCCATTTTGTCAAAATGACAATTTTGAGCAGCCGACTACTGTTCATTTGCTTTTGCAGATATTTTAGGACAGCTGTGTGGCATTTGGTTCCCCTCCATACACGTGTATGGAGGGATGCTCCTCTTGTAAGCTTATTGAACAAGCTTTACAAGATTGCTTGCCTATAAGAGGAGGGCTCTTCCCTTGGCTTTGGGGTTAGAGAATTTTGTGAGAAAAACACAGAGGAGAGCTCTGGTTCTAGGGTTAGAGAGTTGTAACTATTCTATCTCTCTTTTTCTCCCTTTTATGTTCTAGGTGCTTTGGTCCATACTATTGCACATAAACACCTAGTCTTTCACCTTTCCTTGGCTTTTGAAGGACCAGAGGTTTGTTCTTAGTGTTCTTGGTTGGATTAAAGCTCAAGAAGGCCGTTGGAGCATTGTTTGTGAAGGAGGACTTCAAGGGTAAGAAACTTCCCTTTTATTCTCCATTTTTGCATTGCTTTTCTACCTATCTTAGAACTATTTTTGTTCTTGGTGTATAACATAAAAAAGTTCTGTTTTTAAGCCCTCTTGATTGTTTGTTAAGAGTGTTTTGTGGTTTGGAGGTGTTTGACCACCCTTAGGCCTTAAGAGGCCCCATTTTGTGCCATTTTTGGTGAGCTCCGGGACTTTGGTGTTTGGGCCTCTTCACCACTGAAATCTTGAGGGATTTCAGTGGTGAAGATGGTGCCTTAAAGTCTCAAAAGGGGAGGGCCACCCCCTTTCCTTGTTGTCCTTGAAAAGGATCAATTTTGGCCTCTTAAGGGAGTATTATGTTTAAAGGTTTGTTGATCATGCCATGGCTGCATTTTATGCTTATATTGTCATGATTTAACTTTGTATTAAGTTGGTTTTGGTACACCATGCATGCTTAGCATACCTACCATGTAATGCCTTGTTATTGCCTTAATATGCCTTAGGTTGTTAGCCTTTGTTCTAGCATGTTTTAGGCTTAGCCTTGTGAAGGTTTTGTGCTTATTTTGCCATGTTTTAGGTCTGTCCATAATTGTTTGAGTCGATCTTGGCATGCTTGGTATAGCTCCTTTGTATTTTAGCTTGTATGCTTCAAGTATGTGAATGTGTAGCATGTATTGCTTGCATTAATTTAGCGGTTTGGAACCACTTAGCACATCATTTCAGTCCCTTTGACATGCTCATATGCTTGCCTCGGATGCCTCTTTGAAGCTTTGAAAGCTTGTCTTGCACGCTCCATGTTTTAGCATTTGTGCATGCCTTTGAATTCAAACCATTTAGATGCCATCTAGGTGGTCTTTTGGGCTTTGTTTGGTGTGCTAAAACTCTGTTTTTGGTCGCTTAAGTCTTGCCATGTGAGGTTATACTAAGTGTAGTCCATTGCCTCCTTGACTTGTTTCAAGTACTTGGGCCATTTGCATGCTAATGTTTGCTTCATTTGAGTCGGTTTGGCACCTTCTATAACATGATTTTCAAAGCTTATGTTGCATGCTAATTGTCCACATTATGCTCTTTTCAAGTGTGCTTGAGAGTTGCTTGTTTAGTGCCTAAGTATTGGTCCAACTTATTTGCACGTGTGTATGTATGTTTGATCCCAATTCCTTGGTGCATGGCCACTGTTTTGGGCCTATTTAGAGTTGCCTAATTCATGTTTAAGTCCACCCTTTATTTGTTTTGCATGCTTGCTAGTTTGTATGCTTGTTTGCATTGCCATGTTGCATGCCTAGTTAACATGCTTAGGGTTGCATTACATTGGCATGCATGCTCTACCTCTTGACTAAGTCATGATGGAGGTAGAAGCCCCTTGGTTTGATTGCGTGCATTGCATTTCATTTGACATGAAAGTGCATGCTTGATTCTTTGGGCCATCATGCATGGAAATGCGTGATTGGTGGTCCGAGAATCAAAGCACATGTTCCTTTGAGTCACAAGCATGATAAGGGGCATGATTGGTGCATATATTGCTTGAATTTCATTGCCATGCAAGTTCTGTCCTCTGCTGCTGTAAGTTGCAGGTTCTGCAGGCATTTTTGGCCGACCGGCAACACATAGTGCCGACCGGCCATCCATTGGTGGCCGATGGATGAATCTTGTGCCGATGGCCATATCTAGCAGCCGGTGGTGTCTCCCAGTGTCCAGGGAATCAATTCAGAGAATTTGGAAGTCCCCAGAGAGGCAGAGCAGGGAAAACAGAGGCAGACTATGCATGGCAGTGACTTTCCGAGCGAAACCGAGCATGTGTTGCATTGGGCCCTCTTCCCGAGGCGGTTTACTGCTTTAATTAGATTAATTAATTTGCCTAATTAATTTAATTGGTCTGTAATAATTTAATTAGCTAGAGTAGTTAATTCGTTATTCGGACTGTATTATTCTTTTGATCCCTCCGAGCGAGGGCGTATTTGTAATAAGTGTGTGTGAGTGGTGTGTATGTCTTCCAATCCCCACTTCTTTCTTCCCTTTTATTTACCTGCTTATGATGGTAGATTAGGGCATGTTTAAATTAGCATACTTTATGCTATGCATGCGTGCATCCATACATTCGTCTTGCATGCACTAGGCTCGGCGCATCATGCTAACTGCATTTGTACTTCAATTCCCAAATTGAATACGTGCATCAATTGACTGCATTTCACATGCCATGTTTAGGTTAGCCGAGCCTGCTCTAATTGCATCCTGTATGTGTTGCATTAGTCAAATTGCCATGAACTAGGACCATGCATGTTTGCTAACTAGTTTATTGTTTTGGCACGGAGTACGATGTAAGTATTTTCATGCTTTAGCATACCGCATGCGTGTGAGTGTTAACATGACGGCATGCTTACCATGTGGCTAGATGCTTATGTGATAAACTGTTTGAATGCCTGTGGGTGAAGGTTGGATTGCCTGAGTTGGAAAAACTCGTTGAAATCCGTATTTTAGCCTATTTGCGAGTAGCAAATTTCAAAGTATTTTTCAAGACAAACGGATATGCAATGCTTATTTCCAAATGAGGCGATCTAGTCTATACTTTTGTGTTGTGCGCATCATATAGTAATTCTAGGCTAATAACCGGAATAAGAACACATAACGTTTTCAAAAATCGGATATCACGGTTAGTAGAGGCCGGTTTTCGGACCGGGCGAAAGGGGGTGCTCATAGCTGACCTTCCCCGATCGTACCCAAGCTCCCGAGCCAAGACAACTTTGGTGATGACGGACACGTGGCCTTTTGGCACCGAGTCAGGGTTTCCTAAATTTCCCCATTAAAAAATATTTAGGTGGCGACTCTGTATCTGGTAAAGCAGTCCATGTTTGGCACTTTTTTTCAAAATCTGTTTTTCTCAAAACGATTTGCCAGAGTTGGACTCTTTGGTTCAGATTTAGAATCGTGACAATTTGAGTCCGAACTGTAGTAGACCCGCAAAAGCGAACAGAACGGGGGGACTCATCCCTCCCGGGGCGTTCGGGGACGTCTACAGTTTCTGGCGACTCTGCTGGGGAATTAGAGAGCTTGACTCGAACTCGTGATATCCTATTTTGATTTCATTTATGTGTCTCTTTGCATTGCATGTGCATTGGTGCGCCTAGGACATCGTGTTGGCCATTTGCTATTCCTGAGCGGTTGTCCGGCTCCGTTTGTATTACCTTCACATCACAGGTATCCCCTATAGGGTGTTGGGCCATTACTGCTTTCTGGTTATCTTTGGCCCTCTCTTGTTCAAACTGCTTCAGCGCAGCTTCCTATTCTGTGTCCACAGTGCCTAGTTCCTGAGCTGAATTTTCTATGCCAGCGTTCTCCAACAGCTTTCCCTTCTCATCGGCCCTTCCGGCCACTACAACAATTCCTGCTTCCTTTCCCTCCGGTTTCATTTCAATTCCTTCCTCCTTATTCGGCTCATCACTCAGCCACCCACAGTTATCAGTTGATCCGTTCAAGTTGAACTAGCCAATCTGCACATCTCCTTGATCCTGCTCGTCAAAGAATTACAGGTTGTCTAAATCCTCCTCGAGTTCCGCCAAATCATCCAATCCTTGGCTCGAGCCATATTTCCTAACCACATTAACCTCTACCACAGTTGGCAACACTAATTTAGGCTTGATTTGACTTAGTTGGCACAATGTAGTAGCTTGGATCGTACACCCCATTAGGTAAGTCCTCAGAACTCTCCAACAACAGACTCATACCTTCCTCCAAGGTTGACCTCCCTTCTACTGCAGCTGTCACCACCATGGGCTTAGGTTGAAGTGCGGACGTGTCCATCATGCACAAATTTGTTCTTTTGGGAATGAACAACATTGGTCTTGGTAGGTGGGAAGGGGTAATATATACGTTGGGATCATAGGGGATAGCCAGTGTATGGATAAGGTTTAGATTTTAAGGTGAAGGAACTTGATTGTGGGTCGGGAGTGGGTTTGTAGTTACATTTGGTTTCTGGGGTAGTGCGATCACCTTGTTGTCAATGAGGTCTTGAATCTCATGACGCAGTCGGAAGCATTGGTCGGTATCATGACTATGCTATTGGTGAAATGCACAGTATTTTGTGGGGTTGTATTTGGATGGAAGAGGATCAGGTAATGGGTGGGGTTCTAATGGTTTGAGGTGCCCTTTTTTGACTAGCACCTTCATGGCTTGAGAGAAGGTCATATAGAGATGGGTAAAAGTCCTTTGGGATCGGGTAGGATTGGCTGAAGTCTGTAAAGCTGTGTTGGCAAAGGGATTGCCAGTCTTGGTTGTGGTGGTGACAATGCTCACATCTGACGGCCTCGCAGCTGTGCTACCAGTGGTGGTAGCATTGGAATTGCACACAAAAGGCCTTTTTGTTGGCTTATTCTCATTTGTAATTAGCCCTTGTTTCATGGCATCTTCGATTTGCAGCCCCATCTTACGGAGTTCTGTAAATGTGAAAAGAGGTAAGACTATCATCTTTTGCAACAGTTTGCCATGTAAATTCCGGACAACCATCATGAACTGATCCTTCTTAGAAGGCCTTGTGGTCCTCATTGAGGCCTTAGCTCTCTACCTTGTCACAAATTTCGAGAAGCCTTCCTTCGACTCTTAGCTAGTTGCCTCGAGATCACGAGTTGTGACCTCGATTTGTGTATTATATGAATATTGTGCGATGAAAGCCTCGGCCATCTCCTCCTAATTCTTCTTGACAGAATCTTCTAACTTTGCATACTAAATAGCCATTATACCAGACATGGTACGGCCAAAGAGAGACAACTTTTGTAATCTAGTCAGGCCCATAGGCCACAAGATGTCCGAAAATAGCCGTAGATGAACCATGGGATCTCTGGAGCCGTCAAATCAATCGATGTGCAGCATTTTGAACTGATCTAGCAATGTTACTGTAGAATTGGCATACCCCTCCTTTATGTCTGGGATGGAGTTAACACCTTGTGCTCTCTTGAATAGTTTCTCCAGTTTATTAACCTTAAGCACAGTTGGGTCCACCTCAAACTCAAATGGAGCCTCAGTTTGATATACAGGTGCTTTGGAGGCTTGTGTGGGGATTGGCTCTGCCAGATTGCCTTGATTTTCTTGGACATTAGCAGTATGGGCAGTGGCTCCGAGTGTTGGGATACCGGTGGGAAGTGCATGGGATGCAGAGGCTGCTGCCAACTGTGGTTGCTGTTGTTGTAGCCTATTTATTACCTCAACCTAGTGGGCAACATCTTGCTGTAGGGTTATAACTGTTTGCTGAAGATGATGTATCAATTCCTCCATACTGACTGGGGGATACTATGTCATCGGAATAGGCAAGTAATCTCGTGTTGGACTAGAACTAGAACACTGTCCCTGAACCTGACTGGATACAGGTGAATTGAGAGGTGACTGCTGTAAAAATTGAACTGGTGAATTCTGCCTAACTCTTCTCCGTTTTGTAACTAGTGGAAGTGAAGTAAACACAGGTTGTCCCTGAACAAGATCCCGGACTTTGCAAAGCCTTCTGACTCGGGTCCAGAGTACTTAGGAGATATCCGAACTTTCTGAAGCTATGGTGTTAAACTACCTAGCAAAAAGAAATAAAACAAAAAGAAAGCAGTAATCAGAAACCGCATAGCACCTCAACTAATGATGTAACCAACACAGATGTAATCAAAGCTGTAGGACTGCACTCAACACTGAATTTTGCCCTCAAAACAGATACCAAACTCGCAACTGATATGCACATTCTTGTATAGTTTCACTGTAAAGCACACATACCAGTCAATTGAGAGCCAAAACACCCCTATGAGGGGGTAAGGTTACCCTGTCCTAGTTTCGTTAGGAACTAGGGTTCACTATTCAAACAAAGCGGTTTCACGCAATCCTGTATTCAGGTAAGCATCTTGTTCTAGTTTGGAACGGTCCCTATGGCTTTTCGATAAGCAAGAGTATCTAATATACCGCTCACACCTAACACCGAGAAGTGAAAGGAGGATCAAACGGTACAGCGGTAGTCAAGATCCAAGGGTTGTGTTCCCATCATGGCAGAGCCCACGACAGGTCAGCCTTTTAGCAAGCTTTTTAGGTAAGCCTTCTGCAAACCGTCCAGAAATAGCAGATGGAAAACACAATGACTTAGGTGCACCAATGCAAATGCAAAGAAACATATAAGTGTAGATAAAATTTCACATCATTAAGTTTGAGTCAAGTTCTCTAAGTTTCCTCAACAGAGTCACCAGAAACTGTATCTTTACTTTTCGTGCCCCTTTTCAAAACACAAATAAGCCTTACAGTATCGAACTCCTACGGTTCTGAATCTGATTTCACAAGTGCAATGTGAAATAGATAATCACCAAAGAGTCCAAATCTAGCAAATCTTTTTGGAAAATCAATTTTGAATCAAAATGCTCAAAATGGATTGCTTTGCCAAATACAGAATCGCCACCTAAATATTTTTGAGAAATTTAAGAAACCCATGACTCGTGCCAAAGGCCACGTGTTCGTCATCACCAAGATTGTCTCAGCTCGGGAACTTAGGTACGAGAGGGGAAGGTCATGAATTGAGTACCCCCGCCCGCCCGATCAAAGATCGGCCTATACTAATCATGATGTGATTCTTATTAACATTATATGCTCTTGTTCCGATTTATTAGGCTAACTTACTATGTGTTGCGCACACAAGTATAGAATAAGTTGCAAGAATTGGAACACTTGATCTCATGTTTGTTTTGAAAATTGTTTCAAATATGCACCACTTGAAAAAGTGATCACATATAAACATTAGTCAAATTATTCCAATTCAAGCAATTAGCCTTTATCCACAGGCATTCAAACAGTTTATCATCTAAGCACTTAGCCTCATGGTGAACATGCTAGACATGGCAACAACCACATTCATACAATATGCTAAAGCAAATAAAAGATCACCTAGTGCTCCAAGCCAAAAAAGATAAACGAGTTAGAACAATGCATGATCCTAACAATGCATGATCCTAACTATGCAATATGACTAATGCAACGCATGCGAGATGCAATTACTAGGCTTGGCTACTAAAATGGCATATGAATCAATTTGATAGCATGCGGTCTAAGCACGTATTCAAAGAAGTATTTAACTAACAATGCAAGTTAGAATGATGCACCGAGCCCAATGCATGTGAGACAAGTGGATGCAAACATGAAGGAATAAACTAGCTAAGCTAATTACTACGAAAGGGAAAAAGACGTGGGGTTTGAAGACATGCACATTATTACAACATTTATGCTCTCACGAAGGAGAGTCTGAAAGAATAAACTAGCTAAGCTAATTACTACGAATTAACTAACTATTACAAACCCAAATGAATAAATTAGCTAAACCACTTAACTAATTATTACAAACTGAGTAAAATAATTAATTAACTACTCTAGCTAATTAAATAATTACAATATGAAACGATTTAACTATTACAAAGCCACTACTTCAAGCATAATATTAATATTAACATCACTTCACGGATCAAGAGGATCGAGGGAGGGTTCACGCATGAATGCGTTTCTACCCGAAGAAGGCCACTGTTGTGTTGCCTGTGGGGAAGTGGTTTTGGAAATACTCTTTTGATCTACTGGGACGCTCGAGATCCTCAGCTAACAACCTGAAAAGGAATAAACACTCCGGTTGGGGGTGCCAGAATTAGCACTCTGACGGATAAGTCAGTATATACTCTCTTGATTGCTTGTATCTTAAGTTAAGTGTACTAATTCTCACCTACCTCTCTTTGGATGATATTCTTCTATTTATATCTTTTCTTTCTTGGGCTTCAAGGCTGGGCCCACCTTCAATTGGTCGTATAACTATTTACTCGGCTCTTTTTGTTGCAAGCCGCCCTTCACTCGGCCCCTTACTCAACTGGTTATTTGGCCGAATAGGGTACCTTTAGATTTGTGTATAAGACGGGGCCGAATGCGATATATGAATTTTGACTCTCCAGGTCCAACTATTCGGCCTCTTTACGTCTCCTAATATTCGGCCCCCACAATTGCCCCCCAAACACTCCACTAACGATAGTTAGCTGGTGTGTTTGGTTTCGAACTCGAAAAGTCAAAGCCGAAATTCAGCGGTTAACCTCATTCCAACGTAGATGTCAGAGCACACGCCTTTCGATCATCATTTCAACTTCCTGCCTCTTCGTACGCTTCCATTTATTGTGATTTAAAATTTTGTCATCTTTTCAAATACATACACATTGTTGGATGCTTGAAGTTTTTGCACTGCCTTCCGACTCACCTCTGCAACTTCCTTTTATCCTTCATTGTCCTCTCTATCTCTTGTAAGTTCTCTTCCTCTCTGCTTTGAATCCACTTTTCCTGGTTTGTTTTTAGTTTAGCATATTCCTATAGGTTGACGAAAATGGCAAAGCATTTGAAAGACCTCCTCTCTGCGGATCGAGTCTCTGGCTTTTGACGGCATTTTTCTATCCCTGATGATGTCCGATAGAAGGCACTCTTGATATGGAGAGGGCTGATGAAAGCACAATCGTCTTCCCTCTCTTATCAATTGCAGAGGGCGGAGTCCGTTTCCCGTTTCATCCACTCCTTAGGGCCGTCCTTCGCCATTGGGGTCTAATCCTTTCCCAACCCAATGTCAACTTTTTTAGAATCGTAATGGGGATTATAGAATTAAACCGTCACCTTAGGATTAACCTCGGCATACCTGCTATTCGGCACTGTTATGTCTTGGCCAAGTCTTTTGGCCAGCATGGACGCTATTTCCTTAGGGCCAAGGACACCGACCATCAATTAGTGACTATGCTTTCTAGCTCTACCAAGCGAGTCGATGATGTCATGGTCGTTGTCCAAGGTAACTGGGAATTCGGCGAAGGTGAGGACCACCTAGATCCTATTCCTAGACAGAGGGGCGAACCAGGTGGCCATATAGCTCCTTGCGTTCATTTTTCTTATATTTACAAGGCTTCATTTTTGCGGTCTCATAGTTTTGCTTGTGCAGGGAACGATTTGAAGAAAGTTTTGATTTCAACCGGCGACGCCGTTGTTGAGGAAATTGAAGTCGCGCTCAAATACTTCGGCCGTCCAAGCCTTCAGAAATAAGGGAGGGCAGCCCACATTCTTCTTCGATACAAGCCGACGTATACAACGTTCTCGGCGGCAGAAAACATCCCAATTCCGTGGGACGAAGAGTTTCTTACGGCTCTTATTTTAACCAACTTCAAAAACTTGTGGCAAGTTAGTTTGGACGGATCCGACTCGGAGCAGGCGGAGGTAACTAGGGTCGCTGAAGAGTCAAGCCAGTCCGAAGTCGAAGTAGAGGAGGCTTTGAAGTTGGCCTTTGAGGAAGTCGGCCTCGATTCAGCCAACCCTCCGTCCACTTCGAGCCGAGGAGACCTTCCCTTCGACGACATTTTTACTGGGTTAGAAGACCTTCCAGCGCGTACCCCGAAGACATGGCCGGGTTGTCCCTCACAAAACTCGCCAAACAGAAAAACGTTGAGAGAATGACCGCGCGGAGGAGAGCAGAGGCCATTCGATCGGAAGTGCCACCCGCCGCCGATGCTGAGCCCTCCCTGCCTGTTATTGAGGAGGAGACGGCTCAAACCTGAAATGCCGAGTCAGATACGGTTGTGCAGGTGGACTAGGAGGCTGAGCGAAGGGCGGAGAAATGTCCTGCCGAGTTCGAGGCCAGCTCTGAAGAA
Source organism: Camellia granthamiana (assembly GCA_036172215.1). Taxonomy (NCBI): domain Eukaryota; kingdom Viridiplantae; phylum Streptophyta; class Magnoliopsida; order Ericales; family Theaceae; genus Camellia; species Camellia granthamiana. Next base: position 60,806,869 of record CM069903.1, on the reverse strand, counting down.
AACCAGGCTGACAAACGGCCGCGTTTAGAGGAGTCGGATGTGGTTGTGCCTTTTGTCATTCAACCAAAGATAAAAAAAACATGCTGATCTCCTCTGACGCGTTGGCTATGAAAGATCCAGCCGTGGCGTTGAGTATGGCTGCGTCGGTCTCATTGCCGGCTAACAAGGCGGCTTTCCGGGTAGAGCCAGATCTGTTGGCAATAGCGTTAGCCACTTAATCGGCTCTTCTGGTATATTCCTTGATCTTGTCTTTCCCTTTTATGCATGTATTGTTTTGGTTTTAATTTCCTGTTTTGCAAACGGTCAGCAGGGTAGCCGAGATAGGCTGTCGCCAGCATGACGCCATTAAACGAATTGGCCGTTTACAATCGAAAGTTGAGGGCCAAAGGAGCAGGGCCGAGTTCAAAGCAGCGAGGGCGAAGATGGAAGGTGCAAGGGCCAAGGCCGAGATGGAAAGGGCGAGAAATTCAGACCAGCTCAGATTGGCTGCCGAGGAGAGGGCGAATGCGAGCGAAAATGCGCTCCGAGGCGATTGCCAAATTGGAGGCTGACTTAGGAGAATTGAAGAAGGCGAAGGAAGTAGCTGACTCTGAGGCTTCTAAGGCGTACGAGGCTGGGCAAAGTGCTGCCCTCGCAAGTTACGTGGAAGAAGTCCCCAAATTTGAAAATCGGGGATTCAAGCATGGCTGGCTCAAAGCCCTTGATGTTGCTAATGTGACATTGGCTATGCCAATTCCATATGAGCAAGTGGACGTTGAGCCACTGGAGTCTGACTTCGAGGATTGATTAGGGCGACATTTTAGTTGTTTTTGTTTAAGGATTTTGAATGTATTGTTGCAGTTTTTCGTTTAGTAGTTTTTATGTGTAAAATGACTACAGTTTTTAAGTTTTTGCTAGGCATTTCCATGCGAACTTGTAGCTTTTTGTTTAGTAGTTTTCATACGTAAAATGGCTACAGTTTGTGCCCAATTTACTAATGAAAATTTCCTTTGCACTTTGCTATTATTTGTGCTTGATTTTGCTATTGATGAATGGTATTGCTTTTCGCTACCTTGGATAAAACATTCGTGTACACTTGCCGATTAGATAACTAGGCAATTTAGTAATTTCGTTACCTTGGATAAAACATTCGTGTACACTCGCCAATTAGATAACTAGGCAATTTAGTAATTTATCCTCATCGAATAGCCGACCAGATTAATAAATCTGCCATTGTCCCAGCCAATGTATGAACTCCGAAAGCCGAATATCATTAGTTTATGGAGTGGCTGCGGCATGAATCGATCGGCATCGGGATTAGATATTTGGCCAATCAGATTAACAAATCTGCCCTTGCCCCAGCCAATGTATGAACTCCGAATGCCGAATATTACTAGTTCATGGAGTGGCTGAGGCACAGATCGATCGGCATCGGGCTTAGATATTTGGCCGATCAGATTAATAAATCTGCCCTTGCTCCAGCCAATGTATGAACTCTGTAAGCCGAATATCATTAGATCATGGAGTGGCTGCAGCGTACGTCGATCGACATCATTTTGGAGTTTAGCATTAATGAAATCGCCTTGGGGGCGCTATACACGTTAGGAATAAATAGGGTGGGTTCTTCACACCCGTAATTCCACTTATTGTGTTCAGACTCAATTTAAACCAATTTGTTGCGGGAGGTGAGATAAGTGCGAATGTCAAATAGACTGTTCTTCAACAGCAGATGAGAAGGGCGGACATTGGCTAAGCTTGATATTGAAATGAATTGCAGCAGCGAGCCCACACGCACGGGAGGTAGGACGTCCTGGGAACGGGAAAAACGTCATCCCGCAAGTCGTTGAAGCAAATCACCCCGAAGGGAAAAACAACAACGGGGCAGCTCCCCTCGACCGCGACCGAGAAATGAGTCCGATGCGATGCCGCGACTGTTGAGTTTTGCGGTTTTTGTAGGGAATAAACCGATGATGAAGGCGGATTCTATTGTTAACGACCAAGGTGTAGCAGTCGAGTTCGCTTGACAGATTTTTCCACTGAAAGTCCAGCAATCGATGGTTGGTCAACAGGATTTCGAAGTGTTTCGAGAGGGCATCCATGGGGCAGTGAGAAGGCTATATACCGCCTATGAAGTCGGCATGCGTCTGCGCACTGCGCGGCGGGAGATAGAGAAGAAGGACGAATGAATTCGAACCTTGGAGGCTCGTGCGGAGAAGGCCTAGCGTGAGCTGAGGAAGGCCCAAACTGCCGAGCCGCGTGCAGCTGGTCAATCTAACCCGATCGTGGAGGAAAGAGTGACCCAACAGCTGATAAATCATGGGATTGCCAATAGAGATATGGCAAGCATGTTTGCAGTAGAGACTGTAAGGTCCGTGGGTTATGAAAAAGGCTTCCACAACGGCCAGAAAGTCAGGATAGAGAAGATCAAGGAGAAACTCATAGAGGAGGTATGCTGATGCGAGAATTGGGGCTTTAGGCATGGGTGGATTAAGGCTCTTCAAGCTGCGGAGGCACTCCAAGGAGCAGGAGTTGAATCGGCGTTGCCATTATACCAATGTCATCACTTTCCTTTTGGTGCTGTCGAAATTGAGAAGAGCGATGACGAGGATGATGCCGAATAGAATTGAATATATTGTAAATGCTCCAACACAGATTGGGCGCCAGCTATGTATCTATTGGTTAACTTAATAAAATACTTTGTTTTAAATGTTTGCGTTTCATTTTGAATGTTTGCATGCTTAATTTGTTTATACGGTTTGCGCCAGCTCAACTTAATTAAGCATTTCATTTTGAATGTTTGTATGCTTTAATTTGTAGACGGTTTTTGCTAGCTCAACATAACGAAGCATTTCACTTTGAATATTTGTATGCTTTAACTTTCGTCGTGAAGGGTGCTCCAAATCCGGAGTCTTATTCGGCCCAAACGTGTTATGCACGGATGGGGCTCCGAATTCGGAGGCTTTTTGTCTTGGCCAATCGTGATATCTACGAAGGGCACTCCGAATCCGGAGTGTTATTCGGCCCATAAGTGTCATGCATGAATGGGGCTCCGAAGCCGAAGGCTTAATTGGCCCAAAGGTGTCATGCACCAATGGGGCTCCGAATCCGGAGACTTGGCTTGGCCAATCGTGATATCCACGATGGGCGCTCCGAATCCGGAGGCTTTTGAACTGAATTGCGCGATGAGAAAACGGGAAACTTTGCATTGCAAAAGTGAAATATGTACATGGCGAACCATTCAGAACAAGTATTGAGTCCCACAAGTCGGGTCAATGATAGAATTTACGTAAATGTGTGGAATTCCAAGGCCGTGGCAGACTTCTCCCAGACATGTCTTTGAGCCGATATGCCCCTACTCCCGCGACTGAGTCGATCTAATAAGGGCCGTCCCAGTTAGGACCCAATTTTCTGTCGGCCGGATTTTTGGCAGCTGGAAGCACTTTCTTCAGCACCAACTCTCCTGGTGTGTAGCGGCGCAGTTGAACACGTTGATTATATGACTTAGCAAGCTGCTACTAGTACTGTGTCATGGATGCAAGGGCGTGGTCTCTCCGCTCTTCAATCAGAATCAAATCCAAGGCCAACATCATGCCATTTCGGCCCAAATAAAAAACTGTTGATTTCAAAGTTGGGAGGCCGATCTCCAAGGGGATGATTGCCTACGTTCCGAAGCACAAAGTGAATGGCGTCTCCCCAGTGGACAGCCTCGGAGTAGTGCGATGAGTCCATAATACACTTGGCAACTCTTCGACCCATCTTCCTTTGGCTTTCTCCAGCCTTTTCTTGATGCCATCTAAAATAGATTTGTTGGAGGCTTCAGCTTGGTCGTTACTCTGTGGATAAGCCAGGGAGGAATAGTAGGGCCGAATACCATACTTGCTACACAGTTCCTTGTAGACACCGCAATCAAACTGGGTGCCGTTGTCTGAAATGAGTGCTCTTGGAATGCCGAATCGTGTTATGATATTTCTCCATACAAAACGCTTCACGTTGGTATCTCGGATGTGCGTTAGTCTTCCGCTTCTACCCATTTTGTGAAATAATCTGTTGCGACAATCAAAAATCGCCTGTTACCCGGTGCACGAGGCAGTGGTCCGACGATGTCAAGTCCCCATTGGGTGAACGGCCAATGACTGGTTATAGAGCTTAACTCTTCAGCATGCAGGTGGGTCAAAGGAGAGAATTTCTGGCATTGTTCACACTTTTTCACGTAACATTCGGCATCGGCTCTCATTGTCGGCCAGTAATACCCCTGTGTCACAGCTCGATGAGCCAAAGAGCGCCCGCCAGAATAGGTGCCACAACTGCCTTCATGTATTTCGATCAGAAGTGATTCGACTTTGTCTGGATGAACACATTCCAAGTATGGACCAGAAATGGATTTTTTATAAAGCTTTCCTTGCGGATCCAAGTAGTAGCACAGGGCTTTGTTTCGCAGCTTGTGCGCTTCTTTCTTGTCCGCTGGGAGCTGTTCAGAAGATAGGAATGCAATAATGGAGTCCATCCAACTTGGTCCTGACTCTATGACATTGACCTGGACTTCCTCAGAAGGGCTAATGCTCGACTCTGGGATGAAACCAACTTGAATGGTCCATTTAATCTCTGAGTTAATGGCAGAGGCTAGGCAAGCCAGGGTATCTGCATGTGTGTTCTGGTCACAGGTTATTTGGTTCAATTCATGATGGTCAAATTTTGCCAGCAAGGAATTTGTCGTTTTTATGTAAGTGGCCATACGGTCGTTTTTTGCTGCGTACTCCCCCTTTAGCTGATTGATCACCAATTTTGAATCGCAAAATATAAGCAGACGCTGAGTACCTAGGAGATGTGCATTCCATAAGCCGGTTAGCAGGGCCTCGTATTCGGCCTCGTTATTTGATGCTTTAAAGCCGAGTTTGACAGTCTTCTCAATTATTGCCCCGTCGGGAGCCATTATCACTACTCCGGCCCCGCTGCCTTGTTGATTGGAGGATCCATCACAGTACAATTGCCAAATGTCCCCAACATAAATTCTCCAGTTCGGCTTAGGTTGAATTTCATCAGACTTGAAGTCGGCAAGACCCCCAGTGAATTCAGCCACAAAGTTGGCAAGCACCTGTCCCTTGATTGAGGTTCTAGGCAGAAACTGAATATCGTACTGGCCGAGTTCGAGAGCCCACTTTGAAACACGCCCTGATGCTTCTGCACTACAGAGTACCGACCGGAGGGGGTGGTCCGTTAGTACCCCGATGGTATGCCCTTGAAAGTAATGCATCAGCTTTTTTGCTGCCATGACGAGGGCCAGAATGAGTTTTTCCAACGGAAGGTAGCGTGTTTCGGCATCAACCATTGCCTTGCTCACATAATACACTGGCCACTGCTCCCCCAGCTTTTCCTTTATCAGTACGACGCTGACGGCCCGGTTGGAAACCGCCAGATACAAAATGAGTGAGTCACCTGCCGAAGGTGTTGTCAAGAGTGGAACTGATCAGAGGTAGGTCTTGAGGCCATTGAAAGCGGCTTCACACTCGGAGGTCCATTCAAAAGCCTTGCCCTGCCGTAGAGTATGAAAGAATTGTCGGCAGTGATCTGTGGACCGACTGATGAACCTATTAAGTGCGGCGGCCATCCCCATCAACTTTTGAACCTCTTTCACTGAACGAGGGGAGCCGAGCTCCAAGATTGCTGTGATTTGCCTTGGGTTGACTTCGATTCCTCGGTGGTTGACAATGTAACCCAAGAATTTGCCAGAGCCGATCCCAAATGCACATTTGGAAGCGTTCAGCTTCATTTTGTATTTGCGTAAAATGCCGAATGTCTCTTCCAGATCGGCTAGATGAGTTTGCTCTTCTTTGGACTTACCACCATATTGTCAATGTACACTTCCATAGTGTGGCCGAGTTGCTCCTTCAACATGGCAGTGATTAGTCTTTGGTTAGTTGCCCCTGCATTCTTCAGCCCAAAAGGCATAACCTTATAGCAATAGGTTCCTCTTGGGATGAGGAATGCAGTTTTGTCTTGGTCCTCCGGATGCATGGAAATTTGATGGTAGCCTCTGTAAGCATTGAGGAAGCTCATACATTGATGGCGTGCCGTCGCATCTACAAGTTGGTCTATTCTGGGGAGGGGAAAACAATACTTGGGGCAGGCTTTGTTTAGGTTCGTGACATCAATGCACACTCGCTAAGTCCCATTTTTCTTCTTCACAACCATAGTATTCGAGAGCCATGTAGGGTAGGTCACTTCCCTAATTGCCCCAGCGTCAAGCAACCGGTCAACCTCTTCAACAATGGCGGCAGTGTGCTCTGCGGCTGACCGCCGGCTTTTCTGAATAATCGGCTTGCATTTAGGGTCAACATTTAAACGGTGCTGTGAAATAGACGGATCTACACCCGGCATCTCATATGGAGTCCATGCAAATACATCAAGGTTGCCGAGCAGGAAGGAAATTACCTGTTGCCTGTCGGCTTCATTCAGGGAGGCGCCGACCATGAAGAACCTGTCTGGGTTTCCGTCAATTTCAACTCGATCTAGGGCTTCCGTGGCCATTTCACTTGGGTGGCGCCCAACATCGTCGAGGCTCTCTCGATCCGGCACCTCAATAGAATTCACTTGCAACTCTTTTGGCATCTTTCCAGCACGGAGATAACATGCTTGTGCCGATTTCTGGGAGCCACGGATTTCCTCAAGGCCGCGTTTTGTCCGGAAGTGTAGCAGCTGATGATAGGTGCTTGGCACGGCCTGCATAGTATGCAACCAAGTTCGCCCCATGATGAGATTATACGGCGATGGCAGCTTGACAACCAAGAATTCCACATCCACTGTTCGGGAGCCCGCTCGAATGGGCAGTTTGATTTTCCCCAACGGGTATTCTGGATTGGCGTTGAAGCCAAATAATGGATAAGGAGCTGGAGAAAGATTCGATTCGGAGAAGCCGAGTTTGGTGAATGTCTTGTAATACATAACTTCTGATGTGCTCCCTGGATCAATGAGTATGCACTCAACGGTGAATCAGTTTACGCGTAACTCAATTACCAAGGGATCGATGTGGGGAAGTGTCACTCCGGCCAAATCTGAATCATCGAAAGCAATGCTCGCAGCTTCATGGGGCTGTTTAGCCAGAGTGAGTTGATTTTGAGGGTCGGGATTCGACGGAATTGTATGCATCGCGGATGACATTGGCAGGCTATATATCATGTGGATCACACCGAGTGGAGGTGAATCCTGTCGTAAGGCTATTTCTTTGGCTGAGTTACCTTTTCGGACGTACTGTTGTAGCCGACCATCTTGTACCAATTCCTCCAGGTGATCCTTCAATGCATAACAACTCTTAGTATCATGGCCGTGATCCTTGTGATACTCGCACCGCCTATCCCGTCTTCTCGTGTCAGGAGGTCCCACCATTTTCGATGGCCGTTTGAAGAACGGAAGGTGTTGGACTTTGGACATAACCGTGCTGATCGGCTCTGACAACTCCATATATTTCTTGTCTGCTCGCCTTGTGTGCCTGCTATTGACTTGCAGTTGTTCATTTGCTCGGTGGGAGCATTGGTAACTTAATCGGCGAGAATCCCATCTCTTGTCTCGTTTAGCCCGATGCCATGGTTTAGGGCTTTGAGGTGGTACAGAATTTAACAGCTGAGCAATTTTAGAAGGGGTCATCTTGTTGGCCATGTTTCCGACTTTAAACCGTAAGGTGTCATCTTCCACTTTGCAGTATTCCTCAACTTTCTTCATTAACGACCAGACTGTTTTGGGGGGTCTCTAGTCAAGGAACTGCGGAGAGCACTATCAAGATGCAAACCCATTTTAAAGGCGGTAATGGTCATGGAGTCGTTGCAAGCATCATCGATAAGATTAAAGCATTCCCAATAGCGCGCCGAATATGCTCGTAAGGTTTCTCTCGGCTGGATCTGCATTCCCCAGAGAGAGTCGGCTTGCTTCAGCTGGACCTCGTTGGGGATAAATCTTGCCCTGAAGGATTTCTGTAGTTGATGGAAACTCTTAATCGGCGCCGGCTCTAACTTATAATACCATCTGACTGCCAATGACCCCAAACTGCTCGAAAATATTCTGCACATGAGAGCCTCGTCGTCTGCTTGTAGCATTATGGCTTGCTTATAATGACGGATATGATCAGTCGAGTCTGATTTCCCGTCGTACAGGGTGAACGACGGGGCTTTGAACTTCTTGGGTAGCACTGCCTTTGCGATCCATCGCACGAAGGGATCATGCTGGTCTTCTTCATCCGAACCATTTTGTCTTCGCTTATGCCTTACACGTGGACTCTCTTAAGAGGAACTGGTAGTTTCGAGTCGTCCCTTCTTTTTGGGCTCTGGGGATAATGAGTCAGAGTCGCTGTCACTATATTGCTTCCGAACTCGAGGTCTTCGACCACCAGCTCTCAGAGGTCGTCTCGGATCTTGGCGTGTAGCTTGATTGGATTTTGCTACTTCCAAGGCCAAGTCCTGACGGAGGCGCTCGTTCTCAGCGATCATGTTTTCCAGCCTCTGTTCGTTTTGCTTCGCCTGTTCCATGATTGCTTGCATTGTCTCATATGCTGAGGTCGATGGCGAGTTCTGGGCAAGTGAGTCGAAGTTCAAGGCACGTCTTGTGGTGATAGTCTCCGATCCAAGCATGTTTGTTGGAGTGAGGTCGTCTCTCTGTGTGGTCTCGTCAGTGACTATCGGAGGGTCTTCCGTTACGTCCGCCATGGATGTATTTGAGTATTCCCACAAACGGCGCCAATTGTAGGGAAGTGGTTTTGGAAATACTCTATTGATCCACTGGGACGCTCGAGATCCTCAGCTAACAACCTGAAAAGGAATAAACACTCCGGTCGGGGGTGCCGGAATTAGCACTCCGACGGATAAGTCAGTAAATACTCTCTTGATTGCTTGTATCTTAAGTTAAGTGTACGAATTCTCATCTACCTCTGTCTGGATGATATTCTTCTATTTATATCTTTTCTTTCTTAGGCTTCAGGGCTGGGCCCACCTTCAATTTGTCGTATAACTATTTACTCGGCTCTTTTTGTTGCAAGCCGCTCTTCACTCGGCCCCTTACTCAACTGGTTATTTGGCCGAATAGGGTACCTTTGGATTTGTGTATAAGATGGGTTCGAATGCGATATATGACTTTTGACTCTCCAGGTCCACCTATTCAGCCTCTTTACGTCTCCCAATATTCGGCTCCCATACTGCCAGATACCTCTATTGCACAGTAGAACACTTACACTATTTTCCTCCTTAAGACGAATTCTGCTCTACTTCAAAAGTACACTGCTGGATTTTTGCACAGGTGGTCGGCAGGCTAGAAGTAATGGCCTATCATCCACCAATGATGGCCTGCCGTCCATAGGAGATGGCCTGCTGGCCACAAAAAGTGTCATGTCGGTTAGTGTTGCCTGGTTCTTTCTGCTGTAACAGAGAGCAAGCAGAGCAAGAGCAGAGTATCTTCCAAGGTTGTTTGCACAACTTACCCCTCCTTATCATTAAGCAGCTCAAAGGAGTGGCAAAATTTGATTCATAAACCATCAATGGATGCAATTTCATTGCATGATTGCTTATAAACCAAAAGTGTGCAAGTTTAATGAATGCAACAAAACAAGACTCTCAGAACCATCTCCCTATGGAATGATCAAGGGAAGTAGTTGACAATAAATCTTGAGCCGTTTGCATCATTCATGAGTATGAAACGACCCAAGACTCAAGGGTTCAATTAACGTCTGATTGAACCCAAACCAAATTATTATCTTGCCCCTTTTTTAGTCACCAATTTTATTACTCCATTTTAGTTACCTCTCAATTCTTTAATCAATTAAGTCCAAAAGTGAGTTTAAGTTCTCTAAAGGAGAGAAGTGTCAAACCAAGAGTTTGCTTAAGGCATGAGAGAGATGTCATGCTTTTGATAATGAACCCCTAAAAGGGATTAAACCATTAAGCATGACAACCTCAATCTCAAGCTTGAAAGAACAATAGGTTTGAAACAACTCTCAAAGCAAAGAAAAATCCAAGAAAGGAGAGAGGTTGCAGAGGTGATTAAAGGTGATCACAAGTAAGGAAAGCATGAAATAAATGTTATCAACTCAAATAGGATGGTGGCTAAGGCCTAAACCACCAAACCTATGAGGATAATTGCACTACAAGCATGCAATACAAGGCTCAAATGCAATGAACACTTAAAAATAGTCTTAAATAGTGTTAAAGAAGTCCTAAAACATGCTAGAATTAAGACAACAATAGTTAGAACAATAAGCTAAAACAATAAGCTAAAACTTAGAACATGCTAGGCTAGTAAGCAAGACACAAGGAGGGGAGGCTAACCTCTCCAATTTTGGACTTCAAACCATAATTTTAGCCACTGAAATAACTTTGAAAATTGGTGTTTAAAAGCTCAAGAAAATATAGTGTAAAGATGGGAAACACAAGAGTAAAGGCCTTGAAAGCAAGATGTAAAGAAGGGTGAACCACCCCTAAACCCTTATTGGCCTTAAACCACAAATTTCAGCCTAAAAATACAGAGTTTATACGGCCCAAAAACATTGGAAAAATAGTAAGAAAAAGACTGATTAAAGCAAGCAGAGAAGTAAAGCTTATACCTCTTGAAGAGAAGAACTAATTCTAGGCAACAAAACCACACTTGCACACCCTCAAGAGCTTAAGATAGGCTCAAAGGTACCTCAGCTCAAAAATGGAGAGGTTTGGTTAAGAGTGTATATGCAAAGATGTAAGAAATTTGCAAGAGAGAGAGAGAGAGAGAGAGAGAGAGAGAGAGAGAGAGAGAGAGAATTGTAGAGAGAGAAAATATTTTGCTCCAAAACTTTCTAACGTTCAAAGCAAGATGGGATGTCCTTTATTTATAGAAGAACATCACTCTTCCTCAGAAATATCAATACATACACATGTAAGAAGGTGCATGCATCTGTGCCAACAGCTGGTAGAGTTGGCAGAAAAATATCTGCAAAACACATTTGTGGCTGGCAAGCCACATTAGTGGCCAGCAACCAGAAGTAGTGGCCGACAGACAATAGAAGGGACCGACAGCCTACAAGGGGTTGTAGGCTTGAAAAACTTGGTTTTGGTCAAAAAATAAGGCTCCAAGTGTGTAGGGTTTGAAAGGCTCAAAGCTGTGGCATTCCGGTGAGGACCCTAAGCACTTAACAAGCATATACACATTCATTATTGGGTGTGCAAATGGTGACGTCCATGTTGTAAGGGCGGTCAAAAATGGTTTGTCTACACTTATATGTGAGTCAAGAAGAAAAGAGGGAGCTCATTCTTGAGTCCCTCATTTTCTGTTGGGAGAAACTTAGAAAGACAATGAGGTTGAGAGCTCAAGGGTGTAGACAGAGAAACCCACTTTGTGATAGAAGTTGAAGGCAGAACAAGGGGAATCAAAGGAAAATCAACCCAATTTGTTGAAATTAAAGTTTAAGGTATAAGATTTATGCTTGATTTATGTAGAATCTCCTTATTATACTTGAGATTGAGAAGGGTTTGGAATTATATTTCATGTAATTAAGAGGAAATTAGCAAGAAGATGATGAAATTAAATTAGATTTATGATTATGAAAATTAATTATTTTGGGGTTTGATTTTGGAATATCATGCATGAATTGAGGCTAATTTCTACATGCATGGACAAATCCTACAAGTCTTATTACTCTAATTATACATGTATCATAGATTTCTTAGAATTGATTTCGTGTTTTGATGAAATAATAACTAAGCTTTAGAAAATTATGAGTTTATGAACAAATGAGTTCAATTTTTAAATTAAAGGAGTTTTGATGTAAATGATTTAAAATTGATCATATTTTCTTAATTAATTAAGATTTTGTGTGTTTTTAGACAAGCCATACATGAACCCAAGTTTTGAGATTACATTTTGAAAGTTTAATTCATGTTTTAGAATTTATGGGTTTGAAATTGGGTTTGATATGAAGAAAATTAATTTGGATAAATCAAGAAATTAAATATGATTTAAAATTTGACAATCAAGAATTGACTTGATTTTGATTTGAATTTCATACTTGCAAATATTTTTCTAAGAGCTTGTAGCTTTAATTTTATGTTTTGTAAGGAATGAAGAAAAGTATTGAAATCATTAAATTCAGGGATATTTGAGCTAAGAGTTAGAAATAACCTTATATACATGTTTTTGGGAGTGTTTTTGTACATTAGAACATGTCATGCATGTATTTGAGCCTTAGTAATGTGTTTTGAAGTTTTAACATTCTGGAAAACCTAGAATTCGTCATCATCGCTTTAGCGAAGAAGTTGTCGCTCGAGCGTAAAATGCAAGCAACTAGTATTTTTGCAGACCAAGGGGTCAGCTCGAGCAAATAATGTTGCGCTTGAGTGAAGAACTTGTTTCAGAAAATTTTGAAAAGCTGTTTTATGTTCTGAGTTTCGTTCTTTTTTATTTCTAAGCACTCTTAGGCATACATTGAATATTATAAATGAATTAAAAGAGTAAGAAAGAAGCCTAAGAGAATTAAACAATTTAAGAACGGAATGAATTATATTGTGACCCGATTTTTATGTGTATTATGAATTGTGTAGGATCAACTACAAGGGTGAACCAGGCATTTGAACACTGTGAGTAATACTTTAGTAAAGATATGCTCATATACTATTTTTAAATACTACTCATGCGTAAGTTTTTGGACTTTTGAATTTGAATTATGAATGAGCATTCTATTCGTCTGATTGTGCAAGACTCTGTAATGAAATTGATAAGTATGAAGTCATCTGAATGGACCAAAGGTCGTTCTGAATGAATATGAAATGGGCCTAAAGGTCGTTCTATGTATTTGATTACATGGACCAAAGGTCGTTCTGTATGTATATGAAATGGGCCCAAGGCTGTCTGATATGTGTGTCAAGGACACGAAATAGGCCTAAGGCTGTCTGAATATGAATGTGATCATGATCACGAATATGAATATGCGCATAGATATGAATATGGAAATGATAGACCTGAGGTTGTTCTGTGTTATGATTGGGCCCGATGCCGTTCTATAATATCATTGGACAAGTATTTTGGACTCAAGGTTGTTTTGCCCCTTTGATATGCCTTGAGCATGATGGATTGGACCTGAGGTTGTTTTGATTTCGATTTACATGTAATATGTATTAATGTGATTTACTTAATCAAGAATCCCATTCATACAGCCTCTTTACTTTGGTATTATTCACTGGGCGTTAGCTCACTCTTTATATATATATATAGGTGAGTGTAGACACCCCATTTTTGACCGTCCTCAAGACTTGGACATCATCGTTTGAACACTCGACGATTATCCATGTTCGTGTTCGTCTCGAGTTCTCGGAGGTTTGGGCCGCGCGCCTTGCCTCAAGACCTCTCGACTTGTTTGTTTTGTGCTTGGTTATGCACCAAACACTTGTGTTTTGCTTCTGAGGACAAGGAATGGCTTGTTGGCCATCCGCACACCTCATTGACCATGGCTTGAGGCCACTGGCCCCTTTTTTTTGCCATCGGCCAAAGGTTAGGGCCGGTCGGCACCTTTTGTGGTCGGTCGGCCACCTTTGTTGATCAATCGGCCATTTCTGCTGGTCGACCCCTTTCCATCTGCTTTTGGCAGATATTTTATGCCAGCTGTAACAGCTGGCATCCATAATTGACCCCCTCCATACACGTGTATGGAGGGATTTGCCTCTTGGTTTAGCTTGCTTTGGAAGCTTTGCAATTTTGGAATTCTATAAAGAGGGGGCTTCTCCTCCCTCCTCAAGGGTTCCAGAGGTTCTGAAATTAGGGTTAGAGAGAGTTGCATCTATCTATCTCTATATCTCCCTCTCTTTACATATTTGTGTGTGTATAAGGTTGTTTTGTTCATACTTTTGCACTAGAACACCTAGCAATACACCATCCTTGGTAGCTGAGGTCCTTGGAGGTTGATTTTGGTGTTCTTGGGTTGCTTTGAACTCAAAAAACCTGCTGGAGCATTGTTCTTGAAGAGGGTCTACAAAGGTGAGCATCTTTACTTTATATACCCCATTTTGGCTTAGGCTTTTAGCCCTTCTTGCTTATTGTTTTAAGCTTCGACTATAACTGATAAAAGTTCTAATTTTATGTGTTTTAGAACTTTGTTTAAGGTTATTTTGAGGTTTGGGGTTGTCTCCCCCCTCCAAGGCCTTGTTAGGCCTTCTTTTAGGCCACACCTTTTGGCCATTGTTTTGAGCTTTGCATGGCCTCTCTACCATTGAAATCCAGAGGATTTTCAGTGGTGGAGAGGTGGTTTTGAGGTCCAAAATTGGAGAGGGTCATCCCCTCTCCTTGTTGTCTTTAATGCTTGCATAAATGGCTTATGTGATGGCATGTGTGCTTAGTTTGTTTTAGCTTTATTTCAGTAGGTATTAGGCTTTGTTTTGCCATGATACACCTCTGTTTTAAGTTGGTTTAGACATGCCATGTATGCTTTATACACTTGTCTTGTAATCCCATGTTTTGGCCTTAACATGCATCATGTTGTAACATGTCTTTCTAGCATGATTTTGGCTCGACTTCAAGAAACTTTTGTCCATGTTTTGGTATGCTTGAGGTCTGATTTTGGTTGTTTGGGTCATCCATGACTTGCTTTGTATAGTTACAATGTAATCTAACTTGTAGGCTTTGAGTGTTGAATCCTCTAGCATGCTCTACTTGCATCATTTTAGTGGTTTGGCATCACCTAGAATGTCACTTCAGTCCATATGGTATGCTTGCATACTTGCATTTATCACCAATTCCATGCCTTGGATAGTTTGTGTTTTATGCCTCATGAATATGTCATTGCGTATGTGTAGACGTCCTTGAATGTCCCGGGAGGGAAATCCCCCGTTTTGTTCATTTGGGCTCACTACAGTTCAGGACTCAATGTCACGGTTCTTAATCTGATCTCGCAAAGTGCAATGCGAGATTGATAAATCACCAAAAAGTCCAAATCCGGCAAATCATTTTGAAAACAGATTTTTTGAAAGAAATGCCAAACATGGACTGCTTTGCCAGATACGGAGTCACCACCTAAATATTTTTTATGGGGGAATTTAGGAAACCCTGACTCGTTGCCTAAGGTCACGTGTCCGTCATCACCAAAGTTGCCTCGGTTCGGGAACTTGGGTACGATTGGGGAAGGTCACTTCGTGAACACCCCCGCTCGCCCGATCAAAGATTGGCCTCTACTAACCATGATATCGAGTTTTGAAAACATTGTGTGCTCTTATTCCGGTTATTAGCCTAGAATTACTACGTGATGCGCACAACAAAACAAGTATAGACTGGATTGCCTAAGTTTGAACAAAGCATCTGTAGACGTCTCCGAACGTCTCGGGAGGATGAATCCCGTTCTGTTCATTTGTGGGTCTACTACAGTTCAGGACTCAAATTGTCACAGTTCTTGATCTGAACCAAAGAGTCCAAATCTGGCAAATCGTTTTGAGAAAACAGATTTTGAAAGAAGTGCCAAACATGGACTGCTTTGCCAGATACAGAGTGGCCACCTAAATATTTTATTTTGGGAAATTTAGGAAACCCTGACTCGGTGCCAAAGGCCACATGTCCGTCATCACCAAGGTTGCCTCGGTTCGGGAGCTTGGGTACGATTGGGGAAGGCCAGCTATGAGCACCCCCTCTCGCCCGGTCCGAAGACCGGCCTCTACTAACCATGATATCTTGTTTTGAAAACTTTATATGTTCTTATACCGGTTATTAGCCTAGAATTACTATGTCATGCGCACAGCAAACAAGTATAGACCAAATCGCCTAAATTGGAACGAAACATTGCATGTTTGTTTTGTGAAAATGGTTTGCTACTCGCAAGTAGGCTAAAATGCAGGTTTTGCCACCCTCAAGTGGGCTTTAGAAAAGATGGTTTTGCCACTATCAAGTGGGCTTAAAACTCACAGTTTTAATGCGTTATTCCAATTTAGGCAATTCAACCTCCATCCACAGGCATTCAAGGAGTTATATCACCTAAGCAGCTAGCCTCATGGTAATCATGCAATTATGGCAACACTCACACGCATGCGGTATGCTAAAGCATAAAAGCTTACCTAGTACTCCGTGCCAAAACAGAAACTAGTTAGTAATCATGCATGATCCTAGTTCATGTTAAAAATGGCTAATGTATCACAGGAAAAATGCAGCTATAATAGGCTCGGCTATCCTAAACATGGCATGTGAAATGCGACGGATAACACGTATTCAATTTGGAATTGAAATACAATGCAGTTAGCATGATGCGCCGAGCCCGGTGCATGCAAGACAGATGAATGAAATGCAAGCATGCCGTCATACTGTATGCTAATTTAAATATGCCCTAGTCTACCATCATAAGCGGGTAAATAAAAGGGAAGAAAGACGTGGGGTTGGAAGACATACACACACTCACGCACACTTATTACAAATACGCCCTCACTCGGAGGGACCAAATAAATATTACAGTCTGAATAATAAATAAATTAATTATTACAGAAATTCTAATTACTTAACAAATTAAATGTAAAGAAGGTGGCCTCAGCCCTGCCTTGGAATACGTGAATGATGCATGCTCGAGTCTGTCTTGCCCGGAAAACCCGCACCATACCACAGCCGCCTCTGTTTTCACTGCCCTGCCTTTCCAAAGACTGCCAAAGTCCCAGAATACCTTCTATGCACGCTGTTTCACACCATCGGCTGAATGAAATGGCCACCGGCCATGTAAAATGTCCATCGGCTGCTCATGAGGGCATCGGCCACACACCAATGGCCGGTCGGCACTCTATACTGCCGGTCGGTAGAAAATTCCTGCAGAAGACAGTTTTTTGACAACACCAAGGACAGACAGTGTATGGTATGGAATTTTGGGCACATGTAAGCATGGTCATGTTTCCTATCATGTGTGGGACTCAAGGAAGCATGGCCCTTGGTCCTTGGGCCACCAATTATGCATTTTGATGCATGATGACCTAAGAGACCAAGATTGCAATTCAATGGAAATGTATGCAACACACAAATGGGGACCAAGACCCTATCATGTCAAAGTCAAGGGCCTCGGTGACATGAGAATTGAGCTGTGTTTTGTCACTTAAAATACAAACACCTCTCATCCCTCACACTTGGTTTGACACCCCAAACCAAGTAATGCAATGCATGTTATGCAAACATGGCTCAACAATGCATCCTAAGGCTAAGAAGCAAGGCATGTCAAATGCAATGCAACCTATCATGGTAAGTATGTAATGCTACACATGCAAGATGCTAATGCAATGCAAACAAGGACAATCTAAGTAATAGGATCATCATGCTACAATACCTAGTGAAGCAATCATGCAAGGAACATGAGACAAGCATGCAATAAGGGGCTTAAACCATAAAGGGGCAGACCTCAATCCACCCCAAAACAGTGGCCAAAAGTGCCTAAAACCATGGACAAAATACTCAACAAGCATATAAATCAATGGACTCAAGATTAAGGTACAAAAGGGAGCATTCAACTACCACTTCCAAGACCACTCATGGCATGGATTATTAGGCCAAAAATAGAGCTTCATGGCATCAAAACACACCCCAAAATCCAATGATATGGCAGCCCAAATGCCTAAACATACACACATGTCCAATGATCACCCTTTAAGGCACAAGATTACAACACTTCAAAGCATGAAAGAGATGACAAATGGAGGTATATAAGCATGGTATAGGGACTGAAATAGCATGTTAAATGATTCCAAATCACCTAAATAGCCTAACCAATGCATGTTCATGGGTCACATACTCAAGGCTTACAAGCCATAATGCAAAGCAATTTCATCAAGCATGCCAAACACGGCAAAATTAGTGGCCAACAGACCTAAAACATGACAAAACAACACTAATACTTTCATGAAGCTAGGCTAATACATACAAGAATCATGGCCTAAACACAAGGTGCATTTCTATGCCAAATAGAGGAATGTAAAGCAAGTATATTAAGCATGCAAGGGAGCACAAATCCAACCAAAAACAGAGATGATATGTGACCTAGAGACACCCAAAAACCTCTGAAATAGTACCCAAACAACCAAGCATACATGTTGCCTTTTAATGCCAAAAACCAAGGTAAAGAGGGTCAAAAGGGGAAAGGGGTGTCCCTCCCCTATACAAGACTTCAAATCCTCTCCTTTACCACTAAAAATCCACTGGATTTCAGTGGTAAAAGGAACCAAACACTCAAGCAAACAAAGTCTCACAAAGGAAGCACCAAAAAGGCCAAATAAGGCCTAAGAGGGTGAGTTTGAACTCAAACCACAAAATGACCTCAATGGAAGTTCTAAAGCACAAAAATATAAGACTTTTTTATGTTATACACAAAACCCAAATCAGCATACAAGACAGGTAGAAATCTAGTGCAAGTTTGGGGAAACTAAAGTAAAATGCTTACCCTTGAAGAACCCTTGAAGAACAGATGATCTAGCCACCTTCTATTGATCAAAATCAGTCCAAAAGCTCAAGAATCAACCCTCCAAGCCTCTCAATCTCGGAGCAAGGTGTAATGGTGTGTGTATTAGTGCAAAAGTAAGGTCAAAATGCACTTTTAGGCCTAAAAACATACACACAAGAGAGGAGAGAGGAAGAATCTAGAGAGAGGGGATATATGACAGATATATAGATATATATGAGCTCTGGTTTTCTTTTCAAAATGGCTAACCCTTAAGCAAGGGAGAGGAATGGTGCTTATATAGGCAAAACAAAGCCAAGAAACTTAATGGCTAAGCTAAAGAGAAAGGGTCAAGGGGTGCAAAGGGGTCTTGGCTTCTTGGAGAAGCTAAGACAGCTGGCCAAGCTTCCCCAAGAAGCTTGGCCAAAAGGGGTCAACCTTCTAGAAGGTTAGGGGGTTCAAAGGCTCACAAGAGTCATCCCCGCGCATGGGGAGTGGTGTTGGTGCATTCCAGCTGGCACAGCTGGCATGCACCATGCCCCAAGGGGTGCAGAAGGGTCATCGGCCAACCAAATAGGTCACCGGCACAATAAAGTTCCTGTCGGCCAAATATAGTGTCGACCGGCCATTGTTTTTAAGAAATCAAGGCCGGTGGCACACATATGCAGCCGGTGATGGTAGGGGAGGGCCGGTGGGGGTGTGGGGATGGCCAACAAGCCATTCCCTGCCCTTCAAGGCAAAAACACAAGTGTTTGCTGCCAAAACCGAACACGGAGCAGACGAGTCAGGAGGTCCTAAGGCAAAGCGCGCAGCCGAGACCTCCGGGAACTCGAGACGAACACAAGCATGGATAATCACCGAGTGTTCAAGCGGTGACGTCCAAGTCTTGAGGACTGTCAAAAATGGGGTGTCTACAGCATCGTATATCCGTTTGTTTCGAAAAATGGATTGAAGTTTGCTACTCGCAAGTAGGCTAAAATATGGGTTTCGATGAATTATTCCAACTCAAGCAACCCAACCTTCACCCACAGGCATTCAGGCAGTTATATCACATAAGCATATAGCCTCATGGTAAGCATGCTATCATGGCAATCACTCACACGCATGCAAGGACGCTAAAGCATAAACACTTACCGAGTACTCCGAACCAAAACAAAAACTAGTTAGTAATCAATGCATGATCCTAGTTCATGTTAAGTGGATAATGCATCGCATACAAAATGCAACTAGAATAGGCTTGGCTAATCCTAGGATGGCATGTGGAATGCAACAAATAACACGTATTCCAGTTAGATTTGAAATACTAAGCAGTTAGCATGATGCGCCGAGCCTGGTGCATGCAATACAAATGAATGGATGCATGCATGCATAGCATAAGGATGCTAAATTAAATATGCCCTAATACTAGCCATCAAAAGCAGGTAAGTAAAAGGGAGAAAGAAGTGGAGGTTGGAAGACATGCACACACGCACCCACACTTATTACACAGTTATGCTCCCTCTCGGCGAGACCGAATGAATAATATAAATTAATCAACTAATCAAGCTAATTAAGTAATTTATACAACACTTAACTAATTAACGAATCAATTAAGCTACTGAAAGTAGTAAAAGGCCTCGGGAAGAGGGATGCACGCATGCTCAGATTGGCTTCGCTCGGAAATCCACTGCCATGCACAAGCTGCCTCTGTTTACACTGCTTGGCATCTCTGAGAACTTCACAAGTCCCAAGGCACACTCTCTGAACACCGTGGGATGCAACCGGCCATAAAGGATTGTCACCGGCCACAGGGAAGTGATCATCAACCACCAATGAAGCCATTGGCCAACAATGGATAGCCGGCTGGCACTGGAGATGTCCGACCGGCCATGTTTTCCTGCAGAAACCTGTTTTGACAGCAGCAGAGGGCAAAACAGGGCATGACGATGCATTTCAAAGCAATGTTTGCACCACCACACCCCTTGTCATGTTTATGACTCAAAGGGGTATGGTACTTGACCCTCGGGCCACCAATCGCGCATTCCAATGCGTGATGGCCAAATGAGTCAAGTTGTGCATTTGGATTTCAAATGTAATGCAAAACCAAACAAACACATAAGGCCCAACTTCTATCATGGTGATTTCAAGAGGCAAGACATGCATGCAAAATGCAACCTAGGCATGTGAGCTAAGTGTACAATATGAGCATGCAAGCAAGTAATGTGCACTATGCACACAACCTAAGCAAACAAGCATACAAGGCATGTAACAACATATGCAAGCTAACAAGCATGCAAGATGCAATGCCAACATGCAAACATGCAAGACACGTAACATGTTAAGCAACCAAGACAAAAAGGAAGAATGCATGCCAAATGCGATGTGATTCAAGCATGCAACACATGCGATAGGTCAAGTATGCAACAACACACAAGGCGAGCGTGCAACAATATGCAAAGGATGGTCTTAAACTAGTTTGGGCAGCTCTCTAACAAGCCCAAAACAGCAGCCAAATGCTATGGAAATGAGGGCCAAAACACATACAAACATGCATGCACATATGGTCCAACATTTAAGCATAAAGAAGCAACTTTTAAGCACACTTAAAAGGAAACAAATATGGACAAACGACATGCATATCAAACTCTGAAAATCATGTTAAGGATGGTGCCAAACCAACTAAACAAGACAAGCAAAGCATGCAATTATGTCCAAAACCTAAGGCTCACCAAAGAGGTATTGAACTACACTTAGCAAAACCAGACATAGCATGATTTGAACAACCAAAATCAGAGTTTTACCATGTTAAAACAAAGCCAAAAACACATTGACATGGCATCCTAGAGGCCTAAACATGATGGCATACGCAATGACACTGTCATGGAGCATGAAACACAAACTCTTTAAGGCTTTAAAGTAACATCAAATGCAAGCATACAAGCATGCTAAATGGACTAAAATGACATGGTAAGTGGTGCCAAACCATTGAAATGATGCAAGGAGAGCATGGTAGAGGGGCCAACACTCAAGGCCCACAAGGGAGATTGCATGGTAGCTATACAAAGCAAGTCATAGATGACCCAAACAACCAAAAATAGATCTCAAGCATACTAAAACATGCATAGAAGCTTCACAAAGCTAGGCCAAAATCATGCTAAAAACAAGGCTCAAAGTACAAAGCATGTTAAGGTAATTTCATGGCATTACACGACAAGTATGCAAAGCAAGCATGGTGTGTCTAAACCAATTAAAAACAGTGCTATATCATGACAAAATAAGCACAAATACTAGCTAAGACATGGTCAACATGATCTCAACAATGGTGCTCACACATGAGGCTAAAATGGCACATATTGAAGGCAACAAGGAGAGGGGATGGCCCTGTCCTTCTTAGGACCTTAAAGCACCATCCCCACCACTGAAATCTCTCTGGATTTCAGTGGTGGGGAGGCCAAGAGAAGGTGGTCCCGGAGCTTACCAAAATAGCACAAAAATGGGGCCAAACAAGGCCTAAGAGGGGTCAAACAACCCCAAACAACAAAGCAACCTTAAACAACTATTTAAAGCACTGAAAAACAAGACTTTTATTAGTTATATACAAAGTCTAAAAATAGATGCAAGGATGGCTAAAAGCCTATGCAAAAATGGGGAACAAAGGGGTAAGGTTCTTACCCTTGAAGACCCTCTTCAAGAACAATGCTCCAGTTGGTTTTCCAAGCTTGAATCCACCCAAAATCTCCAAGAACAACCCTTTGATGCCTCAGCAACTAAGAGAAGGTGTAGCACTAGGTGTTTGTGCACAAAAGTAAGACTAAACACACCTAAACACACACAAAACTCACAAGAGAGGGAGATATAGAGATAGATGTATACACAAACCCTAACCCTAATCTAAGACCCTCTTGAATTTTTTTGGAACCCCCTGGGGAGGGAGGAGAAGGCCTCCCTTTATAGAGATTCACTCTTGCAAAGCTTACAAAACAAGCTAAGCAAGAGTGAAATCCCTCTATACACGTGTATGGAAGGGGTGCAAAGTGGGTGCCAGCTATCACAGCTGGCACAAAATATCTGCCAAAAGCAGATGCACAGTGGTCGGCCAGCCAAAAATGACAAATTGGCCAAAACAATGGTCGGCCGACCACAAAGAGTGCCGGCCGGCCAAACATTTGGCCGATGGCAACAAAACAATGGCCGGTGGCCTCAAACCATGGCCGGTGAGGTGTGGAGATGGCCAACAAGCCATTCCCTGCCCCTCAAAAGCAAAACACAAGTGTTTGGTGCAAAACCAAACACAAAACAGTCGAGTCGAGAGGTCTTGAGGCAAGGCGCGTGGCCGAGACCTCC
Source organism: Camellia granthamiana (assembly GCA_036172215.1). Lineage (NCBI taxonomy): Eukaryota > Viridiplantae > Streptophyta > Magnoliopsida > Ericales > Theaceae > Camellia > Camellia granthamiana. Next base: position 60,784,191 of record CM069903.1, on the reverse strand, counting down.
GGGAACTCAAGACGAACACAAACAAGGATGATCACTGAGTGTTCAAATGGTGACGTCCAAGTCTCAAGGACGGTCAAAAATGGGGTGTCTACAGTTGCCCCTCTTTGACAGAACTCGAAAGTCATAACAATGACGGGAGTGAGTGTCAAAGCCCAGAGATGACCCATTTTTGACAAGGCCGAAGACTTAGACAAAGCATACAAGCTACAGATAAGATATGCGCTCGAAGGTAGGGGCAAAATGCAAGACAATGCACAAAGCTGAGCATAACTTACGATCATGCAAAGAAAGCTGTAATGAAGCATAACATGCGATAGTTTTAAGCAATCAAACACAAATCCAACTACATTACAATGCAGAAAGGATGTAAGAGAATTATGTAATTCTCGCTACATTTCACGCGGAGAATACAATACCTGTGCGGTTCGTCTGGTCGTGCCAGCTTCAAATGAACCGTACATACAATACCGTGCCTGTAAAAGAGAGAAACTTAACAGGTACAATATTGTTAGCAACATGCATGACATGCAAGTTAAGACTGCGTAACAACGCAAGTGAAGGAGTGCATGACAATGCGACCTATGTATGACAACGCATAATAATGCGAAATGGATGCAAAATGATAATGCAATATTTACAAAATTATGTATAAACAATGCAAATGATATGCAATGCATTTAAAACATGATCAAAACATAAGCAGTTCAAAACCACACAAATATCATAAAGAGATGGAGATGCAAAGTCCGTCTACCATAGAAAAGGTGCCGACACCCTCAAACCATAATACCAGCAGTGGAATAGGCGCGTACACATGCAGAACTATGAGTGTGTAGACGGAACACAGGATACAAGTAATTGGGTGGGATGATATAAGTGGGGAAATGACCCGCTAAGGAAAGATGGTGATCCTAAATGCTGGATGCAACAAATTACACTACAATGTAATATATACAATGGATAAGGCATGCAGCCAAACCGTATCTTGCCTAGGAAAGGCATGGACACATACAAACCATGTTTAACACGAAAACGGTGTCGTCACCCACAACACTAGGTACGTACACATAATATCATAACCATGCTTCAATGTGAAAAGTACGGGCACATACCAGACCAAGCTCAACAAGGAAAGGCGCAAGTCGTAGATGGATGTGATGCAAATGCATGCAAGCTAAACTATGTACAATACAATGAATGCATGACAATGCAAGCTATGTACAATGAAACCTACATACTAAATGATGCAGTAAGGAAATGCATGACAATGCAAAGTAAGGAAGAATGCAAAACAATGCATATAAGGAAAGTTGCATGACAATGCAAGCTATGTACAATGCAATATTTACAAGCTAGAATGAAATGGATGCAGTGGGTAAGGCTTGCGGCCAAACCGTATCTTGCCTAGGAAAGGCATAGACACATACAAGCCGCGCCTAACACAGAAATGGTGCCGTCACCCATAACACTAGGTGCGTACACATAATATCATAACTGTGCTTCGACGTGAAAAATATGGGCACATACCAGACCAAGCTCAACATGGAAAGGCGCAAGCCGTAGGCGGGGGTGATGCAGTGAATGCATGCAAGCTACAATGCAATATATACAATATGCAATGTATGTAAATGTAATATTTACAGTGTATGCATGACAATGCAATATATACAATGAATGCATGATAATGCATGTATACAATGAATGCATGACATATGCACTATTTACAATGAATGCATGCCATATACATTATTTACACAATTTACAATGAAATGCATGACATATGCATGTTTATTTTTTTTATTTTTTTTGAAATGCAAATGACAATGCGAATGGACTCGAAATGCGCAACAACGCGTGCCTTTTGAGATGCATGACAATGCATGTAAACTTAAATGCGTGGCAACACGCGTCTTTTGAAATGCATGAAAAGTGCATGATGATGCAAATGAAACGAATGCGTGACAACGCACGTCTTTTGATATGCATGACAATGCACATGATCTTGAATGTGCGACAACGCACGTCTTTTGAGATGCATGACAATGCACATGAGGTACGCATGACGATGCGACCTAAAGAATGTGCATACTAATGTAGGTATGGCGTGCACACAACAATGCGAGCGAGGGATGCATGACAATGCAACCTAAGATAAAACCCGCCAAAAGTCATTCGGGCACGACAAACACCAAAGGACTTGCACCTTCAGAGGATTTAAGGTCTCCTAGACCGTATGGATTTAAGGTCACGCCAGACCGAGCAGATTTAAGGTCTCGCCAGACCGAGCGGATTTGAGGTCTCGCCAGACCGAGCGGAATTAAGGTCTCGCCAGACCGGGGAGAGGTGCATAATAATGCAAGTCGTGCGCCTTACAACACGTGTATGTATGCATAACGATGCAACCTATGTGTGCTAACCGTTAACAAGGTAAAACATTGTAATGCGACGTATTGAAAATAGCTACTAAATCTCGCAAGATACCAAAGGATACGAAAAGGATACACCTCGCACGCATTCGAGTGCTACGCACAGAAGACACGACATAGAGACCGGTTAAGCTTCGGAAATGCACTTTTCTTCCACTGTCTTGAGCAATGAAGGCCCCAAACCACATCAGAGACCCAAACAAAGGTGTAGGAGGTTCACTGGCCATCAGGGGAGGTCACCGGCCATCCACCAGCCATAAAAAAAGTCCATCGGCCAAATATTTGGCTGACTGGCCAACAATGTGGCCGACCGGCCAAATATGCCTGAATCGGGGCAGTTTGGTCAATTCGGCACGGGTCTTTAAATATAGGGCTTGAAGCCCTATTTCTTCACTTCCTACAAACTCGAAAACCCTTTGCCTCTCTTTCTAGGTCATTTTTCTTCCTTCGATCCATCGTTTTTCTCGATTTTTGGGCCCGTTTCGTTGTTTGATTCGCGAATACCTTCACATTTCGAACATTTTGAACCGAACAAAACTTTGTTTTCGGTGCCCCTTTCTCAATTTCTGCCACTCGGGGTTTGTTTCCCCCGAGTTCATCTCGATCTCTGTGCCTTTTCCGCACCCCGATCTTTTCGGCCATTTTTCACCCTCCCGGGGTTGACTTTTTTAGTTGACTTTTCATATTCTTGCCCGGTTTTCACATTCCCGGCCATTTTCGCACCATTCTCGAGATGGTGGACGACATTCCAGGCGGTGGGGCTCCCCTGGAGATAGATATGGACCCAGAGGCCGAGCTCTTGCCGCTTCACATCCAACCGTTCGACCCGGCGACCTACAGGCCGGCGATTCACGTATTACCTCCCGACGGCATTCGCCACTTCAGCAGCTTTGCAAGGGGTGTGGCACCGAAGCTCCTACTGCGCGAGCCAAAGTCACATCTGTCCTTTGGCGCCTCCGAGGTATACTCTTCTTCGTTTCATTTTCTGCAATGTAGAATACAAAACTGTAACAGTCGATTCTATTCTTTAACTGCTTGAACCATGATGCACTAGTACACTGCACACTATAGTTCATTGCAAAGACATCCACACTTGATATATGTTTGAATCTGAACACGTGCACACACACTGCATTTTTTTTTACTGAATCACTCAAACATACTGATACATCATATGCTGTAGTTCACTGCAAGCACACCGGCACTCGATATCCGTTTGAATTTGAACACGTGCACACACGCTGTCTTTCCACTGAACCATTCAAGCACACTGACACATCATATGCTGTAGTTTACTGCGAGCACACCTGCCCCCGATGTCTGTTTGAATCTGAACACGTGCGCACACGCTGCATTTCACTGACTCTGAGCATTTTCAACACTGTATTTGTAACGCCGCTTCGTGGCTGTTTGTTTTGACCACAGGGAGATTCTCATGCCCTCCGGGGGTATGGGAACGTCGCCGCATGAGGTTGGTACATGGAGTTACCTGACGCGGTTTGTCGCATCATCGACCGAGCTGGTTTCGGGACTTTCTGCATGGGGCTCTCGCGCCTTACTGCGAGCAGGCCGCTCCTTGCTGCATTGGCGGAGAGGTGGTGGGACACCACAGACTCCTTCCACTTTTTCGCCACTGGGGAGATGACGATGACGCCCTTTGATTTCTCCATGCTCACAGGCATCGGAGTGGGGGGTGATTCGATCCTCTTTGACATAGACATGGACGAGTGGGACGCCACTCAGCTTCACCTTCTCGGCACCCAGCCACCTCTCGCTCGAGCAGGGTTTGTGCGATATTCTTGGTTTGAGGCTCATTTTTGGATCCAGGCACCGACTACCCAGGAGGAGGAGGAGCAGTATGCACGCAGCTTTCTGATGTTCTTGCTGGGGACCACTCTCTTCGCCGACCGGGCAAACACCATGCCCCTTTACCTACTGAGTGCACTGGTTGACGTGACCAGGATCCGTGGCTACGACTGGGGTGGCGCAGGCTTGGCCACACTCTACGGCTACATGAGTTCATCCTCCCGCCTCAGCGGACAACTGCTCGGAGGCTACTGGCAGGCTTGGGAGGTATGTCTTCTTCTTCTGTTTTGCATTTATGCTTTACATTCTCTGTATTCTGTACACTACACACACTGCACAATACATTGCACATATCGCTTTCTGCTTTATCTGCATACTGCTTTATCTGATAAGTATACTGATATCTGTTCTGTCTCACTGTAGTTGTGGGTATACGCCTACTTCCCTAGGCTTGCCCCAGTACCGGAGGAGGAGATGCCCTCTATGATCCCATTCTCCCACCGCTTCGACGTGAGGTGCGAGCGGAGGCCTCGGGAGTCTTTCATATTCTTCCGCCGCTATTTCGATACCATTACCGCTGCAGAGGTATTTTAGAACTTGCAGTTCATTTAAGCTTCGCTTTGCATTGCATTTTCAATAGCAGTAGATAACGAACTGTATTTTGTTTGCAGATCACCTGGCAGCCATGGGCCTCATTGCCCATCGCAGTACGGGAGCGGTATGCTGGTGCCCGAGAGACGGCCCGATTCAGAGTTTTACTAGAGGGCCCCGTTTGCCGCGCCTGGTACTTGGGGGAGCGCTTTTTGCGGCAGACTGTAGACACCCCATTTTTGACCGTCCTTAAGACTTGGACGTCACCGCTTGAACACTCGGTGATTATCCATGTTTGTGTTCGTTTGGAGTTCCCGGAGTTCTCGGCTCGCGCGCCTTGCCTCAGGACCTCCGAACTCGACCGTTTTGTGTTTGGTTTTGCACCAAACACTTGTGTTTTGCCTTGGAAGGGCAGGGAATGCTTTGTGAGGCATCCCCACACACCACCGGCACTGGCTAGAGGCCACCGGCTGGCTGGTGTTGCCACCGGCACTATATTGTGCCCGTCGGCATTGTTTTGGCAAAATGACCATTTTGCCCTGCCGACTCCCATACAATTGTTTTCTGAGATATTTTCAGACAGCTGTATGCCTTTTGTTTCCCCTCCATACACGAGCCCTTTGGTTGCTTAGCTTGTAAGCTTTGGTGGCCTATAAGAGAAGGGTTCCTCTCTTGGCTCAAGGGTTAGAAAAAATTAGAGAGTTTAGGAGAGTTAGACATAGGAGAAGCTCTGGTTTAGGGTTTTGAATTCTATATCTATCTTATATCTCTCTTTCTCTCCCTTAAGCTTAGTGTGTGTGTATTGTCATACTATTGCCCACCAACACCTAGTGTTTCACCTTCCTCTTGCTACTGAGGTTCCAAGAGGTTGCTCTTGAGGTTCTTGACTGATTTGGAGCTTAAGGAAGCAACAACATCATCTTTGGTGAAGAGGTCTTCAAAGGTAACAAAACTACCCCTTTTTACCCCATTTTTGCACCTTGTTTTTACCTAGTTTAGAACTGTTTTTGTGCTTAGTCTATAATACAAAAAAGTTCTGATTTTTAAGCCTCTTTATTGTTTATCAAGAGTGTTTTGTGGTTTGAGCAAGTTTGACCACCCTTAGGCCTTGAAAAGGCCACTTTTTGTGCCATTTTGTGAGAGATCCGAGACTTTGGTGTTAGGATCTCTTCACCACTGAAATCTTGAGGGATTTCAGTGGTGAAGATGATGCCTTAGAGTCTCAAGAAGGAGGGGGCCACCCCCTCTCCTTAATGTCCTTGAAAAGGGCAAGTTTTGGCCTCCAAAGGAGCACCATGTTTGGTTGTGTTTTGAGCATGTCTTGGCTGCGTTTCATGTTTATATTGCCATGATATAACATGTTTCTAAGTTGGTTTTAGTACTCCTTGCATGTTGTGCATGGTTGCTTTGTAATGCCTCTTTGGTCCCTTGACATGCCTAGGTTGTTAGCCCTAGTTTGAGTATGTTTTAGGCCTAGATCCATGAAGCTTGTATGCTTATTTTGCCATGCTTTAGGTCTGTCCTAAGTCATTTTGGTCAATCTTAGCATGTATCTTGTAGCCTCTTTGTATTTGGCTTGTTGGCCTTAAGAGCATGAGTGTGTAGCATGCCTTGCTTGCTTTATTTTTGATGGTTTGGAACCATTCAACATGTTATTTCAGACCCTCTGGTGCGCTTGTATGCTTGCCTTAGTTGCCTCTTTAATGCTTTAGAAGCATATGTTGAATGCTCAATGTTTTGGCTTTAATGCATGCCTTTGGATTCATTTCATCTAGATGCCATCTAGGTGGTCCTTTAGGCTTAGTTTTATGTGTTAAAACTCTGTTTTTAAGTGCTTAAGCATTTCCATGTGTGGTTGTGCTAAGTGTGGTTCAAAGCCCCATTGACTTGTTTTGAACCTTAAGCCATTTGCATGCTTTGTTTGGCTTGCTTTGTTGCATGATTTGGCATCATGTTTTTACATGAATTTCAAAGCTTTTCATGTATGCTAATAGTCCATGTTTGTGCCTCTTAGATGTGTTTAAGAGTTGCTTAATTGTGCTTAAGTGTTGGTGCCTTAACTTGTGCATGTGTGCATATGTGTTTGGCCCTCTTGACTTAGCATTTTGGCCACTGATTTTAGGACTATTTGAGTTGCGTAATTCATGTATAAGACCATCCTTCCATTGGTTTGCATGCTTGCTTGAACCCTTTGCATGAACATATTGCATAGTCCATGTTGTGTGCCTAGTTGGCATGTTTAGGGTTGCATTTGTATTGTGCATGTTTGGCCTCTTGAGGTGAAATATGATGGAGGTTGAGCACCCTTGTTTGCTTGTTTGCATTGCATGCATTTGAAATCAAAGTTGCATTCTTGGTTCTTAGGGCCATCACGCATGGAAATGCGCGATTGGTGGTCCGGGAATCGAGGCACATGCCCCTTTGAGTCACTAACATGATAAGGGATGTGTTTGGTGCATAAATGGCTTGAATTATATTGTCATGCATAGATTTCCCCTCTGCTGCTGTGAGTTGCAGGTTCTGCAGGCATTCAGTGCCGGCCGGCACTATTTAGTGCCGACCGGCAGTCAACAAACAGCCGATGGCTTCTTTTTGTGCCAGTGGCCTCCTCCTTCAGCCGGTGGTGTTCTACCCCAGCCGGTGATGATCCCCAGTGCCCTGAGAGACACTCCTGGGACTTTGGCAATTTTCTGAGGAGGAGAGCAGAGGAAACAGAGGCAATCCATGCATGGCAGTGCGGTTCCGAGCCAGTCCCGAGCGCGTGCTGCATTTGGTCCTCATCCCGAGGCGATTTATTGTTTAATTAGATTAATTATTTTATTTAATTAATTTAGTTGATTTGTAATATTTTAATTAGCTTGCGTAGTTAATTAATCTGTATATTCTTTCGGTCCCTCCGAGCGAGGGCAAAGTTGTAATAAGTGTGTGTGAGTGGGTGTATGTCTTCCAATCCCCACTTCTTTCTTCCCTTTTATTTACCTGCTTACGATGGTAGATTAGGGCACATTTAAATTAGCATACCTTATGCAATGCATGCGTGCATTCATGCATTTGTTTACATGCACCGGGCTCGGTACATCATACAAACTGCATCGTATTTTCGATTTCCAAATTGAATACGTGCTACTCGCGCATTTTATATGCCATGTTTAGGGTTAGCCGAGCCTACTCTAGATTGCATCTATGCTTGTGTTGCATTAGCCATTTAACATGAACTAGGTCATGCATGTTTTGCTAACTAGTTTATTGTTTTGGCACGGAGTACGATGTAAGTATTTTTGCTTTAGCATACCACATGCGTGTGAATGCTAACATGACAGTATGCTTACCATGCGGCTAAATGCTTATGTGATATTACTGTTTGAATGCCTGTGGGTGAAGGTTGGATTGCTTGAGTTGGAACAACTCATTGAAATCCGTATTTTAGCCTACTTGCGAGTAGCAAAATCTAACACGTTTTTCGAGACAAAACGGATATGCAATGTTTATTTCCAATTTAGGCAATCTAGTCTATACTTTTGTGTTGTACGCATCACATAGTAATTCTAGGTTAATAACCGGAATAAGAACGCATAAAGTTTTCAAAAACGGATATCACGGTTAGTAGAGGCCGGTCTTCGGACCGGGCGAGAGAGGGTGCTCATAGCTGACCTTCCCCGATCGTACCCAAGCTCCCGAGCCAAGTCACTTTGGTGATGACGGACACGTGGCCTTCGGCACCGAGTCGGGGTTTCCTAAATTTCCCATTTTAAAAATATTTAGGTGGCGACTCTGTAATCTGGCAAAGCAGTCCATGTTTGGCACTTCTTTTCAAAATCTGTTTTTCTTCAAAACGATTTGCCAGAGTTGGACTCTTTGGTTCAGATTTAGAACCGTGACAAATTGAGTCCTTTGAACTGTAGTGAACCCAATGTGAACAGAACGGGAGTTAACCCACCCGGGATGCGTTCGGGGGACGTCTACAGTTTCTGGCGACTCTGCTGGGGATTTTAGAGAGCTTGACTCGAACTCGTGATATCCTGTTTTGACTACACTTATGTGTTTCTTTGCATTGCATGTGCATTGGTGCGCCTAGGACACCGTGTTGGCCATCTGCTATTCCTGAGCGGTTTGCTGGAGGCTTGTCTTGTCAAGGCATGACCATAAGGCTGACCGGTTGCGGGCTCTGCCAGTATGGGAACACAAACCCCGGTTTTACCGGGGCACCCTTTTGACCATTCGACCTAGTGCATATTCGGATCCATAGTGACCATTCCAAACTAGGATAGGTTGCTTACCCGATGTAGGTTGTTTGAAACCGCTGCGTGTATAGTGAAACCCTAGCTCCTGACAAAATAGGACAGGGAAACCCTACCCCAATATAGGGGTGCTTTGGCTCTCAATTATCTGTTATGTGCTTCTAGAGTGTATCTCTGCAGGAAAGTGCATGTCAGTTTGCGAGTTTGAGTATCCGGCCCGAAGGGCACCAGTATCAGTGTTGTTGAGGAACCAGTTATATCTGCGGGTATCAGTTCAGTTCTGGGAACAGTGATTCTGGGGAACAGTAATCAGTAGTAGAGATCAGATGTTTAACTGCGTCTGTGTTTGATCTGTTTTGGGCTGAAATGCTGTCCGTTTCTCCTTTCAGTTCAGAGAATTCAGAAAGTTGATACAGAATAGTCAGTGTTTCCCCTTGCCGAGGCAGGACTAGGAATGACGCAAAGTTCAGAAGAAATAGTGGTTATGACAGCCGCGTTGGATCAAGGGATCACCCTACAGAGTGAGGCCGGCGTAGATATGCCGCATCCTCCTAGGTCGCCCGCTACACACCCAATCTGGGCCCCCCAGTTCTATCAGGCTCGCGAGCCCACTACATTCGAGTTAATGGGGATGATAGGTGATCTCCAAAGATCTGTGGCAGATCTCGCTTACGGGATGTTAGCCTCGCCACCGGTTGCACCGTATGCCGGAAATTTTGAGCCCCAAGAGCCCCCGCTACTGGGGCGGATTGTGATCGAGCTTAATCAGTTGGAGATGGCCTCCACATACAACAGTGATGTACCAGTACCAACCCAAACCTCTCATCAGGCTGAGGCCAGAGGTAAAAATGTGGCAAAGGCAGACGCCGACCCCATGGGACAGCTGCTGTGGGCAGTCGAGGCTTTAAAAGCCGGGGGGATGAACAAACAACAAGTATCCGCGATGACAACCAAAATTGTGAAGGATGCTTTTCCCACTCTACCTGAGGGTAGTTCAAGCCAGTCGGAAAATCAGGATAGACCCCGTTATGTTGAAGCCGTTTCTCTCACTCCCAACCCCGTACCCGGGAAGGATCAGAAATTCAAGCCCGCACCTGCCGACCCGTTCGCTAGCACGTCTAGCAGGAGCACTCAGGCTTCAAAATACCAGCCCCGGGGGCGGAGGGTCTTCCATCCTCTCTACGTGCCTTTGTCTAGGGCACTTCTCATTTTGGCCAAAAAGGGGCATCTTACACCCCTCGAGCCTAGGCCGCTCCCCAAACCCCTTCCAGCAGGACATGATGCCACTCAGTACTGTGCGTACCACCAGCAATCTGGCCACTCCACCGATAACTGCTTTCGCCTCCGCCACGAGGTGCAGGATCTGATTGACAACGAGGTTATCCTCCCACCCACCTCAGCTAAATCAGTCACTATCCAGTTGTTGGATTTTGAGGACACCGATACTGCGAGTATGTAATTGGGATTCAACCGCCTGCGGGCAGCGCCTCGAGTTTTTGATGTGGCGTCTGGCACGCATTTTTGAGCATCCGCGAATGCTACTTTTGTAAATCTTGGCTTGGGTGTCGAGTTAGCCTTTTGCTTTGTTTTGAGTCTGTCTCTGTCTTGAGTCAGTCCTTTTTGCTTAAGGGTCTGTCTTGTTGTAACGAGTCAGTCCCTCTTTTGTATAGAATACCAGGTGACTCCGGGGTTGTTGCCTCAAGCACTGTTTTGTTTTGTAATTACTTCTTTTTGCTTTCTTTTTGGGTCTACCTCTGCTGTGGAGCCAGTTTACATCCGGGGAACCTGAATGAAACAGCCGCGGCTATCGTGTTCCCGTACTATTTGTTTTGGGCTAGTTGTGCCAGAGAATTCGAATGGGGTGACAGCGCATTCCACCCGCTCTTGTGTGCCCTAATAATTATTGTTTTGACCTAAGTTTTTCAAACCCTTTTGAACACTGCGGTGATAAAAAACGAAGAGGAAGGAATTCCTCGGGATTTGTAAAACTTTGATCAAAATTGAAAGAAAGAGAGGCATGCTAAGCCCTTAATGATCGAAATCATGCTTGTCAGCGTGAGTACTGAGAAGGACCCTGGCTTGATCCAGACTGGTTCCACACTGTCTTCGGCGCGAGCGATTCGTCGCCTTCTTAAAAACTTTCGAAAACAAAATGTTTTGCGCAGTCCTGCGAAGACCTGTGTGGAATCGCTCTTGAGATTACGCAACTTAGGATCGCTCTCAGCCTCGACTCGACCCCTCATTTTCAAACCTGGGACCAGCATCCAGAATGTTCAATAATTAGCTATCAATGCAAGGCCCGTGTGGCCAGACCCGAAGCAGCCCTCGATCAAGGGGGACCAAAATCGGAGCAAAAGACTAGAGTTCACCAGGAGAAGTTGGCAAAGCAACCGTGAGTGATTCTCCTGCAAAGTACTGCAACGGTCATTCTCCCGAAAAAGGGGAGGCTTCGATTTCGAAAACCATTTGGCATGGACCAAGCTACACTTTTACCCTTTGAGAGGCTCGCTGGATCGAAAACCCAGAAGGGCGACCCAGGCAAAAGTTAGAGCAAAGAAAAAATACAAAAAAAAAGGAAAAAAGAATGCAAAAGAAAAGAAAACGAAGAAAAATACAAAAAATGCAAAAAGAAAAAAAAAAGGAAAAGAAAGAAAAGAAGCTCGCAAGGTCGAAAACCCGCACTGGGCGCCTTGGCAAAAGTAAGAGCCTAAAAATAGTGAAGGTTAAAATACCCGAGTGTACCTTAACCGGAACTACGTAAGGCTTGATTCCCATGTTTGGGATACGTAGGCAACTTCATCTTGAAGTCCAGCCCTTAACGCTTTCATAGCGTCTCGGTCCATGCAATGGTTTTGATTACTTGTGCTTCTTCTAAATCCGATGTCTCGGTTGCAACAACTGGAGCTGCATGATCAACTTCCTCCTGAAGTCCAACCACCAATGCTTTCAAGGTGACTGTGTCCATATATTGTTTGTGGCCGCCTTCGTCTTCTCCGTGCGTGAGAATCCGGCTGCGATCAATCATCGATGAGCATGCCGCGGCATCGTCCAAGCAAGGGGCAACTTTCCGTTGCCTCATATCGCCATAAAGTTGCCCTGAGTTGCCGCCCAAACTAGGGGCAACTTTCCGTTGCCCTCTTCCCCCCTTTCAAGCAAGGGGCAATTTTCCCAAATTGCCTCCGATCCGAGGTTGCATATCTCGAGGAGAGGTTCTGCGCTTGTTGAGCATTGACTGTTTGCGAAAATAGTTTTTGAAAATTTTTACTGAGGTTGACTATTTTCTCGAAAATTATTTCATTTTCCAAAATCGGACCATGTTTGGACCCAAAAAGGAAAACTTTCAGTGCTTACGGCCTGACTTGCATGATTTTCAAATCAAAAATTGAACAAGCATGTTAATCTAACGTTCATTTTGATCAAAACTGTTTTAGAAAGAAAACAAAAAATGGTCAAAGTAATGAACTAGGGGCACAGTCGAGTCGGGTGTTCCGCCTCTCCTTTGTTATCAATGTACTTGCCAGAAAGGCACCCTATCTATCAGAAGAAATAGCCGTGAGGTAGCTGTATCGGGCGTGAATCCGCCGTTTCCTATTCATCCATCAATCACCCTGGGAAGGGACGAAAAATGAGAGAATAAAGAATAGAGAGGTGTAAGTAGAGAGAAAAGTGAGCAGGAGGGTTTTTGAGAGAAAAACCGAGCTCGAGGGCCGAGTGGCGTGAGAATCACACAAATCAGAAAGGGTGGGAAACCTGCCCGGAGGAATTGGCTCCTCAAGGTCTTTTGTTTTCAAGCACGTCCGTGTGTCGTGTCCTTTGATTTGTCGGTCTCAGTTTAGCTTTGAGTCTTCTCTGAGGGTATCTCGTTGTGTTTAGGTCGTGTGCCTTTTATTTTCCTCACTTGAGTCCTTTCCACTGTGTTCAGTTGTAGGCTCGATACCCAGGTCGAGAACCCTTTCTTTTTCTCAAATCGTTTGTGCTCAGAATGCTGTGCCATTCTCTACATTTATGCGAGGCAAGAGAAGAAAAGGAAATTTTGGGACATCCGAATGTTTTTCAACCTCAACTATCTCAGTTTTGGTGATCCGTCTTGTCAGATTGGGCCAATTGTTCAAAGTTTGCCGTGTGCAGAATGGACCGGATATTGTATTATGAGCTGTGTGCAGATTAATCCCCAGCAGAATATGGGCTATTTGTTCAGTTTGAGCAGTGATTTGTCTGGGTTGTTTGCTGTTAGTTGGTTGGTTATCCGATTATTACAGTGCAAGTGCTCAATTTTCAGACAACAAATCGTAATCATTTACATTTGAGGTGTAATATGATGCAGTGCAATGCAAAGTACGAGGTGTGTAAATAAGATACTTTTCAGATAAAAGTTTGTTTCATATCATCGTCTTTTCAAATACAAAGTTTTGAAGAAAGCAAAATCTGCCTGTGGCAGTACAAAGTACTCTATCTACTAAAAAGAGAAAAGTACAAGAAAAAAAAAAAAAAAACAGCAGAAGTCTGTAATCATCATCAATGGCCTCGTGCCAGGGGATCCATCCTCGCCCTCTTCCTGGGCAGAAGCCCAGGAGTATCGTCGGAAGCATCGCTGTCAGAGCTCGAGCCCGAGCTATCCCCGGCTTCCTCCTCGGACGACTCCGCCTCCATCTCTGACTCGCCATCACCTGGAACTGGTGCTCGCGAGCTACTCCCGACATGAGCGTGTCTCCCTCTGGTACGGGGGAATATCCTGCCATCCCGAGTAGAAAGGGAAGGCCCAGCCGGAGGAGCGCCGCCCACTGGCGGAATCGGAAAGGGAGGCTGAAAAATACGAAAAGCAAATGCATCAGAAAGCTGTGAGCAGTATATCAGAATGCAGTGTATGAGTACAGTGTGAATGCCGTGAGCAGTTAATCAGTGCAGAATGCAGTGTATGAGTACAGTGTGTGAATGCCGTGAGCAGTTTATCAGATTTTGTGTAGTGCATTAGTATGTATGGAACAGAGTGTGGTTTGAGACTGTGGTCAGAAGAACGTACCGGAAGACTGTAGGCGGCCATGACATCGAGGGTCCGCTGCAGCATCCCCATCAGGGAGGCACACAGCTCCACCGACTGCCGTGTGTACTCGGAGGAAGCCTGCAAAAGTATCGGATGCATTAGTATTCTGCGGAATATCAAATAAACTAAAATGGAATGACAATGCAAGATGCAAAGTGAAGTAATACGTACCGGGGGTAAGTCGGGAATACCGGCTAACTCGTGACCAGCCGGGGGAGGAACGAAAGGGATCTGGTAGGTCTCCCCACCCTGCCCCCTGTACGTCAGCATAGTGGGCAGAGCGGGCCAACCGGACCCTCGTCCCCTCTGTACCCCACCCCTGCCTCGGACTCGGGCTCTCCTCGAATATCCCACTCCTGCTCCTGCCTCTGCCCGAGCCGCCGGCACCGCAGGACTCCCTCGCTCAGTCTGGCGACCCCCGCTCAGAGGCCGTATGATGAAGGTCCGGACATACTCAGAGTAGTCGCCCTCGCCCCTATAGCCGCCCTCGTCCCAGCCAAGGGTGTAGTCCTCCATCTGCTGCAGAGAAAACCTCTCGGTGTCCCTCATGTGCTCAGGGGGGTGAACCGGGACTATCTGCTCTGGCAACCCCAGGGTCTGGCGCAGAAAACGCTCCCCCAGGTACCAAGCCCGACAGACCGGGCCCTCCAGCAAAATCCGGTAGCGAGAGGTCTCCTCCGCGCCGGCGAATCGATCCTGAATGCCTGCTGGCACCGCAGCCCACGGCCGCCAGGTGATCTGAAATTGGAAGTACAGTTTGTTACCGATTGCTATTTGAAACATACAGTAGCGAAGCAAAGTTTAAATGAACTGTAAGCAAAATATACCTCGGCAGAGGTGATGGTGTCGAATAATCGGCGGTAGAAGCTGAAGGTATCCCGAGGTCGCCGTGTGCACCTCCCATCGTAGCGGCGCGAGAAAGGGATGACCAGGGGAGTCTCCGTCTCCGGCACTGGCTCCAGCCTAGGGAAGTAGGCATACACCCACAACTGCAAAACAGATGTCAGTATGACCATCAAATAAAGCAGAATGCAGTGTAAAGCAGAAATAACAGAGCCGTGTGTTGTGTAGTGTATTTTACAGAGTGTACAGAGTGAACGGTGTACAATCAGAATAAAGCAGAGATAGCAGAGC
Source organism: Camellia granthamiana (assembly GCA_036172215.1). Classification (NCBI taxonomy): domain Eukaryota; kingdom Viridiplantae; phylum Streptophyta; class Magnoliopsida; order Ericales; family Theaceae; genus Camellia; species Camellia granthamiana. Next base: position 60,768,955 of record CM069903.1, on the reverse strand, counting down.
CGTGTGTTGTGCAGTGTATTGTGTAGAGTATGTGTGTGCCGTGTGTATAGTATACAATCAGTGTAAAGCAGAGTATGTGTGTGCCGTGTGTACAGTATACAGTCAGTGTGAGCAGTGTACAGTGCAGAATACAGAAAGTATGTAGAACGGAAATGTAAAGCAGAGAAGAAGACATACCTCCCAAGCTCGCCAGTAGCCTCCGAGAAACTGCCCGCTGCCACGGGAGATTGAGCTCATGTAGCCGTAGAGGGTGGCCAGAGCCGCGCCACCCCAGTCAAAGCGCAAAATATCTCTGACATCTACCAGTGCGCTGAGAAGACAGAGGGGCACTGTGTTCGCCCAGTCGGCGAAGAGGGTCGTCCCTAGCAAAAACATCAAGAAGCCGCGTGCGTACTGCTCCACGGCCTCCTGGGTCATCGGGGCTGCGTCGATGAGGGTGGGCTGGACCCTGAACTGAACCTCGAACCAGGAATACCTGACAAAGCCAGGACGCGCCAGAGGCGGTGCCTCGCCAAGCAAGTAGACCTGGGCCGCGGTCCACTCATCCATGTCAATGTCAAAGAGGATCGGATCACCCCCTACCCCGATGCCGGTAAGCATCGCGAAGTCGTAAGGAGTCATCGTCATGTCCCCTGCCGCCGACAAGTGGAATGAATCAGTGGTGTCCCACCACCTCTCTGCCAGAGTGGCAAGGAGAGGTCTGCAGGCGGAGAGCCTGGAAAGTCCCCTGCAAAATGCACCGAAGCCGGCCCGGTCGACGATCTGACGGACTGCATCAGGAAGCTCGGCATACCACTCTCGAGCGACGGTATTCCCATACCCGCGGATGGCATGGGAACCTCCCTGTTTACAAACAAACAGTTGCGAATCAATATGAAATGTACAGTTTCGAAGAAACAGATAAAGTAAGTACAAATCTAGCATGCGTGCAAGTCTTTCAGATTCAAACAGAAACCGGGTACCGGTGTGCTTACGGTAAACTACGGCGCGTGATGCGTCGGTGTGTTTTGAGTGGTCCAGTGTAAACTTGGTGCATGTGTGCACGTTTTTCAGATGCAAGCAAATGTCAGGTTTCAGTGCACCAGTAGGTGAACTACGGCCTGGGATGTGTCAGTGCTCCCATGGGGATCAGTGTAAACATGGCATGTGTGCGTGTTTTTCAAAGTTCTAACGGATGCCGGGTCCCGGTATGTTTCAGTGAATTACCAACGTGTGATGCGTCTGCGTGTTTGTGTGATTCAGTGCAAGTCTAGCATGCGTGCGAGTTTTCAGATTCAAATAAGCACCGGGTGTCGGTGAGTTCATGTCAAAAGTGCAATGTGTGCCGTGTGTTTGGGTGATTCAGGCTAGTGCAGTGTGTGTGCATGTGTGTCGGTCCTAAGCAGATATCAGTTGTGAGATCGACTACAATCAACTACAGCGCACAGTGTATCAGATCTAAAGCAGTTAAGGGTTGTAATCAGCTATGGCAGTTGACAGTTTACAGTTCTACGTTGCAGAAAATAAAGTGGATCAGGATGTTACCTCGGAAGCGCCGAAGGACAAGTGAGAGGCCGGCTCGTGCAGGAGAAGCTCCGGGTCCAGTGCTCGGTCGAAGCCGCGGAAGTGGCGGAGTCCATCGGGTGGTAGAATGTGAATAGTCGGCCGGTAGGTCGCCGGATCAAATGGGCGTTCACTCAGCGGTAGGAGCTCGACCCCGGGATCCATCTCGTGATCCGGGGGAGTCCCGACATGTGGAACATCGTCTGCCATAGTAATGGGGATGAGAAAATATCCGGGAAAGGAAAACCGGGTCGGAATGTGAAAGGTCAACCGAAAAAGTCAACCCCGAGCGGGCCGGGAATGGCCGGAAAGGCCGGAAGATGAAAATACACGAGAATGAAGAGAAAATCGAGGGGAACAAGTCCCAAAAAGGTGAAAATTGGGAAAGAGACTCCGAAACGGAATTTCAATCGGTCGAAAATGTCCGGAACGCGAAGAAAATCGCGAATCCGACGACGAAACGGGCGTGAAACGCAAGGAAAACGGCGAAAAGATGAGAGAAAAACACTCTGGGGAGAGAGGCAAGAGTTTTTCGGCGGTAGAGAAGTGAGTAGAATAGGGTTTCAAGCCCTATTTTAAAAGACCCGTGGCGAAAAGTCGAAACTGTCCCCGATCAGCAACTTTCTGCCGGTCGGCACTATTTTGTGCCGGTCGGCACATTTTTGTGCCGGTGGAGAAGCTTATGCAGCCGGTGGCAGCCGGTGACCACCTAGCCCAGCCGGTGGTGTTCCCAAGGCCTTGTTTAGGCTAGAAGAGGGGTTTTGGGTCTTCATAGCTCAAGAAAGTGCAAGAAAGTGCATCCCCGATGCTCAACCGGCCTCCGTTTTGACCTCAGACAGTGTCTTCTGCGTGTGGCACTCAAATTCATGTGATGACTGTATCCTTTTGTATCCTTTTGTCTTTCATAAGATTTAAAAGTTGCCCCGTGTGTGTTGCACGCATTCATCACACTCTCCGGTGCGCCGCCTCGCGTCGTCTCGCACGTCCCTTGCGACTTGCATTATTTTCCATCCGATGAGGTATGCGTGCCTCATCTTGCATTTCATCGCATTTCGAGGTACGCGTGCCTCGTTTTGCATTCCATTTTCCATCCGATGAGGTATGTGTGCCTCATCTTGCATTTCATCGCATTTCGAGGTACGCGTGCCTCGTTTTGCATTCCATTTTCCATCCGATGAGGTATGCGTGCCTCATCTTGCATTTCATCGCATTTCGAGGTACGCGTGCCTCGTTTTGCATTCCATTTTCCATCTGATGAGGTATGCGTGCCTCATCTTGCATTTCATCGCATCTCGAGGTACGCGTGCCTCGTTTTGCATTTCATTTTCCATTCGATGAGGTATGCGTGCCTCATCTTGCATTTCATTGCATTTCGAGGTACGCGTGCCTCGTTTTGCATTCCATTTTCCATCCGATGAGGTATGCGTGCCTCATCTTGCATTTCATCGCATTTCGAGGTACGCGTGCCTCGTTTTGCATTCCATTTTCCATCCGATGAGGTATGCGTGCCTCATCTTGCATTTCATTGCATTTCGAGGTACGTGTGCCTCGTTTTGCATTCCATTTTCCATCCGATGAGGTATGCGTGCCTCATCTTGCATTTCATCGCATTTCGAGGTACGCCTGCCTCGTTTTGCATTCCATTTTCCATCCGATGAGGTATGCGTGCCTCATCTTGCATTTCATCGCATCTCGAGGTACGCGTGCCTCGTTTTGCATTCCATTTTCCATCCGATGAGGTATGCGTGCCTCATCTTGCATTTCATCGCATTTCGAGGTACGCGTGCCTCGTTTTGCATTCCATTTTCCATCCGATGAGGTATGCGTGCCTCATCTTGCATTTCATCGCATTTCGAGGTACGCGTGCCTCGTTTTGCATTCCATTTTCCATCCGATGAGGTATGCGTGCCTCATCTTGCATTTCATTACATTTCGAGGTACGCGTGCCTCGTTTTGCATTCCATTTTCCATCCGATGAGGTATGCGTGCCTCATCTTGCATTTCATCGCATTTCGAGGTACGCGTGCCTCGTTTTGCATTCCATTTTCCATCAAATGAGGTACGCGTGCCTCATTTCGCATTTCATCGTATCTCGAGGTATGCGTGCCTTATGAGCATTTCATTTTACAACCCACGGTCCGGCGGGACCAAAAACACGCAGGGTCCGGCGGGACCAAAAACACGCACGGTCTGGCGAGACCTTAAACCCGCTTGACTGCATTGTCACGCGCTTTATTACGAGCACTGTCATGCATTTATGCTTCGTATCGTTTCCCACACTGGGTCCAGCGGGACCTTAAACACGCCCGGTCTAGGAGACCTTAAATCCTCGGAGGGTGCAAGACCTTCGGTGCATTGGTGCGCACACTCCATTTGCATTATCATGCATTACCCCAAAGCCGGTCCGGCGGGACCTTAAACACGCGTGGTCTAGGAGACCTTAAATCCTCGGGAGGTGCAAGACCTTCGGTGTGTTAAGTTGCCCCTCATTGCATTTGGCATGCATTTCATCGCGCTATTTTGCGCACCACACTTGCGTTGCCCCGAAACGAGGGTCCGGCGGGACCAAAAATACGCACGGTCTAGGAGACCTTAAATCCTTGGAGGGTGCAAAACCTTCGATACATCGGCATGCGTACCCCATCCGCATTATCATGCATCGCATTGTAAATATCACATTGTCATGCATCATTGTAGGTAGCGCATATGTCATGCATTACATTGTAAATATTGCATATATCATGCATCATTTACATTTTCAAAAACCAAAAAACAAACAAAAAAAACAACATGCATTGTCATGCATACATTTTGCATTCCGGTCTAGGAGACCTTAAATCCTCTGGAGATGCAATTCCTTCGGTGTTTGTCGTGCCCGAACGACTTCCGTGCTTGCGGTGAGTTCCTAGGAGACCAACGGGGACGGTGAAAACTAGAGTTCGAATGGCTCATGCCTAGAACGCAAAGGTTCGGGATTTCCGAGACTAAAGTCTGGTTTAAATACCCAGGGGGTGTACCCTCGGCTTGAAACCTGTATGGAAGCCCCATAGGTTGAGGTAGTGTGTTTATGCCTCAATTCTGGATACTGAACCAACCTAGTATACCATCCCGTTGGAAGAATAGGGAAAACTGCAATCATGGTCATCGCATCATCTGCATTGTCATGCATTTCATCCATTTCATTGTAGATATTGCATTGTAGGTTGCATGCATCCATTGCATCACCTTCCATCCATGGCTTGCGCCTTTCCTTGTCAAGCTTGGTCTGGTATGTGCCTATACTTTTCACGTCAAAACATAGTTCTGCGTGCGCTCGCGCCTTGAGGGCTTCGACACCTTTTCTATGTTAGACATGGTTCGTATGCGTACATGCCTTTCCTAGGCAAGACTGGGTTTGGCCCACGTGCCATATCCATTGTATCTATTCCGTTGCATGCATTCACTGCATTGCCTCCATCTATGGCTTGCGCCTTTCCTTGTTGAGCTTGGTCTGGTATGTGCCCTTACTTTTCACGTCAAAGCATGGTTCATGTGCATCGCGCCTACTCCTTGATGAACTTGGTTTGAGGTTGCGGCACCCTTTTCTATGTTAGACATGGCTTGTACGTGTACATGCCCTTCCCAGGCGAGATTTGGTTTGGCCCGCGTGCCACATCCATTGTATCATCTGTCCATCATATTACATTGTAGTGTAATTGTTGCATCCGGCATTAGGATCATTGTTCTTTCCTCAGCGGGTCGTCACCCCACTTATGTCATTCCACCCAATACTTGTTCTTGTGTCTGTCTACATTACTCATGGTTCTGCGTGCGCTCGCGCCTTGAGGGCTTCGACACCTTTTCTATGGTAGACAGACTTGTTACCTCCATCAATCTATTTGACATTTGTGTGGTTTCGAATCGCTCATGAATGAATCATGATTCAATTGCCTTGCATGTAGTTTGCATATAGTTTCGATTGTATTGCATTTCCATTTGCATTGTTCATACATAGTTTTGTATACATTGCATATCATTTGCATTACATTTAGATTCAATTGCATATCATTGCACTGTTTTGTGCATTTCACTTCGCATTGTCAGGCGTATTGCTAACAATATTGTACCTGTTAAGTTTGTTTTCTTTTCAGGCACGATATTGTATGTACGGTTCATTCGAGGCCGGTGAAACCGGACGAGCCGCGTAGGTATTGTATCTCCCGAGTGAGACGTATCGAGAATTGCACAATTCTTATACACCCTTTCTGCATTCTAGTGTAGTTTGGAGTTTACTAGCTTAAAACTGTCGCATGCGTGCTTCGTTACAGCTTTCTTTGCATGATCATAAGTTATGCCCGGCTTCTTGCATTTTCAGTTGCATTTTGCCCCTGCCTTCGGGCGCATATCTTACTTGTCGTGCATGTTTGTCTGAGTCTTCGGCCTTGTCAAAAATGGGTCGTCTCTGGGCTTTGACATTCACTCCCGTCATTGTTATGACTTCCGAGTTCTGTCAAAGAGGGGCAACTGTAGACACCCCATTTTTGACTGTCCTTAAGACTTGGACGTCACCGCTTGAACACTCGGTGATTATCCATGTTTGTGTTCGTTTGGAGTTCCCGGAGTTCTCGGCTCGCGCGCCTTGCCTCAGGACCTCCGAACTCGACCGTTTTGTGTTTGGTTTTGCACCAAACACTTGTGTTTTGCCTTGGAAGGGCAGGGAATGCTTTGTGAGGCATCCCCACACACCACCGGCACTGGCTAGAGGCCACCGGCTGGCTGGTGTTGCCACCGGCACTATATTGTGCCGGTCGGCATTGTTTTGGCAAAATGACCATTTTGCCCTGCCGACTCCCATACAATTGTTTTCTGAGATATTTTCAGACAGCTGTATGCCTTTTGTTTCCCCTCCATACACGAGCCCTTTGGTTGCTTAGCTTGTAAGCTTTGGTGGCCTATAAGAGAAGGGTTCCTCTCTTGGCTCAAGGGTTAGAAAAAATTAGAGAGTTTAGGAGAGTTAGACATAGGAGAAGCTCTGGTTTAGGGTTTTGAATTCTATATCTATCTTATATCTCTCTTTCTCTCCCTTAAGCTTAGTGTGTGTGTATTGTCATACTATTGCCCACCAACACCTAGTGTTTCACCTTCCTCTTGCTACTGAGGTTCCAAGAGGTTGCTCTTGAGGTTCTTGACTGATTTGGAGCTTAAGGAAGCAACAACATCATCTTTGGTGAAGAGGTCTTCAAAGGTAACAAAACTACCCCTTTTTACCCCATTTTTGCACCTTATTTTTACCTAGTTTAGAACTGTTTTTGTGCTTAGTCTATAATACAAAAAAGTTCTGATTTTTAAGCCTCTTTATTGTTTATCAAGAGTGTTTTCTGGTTTGAGCAAGTTTGACCACCCTTAGGCCTTGAAAAGGCCACTTTTTGTGCCATTTTGTGAGAGATCCGAGACTTTGGTGTTAGGATCTCTTCACCACTGAAATCTTGAGGGATTTCAGTGGTGAAGATGATGCCTTAGAGTCTCAAGAAGGAGGGGGCCACCCCCTCTCCTTAATGTCCTTGAAAAGGGCAAGTTTTGGCCTCCAAAGGAGCACCATGTTTGGTTGTGTTTTGAGCATGTCTTGGCTGCGTTTCATGTTTATATTGCCATGATATAACATGTTTCTAAGTTGGTTTTAGTACTCCTTGCATGTTGTGCATGGTTGCTTTGTAATGCCTCTTTGGTCCCTTGACATGCCTAGGTTGTTAGCCCTAGTTTGAGTATGTTTTAGGCCTAGATCCATGAAGCTTGTATGCTTATTTTGCCATGCTTTAGGTCTGTCCTAAGTCATTTTGGTCAATCTTAGCATGTATCTTGTAGCCTCTTTGTATTTGGCTTGTTGGCCTTAAGAGCATGAGTGTGTAGCATGCCTTGCTTGCTTTATTTTTGATGGTTTGGAACCATTCAACATGTTATTTCAGACCCTCTGGTGCGCTTGTATGCTTGCCTTAGTTGCCTCTTTAATGCTTTAGAAGCATATGTTGAATGCTCCATGTTTTGGCTTTAATGCATGCCTTTGGATTCATTTCATCTAGATGCCATCTAGGTGGTCCTTTAGGCTTAGTTTTATGTGTTAAAACTCTGTTTTTAAGTGCTTAAGCATTGCCATGTGTGGTTGTGCTAAGTGTGGTTCAAAGCCCCATTGACTTGTTTTGAACCTTAAGCCATTTGCATGCTTTGTTTGGCTTGCTTTGTTGCATGATTTGGCATCATGTTTTTACATGAATTTCAGAGCTTTTCATGTATGCTAATAGTCCATGTTTGTGCCTCTTAGATGTGTTTAAGAGTTGCTTAATTGTGCTTAAGTGTTGGTGCCTTAACTTGTGCATGTGTGCATATGTGTTTGGCCCTCTTGACTTAGCATTTTGGCCACTGATTTTAGGACTATTTGAGTTGCGTAATTCATGTATAAGACCATCCTTCCATTGGTTTGCATGCTTGCTTGAACCCTTTGCATGAACATATTGCATAGTCCATGTTGTGTGCCTAGTTGGCATGTTTAGGGTTGCATTTGTATTGTGCATGTTTGGCCTCTTGAGGTGAAATATGATGGAGGTTGAGCACCCTTGTTTGCTTGTTTGCATTGCATGCATTTGAAATCAAAGTTGCATTCTTGGTTCTTAGGGCCATCACGCATGGAAATGCGCGATTGGTGGTCCGGGAATCGAGGCACATGCCCCTTTGAGTCACTAACATGATAAGGGATGTGTTTGGTGCATAAATGGCTTGAATTATATTGTCATGCATAGATTTCCCCTCTGCTGCTGTGAGTTGCAGGTTCTGCAGGCATTCAGTGCCGGCCGGCACTATTTAGTGCCGACCGGCAGTCAACAAACAGCCGATGGCTTCTTTTTGTGCCAGTGGCCTCCTCCTTCAGCCGGTGGTGTTCTACTCCAGCCGGTGATGATCCCCAGTGCCCTGAGAGACACTCCTGGGACTTTGGCAATTTTCTGAGGAGGAGAGCAGAGGAAACAGAGGCAATCCATGCATGGCAGTGCGGTTCCGAGCCAGTCCCGAGCGCGTGCTGCATTTGGTCCTCATCCCGAGGCGATTTACTGTTTAATTAGATTAATTATTTTATTTAATTAATTTAGTTGATTTGTAATATTTTAATTAGCTTGCGTAGTTAATTAATCTGTATATTCTTTCGGTCCCTCCGAGCGAGGGCAAAGTTGTAATAAGTGTGTGTGAGTGGGTGTATGTCTTCCAATCCCCACTTCTTTCTTCCCTTTTATTTACCTGCTTACGATGGTAGATTAGGGCACATTTAAATTAGCATACCTTATGCAATGCATGCGTGCATTCATGCATTTGTTTACATGCACCGGGCTCGGTACATCATACAAACTGCATCGTATTTTCGATTTCCAAATTGAATACGTGCTACTCGCGCATTTTATATGCCATGTTTAGGGTTAGCCGAGCCTACTCTAGATTGCATCTATGCTTGTGTTGCATTAGCCATTTAACATGAACTAGGTCATGCATGTTTTGCTAACTAGTTTATTGTTTTGGCACGGAGTACGATGTAAGTATTTTTGCTTTAGCATACCACATGCGTGTGAATGCTAACATGACAGTATGCTTACCATGCGGCTAAATGCTTATGTGATATTACTGTTTGAATGCCTGTGGGTGAAGGTTGGATTGCTTGAGTTGGAACAACTCATTGAAATCCGTATTTTAGCCTACTTGCGAGTAGCAAAATCTAACACGTTTTTCGAGACAAAACGGATATGCAATGTTTATTTCCAATTTAGGCAATCTAGTCTATACTTTTGTGTTGTACGCATCACATAGTAATTCTAGGTTAATAACCGGAATAAGAACGCATAAAGTTTTCAAAAACGGATATCACGGTTAGTAGAGGCCGGTCTTCGGACCGGGCGAGAGGGGGTGCTCATAGCTGACCTTCCCCGATCGTACCCAAGCTCCCGGGCCAAGTCACTTTGGTGATGACGGACACGTGGCCTTCGGCACCGAGTCGGGGTTTCCTAAATTTCCCATTTTAAAAATATTTAGGTGGCGACTCTGTAATCTGGCAAAGCAGTCTATGTTTGGCACTTCTTTTCAAAATCTGTTTTTCTTCAAAACGATTTGCCAGATTTGGACTCTTTGGTTCAGATTTAGAACCGTGACAAATTGAGTCCTTTGAATTGTAGTGAACCCAATGTGAACAGAACGGGAGTTAACCCACCCGGGATGCGTTCGGGGGACGTCTACACAGACCTTAGGCGTCTCAGAGCAGATAGTTCCACGGCCACCTCCTACTCATATGAGGCATACTGAGAGGTACACTCTCGAGGAGATGGTAGACTACACGATCGGTTGGGACACCGAGGGCTTCAAGGGCGAGGGCGACTACGCAGAGTACGTCCGGACCTACACCATGCGACCTTTGAGTAGTGGCCGTCGAGTTGAGCGAGAGAGGCCCGTGGTACCGGCGGCTAGGGCAGGAGCAGGAGCAGGAGCATCGAGGATGGCTCGGGTCCGTGGCAGGAGTGGGACCCAGAGAGGACGGGGGGCTAGTTGGCCAGTACTGCCCACGACGATGACATGCCGAGGGTAGGGTGGGGAGACTTACCAGATCCCCATTGCTCCCCCTCCGGCTGATCACGAGCTAGTCGGGTTCTATGACTTGCCTCTGGTATGTACTACTGTATTTTACATCTTGCACTGTCATTTCATTTCATTTTATTTGATATTCCGCAGAATACTAATGTTTCTAACACTTTTGCAGGCTTCCTCCGAGTACATTCGCCAGTCCCTGGAGTTGACCGCCTCTGTGATGGGGATGCTCCAGCGAAGCCTCGACCTTCTGGCCATTTACAGTATTCCGGTATGTTCTTCTGACCACGGTCTCAAACCATACATAAACTGTTTCACATAATCTGATATACCGCACTGTCAACACAGCACTTGATACATTGCCCTCACGGCATCTGATACACTGCATCCCACAGACTGTTCACATCATTACTCACAGCGTTCATACACTGCACTCAGTCACTGCATTCTGTACCGACATACTGCTCATAACATTCATACACTGTACTCATACACTGCATTCTATACTGATACACTGCTCACAGCATTCATACTCTGTTTTGCGTAGCATATTGATGTGTTTGCCATTTGTGCTTTTCAGCCTCCATTCCAGATTCCTACTGTAGGAGGTGCTCCAGCTGGGCCTTCTGTTCCTGCTCGAGGAGGAGGGCGAGATGGCAGAGTATACCCCCGCACCAAAGCGAGGCGTACTCATGTTGGAAGTAGCTCTCGGGCACCAATTCCCGATGATGATGAGTCCGAGGCCGAAGCAGAGACGGAGGCAGAGTAGTCCGAGAAGGAGACCGGAGATAGCTCGGGCTCAGGCTCAGATGGTGGTGCTGATGACGATGCTCCTAGACCTTCGTCCAGGAAGAGGACGAGGACAGACCCGTAGGCCTGAGATGATCGATGCTGATCCAAACTTTTACTGCTTTTCTTTTTTTTGTTTTGCTTTACTTTTTGTTGATAGCTTGAGTACCTTGTACTGCCGCAGGCAGGTTTTTGTTTTCTCCAAAGCTATATATTTGAAAAATGATGAAATGAAACAAACTTTTTGTCTGAAAAAGTGTTACATTTGTACATTTCATACTTCACATTGCATTGCATCATATTACACCTCAATGTAAATGAGATCGATCTCCTGTCTGAAAATCAAACACTTGTATTGTAATAACCAGATAATGAACCGACCAACAGCAAAACAACTCAAACAACCCACTGCTCATTTTGAACACACAGCCCATAACACAACACTTGGTCCAATCTGCACACAGCTCATACAACGCACTACTCATTCTGAACACACAGCCCATAACACAGTATTCTGTTCATTTGCACACGGCCCATTATGAACAAACAATTCAATCTTGAAAAGACGGGATACAAAACTGGAATCTGCTGAAGCTGAAACACACTCGGACGCAATCCGGAACCCATACGTTCATTGTTTCCAAGTGACCCGGGGTTGAACCCCTGTGGTTTTACAAAAGAACCAAATCATGTTTTGCACAAATGTGGAGAATGGCACAGCACTCTGAGTGCACAAAATGATTTTAGAAAAGGGTTTTCAATTGGGTATTGAGCCTACGACTGAACACAGCGAAAACGACTCAACAATGGAAAAACGAAAGGTAAACAACCTAAACACAACGAGACACGACTCCAAACAAGAATCGAGACAAACAAAGCAAAAGACACGACACACAGACTTGTTACCGAGACGAGAGACCTCAGATCACGAGGAGCCAGTTTCTCCGGGTCTTGTTCCCCACCCTTTCTGATTTGTGACTCTCACATCACTCAGCCCTCAGGCTCGGTTTTTTTTTTTTTTTTTCTCAAAACCCTTTTGCTCACTTTTCTCTCAACTTACGCCTCTCTATTCTTTAATCTCTCATTTTTCATCCCTCCCCAGATATGGTCGGTGGATAAACAAGAGGTAGTGGGTTCATGCCCAACACTGTTAGCTCACAGCTATTTTTTCTGATGGCGTTTAGTCGATGCCCCAGCTGAGGGAATGGAGTATCTTGACCCATTCCGATTCGTGCTTCGCACTTGGTTTGATACCTCATTGCTCGGAGGATGTTGAGAGCTTTCAACCCTTTGTTGTTAACCTCAGTTGTGCCCTTCGTTGGCAGGTAGAGTGCCCTTCTGGCAAGTATGTTGACGACGGGGGAAAGACAGAACACCTGACTCAACTGCGCCCCTAGTTCATCATTTTGACCATTTTTTGTTTTGGTTTTCTACTAAAACAATTGTGACCAAGATAAGAGTTAGATTAACATACTTGTTCGACTTTTGATTTGAAAATCATGCAAGTCAGGCTATGAGCACTGAAAATTTTTCCTTTTTTTTTTTGGGTCCAAGAAAAGGTGCAGTTTTGGAAAATGAAATAATTTTCGAGAAATTAGTCAACCTCAGTAAAAATTTTCAAAAACTAACAAGCACAGAACTTACTCTCGAGATGCACAACCTCGGATCGGAGGTAATGGAAAACTGCCCCTTGTCTGGATGGCACTGCACGGCAACGGAAAGTTGCTCCTGGTTTGAATGGCAACTCATGGCAACGGAAAGTTGCCCCTTGTCTGGATAGCGCCACGGCATTTTGTAGTCAATCCTCATTAGCGATGATCACGATCAAACTCTCGGATACAGAGAAGAAGAAGATGGTCAAAACCAATATATGGACACAATTACTTGAAAGTGCGTGTGGCTAGACTTCAGGATGAAGTTTCCTACGTATCCCAAACATAGGAATCAAGCCTTATGTAGTTCAAGTTAAGGTACACCCGTGTATTAACCCTCACCTTTTAAGCTCTAACTTTTGCCAAGGTCGCCCTTTTTGGGTTTTCAACCTTGCGAGCTTTGTTTTTCTTTTCTCTTTTCATTTCTTTTCTTCTTTTTTCATCTTTTTCTTTTTTGCATTTTCCTCTTTTTTTTGTATTTTTCTTTTTTTCTCTTTTTTTTTCTTTTCTTTTTTTTTTTTTGTATTTTTTCTTGCTCTAACTTTTGCCTGGGTCGCCCTTCCGGGTTTTCGGCCCAGCGAGCCTCTCAAGGGTAAAAGTGTAGCTTTGTCCACACCAAATGGTTTTTTTTTTGAGATCCTGAAGTCATCTGAATCAAAGAGAATGGCTGCTGTTCGCTGACGATGCAGGAGTCCATCCGATGGGGGGGGCTGAATTTGCCCCTAGTGTTGTGGATCAGAAATCAGTTGTCCTTCAGCGATACCTTCTTCTTTCCTCCCTTCTGGGATTTGGCATTCTTGCCATTCTTCGTTGTGGACTCTTCGAGTACATTCTCTGACGTCTTTTGCCCCTTGTTCGAGGGGTGCTTTGAATTTGGCCACACAGGCCTCTCATTGTAGTTGACCGTTGAACATTCTGAATTCAAGTTCAAGGTTTGAAAGTGAGGGGTCAAGTCTCGGGGCTGAGAGCGATCCTAAGCTGCACAATTTCAAGGGCGATTTTACACAGGTCTTCGCAGGACTGCGCGAAACATTTTTTTTTTTTTGAAAACTTTTAAGAAAGCGACAAATCGCTCGCGCTGAAGACAAGGTAGAACCACTTTGGATTAAGTCAGGATCCTTCTCAGTACTCACACTAACAAGCATGATTTCATTCATTAAGGGCTTAGCACGCCTCTCTTTCTCTCAGTTGATCAAATTTTGCAAAACCTGAGGAATTCCTTCCTCTTCGTTTTCATCACATTGTTCAAAAAGTTTTGAAAAACTTAGGTCAATACAATGACTTATAGGCACAAAAGAGCAGGTAAAATGCGCTGCCGTTTCATTCTAAACTTGCTGGCACAACAAGCTCAAAGTAGCATTAGGCACGGAAACATGATAGCCGCAGCTATTTCATTCAGATTTCTGGGTTGCAACTAGCTCCATAGCAGTAACAGACTCAAGAGAAAGCCAGAAGAATAAACACAAAATAAAAAAGTGATATCCGAGGTAACACCCCCGAAATCACTGAACTTCTATACAATGGGACTGACTCGACATAACAAGACAGACCCTTAAGCAAAAAGACTGACTCAAAACAATGAGACAGACACAAAACAAGACCATAGAGCCGACTCAACACCCAAGTCAGAAACTACAAAATTAGCATTCACAGATGCAAAAAAAAGTGCGTGCCAGATGCTACATCTGAAATACACCGAGCGCCGCCTGCAGGTGGTCCAACCCTTGATCACATACTTGCAGTATCCTCGAAGTCCAACAGCTCAGTAGTGACAAACTTTGCTGAGGTAGGTGGGAGGATGACCACATTGTCGATCAAATCTTGCACTTCATGGCGAAGGCGGAAACAACCATCGGTGCACTGACCGGTTTGCTGGTGGTACGCGCAGTACAAGGTAGCATCATGTGTGAGAGGGAGATTCTTCGGGAGAGGCTAAGGCTCAAGGGGTTTAAGGTGCCCCCTTTCAGCAAGGATCTGGAGCGCCTTAGACAAAGACATGTAGAGAGCATGAAAGACCCTGCGGCCTCGAGGCAGGTATTTTGAAGTCTGAGAATTCTTGCTAGACGCACTAGCGAAAGGGTCGGCAGGCACTGCCTTGGCTTTCTGATCTTTCCCAGGTGCAGAGTTGGGAATGGAAGGAACTGTTCTGGCATGACGGGGCCTATCCCGATTTTCTGTCTGGCTGGAACTCCCCTCGGTTGGAGTGGGGAAAGCATCATCCACAGTTTTAGCCACCACTACGAATATTTGCTGTTTACTCAATCCTCCGGCTTTCAAAGCCTTGACTGCCCACAGCAGTTGTTCAACGGGATCGGCATCTGTCCCTACCTTATTCTTACCTCTGGCCTCAGCTTGATCGAGGGTTTGGGTTGCTATATCAGAGCGAAACCCGGTTGTTGTTAACACATCATTACTATGGCTTGAGGCAACCTCAGGTTGGCTGAGCTCGATCACAATCCGTCCCAGTAGCAGGGGCTCTTGTGGTACAAAATTCCCGGCATACGATGTGGCTGGTGGTGAAGCCGACATCCCATAGGCGAGATCAGCCACAGACCTCTGGAGGTTGCCAATCATTTCCATTAACTCGAACGTGGTGGGCTCATGAGCCTGATACAACTGGGGTGTCCAGATCGGATGCGCAACAGGCGACCTGGGCGGATGTGGTACATCAAGATTGGCCTCATCCTGCAAGATGTTTCCTTGGTCCAATGCGGCTGCCATAACCACTATTTCTTCTGAACTTTGCGTCATCATAAGTCCGCTGAACTGAACGGCGACTAACGGATCAGGTGTTTGTCTTGCCTTAGCAAAAAAGAACACTGGCTATTCTGTACTAGATCTCTGAACCTTGAAAGAGAAAACACGCAGCATTTCGGCCCAATCAGAACAGACACAAGCATAGCTGAATAACTGTACTCTACTACTGATCACTGTTCCCCAAAATCACTGCCCTGAAAACTGAATCTAATACCCACAGATATAAATGATTCTCAAATTCTGATACTGATGCCCTCAGGCCTGATACTCAGACTTGCAAACTGATATATGCATTCCCTGTAGAGGTCAACTCAAAAAGCACATAACAAGCAAGCAAGAGCCAAAACACCCCTATGTTGGGGTAGGGTTTCCCTGTCCTATTTTGTCAGGAGCTAGGGTTTCACTACGCACGCAACGGTTTCACACAACCTATGATCGGGTAAGCAACCTGTCCTATGGATTTTGAATATGCACTAGGTCGAATGGTCAAAAAGGGCGCCTCGGTGACAACCGGGGTTTGTGTTCCCATCATGGCAGAGCCCATAACCGGTCAGCCTTATGGCACGCTTCTCAAAGCGAGCCTCCGGCAAACCGTTCAGGAATGGCAGATGGCAAACACTAGGACTTAGGCACACCAATGCACATGCAATGCAAAGAAACACATAAGTGAAATCAAAACAAAATATCACGAGTTCGAGTCAAGTTCTCTAATCTCCCCAGCAGAGTCGCCAGAAACTGTAGACGTCCCCGAACGTCCCGGGAGGGAAATCCCCCATTTTGTTCGTTTGGGCTCACTACAGTTCAGGACTCAATGTCACGGTTCTTAATCTGATCTCGCAAAGTGCAATGCGAGATTGATAAATCACCAAAGAGTCCAAATTCGGCAAATCGTTTTGAAAATAGATTTTTTGAAAGAAGTGCCAAACATGGACTGCTTTGCCAGATACAGAGTCGCCACCTAAATATTTTTTATGGGGGAGTTTAGGAAACCCTGACTCATTGCCTAAGGCCACGTGTCCGTCATCACCAAAGTTGCCTCGGTTCGAGAACTTGGGTACGATTGGGGAAGGTCACTTCGTGAGCACCCCCGCTCGCCCGATCAAAGATCGGCCTCTACTAACCATGATATCAAGTTTTGAAAACATTGTGTGCTCTTATTCCGGTTATTAGCTTAGAATTACTATGTGATGCGCACAGCAAAACAAGTATAGACTGGATTGCCTAAGTTGGAATAAAGCATCGTATATCCGTTTGTTTCGAAAAATGGTTTGAAGTTTGCTACTCGTAAGTAGGCTAAAACATGGGTTTCGACGAATTATTCAAACTCAAGCAACCCAACCTTCACCCATAGGCATTCAGGTAGTTATATCACATAAGCATATAGCCTCATGGTAAGCATGCTATCATGGCAATCACTCACACGTATGGAAGGATGCTAAAGCATAAACACTTACTGAGTACACCGAGCTAAAACAAAAACTAGTTAATAATCAATGCATGATCCTAGTTCTTGTTAAGTGGCTAATGCATCGTATACAAAATGCAACTAGAATAGGCTCGGCTAATCCTAGGATGGCATGTGGAATGCAACAAATAACACGTATTCAAGTTAGATTTGAAATACTATGCAGTTAGCATGATGCGCCGAGCCTGGTGCATGCAATACAAATGAATGAATGCATGCATGCATAGCATAAGGATGCTAAATCAAATATGCCCTAATACTAGCCATCAAAAGCAGGTAAGTAAAAGGGAGAAAGAAGTGGAGGTTGGAAGACATGCACACACGCACCCACACTTATTACACAGTTATGCTCCCTCTCGGCGAGACTGAATGAATAATACAAATTAATCAACTAATCAAGCTAATTAAGTAATTTATACAACACTTAACTAATTAACGAATCAATTAAGCTACTGAAAGCAGTAAAAGGCCTCGGGAAGAGGGATGCACGCATGCTCGGATTGGCTTCGCTCGGAAATCCACCGCCATGCACAAGCTGCCTCTGTTTACACTGCTTGGCATCTCTGAGAACTTCACAAGTCCCAAGGCACACTCTCTGAACATTGTGGGATGCAACCGGCCATAAGGGATTGTCACCGGCCACAGGGAAGTGATCATCGACCACCAATGAAGCCATCGGCCAACAATGGATAGCCGGCCGGCACTGGAGATGGCCGACCGGCCATGTCTTCCTGCAGAAACCTATTTTGACAGCAGCAGAGGGCAAAACAGGGCATGGCGATGCATTTCAAAGCAATGTTTGCACCACTACACCCCTTGTCATGTTTATGACTCAAAGGGGTATGGTACTCGACCCTCGGGCCACCAATCACGCATTTCAATGCGTGATGGCCAAATGAGTCAAGTTGTGCATTTGGATTTCAAATGTAATGCAAAACCAAACAAACACATAAGGCCCAACCTCTATCATGGTGATTTCAAGAGGCAAGACATGCATGCAAAATGCAACCTAGGCATGTGAGCTAAGTGTACAATATGAGCATGCAAGCAAGTAATGTGCACTATGCACACAACTTAAGCAAACAAGCATACAAGGCATGTAACAACATATGCAAGCTAACAAGCATGCAAGATGCAATGCCAACATGCAAACATGCAAGACACGTAACATGTTAAGCAACCAAGACAAAAAGGAAGAATGCATGCCAAATGCGATGTGATTCAAGCATGCAACACATGCGATAGGTCAAGTATGCAACAACACACAAGGCGAGCGTGCAACAATATGCAAAGGATGGTCTTAAACTAGTTTGGGCAGCTCTCTAACAAGCCCAAAACAGCGGCCAAATGCTATGGAAATGAGGGCCAAAACACATACAAACATGCATGCACATATGGTCCAACATTTAAGCATAAAGAAGCAACTTTTAAGCACACTTAAAAGGAAACAAATATGGACAAACGGCATGCATATCAAACTCTGAAAATCAAGTTAAGGATGGTGCGAAACCAACTAAACAAGACAAGTAAAGCATGCAATTATGTCCAAAACCTAAGGCTCACCAAAGAGGTATTGAACTACACTTAGCAAAACCAAACATAGCATGATTTGAACAACCAAAATCAGAGTTTTAGCATGTTAAAACAAAGCCAAAAACACATTGACATGGCATCCTAGAGTCCTAAACATGATGGCATACGCAATGACACTTTCATGGAGCATGAAACACAAACTCTTTAAGGCTTTAAAGTAACATCAAATGCAAGCATACAAGCTTTAAAGTAACATCAAATGCAAGCATACAAGCATGCTAAATGGACTGAAATGACATGGTAAGTGGTGCCAAACCACTGAAATGATGCAAGGAGAGCATGGTAGAGAGGCCAACACTCAAGGCCCACAAGGGAGATTGCATGGTAGCTATACAAAGCAAGTCATAGATGACCCAAACAACCAAAAATAGACCTCAAGCATACTAAAACATGCATAGAAGCTTCACAAAGCTAGGCCAAAATCATGCTAAAAACAAGGCTCAAAGTACAAAGCATGTTAAGGCAATTTCATGGCATTACAAGACAAGTATGCAAAGCAAGCATGGTGTGTCTAAACCAATTAAAAACAGTGCAATATCATGACAAAATAAGCACAAATACTAGCTAAGACATGGTCAACATGATCTCAACAATGGTGCTCACACATGAGGCTAAAATGGCACATATTGAAGGCAACAAGGAGAGGGGATGGCACTCTCCTTCTTAGGACCTTAAAGCACCATCCCCACCACTAAAATCTCTTTGGATTTCAATGGTGGGGAGGCCAAGACAAGGTGGTCCCGGAGCTCACCAAAATAGCACAAAAATGGGGCCAAACAAGGCCTAAGAGGGGTCAAACAACCCCAAACAACAAAGAAACCTTAAACAACTATTTAAAGCACTGAAAAACAAGACTTTTATTAGTTATATACAAAGTCTAAAAACTGATGCAAGGATGGGTAAAAGCCTATGCAAAAATGGGGAACAAAGGGGTAAGGTTCTTACCCTTGAAGACCCTCTTCAAGAACAATGCTCCAGCTGGTTTTCCAAGCTTGAATCCACCCAAAATCTCCAAGAACAACCCTTTGATGCCTCAGCAACTAAGGGAAGGTATAGCACTAGGTGTTTGTCCACAAAAGTAAGACTAAACACACCTAAACACACACAAAACTCACAAGAGAGGGAGATATAGAGATAGATGTATACACAAACCCTAACCCTAATCTAAGACCCTCTGGAATTTTTTTGGAACCCCCTGGGAAGGGAGGAGAAGGCCTCCCTTTATAGAGATTCACTCTTGCAAAGCTTACAAAACAAGCTAAGCAAGAGTGAAATCCCTCTATACACGTGTATGGAAGGGGTGCAAAGTGGGTGCCAACTATCACAGCTGGCACAAAATATCTACCAAAAGCAGATGCACAGTGGTCGGCCAGCCAAAAATGACAAATTGGCCAAAACAATGGTCGGCCGATCACAAAGAGTGCCGGCCGGCCAAACATTTGGCCGATGGCAACAAAACAATGGCCGGTGGCCTCAAGCCATGGCCGGTGAGCTGTGGGGATGGCCAAAAAGCCATTCCCTGCCCCTCAAAAGCAAAACACAAGTGTTTGGTGCAAAACTAAACACAAAATAGTCGAGTCGAGAGGTCTTGAGGCAAGACGCGTGGCCGAGACGTCCGGGAACTCAAGACGAACACAAACAAGGATGATCATCGAGTGTTCAAACGGTGACGTCCAAGTCTCAAGGACGTTCAAAAATGGGGTGTCTACAGTGTGCCATCATGCTTAGGTCATTGGGATGCCATCTAAGTGGGTTTTTAGGCTCATTTTGGTATGCCATAACTCTGTTTTGGGTCGCTTAAATCATGCCATGTTTGGTTGTATTAGGTGTAGTGCAACACCTCTTTGATGGCCTTGCATACTTCATGTTTTTGCCCCTTTGTCTTGGCTTGTTTATGTGATTTGGCATCACTCTTAGCACCATTTCAGAGCATGTAATGTTGTCACATTTGCATACTTTCCATTCCTTTTAAGTGTACTTAAAAGTTACCCTTTGATGCTTGAGTGTTGGGTCCATTAGCATGCATGTTTGTATGTGCATTTGCCCTCATGTACTTAGCACTTTGGCCACTATTTTGGACCTATTAGAGAGCTGTCCATCTTGGTGTAAGTCCATCCTTTGCATGTCGTTGCATGCTTGCCTTGTATGTTGTCGCATACTTGGCCCATTGCATATTTTTGTATGCTTAAGTTGCATTTAGCATGCTTGTTAGCTTGCATTTTGTCATGTGTTTGATATGTTGTCACATGCTTGCATGTTTGCATGCTTGTTCACATGCTCACATTGCATTAGTTTACTTGCATGTCTAGCTTGCATGTTTAACTTGCCTATTTGCATCCCTTGCCCCTTGATCAATCATGATAGAGGTTAGGGTCTATTGTGTGTTTGTGTGCATTTCATTTGACATTGAAGTTGCGCACTTGACCTCTTTGATCATCATGCATTGGAATGCGTGATCGATGATTCGAGGGTCGAGAACCATACTCCCTTGAGTTCATAACATGATAGGGAGGGTGGTGGTGCAAACATTGCTTTGAAAATGCATTGCCATGCTTTGTTTGTCCTCTGCTGTAGCAAGACAGGTTTCTGCAGGAATAGATGGTCGGTTAACCATCTTCAATGCCGGCCGGCTATGAATAGTTGGCCGAGATTGCTACAAATGGTCGATGACCAGTTTTTTCATGGCCGGTGACCTCCTCTCTTGGTCGGTGACCTCCCACAACCTTCATGGAGTAGTTCAGAAGCATCCTTGAGACTTGTGCAGTCCTCAAAGGTGCAGAGCAGTGTAAATAGAGGCAACATGTGACATGGCGATGGATTTTCCGAGCGAAGCCGAGCATGCACGCATTCATCCCTCTTCCCGAGGCCCCTTTACTGCTTTCTTAGCTTAATTAATTCGTTTGATTAGTTAAGTGTTGTGTAATAATTAGTTAGCTTGTTAGTTAATTAATTTGTATTATTCTTTCGGTCCCTCCGTCAAGAGGGCGAATTGTGTAATAAGCGTGCGTGTGTGTGATGTATGTCTTCCAACCCCCACTTCTTTCTCCCTTTTACTTAACCGCTTATGATGGTTAGTTCTAGGGCACGTTTCGATTAGCATCTATATGCTATGCATGTTTGCATTCATTCATTTGTATTGCATGCACCGGGCTCGGCGCATCATACTAATTGCATAGTATTTCAATTCCAAGTTGAATACATGTATCAAATTGTCGCATATCATATGCCATCTTAGATTAGCCGAGCCTATTCTAGTTGCATTTTTGCTTGCGATGCATTAGCCATTTTAACATGAACTAGGATCATGCATGATTGCTAACTAGTTTTTTTTGTTTTGGCTTGGAGTACACTGTGAGTGTTTTATGCTTTAGCATCTTGCATGAATGCGAGTGTTAACATGACAGCATGCTTACCATGAGGCTAATTGCTTATGTGATATAACTGTCTGAATACCTGTGGATGAAGGTTGGATTGCTTGAATTGGGATGATTCATTGAAATTCGTGTTTTTTTAGCCTACTTGCGAGTAGCAAACCTCAAACCATTTTCCAAACAAACGGATAAGCAATGCTTTGTTCCAAATTAGGCGATCTAGTCTATACTTGTATGCTGTGTGCATCATATAGTAATTCTAGGCTAATAACCGGAATGAGAGCACATAATGTTTTCAAAACTAGATATCATGGTTAGTAAAGGCCGATCTTTGATTCGGCGAGCAAGGGTGCTCATAGTTGACCTTCCCCAATCGTACCCAAATTCCCGAGCCGAGGCAACTTTGGTGATGATGGACACGTGGCCTTAGGCAACGAGTCAGGGTTTCCTAAATTTTCCCAAAACAAAATATTTAGGTGACGACTCTGTATCTAGAAAAGCAGTCCATGTTTGGCACTTCTTTCTAAAAATCTGTTTTTCAAAACGATTTGCCGGATTTGGACTCTTTGGTGATTTATCGGTCTCGTATTGCACTTTGCGGGATTAGATTCAGAACCGTGACATTGAGTCCTGAACTGTAGTGAGCCCAAATGAACAAAACGGGATTCCCTCCTGGGACGTTTGGGGACGTCTACAGTGAGCAATTGGAGGATTAACATTAGAGTTTGCCCCGGAGTCCCCCTTTTGTCAAACCACCCAAGAAGTGCCTCTGTTTTATTTTGTCAAGCCTTGCTTAAACTTTGTATTTTGTTAAAAGTCCTTCATGTAGTGTGTGAGATATAAAATGTCTTCATACATGTATATATAAAAGTGTGTTGAGAATTTTTTTTTTTTTTTTTTTTTCATTTCTACAATTGATCATGTACGCATAGCTCAATGGACATTATTATTTTTCTTTTGCTTCCGCTTCAGGCCCCGATATTAATTAAATATTTTGAAATTTTGTCTTTGAGGCCGTAGGTAATCTACGGATTACTGGTCGGTTATGATGCTAAACATATAGAGGTGGGTTTGGGTCATAACAAGTGGGGTCTATGTGGGGAAGGGATATATGTCGGGTGGTATGTTTAAGCTCCATGTAACGACTCTTGTCCCTAAAATTAATGAGAAAACTTATTCTTCTGCTTATATGCTTGAGTCCCCTAATTTATGGCATGGTAGATTGGGTCATGTAAATTTTGACTATTTGTGTAGATTAATTAAGTTAGATCACATATCATCTTTTAAGATTAATCCAAATCACAAGTGTGAAACTTGTGTAGAAGTAAAATTGACAAAGACTTTCTTTCATTCTGTTGAAAGAAGTACCGAGCCTTTGGATTTAGTGCACAGTGATGTGTGTGACTTGAAAGTCGTACAATCATGTGGTGGCAATAAGTACTTCATCACTTTTGTTCATGATTGCACTAAATACTGTTATGTGTATTTGCTTAAAAACAAAGATGAGGCAATTGATGAATTTATTCTTTTCAAGAATGAAGTTGAGAATCAACTAAGCTGAAAGACCAAGGCTATAAGCAATGATCGTGGTGGTGAGCATGAATCCCCGTTTGCTGAGATTTGTGCTCAATTTGGGATTATTCACCAAACCACAATGCCTTACTTCCTTCAGTCAAATGGTGTTGCTGAGCGGAAGAATAGAACATTAAAAGATATGATGAATGCAATGTTAATAAGTTCTGGGTTGTCACAGAACTTGTGAGGGGAAGCGATTCTCTCCGTGAATTACATTCTAAATAAAATCCCTCAAAAGAAAGTAGACAAGACTTCATATGAATTATGGAAAGGCCGCAAGCGTTCTTATAATTTCCTATGACTGTGGGGGTGTCTTGCAAAAGTGGTGGTACCTACACCCAAGCGGGTTAGGATAGGTTCGAAAATCGTGGATTGTATATTCATTGGTTATGTACAGAATAATAGTGCATATAGGTTTCTTGTGCACAAGTAAGATATTTTAGATATCCACAAGAATACCATAATGGAGTCAAGGAATGCATCTTTTTTTGAAGACGTATTTTTTTGCCGAACCCGAGGAGAGGATCAAAGTTCTGAGAAGGAACTTGAAGATGATCAAGTAGATGATCAAGATGAGGAACTAGATGAGCCAAGAAGAAGCAAGAGGGCTAGGACTGTCAAGTCCTTTAGCCCAGACTTCTTGACTTATATGTTAGAGGGAGAACCTCGAACTTTTCATGAAACTGTGACTTTACCTGAAAGTCACTTATAGAAAGCGACAATTAAGAGTGAAATTGACTCCATCTTACAGAACCATACTTGGAAGTTGGTTGATCTACCCCCAGACAGGAATGCCTTGGGGAGTAAGTGGATTTTTAGAAGAAAGATGAAAGCGGATGGGTCAATTGATAAGTATAAAGCTAGGCTAGTTATCAAATGATACAGGCAGTGAGAAGGCCTGGATTGCTTTGATATGTATTCACCTGTGACAAGGATTACATCCATTCGCATGGTGATTGCGATAACCGCTTTACGCGGTTTGGAGATATATCAAATGGATGTAAAGACAACTTTCTTAAATAGAGATTTGGATGAAGAAATCTACATGAAACAACCCGAGAGGTTTTCAGCTCCAGGGTAAAACAAGAAAATCTGTAAGCTTGTCAAGTCATTATATGATTTGAAGCAAGTTTCTAAGCAATGGCATGAGAAGTTTGACAATGCTATGTTGTCAAATGGATTAAGAATCGATGAGTATGACAAGTGCGTACATGTTAAAGACACTGACAGAGGTTATGCCATTTTGTATCTATACGTAGATGACATACTCATTGTTGGAAGTAATGATGAAATGATTCGAACTACCAAGAGATTGTTAAACTCTATTTTGACATGAAAGATATGGGCCTTGCAGATGTCATTCTGGGTATTAAGATTACCAGAACATCTAGTGGTATTGTACTTTCTCAGTTTCACTATGTTGAGAAGATACTTGAGAAATTTGGTAAGTTAGATACAAGGGTGTTTAGGACACTGATAGACGTGAGTCTACATTTGACTAAGAATAATGGTGAGAGTGTCTCTCAACTAGAATATTCTCGAGTCATTGGAAGTTTGATGCATCTGATGAGTTGTAAAAGGCCGGATATAGCCTACTCTGTTAGCAGGCTTAGTCGATACACGAGTAATCCGAATGCCACTCATTGGAGGGGCATTATGCACGTGTTAGGTTATCTACGTTACACCCAAGATTATAGGCTGCATTATACCAGATACCCAGCGGTACTAGAAGGGTATAGTGACGCTAATTGGATATCTGATATAAAAGACTCCAAATTTACTAGTGGTTATGTGTTTACTTTCGGAGGGACAGTCGTGTCTTGAAAATCTTCCAAGAAAAAATGTATATCGAGATCAGTGATGGAATTTGAGTTTATTGCTTTGGATAAAGCAACTGGAGAAATTGAATGGCTTCGCTAGTTCGTTGAGGATATTACACGTTGGCTGAAACCTGTGTCTGCTATTTGTATTCATTATGATAGCCAATCGGTGATTGGACGGGCACAGAGTCATATGTGTAATAGAAAGTCCAGACATGTCCTTCGTAGACATCATTCCATACGACAACTACTCTCTAATGGCGTTGTCTTTCTAGACTATGTAAAGTCTAAAGACAACATTGTGGATCCGCTAACCAAATGGTTAACTCGAAAGTTAGTAGAAACGTCGTCACAAGGAATGGGGTTAAGGCCTTTTGTAATGTTACCAAAACGGAAAATCTAACCTAGTTGACTGGAGATCCCAAGATCTAAGTTTAAAGGGACAACCTAATTTTTTGTAACGAATGAGTCACTGAAGAGGTAAATTCTCTTGCCCATTCCTTTGTACAGTGACAGCCTGTGGGGGGTGAAAGGTTAAGCTAATGCATTTCATGACCTAAGGGATATGAATAATCAACCGTGGTATAATGAGATACCTTATAAAGGTCACCTATGTGAGTGCGAAGTGGGGCCGCTTTTTTAAGAATTGGTAAGGTCGAATTCTTTAAAAGCACTCACTAAACCAGGCTAGTGTTCCAGGGTCATACTGGACACACTAGTGAGAAAAAGAACAGTGGTTGGACTAACTCCTGTATGAGGTCTATTGTCTCGGTTTACACAAACGGCGGAACAGTTCAAGACATCACGTTCACTAATCAGCTAGCAAATCCGATCGGCTTTCACTATGAAAGACTCAAGGCCAACAACTACCTTTTCTGAGGCAGGGTTGGTCTGTGTGCTCTCTCTCCGAGTCTTTGTTGTAAATGTTGTCCATTTTTCTTTATTCAGTCAACTTTTATTCATGTGGGGGATTGTTGGAAAAAATGATTTTATGGTGAATTTAATGAGAAATCAAAGTAGGTCCCAACCATTGATTGATATGGGGTTAAATGTGTTTAGATTCTTTGTAATAAGGTCTTTACACCACAAAAAGTATGATAAAAAACCATTAAAAATTGAATGAGAAATTGTCCCATAAAGTTGACCTCGTGAATGAGGTATTGAGAATTGTGTATAACTACTAATCCTACATTGATTGTAGATGAAAACTTTGATGGGTATTTAAACCTCAAGAGTTTGATAAGGGCATAAGCCCTTTGGAGCATCCAAAATTTTCGAAGGAAAGACGTTATGGATGCTTCAAGGATGGACTTGGGCCAAAACTATGGTCCAAGTTGGTTATGAAAAAATTACCACACACGTGCGAGCATGTCACTACCCCGCCCGGACTGGGCCGAGGTCAGGTCCGGGTCTGTGATCCATGGTCTGTGATTCGTGGGTCGTGGGTTGTGGATCTGAGGTTGAGGCATGAGGCTTGCTGGAATGGGTTGGGGCTAGGTCGGATTGGTAGTCTACCAACCTAATCTTTTTGGGCCAGGTCTGTTGCAGATATATATACACACACAGGTGTATAGTATGTGTAATTTACATATTGAATCCCCATCAATTGTGTGCATTACTCCAATAGTTTTGCAAGAGTAATGGGCATTGGTTGTTAGTCTTCATGACTGGAAGCTCCTTCTCTCTCCCCCATGGTGTATAAATAGTGACCAACCTCTTTGGTTGTCAAAAAAGATTTTTGTCTTCCAGAATTATACAGTTAGTTTGCTTGCTCCTATAATTTTTTTTTGTGTGAGAGAGTGCTGTTATTGTCGATTTGCCAAAGCTAACAGAATGTGTTTCTGCATTAACTGGTCTAAACCGTCGTATCCCGGGAGACAGAAGTCGACGTACCTCGAGCACCCACGGTGAGGCGGCTAATCTATTTTAAGGAGACTGTGGTACTACACAGGTTTCGGCTTGATTCCTCGTCTTTTAATATATTATGTGATATGTATTTCTGTTTCATGTTCTATAATGTAATTTATCAAATATAGATTTATTTGATATTCTATAATTTAATTTATCAAATATGAATTTATTTATTTTGTTTAATCACGCAATTTGTGCAACAGAAAAATGTTGAAAAAATTGATTACTTGATTGAAAAAAAAGCAACAGTGTTGCTAGTTCAAAGTGACAAAAAATAATAGTTTTAATGTTACATTCAAAAAGTTAATATCGTTTTTAGATATGATTTATTTTTTAATTTTTTAATTTTTAACGAAAAAATATATAAAAAATAGAAATGTGATGTGATAGAAATAAATCAATAAGTAGTTTTTTTTTTTTTAAATCACTAAAAAAAATCAAAAATTTAACAAATACCAAAAAATCAAAAATTCTTTTCCATTCGCTATATTCTTTGCACATTTTTTCATAAAAAATTAAAAGTCATTTCAAATATTTTAGCCCAAAAAAAAAAAAAAAATTAAAAACTACAAAAAAAAAATCGGTCCCCAAATAATTTAATTTTTTGTTCCTTAAGATTTTGTTATGCAAAATGTAGGATCCTCGTGGACAAGATTGATTTTAAGGGAGTATGAATGATATATTTTGTTAAACTACGGCTACTTTAACCCAAAAGTTAAATTTATTTTTTAAATCTAATAATGTGATAGGACATCTATTCTATATATTAGGGAAAAATACGGTTGGTTAACATTTCAATTTATTTGTTCGTCTTTAAAGGTGTCTATCTAAAATCATGTCTTCTTTAAAATAAATTAAACAAAAATTAATTCAAATATATTTAAATTACAAATACATATCTTGAGATTTGTTTAAAATATAGATTGTCTATGTAGTTTGAAAAATTACAAATACTTTCTTATTAAAAAATTTTATTTAACAGAATTAATTAAAAAATTGAAATTTATAATTGCTCTCCTATATAATAATAAAATTACCTAGGTTATTAATTGAAACATATTTTTAACATTATTAAAAACTATTAATTGACTTGATGACTTATTAATAAAATGGACGATTTGTTATGAAATTAGAAATCTCAGTGGGTGTAATGTAATTTTCAAAACCACAAGAGACGACTCTTATTTTAATCAAATCTCAAAAGGTGTATTTGTAATTTACCCTTTAAATTGTTTTGTTTGATTAATTTTGTTTCTCTATAATTAATTTGGAATTTTCTAATTTAACAAAAAAAAATTTATTCATGTATCTCACATAATTTTCAAATTAAAAATAAATAAATAAATAACTTTTCAACCTCATCCCCCTAAGATCATGGGTCACAACAAGGATCTTCTAGAGTTTTTTTTCCTTAAAGTTTTCTAAAGTGGTGTATTGTGTGGTTGAGATTTAATACTAAAAAATTAATATGACTTATTATTAAATCTCAACCATATAATACACCACTTTAAGAAACTTTAAAAAAAAATAACTCTAGAAGATCATTGCTCGGTGGGTTAGGGGTGCGTGCTATCATAGCAGACTGTTGTGGCAGCCGCACAACACCGTTTTACCTAAAATCTTTCTTCCTTAAAATAAATTAAACAAAAATCAATTCAAATCTATTTAAATTATTTTATTTAATTGATTTTGTTTCCCTATAATTAATTTTGAAAATTGATTTGGTTGTTTCCTTATAATTAAATTGTTTTGGTTGATTTGGAACTCCAACATCCCATAGTGAATTTGAGAACTTTTAAGTTTAACAACTAATTTAACAATAAAAAAATTCTTAATTTATCATTTTCTGTAATGATTCCATGATTTATGATTTAGAAAAAGAAAGATAAAGAAGAAACTTTTTGTGCATTTTTTTTCTAACCAATTCTTTTTTCTACCCAAAAACCCTAGCCATCGTATATTACACATTCTCTAAGTCATTCATGTCCTCTTCATCCTATAAATATTACATTCATGCAATGATACAACTCATTAATTTTTCTCTATTTGTATGAAACAATTGGAGGTTAGTTTATATTTAATCTCGTGCATTTTTTAAATAGACTCTTTCATCCTTTAAGTACAACGTTTTTCCTTTTTATACTTCTGATCATTTTTTGATTTTGCATTTCAAATTTTGCGTATCATTTCTCCCTCTACTCTCTACTGACCATTATTTGTTTTCTGCTTATAATAATTTTTTGTTAGAAAATATTATTTCACTAGAATTTTTATGCAAAATTTTACCCTAAAATGACATGATAGTATCATTTGTATAATAAAAAAACATGTCAATGGACTATTTATTATAGAGTGATATATCATAAGGGTAATGCTGGAGATACCAAATTTTATACCAAATAAATAATCAAATGTTTCACATGGGTGTGGGGTCCACACTTTTGTAGACCCCACATCCATGTAAGACATTTGGTCATTTATTTGGTAAAAAATTTGAGACCTATAGCATTTTCCATATCAAAATCTAATCAAGTCATCATTAATAATTTTTTTGTATTAATTTTATGTTTGTCTAACACTGACATCATGATATTTGTTAATTGACAATTGGTGTAGAGTATTATTTTAAAAGTGCCTAATAGTTTTTCTTAATGAACTTACGGCCATAATTACAACACTATAAAAGAAATATCACGTTTAATCTATTTTTTCAAAGCTATTAAATATGCATAAATATGTATGTTTTATTATGAATTTTTTTTTATTAATGATGCATGTTTATCAATTTAAAAAAATATTTACATAAATAAATTAGTCAAGTGACTCTTTAATTTGTCTTAATTGACATAAATCTAACATGGCCTAGGTAACTCGATCATCTCATAAAATTTATTTTTTTTTTAAAAATAACCTTACACTTTAAGGTCAATTTAAAATTGATCATACTCAATCAATTGACAAACCAAATTTTGCTAATACGAAAATAGTTTTCTTAATGTACTTACTGAAATAAATATAAAAATTTAAATATTTCACTTTAAATTTTTTTTTTGCCACATTGCCTTAAAAATATAGAAAGATAGAAGATGAGCGGGAGAAAGAAAGAGAGACAAAAAAAAAAAAAAAAGATGAATTATAATTACAAATTTCGTAGAGAGTGTAATTTTATTTGACTGAAAGTATAATTTTTTTAATTTAAAAAAAAAATTCATTTGTTTTAATTTTACTAATTGAATTATTATATATCTATTTGTTATATAATTATTAGGAAAAAAAAAACATTAATAGTGATGATACTGTAAACTTAAAGGATGGATGGGCCAGATTGATCCACACTTCAGATAGGTCTGTTGGGCTTATAGTTCGCAGAATACACTTGTAAAAACGGTCCAATAAGGGGAAGTTCCCCGGCGGACACTTTGACGATCAAGTTAGTTCAAGGCAAGGAGGCTTTTCTAGAGAGATAATATACGAGAGGAGTGAGAGAAAACTTAACCTATGTCGTTCTTTTGAAGCCTTTTATCTTTTTCATTCATCATTTCCTTGTCCCTTCCCAGCTGTCTCGTCGGCCGTAAGTCTAAGGTTTAGCTGACCTTATTCACGGTGAGCCTGTTTTCTCCGACGTGAAGGGGCTGCCGCATTTAATGCTACCAGGGTCTCATTAATAGCTGATGTATATGTGTAATAACTTTGCAGACCTTTGTCTGCTTACGTGGCTGATTCCCTACTTAACAAGTGTTTAGATGCCATTAGTTCCTAGTTCAACATTGGGTTCTCAAAGGTGCTGGGCTTTAGTACTTGGACTGTGAATTGGGCTCAAGTCATGGGCTAAAACCTTTTATGGGCCCATCTACGTCTGTAGTCCCCTATTCCCGAGTGCAGCTTTAGTCCAACAAAGGGAATAAGAAGGAAAATGGAAAGGGTCCTCCCAAGCCAAGGGAGATGACTGATCGTGGAGAAGGCTGAGTTGAAGGACCGACCGAGAGGAGGGCCAATCGTGAAGGGGACTGAGCAAGAGGATCGATTGTGAGGAGGACCGACCGCGAAGGGGGTCGAACGAGAGGACCGACCGTGAGGAGGACCGACCACGAAGGAGGTTGAGTGAGAGGACCCACTGCGAGAAGGGCCGACCGCGAAGGGGGCCAAGCGAGAGGACTAACCGTGATGAGGACCGACTGCGAGGGGGGCCAAGCAAGAGGATCAACTGTGAGGAGGACCGACTGCGAAGGGAGCAGAGCGAGAGGACCAATCGTGAGGAGGACCAACCGCGAGGGGGGCCGAGTGAAAGGATCGAAGGTCCGACCATAAGGAGGGTCGACCGTGAAGAGGGTCGAAAAGGTAGTGACGGCACGCGGGGCTCAAGCAACGATGAGGCACATGATGATGTGAAGTGGAATAGATGGGAGAGGGGAAGAGGGTGATGAATCGTGGCTGTACACGTGGGGTGATCTAAACCAGTGGTGAGAGAGGTAATGCATTAGTAGGAAGCGAAAGGTTTGGGTTATGATAGGATGTGGAAAAGGCGGGGGTTGTAACTTTTGAAATTTTCAAACTGGCGAGTTTTAACCTCGATCCTTGGAAAATAGGAAAACCGTTGGCATTTGGAGTTATCCGTTTTACATATCTCATTGTGAGAAACCAACACATCCCAGACCTGACCTCGTTCGTTTCGTGTGACACTCCCCTCCAATAGTTTGCGAACTTCCTCATGCCTGCGTCTAAAGCAATATACAGAAACGTAAAAGAGATGGCTTGAGAGGAAACGCCGGCCATGGGGTTAGAGGCGCTAAGTGAGGATGATGCGGTGGAGTTGGCAGGGTAGTATAGGACGGAGAGGCGAGAGGAAAGAGGGGCAGAGTAAACACCGCAACCCCATCCGTCCCCCATGATCATGGCGGCGAGGCCGATTAGCCAAGTGGGACCTGACCACTGGCACACCAAGGCTGACAAATTGACGTTTATGGTAGAGGAGTTGGAGGAGGTGCGTAAGAAATACCAGATTCCAGCGGAGGTAGAGTTGAAGCTGCTGACGTTGAAGGAGAGAGCGTCGGATACACGTCCGATGGAGTTTACACTGTATGAGAAGGCGTTGCGAGGGGGATTGAGGTTGCCACTCCCACAAATAGTGGTAGACATGTTGACCCGGTTGGAGGTGGTGCAAGGTCAACTTATGCCCAATGCATGGAAAATATTATTAGCCTGCGCGATCAAATGGCCACGGGCGACCGGGGAAGTAGCAATGACAGTGGATAAGTTCTTTTTCTATTATAAGGCCTCAGGTCAACAAGAAACATGGGTGACCCTACAGGCGGTGGTAGGTAGAGGATTAGTGACAGGTTTGTTGTCGTCGGTGAATGGGTAGAGACCAAGGTGGTTTTATGTATCGACGAATAGCGGAAGGGGGGTGCGTACAATGTGGAAAATTCCTATTAAGTCGGTAGAACCAAGGTTGGAGGCAGAGGTGGAGAAAAGGGTTAAACGAGTGAAGGAGTGGAGGGAGAAGGAGGGCTTAAAGTGGGATGACCTTATCCAGCCTTCAACCTTGTTTGCCTTGAATTTGGGGCCATAGCTGACTGAGGAGGACCCTGTACCGGAAGAGTTGGAGACAAGGAGAAAGATGCAGGAGGCAAAGGACAAAAGCACGTTTGCCAAGGCAGATAAGTATAAAGAATCAAAGTTAGGCCGTGCGCCCAAGCTGGTCATGAAGGAGCCAGTCTGACCATGCCCCAAGTCTCTAGGAGACAAGGACTTGACCGATTTTGCGCCGCTGCCACCGCTAGTGGATTCGCTGAGGGAGAGGAGCAAAAAGAAGGTAGAGATGGTATTGAAGAAAAGGAAGAAAAAGAGAGTGGCTGCGGAGGGGAGTGAGGGAGGACCAATGTTGAAGAAGGCGAAGGAGGGGATGGCGGAGGTATCCCCAGAAGTAGAGGTTGGGGAGACCAGGATTGGGGTGAGAGAGGCCAAGTGCCCAAGTGGTGAGTGGAACAGCCGAGTAAGGACAGTTGGCAGGAGGCGAATGATTAGAAGACCAATCATCCAAGGATGTGCTTGTACAAGAAGTGTCCCCAAGTCCGAGGGTAGGGAGGGGGCGAGCGAGCAGAGTTAAGACGAGCGCTGCGTTGGAGACCGCCACGTATCATGTTCGTGCAGTGGCCGGTCATTCGGTGGGAGATGAGAGCGAAGCCAGGGTCGCCACAGATCGTCTCATGGGGGTTGTGGAGGATGCGACCGTGTGGAGGATGACACAATTTATAGAGGCCGACCTCCTGAGAGGGCTCTGTTCAGCGCAGATGGAAGCAATGACCTTGGCGGTGGTCCTGCTGAATAAGGCAGTGTGGGCAAAGGTGGATGCAGAGCCGCTGAAGGCCCAGCTGGAAGGGTTGAAGGCACAATTGCAAAACTTAAGGGTAGAGACAGCGGGCTGGAGAAAAGCAGCGTGGAGTGCCTGTGTAAAGGGCCTGGACTATACGCAAAGGGCAAAAAAGATGGAAGTATTGGTGGTGGTGCAGAGTTACTTGGCAGAATGTGCCAGAGTAGGTCAGATTGAGGTCATCGCCGAGCTGTCGGTCACCAAGTCAGAAATTGAGGTAGTGCGCCATAAGGTGGTATCACTAGAGTTTGAGTTGGCGAATGCATAGAAAAAGATAGGGGAGGTCTAAGAAGCCTGCGACACCGCCAAAGAGAGATTGGAAGAGGCCCTGTCGAATAATGAAAATCTGCGCGATCAGGCCTTGAAAGACAAAGAAGAGGCAAATGTGCGTATGGCTGAGTTAGAGAGGGCCCTGGCAGAAGAGAGGGTTAGAACGAAGGAGTTAACTAGGAAGATGGCGTCTGAGAAGGTGGCCTATCTAGACTTGTGTGTGGTAGCGGTGGAGCAGTTTAAGGTGTCTCCTAAGTTCCAGATGGCCATTGATGCGACGGTGGCGAGAGGCCTGGCTAGAGAAGAAGAAGGTGGTGCTGGCCTGTTAGGAGCGGCTGCTGCTGGGGGAATCGAAGAACATCCAGAGTTTTCAGCAGTCAGACTTTTATAAGCATGAGATGAGCCAGTACTGGGACAGTGGCTAGATGAGCTTCAAATATAAAGCGCAGGAGTTGTTCCCAGATGTGGACTTTAGTCAGGTGAAAGTAGGGGAGGATGATGTCACCCAGACTCCCCTAGATGAAGGGGTGGAAGAGGAAGACCTGGCGTCCAGCGAAGGGGAGTGAGGGCTGGGTCTTTTTCCCTTGTTTTTTTCTTTTTTTTTTTTTTTTTTAAAAAATGTGGTTTTTGTAATGAAGTGAATGTGGTTTCTGTAATGAAGTGTATGGTGGTGCAAGTTGTTAATAAATAAAGGTGTAAGTTCTGTAACGATTTGCTGTTGTTGTTGTTTTTTTTTTTGTTGTGTAAGAATGATGAATAATGAATGGTAAAATTGGATAAGTAATCTAACTTAGGTAAAAATGACCTGGGATAAGAATGAACGTAGATTTAACTAAGTAGTGGCACTATGTACAACTTAGTCTGGTTGGGTTCTTCACGTTCAGTCTGGCTGAGACTTGGAGGGCTCAGTCTGGCTGAGACTAGACTTAACTCAGTCTGGCTGAGCTCTTCATGGTCAGTCTAGCCGAGGCTTGGAGGGCTCAGTCTCGCTGAGACTTGGTTTCACTCAGTCTGGCTGAGCTCTTCATGCTCAGTTTGGCTGAGGCTTGGAGGGCTTAGTGTTACGACCCAAACCCACCCCTATAGATTTAGCGTCGTAACCGGCCAGTAATCCTTGGATTACCGAAGGCCTTTTAACAATTAGACTTGTAATTAGGGGCTGTGGAAGTAAATACATAAAAGAAAAATATACATAGTCCATCGAGCTGTGCAGACATACATGGGACTGATAATCTTAACTTTTATAAACATATGAATGACGTCATAGGTACAGTATTTACACGTCACCTTATGTACATATAAAAGGAAAACTTGTTCATAGAGAAAAATGAACAGTCTTATACATTCATATTAACACAGCTACAAGACATGACTTGATCTGGAACAACTTGATCTGGAACCTCCTAGTGAGGCGCAAAAGGTGGCTGACAAACACAAAATGCTTCAGGCATCACCTTAAGCCTGATCACGAGCCTGCTCACCTACATACATAACGAATAACTAGTGAACGGTGGCCCAGTGAATAATAACGGAGTTAAGGGGTAAATGAATGATGTCCCATAACTGTGTCTGAAACCAAAGTTCACATTCGTATTCTCATTCTGAACATGTATACAGAGATCAGAGATTCATGCTAAATCTTATATGGTGCATCCGCTAGCACTGACAGAACACATACAGAGAATCTTAAATCGTACTTGTCAGTTCTATAGAAGAACCTCCGGCCGGGTAAGGATAACTTGTCAGTTCCATAAAGAAACCTCTGGACTGAGAACTTGTAAACTTGTCAGTTCCACCTAGGAACCTCCAGCCAGGTATAGATAGCATGTCAGTTCCATAAGGAACCTCCGGTACCGGGAACTTGTAACATACTTGAATCATAGCATAATGTCACTTGTAACATACTTGAATCATAGCATAATGTCATAAATGCTTGTTATTGTTGGACAATCATTCATAGTATAAAACTGGACATTCCATTCAACAGATCTTATTTCATATACCGAAAATAATTTCACTTGAACATAGTTTAACTAAGTTATTATTCACAGATAACAGATGCTACAAGTAGACAATTCAACTTCCTTGTAGGCGCGTGACCTACACAGTTACAGAATGAACGTATACTGAATCACACACCCGGAAATGATAACTTAATCCCTTATTGTTTTGGTGTGTTTCTACTTCATTAACCTCATTATGGTGTCTTAATCATGGCCTAAGAATGCTTAAGATGGAATGAGGATGCATAAATGCACTTAAAAACAATTTTCAAAACTTGCTGAAAACAGGGTCCACGCTCGAGCGGGCGTGCAGAATTTGAGGGTGGCTCGAGCGTAACTTCCTTCGCTCGAGTGATCTGTAAATTTTGAAAAAAGTACTGGTTGCTTGTTTTTCATGCTCGACAGACGCTCGGTCCTCGCTCGAGCGTGAGACTCAAACCCTCGCTCGAGCGTGCTGCAAAACACAAGAACTTCTGAAGGCTTGCATTTTACGCTCAAGCGTACTTCAGGTCGCTCGAGCGGAAGTGCATGCACTCAGAGTGGTCACTCGAGCGTGGATTCATGCGCTTAAGTGTAGATGCAAATTCTGGAATTTCCATATTTGATCTCCAAGTTCAAAACTTAATCTTTAAGCTCCAAAACTTGATTTTTCTGGGCCAAAACTTGAGAAAATACATGGAAACTCTCAAAACAACATGAATTAAAGATCATTACAAGAAATCATGGCCCAATGGCTTGCTAATTAAGCAAAATTCAACTTGAAGTGTAGGAACATGCTATAAATATGACATGCATGTATAATTTGAGTTCATTGCTTCCCAAAACATGACCAAATGAAATATTCAACTCAAAAACATGGTGAATTCTTAGATTACAACCAAAATATGAACATGCATGTGAGATTTCTCATGAAAAGAACTTCAAAACTTCATGATATGGGTATGCATGCATGGAATGACTTACAATTCCCAAGTTCTAACTCAATTCTTGCATAAATCAACATAATTCTCTTGAGTTCATGCATTATAGTCTAGATTTCAAGGTTTAATGATAAAATTCTTACCTAGAGGCTTGAGTTCACAAGTGTTGAAGTTGTAACTCTTAAATTCTCCTCAATTCCTCTAATTCTTGCTAGCTTGGCTTCAAATTGACTCCAATCTCTCCCCCTTCTCTCACTCTCACTGTTGTGTGTGTGTATAGGCTCAAGGGTGTGTTGAATGAAGGGAAGAAAGATGAGTGGAGGCAATAGGTGCCTTATATAGGCTTCATTAATGTTGGTTTCTTAAAACTAATCAAATGGGTATTAAATTAATCTAATTTAATCATTCTGAATCGAATTTCAATTGAGATTACCATAATGTTCTAAAAATTCCAAATAGCACATATATCAAGCTAATTTCGTGATTGGATGTCGATAAGGCCTTCGATTTGTAGAACAAAACAGAAATTCAAACAGATGTGTCTACGATGAACAGATAAAATCACAAATTATGCAACATATATGCAATTAATTCAAAATCTAGTCTTAATAACTTATTAGGCATATTAAATCATGGATTAACGTTAATCGTAGGTTAGGGTTATTACACTTAGTCGGGCTGACACTAGGTTTAACTCAATCTGGCTGAGCTCTTCATGCTCAATTTAGCTAAGGCTTGGAGGGCTCAGTCTAGCTGAGACTTGGCTTAACTTAGTCTGGCTGAGCTCTTCATGCTCAGTCTGGCTGAGGCTTAGTTTAACTCAGTCTGGCTGAGCTCTTCATGCTCAGTCTAACCGAGGCTTGAAGGGCTCAGTCTGGCTGAGACTTGGTTTAACTCAGTCTGGCTGAGGCTTGGAGGGCTCAGTCTGGCTGAGACTAGTTTTAACTCAATCTGGCTGAGTTCTCCATGCTCAGTCTGGCTGAGGCTTGGAGGGCTCAGTCTGGCTAAGACTAGGTTTAACTTAGTTTGGCTGACCTCTTCATGCTCAATCTAGCTGAGGCTTGGCTTAACTCAGTCTAGCTGAGCTCTTCATGCTTAGTCTGGCTGAGGCTTGGAGGGCTCAGTCTGGTTGAGACTAGGTCAAAGACTTGACATTGATGCACAACACAAAGAATGGGGATGTTAAATTGTTGTCATTAAGGCACGGGCAGAAACGAACAAGTGTTCCGATAGGCAAAATGAAATATACAACTATTGAAAGATACAAAACGGAAGATGTCGTTTTACTAGAAATAGTGTTTCAAGTGCTCGGCATTCCATGGATGGGTGAGGTCTCTGCCCTCCATGTCTTGGAGACAGTAAGTACTAGGGTGGGGTCTGGCTTTGACAACATAAGGTCTTTCCCATTTGGCTTCTATCTTGCCCTCGGTCGGATTTTTAGTGGCAAGGGTTGCTTCATGCAAGACCAGATCTCCCGCTGTGAATTTCCAAGATTAGACTCTGTAGTTATAATATTTTCTCAATCTCTGTTGATATGATGCCCGCTTGACATCAGCTGACTCTCAGAGCTCTTCAACTAGATCCAGATCGGCCCGACACAACTCTTCGTTTAGTTCGGGATTCGGATGTAGCACCCGGGGGGTCGGCAGGCTGACCTCCACTGGGATGACCGCCTTGGCGCCATATGTTAGGCGGAAAGGGGTTTCTCTGGTGGGGGCCTCAAGTTGTCGTCCGATAAGCCCAGAGTACGTTCGGTAATCCTTCAGCCTATAGTCCTTTGGCAACTTCCAACTTGGTCTTGATGATCTTTAGAAGGGAGCGATTGGTGACTTCGACTTGTCCATTAGCTTGGGGATGGGGAAGAGAAACATGGTCTGATATTGAGCTCTTCATAGAATTTCCTGAACTTGGAATTGTCAAATTGTTTCCATTGTCAGAGACAATGGCCTGGGGGATTCCAAATCGGCACACGATTGACTGCTAGATGAACCTAGTTGTGTTCCGTTCAGTGATTGTAGCAAGGGGTTCTGCTTCTACCTATTTGGTAAAGTAGTCAATGGCAACCACAGTGAACTTGGTTTGGCCCCTGCCAGTGGGTAAAGGACCGACTAAGTCGATGCCCCATTTAGCGAAGAGGTAAGGACTGCTGAGTGTAATCAGTTCTGTTGCGCGGGGTGTGGGGAATGTTAGCAAAGCGCTGGCATTTATCACACTTAAGCACAAATTTGCTGGCATCTTGATTGAGCATAGGCCAGAAGTAACCTGTATGGAGAATCTTATGGGCCAGGGATCTTCCACCTGAATGGTTACCACAAGTACCCTCGTGTATTTCACTCATCGCATAAGTCGCTTGAGCATGATTGAGACACCTGAGGTATGGGCGTGAGAATCCCGGTTTGTACAGTAGACCACCAATGATGACATAATTGGACGACCAGGCTCTGACTTTAGCGGTTTGCTACTTATCATTGGGTAACTCCCTGTGCTCCAAAAATGGAATGATGTCTTGGGCCTATGGGATAGGCTCGTTCTAGAGGAAATAGATCTCTTGTGTGTTTGGCGAGGTCGCTGGATGGGTCAGGTATTTAATGTGGATGCCGTGACTGAAGTTTGACAGGTTGGCCTGGGCTAATTGAGCCATTTCGTTTGCCTGAGAGTTTTCTGACCGAGGGATGTGCCTAATCTCGAAAGTACTGAAGAGGCGGATGAGGGGGAAGGCGATGTCCCTGTAAGCTCGCATTGTTTCCTCCTTTGCATCGAACTCCCCAGTAATCTGTCTGACAACCAATTGGGAATCACTGAACACTTGGATATAGTCTACACCAATGTCGCTTGCCAGCCGAAAAACTACTATCAAGGCCTCATATTCGGCTTCATTATTGCTTGCGTCGAACAGAAAATAGAGAGCACACTTGAAGTATTCATCCTCTGGGGTTGTGAGGATTAGGTCGGCTCCACTACCCTCTTTGCGGGATGAGCCATCGACACTGAGGGTCCAGGAGTGGGGGTCTTCTGCATCGGTAGTGACATGTGCTGCTGGAGGAGGTACGTTCGGAGTAAGATTGGTGAACTCCAAGATAAAATCAACGACAGCCTGGCCTTTGATCGCTGTCCGGGGTCAGTAAGAGATTTCAAATTGACTTAGCTCAACGGACTATTGCATAAGTCTTTCTCACGATTCTGGTTGTTGCATGACCTTTTTCAGAGGCTGGTCAGTGAGAACCATTATGGAGTGAGCTTGGAAATAGGGTCAAAGGCGTCTAGAGGCTATGACAAAGGTGAGGGCCATTTTTTCTAACAGAGGGTAGTTCTGTTCAGCCCCCTTGAGGGCGCGGCTAATGTAGCAGGCTAGACGTTATACTGTGCTGTCTCCCCTGATGAGGGCAGCACTGACCACAGTGTTTGATACAGCCAAGTAGAGAAAGAGGGTTTCTCCTGGCAGTGCTTGAGAGAGGATGGGAGGGTTGGCCATGCATTGCTTTAGTTGTTGGAAGGCCTTCTCGGATTTGGTGTTCCATTCGAACGCTTGCTGAAGGACTTTGAAGAATGGAAGACACTTGTCGGTTGTTCGGGAAATAAAGCTTCTGAGGGCAGCAACTCTACCTGTGAGTCGTTGAATCTCCTTGACCATTCTGGGAGACCGCATTTTTATCAGGGCCTTGATCTTTTCAAGGTTAGCCTTAATGCCTTGTAGGCTAACCATGAATCCTAAGAATTTCTCAGATCCTACACCGAAGGCGCATTTCTCCAGATTGAGCTTCATCTGATATTTGCGTAAGGTTTGAAAGGTCTCTCGCAGGTTTGACAAGTGATCGGAGGAGAGTTTTCTTTTAACCAACACGTCATCGACGTAGACTTCCATGTTTCGACCTATCTGGTGTCGAAAGACGGCGTTAACCAGGCGTTCGTAAGTTGCTCCAGCATTCTTTAAGCCGAATGACATAACACGATAGTGATAAGTCCCTCTATCGGTGATGAAGGAGGTGTGCTCCTAGTCGGCTGGGTGCATCAGGATTTGATTATAGCTAGAGAAGGCATCCATGAAGCTAAGCATCTGATGTCCTGCTGTTGTGTCGACCAAGCTATCTTCGGGGCACGCCCGATTGAGGTCGGAATAGTCGATGCAGAGTCGCTATTTGCCATTATTTTTGTGAACCAAGACCACGTCGGACAGCCATCGGGAATAGTTTACGTTTTTGATGAACTGTGCCTTCAGTAGTTTGTCCACCTCGGTGGCGATGAGGGTATTGCGTTCTGGATGAAAAATACGTTGCCTCTGGCAGAAAGGTCGGAAATGTGGCTCAATACTGAGACGATGAGTAATGAAAGAGGGATCGATACCTGGCATGTCTGAATGGGTCCAAGTGAAGACTTCGTTGTGCTCGGCTAGGAGAGTTGTGAGATCAGCCTTGGCCTAAGAGAACAATTGATTTCCAATCCTGGCTGTTTTGGCTAAGTCGGTAGGATCGATAGGCACTTCAACAAGTTCCTCCACTAGTTCCTCCCTGACTAACTCTTCCTCATCTCTAACGTCAAAACCCTCGATGATCATAGCCTCCTTCATTTTGACCTCCTTTAGCGAGGTGACGTAGCACTCTCTGGCCATCATCTGCTCGCCCTTCACTATGTCGACCCCGAGGTCGGTCGGGAATTTCATGGCTAGATGGTAGGTGGAGGTGACAGCTTGGAAAGCGTTAAGAGTCGTGCATCCGAGGATGATGTTATAAGCAGAAGGGTAGTCAACGACGAGGAAAGTGAGTAGTTTGGTGGTCTGCCGTGGATATTCTCCAATAGTGATGGAAAGATCGATGGAGCCTAGGGAGGTCTCCTGATCCCTGGTGAAGCCGACCAATAGGGTTTGGAGGGGGGACAACTTTTCTTCTCCTACTTTGAGTTGGCAATGGATGTTTGGAAAAATGATGTCTGAAGAGCTGCCGTTATCGACAAGGACCCGTCTGACTCTGGAGTTGGATAGGAGAGTGCAGATGACGAGGGGGTCGTCGTGGGGGGTAACGGATACCTGTGCAGTCGGCCTCTATAAAGGTGATGGGTTTACACCATTGTTTGGGGTGTTTGAAAGGGCGATCCAATGTTCTTACTTCCTTATCGGAGCCTTGTTTGATTTTTTTGAGTTCGGCTCGTTATGCCAATCAAGATGGCCCACCACATGCGAGCCCGCTAGCAATGACTCTGATGTCGCTGACCGGAGGGGGGGGGATTGCCTTGTGCTCAGGGTTGTGGTGGGAGCCATTTATTGTCTTGCTTAGGTTGTGCAAGTTGTCGGGCCCTGGCAGGTCGGTTCTCGGCCTTTGTTAGGGATAGGCTGCCATGAATTGACTAAGGTGCCCCTGGCATATCAAATCCTCTACTTGGTCTTTAAAGTTGACACATTCCACAGTGTTGTGGCCATCGTCTTGATTGAAACGGCAGTACTTGGATTGATCTCGCCGGTTGGAGGGAGATCATGATGGTTGAGGCCATTTCAGGTAGTAGTCTCGTTGAACTTGGTTCAAGACTTGCTCCATGGATGAATTGAGAGGGGTGTATCATTCAAACCGATAGGGAGGGTGAGTAGGTGCCGGTTGGTCTGCTTGAGCAAGTTGGTTAGTATACTGAGGGGGTTGCTATGTGTAGTAGGAGGATCTAGGTTCGGGTTCCTTTCTTTTGTCCTTAAGGGGTGGATTTTTGGATGTAGAGTCTTAGTGGGCTGCCAAAGAGTCTTCAACATTCATATATTTTTGGGCTTTGGAAAGGATGGTGGCCATGACGGTTGGGGGGTTTTTGGAAAGAAATAAAGGAAATTTGATGGGCGTAAACTGGCCATGAAGGCCGTGAGGATGACCTGTGGGGCTTCAGTATTGAAACGGGTGACAAAGCTGTGCAGCGACTCTCCTTCTGTCTGCCGGATATTGAGCAGTTGAGTCGCCGGACGTCTCTAGCGTTGAGCATCAATGAAGTGGCTTAGGAAAGAGTCGCTTAGCTGTTGGAAAGTAGTGATAGAGTCTGGTGGTAGCTGACTGAACCATAGTCGCGTCGACCCTTTGAGTGCCACGAGGAAAGCTCGACACATGATTTTGTCAGGAAAAATATGAAGGATTATGAGGGTCCTGTAGGCCTCCAAATGGTCAACAGGGTCGGTTGTGCCGTCGAAGGTGTCGATCAATGGCATCTTGAACTTCGAGGGTAGGGGTTTGTCTCTGATGGAAGCGACAAATGGGGAGTTAGCTGTCGTGGAAGGTTTACTTTGTATGTTCTGCATGACCCTATAGAGCCGGAATTTCATGGCTCGTAGTTCCGTGTCCCAAATAGGAACGTTGTCCCCTCCGGAGTGTAGCGGGGGCTAAACATTACTGGCCTCTCTTTCAAGGACAGGTGC
The DNA here is from genome assembly GCA_036172215.1 of Camellia granthamiana. NCBI lineage: Eukaryota > Viridiplantae > Streptophyta > Magnoliopsida > Ericales > Theaceae > Camellia > Camellia granthamiana. Next base: position 60,725,952 of record CM069903.1, on the reverse strand, counting down.
GTGATTTGATGGATGCAAGCCCTGAGGTGGTGGGTGTAGGTCTTGAGGTGGAGCCCGTAGACCCTTTAGGTTAGAACGGTGGGCTTGCTGGAAAGGATGGCTCGGGGTCTGTTTTTGATTTGGAGGGATGTCTTGTGGTGGTGGAGGATGGATAGGGAGAGTTCACTGGAGTAAAACATTGATCACGGTCTGGTTTTGCTCGGTCAAACAGTTGATGCTGTTGGCGAGCTCCGTGAAGTACAGAGGTGGGTTGTTTGGGTTAGAAGGCTCTGTTTGGGGGTCAATAACATTGTGTTGAGAAGCCATGGATCTTGTTGTAACCATCCACCTCGACGAGAGGGAAGGAGAAGTAACTGGGCATAGGTCTCCGGCAACAATGAGCACAATTGTCAACCGGAGTTGTAATTCCCACAGACGACTCCAACTGATGATACTGTAAACTTGGAGGATGGATGGGCCAGATTGATCCGCACTTTAGATAGGTTTGTTGGGCTTATTGTTCGCAGAATACACCTGCAAAAATGGTCCAATGAGGGGAAGTCCCTCGACGGACACTCTAACGATCAAGTTAGCTCAAGGCAATGAGGTTTTTCTAGAGAGATAATGTACGAGATGAGTGAGAGAAAACTTAACCTATGTCGTTCTTTTGAAGCCTTTTATCTTTTTCATTCATCATTTCCTTGTCCCTTCCCAGCTGTCTCATCGGCCGTAAGTCTAAGGTTTAGCTGACCTCGTTCACGGTGAGTCTGTTTTCTCCGACGTGAAGGGGCTGCCGCATTTAATGCTACCACGGTCTCATTAATGGCTGATATATAGGTGTAATAACTTTGCAAATCTTTGTCTGCTTAGGTGGTTGGTTCCCTACTTGGCCCCTTTCGCGGTCGATCCTCCTCGCGGTCGATCCTCTCGCTCAGCCCCCCCATTTGCGATCAGTCCTTCTCACGGTCGGTCCTCTCACTCGGCCCCCTTCGCGGTCGACCCTCCTCACGGTCGGGTCCTCTCGCTAGGCCCCCTTCGTGGTCGGCCCTCTTCACGGTCGGTCCTCTTGCTAGGCCCTCTTCGCGGTCAGTGCTCCTCACGGTCGGTCCTCTCGTTCGGCGCCCTTCATGGTCGGTCATCCTCATGGTTGATCCTCTCACTCGGCCCCCTTTGTGATCGGCCCTCCTCACGGTCGATCCTCTCGTTTGGCCCCCTTCGCGATCGACCCTCCTCTCGGTCGGTCCTCCAGCTCGGCTCTCTTCACGATCGGCCCTTCTCTCGGTCAGTCCTCCAACTCAGATACCTCCACAGTCGGTCATCCCCCTTGGCTTGGGAGGACCCTTCCCATTTTCCTTCTTATTCCCTTTGTTGGACTAAAGCTGCACTCAGGAATGGGAGACTACTGACATCGGTGGGCCCACAAAAGGTTTTGGCCCACGACTAGAGCCCAATTCATGGTCCAAGTACTAATGCCCAGCACCCTTGAGAACCCAATGTTGAACCAGGAACCAATGGCATCTAAACACTTGTCAAGCAAAGAACCAACCACGCAAGCAAACAAAGATCTGCAAAGTTATTACACCTATACATCAGCCATTAATGAGACCTTGGTAGCATTAAATGCGGCAGCCCCTTCACGTCGGAGAAAACAACCTCACCGTGAACGAGGTTAGCTAAACCTTAGACTTACAGTTGACAAGACAGCTGGGAAGGGACAAGGAAATGATGAATGAAAAAGGTAAAATGCTTCAAAAGAACGGCATAGGTTAAGTTTTCTCTCACTCCTCTCGTACATTATCTCTCTAGAAAAACCTCCTTGCCTTGAACTAACTTGATCGTCGGAGTGTCCGCCGGGGGACTTCCCCTCATTGAACCATTTTTGTAGGTGTATTGTGCGAACTATAAGCCCAACAGACCTATCTGAAGTGTGGATCAATCTGGCCCATCCATTCATCAAATAGCAATAGCAAAACACACACACACACACACACACACACATACACACACACACAATGTGTAACTCATGCCATGTTTGGAATGTTATTTTTTGATTAAAAAGTCAAGGAATTAAAGAGTACTAAAATATGTTTAGGGTAAATTACACTGATACCCCCTGAGGTTTATGTTTATTACAGTCCCCCCTCACATTTGGAAAATTACACTGAGCCCCCTATTAATTTAATTTTATGTACGATGATCATTACGGTGAGGAGGGGAACTGTTATGCGACTTTAAACCTCAGGGGGCAATCTGTAATGAAACTTTAAATCTCAGAGAGAGAGATGTAATTTCCAAAAGGTGAGGGGGGGAACTATAATAAATATAAATCTCATGGGGTGTTAATGTAATTTACCCATATATTTAATATGTATTAAAAATAAAAAGTTAGAAAATTTGTAGGGTAAATTACACTAACACCCCCTGAGGTTTATATTTATTACAGTTTCCCCTCTCACCTTTTAAAAATTACATCTCCCCCCTTAGGTTTAAAGTTTCATTACAGATTCCCCCCTCAGCCCTTTTAATTTTTTTAAATACCAATTTTACCCTCATTGGGTAAATTACATTGACACCCCTCACATTTTAAGAATTACAATCCCCTCCATAAGGTTTAAAGTAGCATTACCAATTGCCACATCGGTTAGTATTAGTTGAAAAAAAAAAATCATTGAAAAAATACAATTAATTGGAAAAAAATTAATTGAAAAAAAAATTTAATTGAAAAAAAAAATTTGTTAACAAAATTTTTAAATTTTTGTTTAAAAACCCAACGTAAACTCATTTTTTGAATTTATATTTTTTCCTCAAATTTACAAACTGAGACAACCATTTATAAACCAAAAAAATTATCAAACAAATTTTTATGACAGTTTTTAAAAATTTTGTAAATATAAATTGAAAACTAAAAACGAAATGGTTACCAAACAAATCTCAGATGGTAAAAATGTCGTAAAATAAAGAAATAATTAAATAAGTTACCAACGTAAGAAATGACTTATCAAAATATTCTTAGGCCATTTCTTAAACGAAATGAAAATTATTTTTTAAACGAAATGAAAATTATTTTTTTATTTTTTATTTCTTAACCAAATTAATTTTTAATCAAAAAAAAATTCTAAAAATCAAACCAGACATAGCCTAAGAATCTTTTGATAAATCATTTCTTACGTTGGTAACTTATTTGATTATTTGTTAATTTTACGACATTTTTACCATCTGAGACCTATTTGGTAACCATTTCATTTTCAGTTTTCAATTTATATTTACAAAAATTTTAAAAACTGTTATAAAAACTTGTTTGATTATTTTTTGGTTTATAAATGGATGTCTCAGTTTATAAATTTGAGGAAAAAACGTAAATTCAAAAAATGAGTTTATGTTGGTTTTTAAACAAAAATTTAAAAATTTTACTAACAAATTTTTTTTTTCAATTAATTTTTTTCCAATTAATTTTTTTTTTCAATGATTTTTTTTCTTCTAACTAATACTAACCGAGGGGTCAATTGGTAATGCTATTTTAAACCTTAGGGAGGGATTGTAATTTCTAAAAGGTGAGGGGTGTCAATGTAATTTACCAAATGAGGGTAAAATTTGTATTTAAAAAAATTAAAAGGGCTGAGGGGGGAATCTGTAATGAAACATTAAACCTCAGGAGAAGATGTAATTTTCAAAAGGTGAGGAAAGGAACTATAATAAATATAAATCTCAGGAAGGATGTCAATGTAATTTACCCAAATCTTTATATACCAATTTGAAAAGATCAAACAATTCTTGTGAGTGAGTGCATTTGGAAGGATGAAACGCAAAATTTAAGTAACAAACAAAAATATGACATCAGTTGTTCCCATTTTCCCATACAATTAAATAATACATTCCAAAATACATGAACTTTTTCTTATCTCTTAAAAAAATCAAAAAATAATTAAAAGTTAATTTCAAACGCTCTTTTTTTCAATAATAATAATAATAATAATAATAGTTAAAACTTAATTAATCTTATTTATTTTTTATTTTTTTAAAAATCATTTCAAATTATTTTTAAAATAAAATTATCAATTATTGTTTAATCTCATGTATAACAAGGGTTATATGCTAGTTAGAATATATAAGGTAACTCTCCCTCTTCCACTCTCATGTCTTCTTTAAATCATCAACTAATTATCTTTTTTATATATCACTAGATTTTAAAAGTGAGCCTAAATAGACTTCTATATCATTTTCCATTTTGCTAAAAAAATACCACGTAAGTTTTAATTAATTAATGAATAATAATATATAAACAAAAAAATTCATATATAATAATGATGTGACTTAATGAGGATCATTCACTTTAAAACAAAACAATGAGATAAGTTTATTTACAATAATAGTAGAGAAATATTAGAGATTATGAAAATTTTGTCATGAAAATGATCATGAAAAGTTTGTGACCTTTAGATTATCTTGGTTAGTGTGTGGTGCTTTATTGTAAGTGTAATCCAAAGGTCACAAATTTTTCATGACTATTTTCATGAAAGACTTTTCATGATACCTAACATTGCTGATAATAGTATTATCACATAATTCTTGTGGAATTTTACGTATAAATTTTATGTATGGTTAGAATTTTATATAGTTATGTATGGTTGAGTCTTTAAGGCTGTGTTTGGTTCTTGAATTTGAAAAAGAAAAAGGAAAAAGTATGTGAAATGTAGTTGTATTGGACCAAGGGATGGTGTTGTGACTATAACAGCGTGTTGTAGTGTCTCGGTGGGGGCTTTTTGAGTATTTTTTGATAATTCAAACCGTTTATATGATAGGATTTGTTGAGTAAATCATTTATATAAAAAATTAAATTGATTGGACGTTTATAACTTAGTAACAAAACCACACTTTTTTTTTTTTAAAAAAATACGGTTAACGTGATCTTGGTAATTTTTTTATAAATAATTATAATATGACCATAGGGTTGTAAATTTTCGATTGACTTGGATTTTTGTATGAACGATATACTCGATGAACCTTATAATATGAATGGTTCGAATTATTGAAAAAGACTCATGAAAAGCTTCCATTGGGGCACCACAGCACTCTCCTGTGACTAATGTTATTGCAAGATTTCCGAATTCAGTTGTATTTCATCCATATCTTATATTTTTTCTTTTTATTTTCAAATTCATACGTAAATATTTGAATAAAAAACATGGAAAGTATCTCTTATATAAAAATAACGTTGAGTAGGTCTAATTCTCCCCCTCCCCCCCCCCCCCCCCCCCCCCCCCCCAAAAAAAAATGAACCAATTGAAAGGCTACCCGTTTAAGTGGTCATGTTTCTTTTCATTTGTTTTTTTGTTTTTTATTTTTCTCAATTAAAGGGTAAGGATCATTAGTCTTCAAGTAATTGGAATTTTTTTCCCCCTTCATGTTTTAACCACAGGTTTCTCCTATATCTCTCCGCTATTTTAGCTGTAAAAAAATATTAGGTTTCATAATCACACAACACAATAATAATATTATATATGCACACTTGACTTTACCATGAACAAAATCTATTTATTTGATTGAAAATCAGATTGCTGTCAATCAAACACACGTGGTGCATTCGTGCATGAACATGGATGTAAAAAAAAAAAAAAAAATACACAAATCAGAACTCGTGTATTGTACACTGGAAAAACAAAAAAAAAGAGGGTACATAAAAACTACTGATCATATGTATATCACATAGCCACAGGACCAAGAGGTGGGAATATGTACACAGAGAGAGAGAGAGAGAGAGAGAGAGAGAGAGAATTATCAATGATCAAAAAGAGACAAGAAAGGAAAGAGTTAGTTGGGGGTGTTGAGATGGAAAAGAAAGAAGCTTTGGAGGGTAGTGAGATCAGCTCTGTAGTGGGTTTGAGTGAAATGTAACAAATCTGACCAAGTGAAATCTGGATACTTCCTTGGCCCTTCATCTCCTCCTTCTCTGTCAATTAGATCCTGTGGAGGACTCACCACTTTGTCTTCTCTTGGGCACACAAAGTATGCCAGTGATCTTCTCTCTCTCTCCTTGTTCACCACTGCCCTATGCATGCAACTCTTGTATCTTCCATTACATAATGCCTACATATCAAACAAAACCGCCCACATTATAACTCTCTTTTTCTTTTCATTTTGTTTATTGCCATATATATAACAAACAAACATACTCCACACTCTACAATTATGTTGAGTTCTAAACTCTTTACAAGATCAGAGTTAGAGAGATAGATTGTACGATTAGATAGATTTATGGACAAAGGAGCACCGTGGTATAGTGGATTGTTTTCTTTAAAGCAAAAGAAAGTACAAACATGCCTATATACCCATATGCATACTTGCATACAATCTTCCATGAATGTTCTTATTAAATAGGATGAATTCTATATATAAATGTGCGATACTTATTATGTGTACGTGTAGAATAAAATAATAAAATGGATATGGTGACAAATAAATTTTTTTTTTTGATTATCGTACAAATTGGATCTAGTGGTTTGAGCCATTTTGGAATAAATCATAGTTACTAAGAAAAACTTATAGTTAAAAAAACACATGTTTGAACATCAACAAGTGTGTTAAACTCACAATTGTTGTGAACAACATCAACAACAAAATAAATAAATAAATAAATTGAAAAGAGAAAAAGGGTAATTTACTAATTTGTAAGTGTCAAGAGCTTGCTCACAAGCGCACAAGCACACCAAAAAATAAAAAATAAAAAAAAAGTTTGTAGGGACGGACCCAAAAGACTGTCGCTAGAACCACTTTATACCAATTTGGTGAATTGTAGGACTTGTGCATTTTGAACATGAACATTTATTTATTTATTTATTTATTTATTTTATTTTAATCCAAGAAAAGTTGACTAATGTGTTAAAACAGCTACAATACAACACCCTGAAGTGGGCACCCTCTTGTAATATCACTTGTCTTTTCAAGAAAAAAAAACTTGTCAACATCTCAATTATATTGTTATTTTTAACCAAAAAATTATTGTCATGAGTTACTTGCCAGTGCCATATATCTGTCTTTCTTGTTGAACTGATATACTCATAATCAAGTCATAGTTTAGCTCTGATGACTTAATGGGATGTATCAAAATAATTTGTAGCATTATTAACATCAACATAAGAAAGACTTGGCAGTATTACCCACATATAATTTTAAATATTGGTTGATACTTGTTGTATTAATAGGATCTTAGTCTATTGATATTAAATTTTTTGATATATTGACTGGTATAATCTAATATCTGCCAATATATTATTGTATTATCAATACTGATACGTATATTCTCATAAAGATATTTAAAATCATGATTATCGATGACTGAAAGGTTAGGTAGTTAGCCTACCATGAATGTGTCACCAATGTTAATGACAAGGGCATCTGGGCGAGGTCGAACAACCTGCCATTTGTTATTAGCAAAAACTTCGAGGCCTCCAACTTCGTCCTGATGAAGAATTGTTAACGAAGTTGGATCGCAGTGAGGTCCTGTGCCGAGGGTGAGGCCAGGTTCTTTGCAAGGTGGATAATAGTTGCACCTCATTATTGAACTACCATCTTCAAAGAATTTCCTGTAGTGTAATCGCTCGATTCCCAGGCTAATCGCTAAGAGCTCCATAAGCACTAGTGATAATCGCCTCATTTCTTCACAGTATCTTTCAAAAATCAACCTGGAAATGAAAATGTTTTGCATATGTACTTTAATTATGTTGAAACGATAATTAACAGTGCAGGTGAAAAATATAGTAAAGTTGCTTGAAACATTTTACTTCCAATAGTCCCACTATAGTGATTTTTGTTGGCATGTTACACTTGGACTGGTAAAGAATAAAAAGAAATGGAGATAATACAAACACAGTAACAGGACAGGCTGTAAAATTGGGGACAAGGGGTGACAATATAATTCAATAACAGTATCATAATATTGACCACACAATTCAAGAATTTATGTTTGATTACTCCACTTGTGTTGTGTTTAATGTCTAATCTTTTATAAAAGCCCAGATAAAGGAGAAGGGTTGTGTGCTAGGTAGGTTGACAATCAGCACCTAAAACTTCTTGTCAAATCCTTTATGAACATGAATTCTAATATCTCTTAATAGAGCTAAATGACGAAAAAAAGATTCATGTAATCAATATTACTTAACTGGGATACAAGACTTTTTTGAGTTTGGTTTGGCTATGAATGAAGGAAGACCTTTTACTAGTCGCGGCACGAAGAAAAAAAAACAAGTAAGCATACATACACGTGATAGACATATTAGTTTTGCTATAAACACAAAAAATAGTCACAAAAACAAAACAGAAGGCATATGAATGGACAAAATTTTGTAGACCAACTTCTAAAAAATTTTGATCATTCATATATATTCTGTAATCAGTTTCTGTGTTCCTATATGTTTAAATTTACAATAAGAGTTACAAGTTAAGCTCACCCTGTCTCTTTAAAATCATCTCCCAGGATAGATTTGAAGTAATCCACCACCACAGGGCCATTGCCATGGTAGCCAAAAGACAAGGTCTCCTTCCATGGCAGTTTAGACTTGAACCGGTCAGCATGGGCACCCGAATACCCACATACGCTGCCCGGTTTTCTGCGAGCTCTAAGCTTCTTGTTAATGGGCAGCTTGAAAAAAGCATCCATGTGATCATGGGCAGCTCGAATGAGGCCTTTGTCGACGCCATGGTTAGTAACTTGGAAGAAGCCATGGTTGAGGCAGGCGGTCCTAACAAGCTTGGCAGCCCATGAGGTTGCAGCCTCATCTCCTTTAAAGAAACCCTCTAGGTCTACTAGGGGTTCACTCAGCTCTTCTTGAGTGTGTAATAAGTCTTTGTGTGGCCAAATGAACTCTGTTGGCAAGGTTGGTTGCTTTTGTAGCAAAGATGTGTCAAAATATAGAACCTTTTTCTCTCTCTCATCTTTGATCTCTAATGGAGGAGGACATAGAAGAAGAGTTGGGGAACTTGAGTCCATTGGGAAAGACACATTCTCAATTGAGTGTTGTAACCCAATGAAGCTATTTATAGAAGAACTTACAGGTAGGAAACAAAAGTACTTGGAGCTAAGGAACAACAGAGAGAACCTTATTCACCCAAAAAAATTTTTATTCACCCAAAAAAACAGAGAGAACCTAAAATAACATATCGAATTGAGAAATGGAATTTATCACAGGATTTATTTTAATATTTTACTTTTCATCTCATCTCATGTGTATTTATACAAAAATAAAAAAAATTATGTATCTATATGGCTTATAATAATTAGAAAAGACTTAAAAAAAAGTTAGGAATACAAAAACTATATAAAATTTTGAGTCCTACATTATATGGGATCCATGGTGTTTGTGACTCATTATGTGTTAGGTTCAGTCTATTACTCACTTTTACAGAAATTGAGACTTGCCATGTTACATGAAAAATAACATAGCAAACTATTTTGACAAGAGAGCAGCTTCTCAAGTCAAGTCTGGCCCACCGTGGGCCCATTTTGGGCTTCACAATCCGAAATGTTAATCTTGTGGGGCATGTGGAGCAAATTATACATATCGAATTAAATTTTTTTGAAAAATAATTAACGCCAAGCATATTTTAAAAATAATCTATCTAATTTTTTTTTAATCAAATATGATTTAATTAAATAATTACTGATATCAATATAATTTTTTATATGAATATTTTATTCATCAGGATTTACAAGAGAAACCGAGCCCATTTCTAAGAATGGACCGAACTGGAGAGAAGTTGCTTTCTTTCAATAATATATGGTGCAATGATCTTGCTCTCCTTTTTACAACAAGAAGACACATTAGCAAAATCTATAATTAAACAGCTTGAGTTTAAAATTAAAGAAAAATAACATTCAAGTATTGCTTTTTTCTTTTTCCTTTTTAAATCACATTTCTTAATAAGCATCATTTTAATTTAACTTTGAACATAAATTGGATGACTACAAAAATATTTGATTTTTAGTTTTCAAAAATAATTTTCTGAATTTTCAATTCATATTTTTAATAATTTTTTAAAAATATTTTAGTCAAATTTTTTTTAAAATTTTTAGATTCACTTAATCTTAATATACTTAAAAAGTGATGAAAAAATTGTATAAAAATCTTTTAAAAATTATTCAATACAACAATATACAAAAATGTATTGAATTTTTTGTATTTTTTTTGTATTTGATGAATTTTTTAAAGTTTTTTTTTTTCACAAACATAATATACTTTTTAAGCGTATTTGGATTAAGTATATCTAAAAAAATAAAAAAATATATGTAAAATATTTTTAAAAAATTAATAAAAATTAAAAAACTCAATTTTATGGAACCAAACAGGATGATTGGTCTCCAAGGCCTGACTGGTGACATTGGGTTAAGACATAAGTACTTGTAAAGTGATGTTGGAGATTCAACTCCCTTAGATATTGATTTTTAAAAAAGCAAAAACTATTGCTGAGTGATTTATAGCAGCCATACCTATGTTGAATTTAGGAAGAGTAGTTTTGTGGGAGTAAAAAAGATTTTGGAGAGAGAGAGAGAGAGAGAGAGAGAAGAGAGAGAGAGGGGAAGGAGGGAGAGAGGAGTGAAGAGAAAGGCCAAGGCCGTCCCATTGGAAAGGTCGAAGACGAATGGAGATGTTAAGGAGGCAACAACTGGGACGAGTGACGCCCTTTTTAACCCTTTGGTCACTTTCTCAATAATCAAATACAAATACAAATAAAACACTCCCATGTACCTGTCTCTTTCCTTTCTTTCTCCCTTTTCTTGTTGTCCCACGGGGCCCCACCCCTATCTATGTATACGCATATACATATAGAGTAATGTTAGGGAGCTCGAAAATGAGCTCCCCCGAATCCCCCTAATTTTTTTTTTTTATTTATTTATTTTTTTTTTCAGAAGCAGAGAAGGAGAAGAGAAGAGGAGGAGGAGGAGGAGGGAGGAGGAGGACTGGAGGGGGCCATAACCATAGGGGGAGAAGGAGGCGGAGGCGGGGCCGGAGCTGCAACGAGCTGACAAGCTGCGACGGGCGACGGGCTGTTGCTGCGACAAACGGGCTGCGACGAGCTGACGATCGGCGATCGGACTGCTGCGACGACGACGGCGGTCGGAGCTGCTGCTCCCCTCTCTTCTCTCCCTCTCCCTCTTTCTCTTCCTCTCCCTCTCCCTCTCCCTCTGTCTCAGACTCGTTGAAGAAGAAGAAGAAAAAAAAAAAAAAAAAAAAAGAATGCCCAAAACGACGTCGTTTTGGGCATTCGGGGGATTAAGGGGGGGAAAATTCGAGCGACGAAGCTTTATTCTATATATATATACTAGAGGGTATGTCCGCACCAGATGGATGTATTTATTACTAAATTTATAAAATATAAATTTTGATTTTAAATTAAAAATATATATAACGTGTGTTATTCAAGTTGTAAAGGTATTTATTAAGGTCTTAAGTTTAAATTTTGTTTATTTCACTATATATATATATATTTTTATAGAGAAAAAAACGACTTGGCAAAAAGAGTGAGCATACGCTTCCAGACACCACTATGGAGAGATTTGAAAAATTAAATTAAATTTATAGCATAACTACCCATGTAATTGATATAGAGATATTTTAAAAATATTCAAAATCAGAGACATAAATATACCTAGAGAATGCTTCTCTTCATAATAATATAGATTAATAATTAATATATATATACTTACGTACTTACTTGTATCTAGATGCATGTACAAATGCTTTTTACTAAAATCTGTCAAGTCTTATCTATAAAATCTTCATTTGGCTTTCAGCTCAATTTTACATTACTTTTGGATCCTATTCCAAATTGAAAGTAACACAGCTCTTCAAAATTACTCCCTACGCTGATGTTTTAACTTGGAACTTCAGTACTAGAAAAGTGGTTTTTTACGACTAATTTTTTTGTGACTGGTTATTTGACTGTCGCAAAAAATAATATTTGCAATAGCAACCTTAATAAATGTTGGGTAATTAAGAAACAACACATTCATAAAACGAGTGTAACTAAGACGAGAAGCCTTAGGTAGATGTATAGTGGCACTAGGAAAGATAGAATAAGAAATGAATATTGCTAGCCTTATAACTATTTCCTAAAATTTTTCCTTGCAATTTGTTGATATGTGAGACACACTCCTCCACTTAGCCAAATTACCATGATTCTATTATTCAAATCATCTCTAACTTCACTGTTCTTATTAATAATTGAATATAGGTAACAAAAATGTTCACTTTTTGTTATCTCCTACTTTTCAATCTTCACTTCATTATTTTTATTTATTTTTCCCTTTTCTTATACCTATGCTCTAATAGAGACTGATTTCCCCTAAACTCTCATTTCTCCCAAATTTGATTTCGCTTGATCGTGTTTGAGTAGGAGAATCTGATTTCCCTCTCTCGATTTCGTTGAAGAAGAGACCTCCAACCGTATGAACTCTCTCTCTCTCTCTCTCTCTCTCTCTCTCTCTCTCGTTTCAGTGAGTCTCTTCGAACCATTCATTCGTATTTCAACTTCTTTGTCTCTCTGCTTCAATTACTAGTTTCTTATCATCTAAACTCACTGTAGTCACAACCATAGATTACCTTTCGACGAAGTTTTGGTTTAAATCAATCCTTCCTCATCTACTACAGGTACAAGCTGAACAATTCAATTCTTAATTGTGTATTTTTTTGTGCTGCAAAAATGATGAACTTGCTCTGAACTTGCTTGATTTCAGTTCTGAATTCAAATTATTATTATTATTATTATTATTATTATTATTATTATTATTATTATTTTCTGTCATGTTAGATTGGAGCATGTGTGTGGATTTTAACTTGTAGTCGTATTTTGGTGAATTTTAGATGTGCTTTGTAGAAGAATATAGAATTTGATCTAAGCATTGGTTTTTCTATGCTGCGAAAATGATGAATGTGTATTTTCTATATCCAAATTTGTGTCATCTCTTATGTAATTTGCTTGACAATAGATTCGGACCTTATAGCGTTCAATAAATATCAAAATTGAATAGGTTATATAGCTATTATATAGTTGTTCAATCCAATCCTTTATTGTTTATATAGCTGTTATATTCAGTGAGTCAACCTTTTTTTCTGTTCGATGAGATGCTCATGATCGAATAGATCAGTATTTTTGATCTTTTCATTTGCATTGTTCAGTGGCACTTGGAGGCCATTGTTCATCTATGAATGTTTTACTTGGAAACTTGCAACAAGAATGGTTTCAAGAAATAAATATACTAAACTACTGATGTATTGAAAATATATATATAGTTTTCATCTTGGAATTAGTTGAATCATATCTTACTACTTTTGGTTAGGAAGGACGTGCAATTAGGAATGGCAACGGGGCAGGGCGGGGCCGAGAATCACCCTCCCCGTCCCCGATCCCCGATGGTAAGAATGTCCTCGTCCCCGTCCCTGTCCCTATCCCTGACCCCGATCCCCGACGGGGAACCTATTACCATCCCCATCCCCATCCCCATCCCCATCCCCATCCCCGTCCCCTAACGGGGATCGGGTTTCCCCGACCCCAAAAATTTCCCGAATAAAAAAAAAAAAACAATAGCAACATCATCCTCAACATCAACATCATCAACAACAATATCATTAAACAACATCAACAACACACAAATCTGAGTATAGAGAGATAGATCTAAGTAGAGAGAGATAGATCTGAGCTGCAATCTAATATATATATATAACACATAGAGAAAGAGAGACGGAAAGAGTCAGGCGGCGGAGGAGATCGCGGAGGGCGGCGAAGAAGATCGACAAAGGAGGGCAGTAGAGGAACGGCACTGTGAGATCGGCGGAGGAGGGCGGCGAAGGAGATCGGTGGAGCAGCTCTTCTCTCGGCGGAGGAGATCGGCGAGGATGGACTCTCTGTCTCTCTCTCTCTCTCTCTCCCTCTCCTCATTTTTCTCACGCGAATGAAGCCGTGTGTGAGTGTGATTGTGTGAGGGAGCATAACAACAGACACACAAATATATATAGACAGGGGTAGAATTGTAATTTTATTTTGGAAGAAAAACGGGGCGGGGGTCGGGGGCGGGGCCGGGCGGGGCCGAGCCGGGGACGGGACTGCGAAATGTATCACCGTCTCCGGCCCGAACATTATCGGGGATTTATTTTTAAATACCATCCCCGGCCCGTCGGGGGTATTTTTCGGGAAAAAACCGCTCTAATCGGGGTCGGGGGGTCGGGTCCCTGTCGGGCCGAGTTTAAATTGCCATCCCTACGTGCAATATGTATTTTTGTCTCTTCTGGATATTGTAGCAATGTTTTTTTACCATTTCTATGGTTCTTTCTCAAGTTGGTTGGAGGAAGAACTCTAAGATTTTGTAAAGCGCTATTCTTTTGAAAGGCACAGTTATATTTTCTGTATTTGAGAGGGACTATTTGACTCTTTCACCACATTGGAGCGCATACAATATGCAGCCTGTTGGTGACATTTTTTTAAGAGGAAAATGCCGATGAGTTCCTCTTGGAAATATCTACAGGAAATTTTTTTTTTTTTTCTGTCACTTAGCTCTTTGACCTTAGGCTTTTTCACTAGATAACTAGTTCATGCAAGCTTTTGGTGGCTCCACCAGGTGTAGTTTGGGTTCTTGTGTTGCTTTGTATTAAAAATAAAAACAAAAACTTACATTTTCTGGTTCTATTAGATGACTAATTTGTTAGGGAAAATCAAAGTAAATATTTAGAATATCCCTCAAGACATGATAGTTTATTGATAAGTCTACCAGAATGCTTGAGGATTTTTTTTTATTTAAAATTTTTGCTAGGTAATGTAATGGGAACAACAAGAACTTGCCATATTTTTTGGTGCTTTACAGAACAATGTTGAAGGGAACAAATATGTGGGTTGACATTCCTTAAAAGCTGCATTTTGATGTTATTCCCTTCTTGAAGCAAATTACAAGATATTATGGTGTTGTATGTTATTTTTATTATTTTAAATTTTTGAGAGATTTTGTGTCTTTTCTTTGTCTTGATTCTTTGATTTGGTGACAACCAATAGTGATAGGTTATGCTTAAAGAAGAGCAATTAAAAGTATGAATATTGTTTCATTTGTGTGCATACAATAGTAACTTTTGTTTCTATAGGTCCAATTTTATTTCATTTAAATTGCTCTTAAATGATAGAATTGTGTTTGTGAATACATTTCTTTTACAGCGTATAGATTGTACTTCCCTGGTGACAAATGGGCACTATTCACAAATAGAAAATTCATCTAAGTAAGATGCATTTGAAAAAGGAAAAAAAAAATTACATAAAATTTTAAAAATATTCACTAAATACAAAAAAATGCAAAAAACAAAAAATTCAATCTCCAAAAAATTGAAACCAAACACATATGTTTCTCAGATTCAATTATGCTCAAAATCATTCTTTCCTTTTATTTTTTATGGCAATGATTATTTGTGCCAATGAGTCATGCACTTGTTATTGTGATACTTTGCAAACTTATTCTTTTTATGGATGTGTACAAAAACAGTTAAAGAAATAGAAAGATGGACAAGAATTGGTTGATTTGCCCAATAAGATGTCAGTTGATTACGTGAATGAGATTGATAACTTTATGAGATTTGCATAAAACGATAAAGATGGAAGTTCATCGATTAGTTATCCATGTCGATTTTGTAGTCATCGATACAATTTTTCACAAGAGGTTGTAAGGGAGCATTTTATTTACAATGGGTTTGTAAAAAACTACAAAAATTGAATTCATCATGGGGAATCCTATGTTCATTTACATGGTAACCAAGAAAACCAAACATTAATAGTGGATTTAGGGATTAGAAATGATGTAGTTGTGCTGGTACAAGAGGCCATGGGAATTCCCATGTGGGTATTAAGAATGATGAACCAACTACAGGTGATTCAGCCCAAGCAGAGGTAAGTGATCCAAGCCATATAGAGGAAGATGATCCAGTTCGGATAGGGGCAAATGACGAAACTTTGAAATATTTTAAACTTTTGGAAGATGCACAAACTGAATTGTGCCCGGGGTGTCACAAATTTACTTCACTATCATTAATCGTTCGAATTTTGCATATGAAGGTGCTCAATCAATGGACCGACAAATCCGTTGACATGTTACTTGAGCTTTTGAATGAGGCTTTTCCTACAGGCACAAAACTTCCACATTCATATTATCAAGCTCGGAAGGTTACTACAGATTTGGGTTTCACATATAAGACTTTTGATGCTTGCCCTAATAGTTGTATGTTGTTCAGAAAAGAGAATGCAAAGCTTGATAAATGTGTTATATGCAGTAGTTCTAGATGGAAACAAAATGATGTTGTTGGTAATGATGAAAGGGAATTTGGTAAAAGGGTAGCAACAAAACAAATGAGGTATTTCCCTTTGAAGCCAAGGTTGCAGAGGTTGTTTATGTCATAGAAAATGGCAAAGCTCATGAGATGGTATGCAGAAGAACGAGTTGATGATGGTGTGTTAAGGCATCTTGTTGACTCCCTTGCATGGAAGGACTTTGATTGATGAAACATGTGTTTTGCTAGTAATAGTCGTAATGTCTTGGGTTAGCTGCAAATGGATTCAACCCATTTAGATCGATGAACGTAGTTCATAACACTTGGCCAATTGTATTGATTCCGTATAATTTTTCACCATAGATGTGCGTAAAGCAACCAAATTTGATTTTATCTGTGCTGATTGATGGACCAAAAGGACTTGGCGATAAGATCGATGTCTATTTGCAACCATTGATTGAGGAGTTGAAGGAATTATGAGATGAAGGTGAACAAACGTTTGATCCATCAACCAATGAAATGTTTCAATTGCATGTATCTTTGTTATGGACAATCAGCGACTTTCCTGCCTATGCCAACTTATCAGGATGGAGTACAAAAGGTGAATATGCTTGTCTTTGTTGCAATGTGCAAACTTAATCATCTTGGTTGAAGTAGGGTAGGAAGTATTCGTACATGAGTCATCGTCGTTTCTTACCAGTTAATCATAAATTTAAAGGATAAAGTATCATTTGATGGTAATTGGAATGGAGAATAAAACCTCAAATGTTATCTAGATTTGAGATGTTGCATCAGTTGGAATCAAAAGGTGTCCTTAGTCAGTACAAGAGGAATGACCTTAAGAAAATGTTCAAGAGATAAAAAAAGAGGGAAAATAATGGAACGAGGAGCCACAATTGGAAGAAAAAGAGTATATTCTATGAATTGACGTATTGGGAGCACAATTTAATAGGACACAATCTCGATGTGATGCACATAGAGAAAAATATATGCGATAATAAATTGTGGACAATACTAGGAGTTTGAGGAAAATCCAAAATAATGTGAATGCTCGACGTGATCTGCAAGAAATGAATATTAGAAAACCAATGCACTTGCAGTCAAGAGGGTCTAATAAAGTTTATATACCTCGTGCACAATTCACAATGAGCAAGGATGAGAAAGATATATTTCTCAAAGTACTCAAGCAAGTAAGAGTACCGGACGGTTATACATCTAATATCTCGCGACACGTGCACTTACAAGATAGAAGTATTTGGGGTCTTAAGAGCCATGATAGTCATATTTTGATGCAATAACTTATTCATTTAGCTATATGAAGGTCCTTGCCTAAGAATGTTGAAAATCCTAAGTGATTCGTAATTAGATCAGGATTAAAAATATTCCAATTCCTAAATATTTAAAACACTCAATCTAAGTTATCAAGCACTTACGAAAGTGATTTAGATTGTTGTTTTATGAATAAACAATAAATCGACACAAACGATTTTTACGTGGAAAAATCACAATTGAAGAACCTTCAATTGTAATCAAAAACCACGGGCGAAACGCCACTAATCAATCCACTACTAAAGAAAGAAATATTACAAAGATAATACACAAATTACCCAACTCAGTCAATTTGCCTTCAAATCTTCTGTAACTCTTTCATCACGCCTTCATCTCGGAACTGACTGATCTGAAGTTGAATCCACAACTTCGTTTGTCGAATAAACGACTACGTACAGAATCAAACTCCTTTGAAACTCCACGTTTGAATCTTCAGAATCCACCGAAGATTAATACTCTTGTATGTATTCGATCAACCTCCTTGATATGTGCTTCTCAATTTATGAGTTGAATACTCATTCAATTTTATCAAGGAAAACTCACAAAAATCTCCAGAAGAAAACCTCAAACAAAACCCTAAAAAACCCTTAAAAAAGATCTAGGAGAAGTAATCCTAAAACAGACCCAACATACGAATTTATAGAACCTGAGATCGCGTGGTCCGCTCGAGCGTGGGAATTCCCGCTCGAGCGGAGACTGCATATTTCGCGATTCATACAAGGTCCACGCTCGAGCGGAAGTTTCCACGCTCGAGCGTGGAATCCCACTATCTAGTATTTTGGCAGGCATGAGAGAGATACTGGGAGAGTGAAAACCCCGCTCGAGCGTCACTTTCCCCGCTCGAGCGGGAAGACCAAAACAGGAAATCTGGAAAACTAGGAATTGTTACAATCTTGGTTTTGTTCCATGGAATTTGACAATAAAGGGTCCTAACAGTGATTGAACCATTGATTGAGTTGAGCACCTTTTTTAGACAATTGTGCTCCAAAGTAAATCGTGCAAGCGATTTGGAATATATTCAGAATCGTATTGCGGTAATTCTTTGTCACCTTGAAAAAAAAAAAAAAAATTCCACCAACTTTCTTCGACATAATGGAACACTTGCCTATATATCTTGCTGATGAAACATTGATCGCCGAAGCAATACAGTTTCAATGGATGTACTAGATCGAGAGGTTTCTTCTTACATTGAAACAATATGTGCGTAATTGAGCTCATTAGGAGGGTTCAATAGCTAAGGATTATTTGATGGAAGAATGCATGAACTTTTGTTCACTCTATCTCCTTAATGAAGGTAATGACAACATAGGTCAAGCTGTAGGCGAAAGTATAACATTTTATCTCAATGATAATAAATTACAACAGTGTCGCCAGTAGGTGTTGTTCAACACAAGTTCAGTTGCACCATTCATAAGGTAATTTATCACTCCCCCAATCTTGTAAAATTCTAAAATGGAATTTATATGATACTTACTATTCTCTTTCAATTTACATAACAAACACCTTGAAGTCATTAAGAGCAAATGCCTCGTGCAAGCAATCATCAGATTCAGTCTAAGCATTTCGAAACATTTCATACTTGGTTTAAGGACCATTTATGTATTTAGACATTTCATTTCACATATCTAAATATACATAAATTTTGAGTTGAAGTTGAATTTATATTTATCTTTAAATAGGCTCAAACCTTGTGAAGGACAAGTAATGTTACATTTACTGAAGAAATCAATAGATTAGTAGATGGTCCTCATACCTTGGCTAGGTGGCTCAATGGTTACATTATCAATGGGTTTTGTTTTCGTGTGAAGACTGTGGATGATCGTCGGGTGACTCAAAATAGTGGCGTAGCTTTAAAGGATGATACAATGAGTTATGCTAGTCAGAAGGACAGGAGACCTCACGTCGGTGCTGTGTACTACTGTGGACAGTTGACTGATATTGTTCAAATCTGGTACACTAACAATATGAAATATGTGTTGTTTAAGTGTGATTGGGTTGATAACACAAGGGAGAAAATGGAAAACGCTTTCAAATTCACATTAGTCAACTTCAATCGTTTGTTATACTGAACCAATCGTGTTAGCAATGAACCTTTTATATTATCATCCCAAGCTGAGCAAGTTTGGTATATTCCTGATCCCTTGGAACCAGATTGGCAAGTTGTGGTAAAGATGTCTCAAAGAGGTCTTTTTGATATGAATTCTAATGATGACCCTCAAGTTGAACCCTATATGACTCAACATTAGGAAGACAACGCTATGCTTCGTGATGAAGAAATTGGTTGGGTGAGAGAAGGAATAGAAGGAGCAACAATTGATGTTGAGGAAGAGGGTTGAACTTTGATTTTCTTGGTGCACAATAGCGTGTTTGTTTCATGCTTAATTGCTGAATTTGTGAGATATTTATATATGTTTTTGTGTCATTTATAGTATGATCATATGTACTTTTGAATGTGGATATACAAAAATGGAAGTCATATTCAATTATATGTCTTGTGAATTGCTTTGTGTCTTAGTGATTGCTTCATTTTTATTTTTGATTACTGATTATTTCATTTTTTCTAGATATCATGAACATCTTTGCGAAGAAACCCACAACCAAAGGTTTTTGCCCTACTTTTCTTCTTCCTAATTTATAATTCATATCAATCATGTGAATGTATTAATTCAATTAAGAAAGATTTATTTTGTTTCTGTGTTGTTTGATTACAGAGGCGCTTCAAGAGAGTAAGCGTGAAATGACCAATGCAACCAAAGATATCGTTCTTTAAATTGTTTGTAATTAAAATGTATCTAATGCTATTGGTAAATGTTAATGTCCTGTATTTGTTTTTTTTCTCTCTGAATCAATTAATTTGATTACTATTATATACATAGGAATTCATATTAATATTTGGACTTTTATCTTGCTTCAGGTATTGGGAGGGAAATCACCACCTTGCAATTGGAAGTATGTTAACAAGTTTATAGGTAATGTTTATGTTGCAAGTTTTTGGTGTTTGATCTAATTATAAATTATTTGTTGATATAGGAACAGAAGCTTGTTGCGGCGATAAAGAGAACTACTAAAATAGGAAATGAGGTACATTCTGGGAAATATTTCTCTTTCTTATTTTTATATTCAAATTTATCTTCTTATTTTTATTTGTATCTGCATTCTGCATGTAGCAACTAAAATTTCAACATGTCAATTAATCAGGCTTAGGCAACAAATAGCAATATTACAAGCTTGTTTGTAGCAAATGTCCCTAGTTAAGCAGACTGAAGAGGAAACTGAAGAGCTAACCAACCAGGTTCATTTTTTAAGCACTTGTCCAATTACAAGCTTGTATGTTTAGGTTTTTTTATTGTTGGAATTTGACTTTAAATTGGTCATTAATATTTACTGAAGATTTTTTTCTTTTTCTTTTTTTTTACACATTCGGAATGTACACATGACATGGTGGTACTTTTGGTAGTTTATTTATTTACTTGATAGGTCCTAGACAAAATTGGAGTTGATGTTGTCTCTCAGGTCAGTATTCTTAGGAGTATTTTATGAATTTATCTTGTCAGTTGATGCTATTTGTCATGTATTAAATTGGTTTTAAATTTAACTTGCACTCTTGATAGTTATCAACATCACCCAAAGGAAGAATTGCTAGCATGACATATGAGGATGCCAAGAGGAAGAGGAAGACCTTTAAGGCCCCTTGGACTATGGATGCGGCTTTACGTATGTGGGCAAGTCCCTCACTACCTCACACTATGGATGAAGCATCTTCTCCATATGTTTCGAGGTAAACTTAACTGCTAAAGTTCCATTTTTTCTGAAATTGATTTGTATCATTTATTTATATTTATATCTTGTGTTATATTATAAGTAAATTGATATCCATATTTCTTGTATATTAACCTTTTCATAGTTCTTTAATTTTAGGATGACGCGAAAGGGAATAAGAAGACCTTTAAGGCCCCTTGCACTATGCGTGAGGCTTTATGTATGTGGGCAAGTCCCTCGATAACTTGCACTATGGATGGAGTATTTTCTTGATTCGTTTCATCTCCACATATAATATTAGCTACCTCTACAGCAACTTCCTCACAGTCATCATTAGGTTTGTTTGCATTTTATTTTCTATTTTAATTTATGTATTGTTTTATTTATTTATGTTTAAGATTTTTCAAGTACACGACAAGGTCGAGGATTTTCCCAAGAGATAAAGGAATGGGGTACACGCACTAAGATCCAAGTAAAATTTGATGATAAGTTTCACCCAATGGAGGATGATGGCAAAAAGTTGAAGGGACAATTAGGGTTGATCATGCGCAGCAGGCAAAGAGTCCTACTTATATATCTCAGTTGGAATGTGATGCATGTTGATATAAAGGAGAATATTTGGCAGGAGGTGAAGGTATGATACTCTGAAACATCTAATAATTCAATTTATTAATAACCCCAACATACATGCTTGTTATAATTTCAAGAACTTATAATTCTAGGAATTTCTTAGGTTTCTATGGATCCTCCAACATGTCCCCTTCTCTAATTTTAAGTTGAGGATATTATTCTACAATCTATACTACTCAATTTTTTAATTTATGCTTTGTAGGACAACTTGGTATATTGTTTAGATGAATTCAAGGAGGCTTGCATGCAACTTTGTAAGACATCGTGGAAAGATCATAAAAGCAAGACAAAGTCCAAGTATTGGGTTCCATTCAAGAATGATCTAAACATTGCTTCTAGAGTACCTACTAACATAGTGCCAACCCAGTAGAGGAAACTTGTGCAATATTGAGCGAGTAAAGAAGTACACCTATAAGTATTCTTTATAAAATTTTAGCTAATGTTTTAATAATAAATAACTAATGTTTGATATTCTAACCAATGTCATAGGCGATTGCTAAGCAGAATTCTTTTAATCAGGGATTCGTGGGCCTCCACATACGACCGAAAGGACATCTTTCTCAGATATTTGTTTCAATGTACTGATCTAGTGCTGCACTTACGACTTATTATGTTGTGAAGACTTGAGCTCCTAACTTGAAAAAATTGCAGATGACACATAAAGGGGAGCGAATAGATAAAATGAGTCTTTGGAAGAAGGCACACAACCTGAATGATCCCGATATGGTGGTAATATCTCTATGGTTTAAAAGTTTCTACACATATTTTGCTTTTTACAAACATTGTCCTCATGTTTTCAAAATGTAGGAGGAATACAATGTGCATCTTTGGAAAGTTCCTAAGGAGCAACATATGATTGAGTATTACGATGGGATTTACCATAAAATTGTTGGGAATGATGGACATGGGTATTGCAAGACTTATGAGACAGGAATGCCCTGGAGTATGGTATATGCGCCAGGTAACGGCCCATCCCAATCATCAACAGTCCCTTCATTTATTGATGAAATCACATGACGCGTGACACAAGACGTTGAGTCTAGGTTCACTACAATGATCGAGAACTTGACGAAACGTGTTTTGTTCTTAGAGTCACAGGGTGTGGCTAGGAGTACGAGCTTGAGAGATGTGTAATACTTACAAATTGATGAATTTTACGTTTTATCAAATTTATATACATACATATGGAAATTATTAACACATTATACTAACATATTGTAGGTGTCGGATACATCTAGTGGGCAACAAACTTCAAAAGAAGATGAGGTGCTTCTCTCTCTCTCTATATATATATATCAATTTTTCATTTAATAGGTAAAGTATCTAGTAGTGGCTCCAAGGAGGGAGAAACCATGTAAACAACAATAAAAAAATCACATTAACACATGTAAAAACCCTATGTCAAATCAACTTACCAAGTTTTGCAATAACTTTCAAAACCCCATTTCATATTTCTGCTTCTATATATCTATGTATATATAAATTTGTTTCATTGCTTTGGTTTCTATATTAGTTGATGAGTACTAATTGTGTTTATATATATATATATATATGTTCTATAAATATGAAAATTAGTTTGTGCAATTCAATTACGAGCCCAATTGTACTTCATTTGAGTATAAGTATAAATTGAGAGTTGGAGATGGCCTAATACACATCCACTTGCTTACAAGTGTCACGTTTTGAGTCAATGCTAGGAGTTGGAGTAAATGAGAATTTGGAACACATATGTGTTTATTTTTTATTTGATAGAAATTTGAATAAAGGAAATCGGTCTCCTATGATTTGAGTAAAACTCAATTTCATATAGGTTTGAATAAAGGGGTGGATGAGATTTTAGTGGCGTTTTACTCAAATTTAAGTTGGAGTCAAGATTTAGGTTAGGGTTGCAGATGCCCTCATGTATATATAGATATGCATACACCTATCTTATGTAAAAGGGTCTTGCTAAAAAATGTCTTTGGGGCACAAGTAAAAGACAAAAAACAAAAAAAGAAACGAAGAATACAAGATACTCGTCACTAATTTGAAAACACTTTTCATTCATTGATAGTGGTGTTATATATAAATTGGTTGTTTATTTGGTTGAACATGTTGTACTACCAATACATTCCAGAGGGTAAGGAATACCCGATTCTTTGTAGGAGGTTAGTGACTAAAAACAAATGTTGGGTGGAGACTGTTGCTAATTACGTGAGAGGAGGATTTGGGAGGGATGAAATTTTACTTGATTGGAATGAAATTGCAAGACAATATGGTTAGTTTCTTTCTTACATTCTTATTTGCAAGAAGAATTATTTCTTGTTTGCAGGTTTTGTATGTACATTGGCAATCTTGCTTCTTATGTATATTCTAGTACATGAAGCTTAAATGTTATTTGCAAGAAGAATTATTTCTTGTTTGCAGGATGTAATAGCTCCAAGTGGTTTGCTTTGGATAACATTTAAGTTTGAAGGTCTAAACAGTTTGACCGTTTAAAATGAACTTCATAGGTGTTTATTGCTTAGGCAAAGATAATTTAAATGATGTCTAATATATTAATGTATATTTTTGCAGGTAGTGTTAAAGGAGTAGTTGATATGATTGGGTAGATGATATTGAGAGCTAAACTGTGAATTATTATTAGTTATTTATTTATTTATTTTTTTGAGTACTTGAATCAATTAGTATTTTGTATAAATACTTTAAGGATAGTTGATGGATATTTATTTTGTATGTATAGAAGTTTATATTTTGTATGCACATTTCTTTTTTTCTTTTTTTTTTGAAGAAAGATAATTTTGTTAAGGGAAGTGATGAAAAATAATACATGAGTATTAGAATTTTGGCAAACACTTTACGTTTATTGTATATAATATTTGAATATATATATATATGAGAATATAGATTGTTAAAACATTGTAGGCATTTTTTTAAATTTTTTTGTAACAGCAAAATATTAGTCAACATAAGTAGATTAGGTGGTCGCAAATAGTTTGCGACTGCAGTTTTGCGATTGCAAAAAATATTTGCCACCCCCACATTCGCAACCCCTATTTGCTGTCGCATGGGCCGTCGCAAAAGGCCTTTTGTAACTTTTTTTATTATTTGCGACGACTTATAAAAATCGTAAAAAATACTTTTTTTAGTACAACTTGTAACAATCGCAAATTTTTTTTTTTAATTTTTAAATAGTGGTTAGAACTTGTAACAACCTAGTCGCAAAAAGAATCTCAATATTATTGTGCATTTTATAGGGTTTCATCTCGTGGGAAAACCTCACTTGTTTTACTTTACATTTTTGTTTTATTGTTAGTGGGTCATTTTCCTGTCACACTAACTCCTCGTCACACCCCTTTTTTTTTTTTTTTTTTTTTTTTAGCTTATCAAAATAAACCATTATCAATCATTCTTTAGTGAGCCTACAAACCTCGAAAAACATGCTATAAAATTTGTGATTGAAATTCATATATGGAATGATTCACAATAACAAAATTAATTTATGCTATCAATTCAAAAAAAAAAAAAAAACATTAAAATTATAAGTTTTTTTTTTTTTTTTTATTCCTTAGACTTTTTTATCATTTTTTCATTACTATGAATTTTATTTTATTTAATCATTTGACGAGTGAGTGAACAAATATAAAATGGGCTCTATTGTTTTAAATAGGGTCTACCTATCGTTTTAATTAATAGAGAATGATATTATTCACCCGCTATTTAAGTGGATGAAGAAAATAATTTTAGAACTTTGCTGCAGACCGTCAGTTGGGGCAGACCCCCACCACCCCCACATACACGTGGGGGGCAGGGAGAGGATGAAAAACAAAAAAAACAAAAAAAAAAAATTTTTTGGGGCCAATCAGCACCCAGTGGGGGTGCTGGGGGTCTCCCCCATTTTCCATAATTTTAAGACATACACAATTATATCACTATATATTATTGAGTAATGTTATACAAAATGATATGACAGTATTATTTTAAAAAAAATATTCACTAAAATAATTTTAATTATAAAATTGTCATTGTCATATTATTGTATGAATGGTTTTTGTGTTTTTATAAAAGTTTTGGAAGAATAGCGATAGTCATATAATGGCAAATGTGTTAAATTGTGCTTTGAGGTGGTTGAATAGATCAAACTCTTAAACTGATTACCAATTAAAATCTATCAAGTGAACTATTTAATTTAGTTATAACTGAACCTTTCTACCATAGGTCAATTAATTTCCTTTGAATATATAAATCCCTAACTTGAAAAAAAAAAAAATTTAAATGTGCAAGAATGTTTTCTCTTGATAAAACTTTCTTCACCGGTAAGGTGGAATGTCATCAAAATTGAATAAAGATTATGAATCATCTCTGAAGAAAAAATAAAAAAATAAAAAATAAAAATGAAATATTACAGACATAGAATTAATCACATGAAACAATCTTAACTATGCATGCATATCAAATGGTGAGGTTTAATAAACCCCCAAGAGTTGGCCTAGTGGTGGAGGTTTGGGACTTAGGAGTTTGCTCCTCTCTAGGTCTCAGGTTCAAAACCTCTTAGGTGCTATCAACTCTTGTGTTGGGCCAGTCCATACAGAGCTTTGCTCTGGCTTTAAATGGGCCCCCCGCTAGTGGACTCTGGCTTTAAATGGGCCCCCCGCTAGTGGACGGTGGGATTGGTCCCCCAGGAATTAGTCGAGGTGCGCGCAAGCTGGCCCGGACACCCTGAGTTATCAAAAAAAAAATGGTGAGGTTTAATATAAAAAAATATATATAATTTTACTTAAATTATTTCAACTATATTTTATATGATTAATTTTATAATTGATTGTGTATGCATAAACTTATTCTAATATTTAAAAAAATATCCTAAATTTACTTTGTAGGTTTTTCAATATGTCACGTATACTTTGCCAAAGAAATGAAAGGCACAAGACAAAGTAGCAAGTTTTCCAAGGTCATATGACAGAAGGGTAGCTAAGTCCGGTGGGAATCAATTTCCAAATTCCAGTACTTGTTTGTCTTTTACTTGCACAAGTGATGGCATGTGACCCCAACTCAACACATAAGTCAAAAGTAAATTTAACCAAGTAAATTTTGGGTGTTGCTAATAGGTACTTGATGAGAGAAATTAAAATTTTATATTAAAATAAAATTATAATAATAAAAATAAAAGGAATGGCGGTCCAGAAAAAAAAAATATTTGAATTTTATTGACAGCATTCTAAATTTTTAACTGCTTATGATTTTGAATAACTAATTATGTCAAAAATTAGTTATAAAATTTGAATTACTATTTTATAATTTTTTATTTTAAAATATCAAAAAATTATTTATATTTTAGGGGTTATTTGGGGTGTCCTAAATAAGTATATTTTTTTGACTTTTTTGACTTAAAAGTTGAGAAAAAAATATGATTATTTGGGTTAACTTTTTGACTTTTTATGAAAAAATGTGTATGAAAAAATTGTATAAATTAGTGTGTAGGAGAAGATTAGGAGTGTCAGGTGTACAACCGTACTATCTACGCAGCTGAATTGATGCTAAGAAATGATTGGCTACTTTTCGGGCATTGCACTGGACAGTGTTATTCGGCCCGTGGGGGCCATCACGGGTCCCGTTTTAATAATCTGAACCGTTCAATGTGTAGAACTCGTCGAGTACTATATATTTATAAAAAGTCACGTTGATCGGATATCGATAGCTATCTGATCAGATTGGTTTTTTTTAACCGTTAACTATAACACCATCCATTTTTTGTATACAAAACTGATTTGATCATGTAGTTAGCGGTATCCAATCAATGTGATTTTTTACAAATATATAGTACTCGACGAGTTCTACACATTGAACGGTTCAGATTATCAAAACGGGACCCGTGATAGGCCCCCACGGGCCGAACAATAGTGTGTTAAAATTGCACCCCAACTGTCCAATTTTTCTTAAGAAACGCAAGCCGTTCAGATCTGTCTTGTAATTTTGTATGTAAAATTAATTTTTAAATATTTTTTTTGGTAAATAGTAATAATTTTTTAACTTTTTGAATAATTTTTTAAAATTTTTTTTTTTTTTTGACATGTCAAACTAAGCCTAAATAATATTCAAGCCATGTGGATATGAGCTTAGAATTTTTTAACAATATGCTTTTTTTTTCTTGTTTTTCTTATTTTTTTTAAACCATGTGTTGTGTATACATCTGTGGGCCTTTTTCTTGTCCTTTTTCTTTTTGGCTACACATATAAAGACAAATAATATAAATATATTTATATTATAAATACAAATAAATAGAGAGAGGTGGATTGAATTAAGAGGATAAGATTATTATGGTTCTAGAAGGAAGGGGTAAAACTATATGTATCAATTTATATATTAATTAATGTATTAATAAATAATATGACATAATTTTAAAAATTTTAAGTTTTATAATTTATACAACTAGTGTGATTTTTAATTCTAAAATGATAATATCATACGATATATTAATATTAATATATTAATTGATAGGTATAACACTTTTAAAAGAATTGATCATGATTTGACATCAGTACCAAATCCTTTTATAATCTCTGCCGAGATCAATGGCGAAAAATAAAATGATTAAAAAAATCCACAGCCAGCATGGACGTTTCTGCGGGTTTTTTACTTTAATATTTTTTTTGTGATTTTATTTATTTAATTTTTTTTTATTAGGGTGCTATGAGAGAAGGATGGATGTTTCACACTCTCTTAATGCTAGTTTAAAACATGAATTTATCAATTGACAGTAAAATGAAAGAAAATCTTAAAATAAAATTTTATTTTTTAATATATTTTTTCATTTATTTTCATATATATATATATATTTATAAATTTATGATCGAATTATAATTTAAGTATTTACTGAATGGTAATGATGAATATCTAGTGCATTAGTATTTTGTGATCTACAGTTAAAATTAGCACAAAGGAAGACTCGTCTTCATAAATATGAATTTTGTTCCCACAGTGACAAATAGTGTGAACAAAACAAAAAATATGATTAATCTAAAATATTAGAATTTTCATTCAAAAAATATATTGATCTCATTTAAAATTATGATAAATCTCATTCCTTTAAATCAATCACAAGTTATGATTTACCTTGTGGTATACAAACAAAATCAGACTCCATACCAACCATTTTTATAAACAAAACATAATGACCATATTTAGAAACTTCATAATAACAAGGAAATGCTATTTAGCAATGATGCTTTTTGTTGGCCTATTTTTATTAGGGAAATTGTCTAGTAAATTCCGTTTTTGGATCTTTTGATCTAATTGGTCCCAAAAATATTCTTTTGTTTATGTTTATTGACGGATTTGCCATCACGTGGAGTTGGTTTAGGCGGTGATGACGCGGCGGCTAAGGATTTGGATTTACGTTTCAGAGATGCTGTAGTTAGTTATGGTAATGTAAATAGTGGATCCGGTTTGACGCAGGTCCAAACCGATAGCGACCCACCTTACTTGGAAATAGTATCCCCAAAATTGGTAATTTTCCTTTGTTGTGTTAGGGTTTCGAAGAAACGATGTGAGCCAAGTTCAAAATTTGAAATTTGTGATCAAATCTGTCACTATAGATTTGGGACTGGTGTGTGGGTTTTTGGAAATCAATTTATGTTGTCGTTTCTTTGGGCGAGTGTGTATTTGTGGGTGGCAGTGTGGATCCCTAGCTTTCGGGGTAGCGTGGTGAGTGATTGGGGAATCGGAGCTACATGAACTGAATATGTCATCATCCTATTCAACTATGACCATGGTGGGTGGAAGTAAGTGTTTTTGACTTTTGTCCATTATTCTACAAGCTGATGTTATTGGTTTATACTTTCGATTTGGTTGAGTTTTCGAACCAATGTGGGTCTTACATTGTTCACGGGGGTGTGCGTTGCCGTATCATTTGCTTGTTTGGTCAGCATGTTCGTTTATCATATGGGTTTCCCACATTTTGTTGTCATTTTTAGGGGTCGAGTGTGTGATTTTGGGTGGTTATGTTCGCAATTGGTTAGTGTGTGCTGTTTCTGACGTGGGTTTCCCACGATACATTGTCATTTTTTATTGTAGTTGGTAGTTCCAATATGCAAGTTGGAGGATGAAAATGCTAGTATGGTGTTGTTGGGTTTCTGTGATTGTTGTTTGGTCCCTGCACATTGTGTTGTAAAATGTATAACGTGTGATGTGTAGATGGTGGTATATGTGTGGGTAGTAATGGTTTTTTGGAATATGTGCATCACGTGGCTGAGCGTACGTGAATGGGGATTATTGTGGGGTGTGTGGACATCAATGTGTCATAATCTTTGACCTGCTAATATTATCCGTGGTGGTTTTTGTTTTAATTTAGTGTGTTTGGGTGACGAGAAGTTATGTCAGTGGGAAGTATGGTATGTGTTTTAATGTATAGTGTTGTATGCGTTTGTGTTTGGTGGCATGTGTTGTGTTGTAGTTCTCCAGTAATGTCTTCTATTCTGGCTACTCACTGATGGGTTGTTGTTTGTTACAAAAGTTGGCATGTCGTGGAGCCCGAGGACGCAGTCTTATAAACGCAAACGACAAGAAGTGGTGGGAGGTATGCCGGTGAAAAAGTTTGGGGTGAATATGCAGGGTTGAATATTGTTCAAACAAAAAAAAATGTAAAACATGTTAGCGAGACACCGAAAAGGGCGAGGATGAGGTTGAATTTTCGGTTGAACATTATTGGAATTGTGAAAATGGTTTGCGCAATCAACTTGACAAAGAAGCACTTCATCCATTTGAGGAAGACATCGTTTTGGTTGTTGTTCAAAGCTATACTAACAAATGAGCTGGTACATTCCAAGTACCGTAAAGGGGATGACTTGGTGGTGAACATCATTCAAGAGTATTGTGTGTGGGACCAGATAAGTGGTGAGGTTGTGTGTCACACCCCGAACCCGCCCCTAGGAGTTCAAGCATGACCTATGCAGACGTGGGCATTAAACCTGTTATACACAATATAGGGGCCCTGAACGGAAGCATAAAAAAAAAACATAGCAGAGAACAAACTCCATTGAGCCATGACTATCATGCCAGGATCACAGACATCATCACAGATAAATACTATACCAAAACATGCATCCGAGCATCGGTTACATACATATATATATGTACAGATCCAGCCCTAGGATTGGGCGTAAGACAAAAATATTATTTACAGTCCAATTATAATTGACAACGAAAATACGAACCCAAAAGCCCAACAAAACTTCATTAGATGCACGGGCGTCTCCAAGTGCCTGGTTATACTTAGGTTGACAAAAGAGAGACGGGTATCGTGGTTAGGACTGACCTCCCGGTTGTGCACCTACAGAAACAGACAAAATGTGAAATAAGCGAAGCTCAGTGAATAATAATACCTATACAATTCAATGCATAACTTAAATCATAACTCATAACCAAACGTATGTGGCTGCAGAGCTCATAAGGTTAGTCCAATGCTATATTACTACCAGAGTGGCCTTGGGCCTAAACATAATAGAACGGCCATTGGCCCAGAAATAACACATGTGCACACATATTCTTCCACGTTTCCATTCACATCATTTTCCAACCGTTATACAAATCAAGATAGGGATTTACGGAAATCAGAACGTTAATAACCATAAGTATTAACGATAAACAAATGTACTACTACTCACAGTGTCGTGGCGGGACGCTACTTCCTCCCGGAGTGTGCCCTACACACACAGAACTCACCAATTAGTTCCACTTTCTTTTAAATTCACACTACATTCGTTAACTTCCAGTAAATAAAGGAACACTGTAAAAATTTCAAATATTAATTCACACATCCCAGAGGGTCAAACAGGTCAAAAGAAGCAAATCATGTTTTTCAACATGGGCCGCACGTGCGGCTGTGAGCCCCGCACGTACGGCAAATCCTCCCGCACGTGCGGCAGTGATGCCCCGCACGTGCATTTTAGACAGTGTTCAAGCCCAAATTTTGCCCCATTTGCCGCACGTGCGGCAGTGACTCCCGCACGTGCGGCGATTCTGCCAAAAACCCATTCGAAATTCTCCAAAAATCCAATTCTTTGGTGACTTCAATAAGGTCCAAAAGAGATCCTTTAATGCATAAAATATGGTCTAAACATCATGTAATTTAGGAGACACAACATGTGGACACATGATTCCATAGTAAAACATACATCTTGTACAAAGTATTTCAAGCATATATTTATTCTTGCCCCTTGCATTCCATGGGCGTAACATAAACATGAAGAATTTTGTACAATATGATCATTCAAGTCCATAATTGAGCATGATCATGCATAGATAAGGGATAGGATGAATTTAACTCTCAATCAAGCTAACATCAACATATCTTCTCAATCAAATTCATACACCTCCCTCCCATATCAAAGAAAATTCTACTCATACTCCAAAAAATCCTATCCAAGACAAGAGATGAGGTAATTTAAGGTACAATCTACATAAAATTTACATACCTTGAGCTTTAAATCTCTCAAATTCTCAACCTCCTTGGACAATCCTCTTTACCCTACCTCTCAAACCCCTCTCTAACCCAATCTTTTCTCTCAAGAGATAGTTGTCTCTAAGTCAAGGTGTTTAAGGAACATAACACATAGAAATATATATATAATGTGAATAAGACAAAAATCAATCGTTTAACCATCCCCAAATTGAAATTTCACCAAAATGCTTAATATTACCTAAAAGTTATGCTGATCTCAAATATAACATCAATTTCGGATCATCATGCCTTTAAGGCTCCCAATTTCTGTTCTAAACAGTTTAAATGTAACAGATGCTTTTCTTATCCAACAGATATAATCACAAAAATTTTCATTAAGCATTTTCATGCACAAAATAAGAGACTTAAACTTGTCAGAAGGACATGCGAGGGTCGGGTTATTACATTGTGGATGTGACTGACGAGGACATACGGTTGATCTTTGGACTGAAATGTGGTTCAACTTTTCTTGATTTGATACCCCATCCGAGACAACCTTCTGACTTCAAACAAGGAAGGTGTCGAAACATCAGTCGAATCACTCCGAAGATTATTAGAAATTTGCTGGTTGAAGCGGCGACATGGGAGAACACAATTGACAAGGAAGACACGGCCAAATTTTTGTGTTTGTATTTATGTGGGAAATTATTTTTCTCAACATCCGGGGAAACGATCAGCTGGTGTTTTATTCATTGCATAGACAACTTGGATATGATGAAAAAATATGCTTAAACGAGTGCAATCCATAACGCTTTGATGAGTTCTGTACGTAACTTCCACAGAATGCTAGAAAAAGTAACGGGATGTGTTATCTCTTTGCTGGTATTGTTCACATTGTACTTGTCTTGTACTATGACCGTTAGTTTTGAATGTTAGTTGAGTAACGGGGTAAGTTGGGTAGTCTAACCGTATGGTGCATGTATGGTTTTTGCAGTATTGGTTGTGCGAGCATTCGACAATCGTGGAACTTGAAGCAGATGACAAATTTCTAAAGTTCTTGAAGTGGAACATGGGTGTGCTTCTGGCAAATGCTCGATGAGTGAATCTGAAAGGGCAACTCAACTTCCAGGTATGTGTTACTTAGTTCTTGTGAAGTAACGCGTATATGTGATTACGTTTGGTGCATGTTCGGGTGGTGTTTCATATTGATATATGTTTGATAGATGTGAATAATATGCAGGTGAGATGCGAGCGTTTAGTGGCACGCACCAATGAGATTTGTGTTTGGAAGGTGGAGAACTTGATAGGAATGAAGGTAATGGATCAGGCAAAGATGTTTTGAGTGTGGATGTGGGTTGACCATCGCGACCTTACGTGAGATCTGACAGCAATGAACAACTTGCTATTAGTTTGGGGGATGAATCGAGCGAGAGTTCCGATTCAGGTACGCGTAGAAAGCATAGTGGCATTCAACGGGTAGGGTCATCTAGCAGTTTGTTGTCCGATGTTGGGCACGTCATCTGTCAGAGTGATGGTAACTGTAGGGACATGGACACAGACATGGACCTCGACCAAGCAATAAGAACGATTACAAATCTTGAGTTACAGATTAGTATAAAAGACAATGAAATACTAAAGTTGGAGACAGAAGTTGATAAATTAAAGAGGTTGAACGAGATGCAGACGTTGCACTTGGTCAGGGGTTTTGAGAGTATTTTCAAGGTGCATGATGGTGAGTTGGAGAAGTTAGTTGCTGAAAATGCAGAACTAAGAAAGACTATATCTGGGCTTGAGGAGCAGTTAGCCAATCAGGAAGTGCACAATGTGACACAGACGTTCCGTGACGTTACAGTGGTAGGTGGGAATGCGGTTAACGAGGTAGGTGAAGCTGTGCAAATAGCAAAGAGGTTGGATGACAGCCCATGCGAGGGTGGTAATGTGGTTGTCAGCAATGAGGTTGGGCGGAATGTGACAGTGGTAGGCCAGGATGCATATTTGGACACTGGTGAGGCAATTGCTGATGCGTTGGTGACTGAAGTGGCGGTGATCAGCCCAATAATGGCCAAAAGTGGCAGGGTAATTGAAGGACCAACTTCTTTTTTTCGTAACATCAAGTCTAAAGTCAAGAAAGAGCTAAAACTTCCAGATTTTGAGTATCCGGTGGTGCGGGGGTGGAGGGATAAGGTTAGTAATTTTGCAAGTTGCTCAGGTAGTGTTGGTGTGAGGGGTGGGGTAGAACATGGGGTGCATGTGGATGTTATTGATGTGGATGATGTTGAAGGGCCTGGTAGAAAGTGGTCTGGGCTTATGGTTAAACAAGTTGGCCGTGTGGAAAATGTTGACGGCAAATGGAAAGAAGAGGATAATTTATGAGTATGATCATGATGGTGACGGGTAAGTAGTTATGTTGGTTATGTTGTGTAGTACATGTTAATATGTATGTGTTCCGGTTTTAATGTTTGGATTGTTTTGGTGTTAGGGTTGTGATGTGGGTAGGTAACGGGGAAGTCGGTGATGTTTACGCTACTAATGTGTTGGCTCTCGTCTGTCATGTAAGTCGTTATTCTCTTTGTGTGGTGTGTGCGAATCGTACGAGTTGATGGTAACGTACAATGTGGTTTCATGAATGTATTGTGATCTGTATGTATGTCCCTGTTGTCCATGCTCAGTAATTGATACATACGCGGTATAGTTAGCGTCTGAACAGGTGAAAGTGAATGATGGTGTAGGATTCTCGGAGAAAACTTACTTTGTTAGCAACATATGTTTGGTGAGTTTGTTTTGTTTTGTGTGTTTTTTTGTAGTCCAATTTTATCAATGCATGATTGATTAGGGTGTCGTTTGCAGGATATGATGTGGAATAGCAATCGACAAGCGAGAGATAGATTCATATTAGACAACCTTAACGCTACGAGTGACGCACGCTACATACACTTCCCAATATGTCATGACTCACATTGGACGCTTGTGGTGCATAACACAGATGATAGTAATTGGAACCATTATAATTCAATGAGGGAAAGGGCTAGCACCTTGGATATGCATTGCCACCAAGGCAATTTCCTGGTAAGCATGTTAACAAATTGTCCGTGTTTTTGTGTTTTGTTGTTGTGTGGTGAATGTGGCTAATGAGATGATTTTCGATTGTGGTGTGCACACTATCTTGTAGAAAAACATTGTGATAGATGTGGTCAGACGGTCGTTGCGTGCAAAGAATTTGGGTTACTTAGCGCAAACACAGGAATCTGAGATTGCAATGGAGTCAATTGTACGATGTCCCCAACAACGTGCTGAGACGTAAGTGATTGTGTTGGCAATGGTGCAGATGTGTTGCACCGTCGCTACATATGTGTTGCTTAATTTGTGTTTTTACAGTGTTTGTTTTGGTAGCGCGCAGGCTTGATTGTGCGATCATTGTGTGCACAATCATGCGTTGGTATGTGCGCCACGTGGATGTGGGTGGATCATTACATGAGGGTAACTGTAGTGTGCTACGTGCGACCAAGGTGAAAGGCTTGTGAACAACCCGGTTAGAGGATTGGTGGACAATGTGACGCGGACATCAATATGATGCAGACGCAATGATGTGAATGGATGTTACTCGGTTCATGATAGTTTTGATGGTGGCAAACTGTACATGGGTTTTTTAGTTCGGTGACTTCAATGTTTTTTATTAAGTATTTATATGGTGTTTGGATATGTTTAAGTTTTTTTTTTTTTTTTTTTTATGAAAAATTTGTTTTTGGTGGATAACATGACGTGGTGGACAATGTGTTTCCGTCTTTTACATTTGTTAAGTAGTTATTTTGGTTGGGTGATGCATGTTTTGTGTGTGTGCCCAAAATATGGTCCGTCGTGCTATGCATGTATTGCTTGACACGTCTATATGTGCAATGTGCGTCTTGAAATGGTGGTGTGATATATCCGGGTCCAAGTGAAACGTGATGCTCTGTGATGTGGTACGTTGCACTTTGCCGAATACTTGTCAGATTTGGGTGATTAGCATGTAATTGGTTGCATGTCGAGTTTTAACTCTGTGAAGGTGGAACTATTATTTACAGTTTGCCTTGCTTAAGTGCTTGATACGTTTGTTATGATTGGTCGATTTTTTTTTTTTTTTTTTTTTTTTTTCAAATGGTCAGTTGTAATGTTAGTTGCTAAGAAAACCGTTAAATGGAATAGTTTGAAAAATAAGTTATTGGGCTGAGTTCTACTGTGTACCATAAAATAGTTGATTGTAAATGGGTTTGCCACATTAGTGGCTGTAGGTTTCGAGCCATTAATACTTAGTTATGTTGGAGGTTTGTGAGCGGAGTTTGACTACTGTACTAATGCAAACCAACTCGTCATGTGCACG
The DNA here is from genome assembly GCA_036172215.1 of Camellia granthamiana. NCBI lineage: Eukaryota > Viridiplantae > Streptophyta > Magnoliopsida > Ericales > Theaceae > Camellia > Camellia granthamiana. Next base: position 60,689,192 of record CM069903.1, on the reverse strand, counting down.
TAACTGTGGGCGACGCGTACGCATGATGTAATGAAGCAATAGTGTGAAGTTGTGTTACTATGAAGCCGTATTAAATGTGAAGCTGTACATTACGCTAAATTGTTTGTAAACCTACTGTGTCGTGAACACAAATAAACATAAAATTGGAATTACATAACGCGCGAAGTGCACTGGACATTAGTAAAAAACACATAAAACATAAATAAACCCTAGCACTTTATTTAGTATTGTGGAGAAGTGGTTTGGAAATACTCTTCTGATCTTGGGGGACGCTAATGATCCTCTGCTAGTCACCTGAAAAGGAATAAATACTCCAGTCGGAGGTGCCGGAATTAGCACTCCGACGGGCAAGTTAGTCTCTGCACTCAGGATTACTTGTATTCTAAGTTTAAGCACAATAGTTCTCACATACCTTTCTTAGACTGTTGTTCATTTATTTATACTCGTTTCCAGGGCCTCAGGGCTTGGTCCACTTTTCGCTCACTATCCACTTATTTATTCGGCCCCATAGTTCAATAGTTACTCGGCCTATTTATTGTATTCGGCCTCCTTATCGTGTAGGTCAGAGCCGAGTAATGTCTATCTTTTAGAGCGTACGCTTCTGATTCTGCTAATTATTCGGCTCCCACAATTGCCCCCCAAACTCCCCATTGACGGCAGTTAATTGGTGTGTTTGGTTTCGAATTTGAAAAGTCAAGAAAAACATAAATTAGGTGGCTTCACCTATCCCAATGTGAATGTCAGAACACACACGCTCTTCGGTCATCATTATATGTTCCCGCCTCATTCGTGCATCTTTTGCATTTATTATGATTTGAAACTCCAGTCTCTTCGAATGCATACTTTTTGAATATTTAAGCCTTCTAGATTGCCAGCCGGAATCCCTCTTCTGTCTCGCGTCTTCTGCAACTTCTTCCTATCTCTCCTTGTCTCCCTTGCCTCTCGTAAGTTTTCTTCTCTTCTCTTTGTAATCCTATTTTCCGTGTTCATTTTTGATTTGGAATACCCTTGAATCCTTACTAGAATGGCTAAGAATTTGAAAGACCTCATTTCCGAGGGTCGTATTTCTGGGTTCTGGCGACATTTTTCTATTCCTGATGATGTCCATATATCCCTAGTGATGGACAGTACTCTTGATATGGAGAGGGATGACCAAAATACCATCGTCTTTCCTCTCATATCCATTGCGGAGGGCGGGGTTCACTTTCCCCTACACCCATTTCTTAGGGTTATCCTCCACCATTGGGGTCTTATTCCTTCCTAACCCAATGTGAATTTCTTTCGAATCATAATGGGAACTGTAGAATTGAACTAGCGCCTTAGGATCAACCTTGGCATTCCAGCGATTCGGCACTGCTACGCTTTAGCCAAATCCTCCGGTCGGCTCAGGCACTACTTTCTCAGGGCCAAGGACACCCACCATCACTTGGTAATCATGCTTGCCAGTTCTGGAAAATGAGTTGGTGATGTAATGGTCAATGTCCGAGGCAATTGGGAATTCGGCGAGGGCGAAGATCGCCTAGACCCTGTTCCCAGAAAGAGGGGTGAACCAGGTTGCCATGTAACTCCTTGTGTTTATTGATCTTTCTTTTATTCGGCTTTTTCTTCAAGTCTAATCCTTTGTTTTTGCAGGCAATAAGTTGAAGAAGATTCTGACCTCGGCTGACGACGCAGTCCTTGCGGAAATTAAGACTGCACTCAAGTATTTTGGCCGTCCAAACGTACAGAAGCACGGGAGAGCCGCCCATATACTCTTGCGGTATGAGCCTACTTACACTACATTCTCGGCCGCGGACGATATTCTGATCCCATCCGTCGAAAATCACCTTACGGCCCTTATCTTCCCCAGCTTTAAGACCCTTAGGCAAATTAGTCTCGAAGCTTCTGATCCAGAACAAGACATAGAGCCGGTGGTCGAGGTAATTGCCGAGCCAACGAAAGAGTTTGCTGCGGAGGCCGAAGAGGTCGACGAGGCTCTAAACTTAGCGTTTGAGGTAGCTGGTCTTAACCAGCCTAACTCACCATCCACTTCGGGTCGGGTGGAATTTTCCTTCGGAGATATTTTTACAAATTTGGGAGACCTACCCGACTCTTATTCTGAGGGTATGGCTGGGGAAAGTCTCACGTAGATGGCGCGAAAGAAAAATGCCGAATGTATGGCCGCCCGACGGAAAGCCGAGGCCACCCGTTCTGGACCTGCCCCAACCGAATCTCCCGCACTGATTATTGTCGAGGAAATGGCTCAAGTTCATGAGGCCGAGGTGGAAAAGGTTGCCGAATGGCCGGTTACAGAGGAGCAGCCGATTTCGGAAGATCGAGGAGAAAAGCGTTCAGCCGAGAGCAAAGCCGTCTCCGAGGAGGGCCCCGCCGATCAAAGACCACGCTTGGAGGAGTCAGGTGTGGTCGCTCCTTTTGTTGTTGAACCAAAAATAAAGAACATGCCGATCTCCTCTGAAGCGTCGGCTTTGAAAGATCCAGCCATGGCGCTGAGCTTGGCTACTTCAGTATCGTTACCGGCTGACAAGGCAGCCTTTCGCGCCGAGCCGGATTTGGTGGCCATAGCATTAGCTGCCCAGTCGGCCCTTCTGGTAGGTGACATCATCCTAACTCCTTGTTTTGATTTTGTTTGCATACGATATTTCTTAGTATCTGACGATCCCAACTTGTTTTGCAGACCGTCGGAAGGATCGTCGAATTAGGCTGCCGCCAGCATGATGCTGTGGAAAGGATTGGCTATTTGTAGTCGGAAGTGGACGGTCAGAGGAGCAGGGCCGAGTTTGAGGCGATGAGAGCCACAATGGAGAGTGCGCGGGCAGAAGCTGAGAAGGAAAGGGCGCGGACTGCTAACCAGCTCAGATCGGACGCCGAGGAGAGGGCAAACGCGAGTGAGGAATCGCTCAAGTTAGCCAAGGAGGTGCTTACTAAGCTGGAGGCCGAATTTGCAGAGTTGAAGGCGGCGAAGGAAAAAGCCGACTCTGATGCTTCCGAAGCATTCGAGGCCGAGCAGAGTGCTGCTCTAAAAAATTATGTAGAAGAGGTCCCCAAGTTCGAGAATCGGGGATTCAAACATGGCTGGCTCAAAGCCCTTGCTGCCACTGGAGTGACATTGGACATGTCAATTCCATACGGGCAAGTGGACATTGAGCCACTAGAGTCTGATCCCGAGGATTGATTTTGGGAATCAAATTATTTTTGTTATGTATTTTTAATTTCAATGTATGTTTTTTGTTAGTTGATTTTCATCTTTTTTGGATTTTCATATGTAAAATGTCCGCTGCTAGCGCCCAATTTATGAATGAAAATTTTCTATGCTCTTAAGTTATTGCTTGTATATGCTCTCAAGTTATTTCTTGTATTGTTTGCTGTATGAGTACATAATTAGGAGAATCAGCAGTTAGAACAAAATGTCATGATTACGTGAGACGGCAAACTTAATAGCCGATTAAATTAATGGATCTGATTTAATCATAAAAATGAATTCATGAGGTGCCGAATAAAACGAACTTATGAATATTGTACTGATGAATGGCTTCGTGGAACGGCTGGGGCACTCAAGCTGACTAGATTGATGAATCTGCCCTTGCCCCAGCTGGTTCATGATCGTATAATGCCGAATAATACGTTATTGATGAATATTGTGCTGATGAATCGATTCGTGGAACGACTGGGGCACTCAAGCCGACTAGATTGATGAATCTGCCTTTGCCCCAGCTGGTTCCTGATCGTATAACGCCGAATAATACGTTACTGATGAATATTGTGCTGATGAATCGATTCGTGGAATGGCTGGGGCACTCAAGCCAACTAGATTGATGAATCTGCCCTTGCCCCAGCTGGTTCGTGATCGTATAATGCCGAATAATACGTTACTAATGAATATTGTGCTGACGAATCGATTCGTGGAACGGCTGGGGTACTCAAGCTGACTAGATTGATGAATCTTCCCTTGCCCCAACTGGTTCATGATGAAGAATGCTGACTAGCAGAGGTCGATGGGGCGATTGGGTCACGTGACTCAATCGGTGCCGAGCTGTTGAGGTTTTGATATTAATGAGATTGCCTCGGAGGTGCTGCCCTCGTAGGGAATAAATAGGCGTGTACTTCGTGAACGAAGGTCCTATTTGGATGCTCTGACAGTAACTCAGTCTAGTTCTTAGAGGAAAACTAAACAAGTGCGAATGTCAAATAGATTTTTCTTCAACAATAGAGGGGAAGCAAAGACGCTAGCTGAGTTCAACAATAGAGGGGAAGCAAAGACGCTAGCTGAACTGGGAGGAGACATGAGTCGAAGTGGTGAACCTTCATACACGGGCGGTAGGACTTCAAGGGATCGGGAGAGACACCAATCTCCTCGTCATCGACGTAGGTCACCCAGGAGGGACAAACAGCCACAGTGTAAGTCCCCTCAACCCTGTCCTGGGAGGGAGTCCGACGCGACTCCTCGCCCACTGAGTTTTGTGATCTTCATGGGTAATAGACCAATGACAAAGATGGATTCGATTATTTGAGATCCAAATGTGGCAGTCGAATTCGCTCGATAGATTTTTTCACCCAAAGTTCAGCAATCGATGGTAGGTCGGCAGGACTTCGAAGTGTTTCATGAAGGCATTCACGGGGCAGTGAAGGGACTGTACACTGCTTATGAGATCGGCATGCGTCTCCGCGCCGCTCGCCACGATATAGAACAGAGAGATGAACGCATTCAGAAGTTCGAAGCTCGCGCCGAGAAGGCCAAGCATAAGCTAAGGAAAATCAAGTCTGCCGAGCCTCAACCAGCCAGCCAGCCAACCACCCTAACCCGGTTGTGGAAGAGAGGGTTACTCAAAGGCTGATTAGTGATGCGATCGCCGATTGAAACACGGCTAGTATGTTCGCGATTGAGACAGCGAGGGCCGCGACCTATGAAAAAGGCTTCCATGACGGCCGACTGGTCAGAATTCAGAAGACCAAGGAGAAACTCGCCGAAGAAGTTTGCCGATGTGAAAACCGTGGATTTAAGCACGGCTGGATCAAGGCACTTCAGCAAGCTGCGGCACTCCAGGCAGCACGGTTGGATTCTACGTTGCCGTTGTACCAACAGAATGATTTCCCCTTCTCCGCTTTCGAAATTGGGAAGAGTGATGATGAAGGAGCCGCCGAACAGAAAAAGACCTTGTAATGCTTATGGAGATTGAAAGTGAAATTATGTATTTATTGGCTGATTTTAATAAAACGCTTAGTTTTCAATTTGTAGCGTACTTGTTATTTATTTTAGTACAACTTTTATTCTGAATGTTTGTATGTTTTAGATTATGTTTATGCGGCTTAAACAATCTCATTTTGAATATTAGCATTTTTTGGCCTTTGTTTATATGGTCTGTACGAATGCCATACTTTAATCGGCCCAAAGGTGTCATGCGCCGATGGGGCTCTGAACCTGGAGTCTTAATCGGCTCAAAGGCATTTGGCCCAAAGGGGTTATGTGCCAATGGGGCTCCGAATTCGGAGACTAATTAGCCAATCGTGATATCCACGAAGGGCGCTCTGAATCCGGAGACTTTAATCGGCCAATCGTGATATCCACAAAGGGCGCTCCGAATCCGGAGGCTTTATTCGGCATAAAGGCGTCATGCGCTGATGGAACTCCGAATCCGGAGACTTTTATGGGCCAATCGTGATATCCACGAAGGGCGCTCCGAATTCAGAGGCTTTATTCGGCCCAACGGCGTCATACGCCGATGAGGCTCCGAATCTGGAGACTTTAATTGGCCAATCATGATATCCATAAAGGGCGCTCTGAATCCAGAGGCTTTTATCGGCCAATCGTGATATCCACAAAGGGCGCTCCGAATTCGGAGGCTTTTATCTGCCCAAAGGCGTCATGCGCCGATGGGGCTCCGAATCCGAAGACTTTAATTGGCCAATCGTGATATCCACGAAGGGCACTCCGAATCCGGAGGCTTTTATCGGCCAATCGTGATATCCACAAAGGGCGCTCCGACTCCGGAGGCTTTATTTGGCCCAAAGGCGTCATGTGCCGATGGGGCTCCGAATCTGGAGACTTTAATGGGCCAATCGTGATATCCATGAAGGGCGCTCCGAATTCGGAGGCTTTATTCGGCCCAAAGGCGTCATGCGCTGATAGGGCTCCGAATCCGGAGACTTTAATTAGCCAATCGTGACATCCACGAAGGGCGCTCCGAATCCGGAGGATTTTATCGGCCAATCGTGATATCCACGAAGGGCGCTCCGAATCCAGAGACTTTAATTGGCCAATCGTGATATCCACGAAAGGCGCTCCGAATCCGGAGGCTTTTATCGGCCAATCGTGATATCCACGAAAGGCACTCCGAATCCGGAGGCTTTTATCGGCCAATCGTGATATCCACGAAAGGCGCTCCGAATCCAAAGGCTTTTATCGGCCAATCGTGATATCCACGAAGGGCACTCCGAATCCGGAGATTTTAATTGGCTAATCGTGATATCCACGAAAGGAGCTCCGAATCCGGAGGCTTTTATCGGAACACTTCTGAACTATTTTGCACAGTGAGTAAACAGGAAACTTTGCATAACAAAAATGGAGTGTGTACATGGTGAGCCATTCAGGACTAATATCATTCTCCACAGGTCGAGTTTAATGATAGAATTTGCGTAAGTGCGTTGAATTCCAAGGCCGTGGCAGACTCCTTCCTGACATGTCTTTGAGCCGATATGCCCCTACTCCTGCGATCGAATCAATCTGATAGGGGCCGTCCCAATTTAGACCCAATTTTCCATCCGCCGGCTTCTTGGCAGCTGGAAGTACCTTCTTCAGGACCAACTCTCTTGGTGTGTAGCGGCGCAGCTGAACACGTTGATTATATGACTTGGCAAGTTGCTGCTGGTACCGCGCCATGGACGCAAGAGCACGGTCTCTTCGTTCTTCGATCAGAATAAAATCCAAAGCCAGCATCATGTCATTTCAGCCCATATCAAAAACTTGCGATTTCAGGGTTGGGTGGCCGATTTCCAGGGGTATGATGGCCTGGGTTCCAAAGCATAGAGCAAACGGCGTTTCTCTAGTGGATCGCCTCGGTATAGCTCGATGAGCCCACAATGCACTCGGCAATTCTTCGACCCATTTGCCTTTAGCTTTCTCCAGCCTTTTCTTGATGCCGTCCAAGATGGATTTGTTAGAGGCTTCGGCTTGACTGTTGCTTTGTGGGTAAGCCGGCGTAGAAAAGTAAGGCCGGATACCATACTTGCTGCACAGCTCTCGATAAATGCCACAATCAAACTGGGTGCCGTTGTCTGAAATTAGAGCTCTCAAAATGCCGAATCGTGTTATGATATTTCTCCATACAAAGCGCTTAACATCAGCATCTCATATGTGAGTTAGTGCCTCCGCTTCGACCCATTTTGTGAAATAATCTGTCGCGACGATCAAGTATCGCTTGTTCCCTGGGGCCCTTGGCAATGGTCCTACGATATCAAGTCCCCACTGGGCGAATGGCCACGGACTGGTAATGGAGCTTAACTCTTCAGCAGGCAGATGGGTTAATGGGGAAAACTTCTGGCACTGTTCACATTTCTTCACATAGCATTCGGCATCAGATCTCATTATCGGCCAGTAATACCCCTATGTTATAGCTTGATGGGCCAAAGAGCGCCCGCCAGAATGGGCACCAGAACTGCCTTCATGTATTTCAGTCAGAAACTCTTCGACTTTGTCCGGGTGTACACATTCCAGGTATGGACCGGAAAGGGATTTTTTATAAAGCCTTCCTTGTGGATCCAAGTAGTATCGCAGGGCTTTGTTTCGCAGCTTGTGTGCTTTTTTTTTTGTCCGCTGGGAGCTTTTCGGAAGACAGGAATGCAGCAATGGGGTCCATCCAACTCGGTCCTGACCCTATGACATTGACTTGGATTTCCTCCGAAGGGCCAATGCTTGGCTCCAGGATGAAACCTACTTCGATGGTCCGTTTAATCTCTGAGTTGATGGCGGAGGCTAGGGAAGCTAGGGCATCTGCACGTGTGTTTTGGTCACGTGTTATTTGATTCAATTCATGATGGTCAAATTTGGCCAGCAAGGAGTTGGCCATTTTCATGTAAGCCGCTATACGGTCATTTCTTGCCGCGTACTCTCCCTTTAGCTGATTAATCACCAGTTTTGAATTGCAAAATACAAGCAAGCGCCAAGCACCCAGAAGATGTGCATTCCGTAAACCGGCTAGAAGGGCTTCATATTCGGCTTCGTTATTTAACGCTTCGAAACCGAGCTTGACGGCCTACTCAATTATTGCGCCGTCAGGAGCCATGATCACAACTCCGGCTCCGCTACCCCGCTGATTGGATGATCCATCACAGTACAACTGCCAAATGTCCCCAACATAAATTCTCCAGTTCGGCTCCAGTCGAATTTCATCGGACTTGAAATCGGCAAGACCCCCAGTGAATTCGGCAACAAAGTCAGCTAGCACCTGTCCCTTGATTGAGGTTCTAGGTAGAAACTGAATGTCGTACTGGCCGAGTTCAAGAGCCCACTTTGAAACACATCTTGATGCTTCTGCACTTCGTAGTACTGATTGGAGGGGATAATCTGTTAGCACCCCAATGCTATGTCCTTGGAAGTAATACATCAGTTTTTTTGCCGCCATGACTAGGGCTAGGATGAGTTTTTCTAGCGGAAAGTAGCATGTTTCGGTGTCAACCATTGCCTTGCTCACACAATACACTGGCCACTGGTCCCCCAACTCTTTTTTTATCAGTACGGCGTTGACGACCTTGTCGGAAACTGCCAGATACAAAATGAGTGGGTCACCAGTAGCAGGTGTTGTCAAGAGTGGTACTGAGCGGAGGTAAGTCTTGAGGCCGTTGAAAGTGGTTTCGCATTTGGCGGACCACTCAAAAGCCTTGCCCTGCCGTAGTATATGGAAGAATTGTCGGCTGCGATCTGTAGACTGACTGATGAACCTGTTGAGTGCGGCGGCCATCCCCATCAACTTTTGAACCGTTTTTACTGAACGAGGGAAGCTGAGTTCCAAGATTGCTGTGATTTGCCTTGGGTTGGCCTCGATTCCCCGGTGGTTGACAATGTAACCCAAGAACTTGCCGGAGCCGATCCCAAACGCATATTTGGAAGCATTCAGCTTCATTTTATATTTGCGTAAGATGCCGAACGTCTCTTCTAGATTGGCTAGATGGGTTTGCTCTTCTCTGGACTTGACCACCATGTCATCAATGTACACTTCCATAGTGTGGCCAAGTTGCTCCTTGAACATAGTCGTGACCAGTCTTTGGTAAGTTGCCCCTACATTCTTCAGCCCAAAAGGCATAACCTTATAGCAGTAGGTTCCTCTTGAGGTGAGGAATGCAATTTTTTCTCGGTCCTCAGGATGCATGGCGATCTGATGGTAGCCTTTGTAAGCATCGAGGAAGCTTATGCGCTGATGGCATGCTGTCGCATCTACAAGTTGGTCAATTCTGGGTAGGGGAAAACAATCCTTGGGGCAGGCTTTGTTTAAGTCCGTGAAATCAACGCACACTCGCCAAGTCCCATTTTTCTTCTTCACAACCACTGTATTAGAAAGCCATGTAGGGTAGGTCACTTCCCTGATTGCCCCTGTGTCAAGCAGCCTGTCAACCTCCTCAATAACGGCGGCAGTGTGCTCTGCGGCTGACTACCGGCTTTTCTGAATAATCGGCTTGCATTTACGGTCAACATTCAAACGGTGTTGTGAAATGGACGGATCTATACCCGGTATCTCGTATGGAGTCCACGCAAAGACGTCAGGGTTGCTAAGCAGGAAAAAGATTAGCTACTGTCTATCGGCTTGACTCAAGGAGGCGCCGACCATGAAGAACTTCTCTGGGCTTTCGTCAATTTCAACTCGGTCTAAGCCTTCCGTGGCCTTTTCACTTGGAAGCCGCCCGACATCGTCGAGGCTCTCCCGATCCGGCACCTCAATGGAATTTACTTGCAACTCCTTTGTTGTCTTTCCAGCGAGAAGATAACATACTTGTGCTGATTTCTGGGAGCCGTGGATTGCTCAATGCCGCGTTCCATCGGGAAGCATAGCAGTTGATGATACGTACTCGGCACGGCCTGCATGGTGCGCAACCAAGTTCGCCCTATAATGAGATTGTACGGCGATGGCAGCTTGACGACCAAGAATTCTACATCCACTGTTCGGGAGCCCGCTCGAACAGGTAGTGTGATTTTTCCCAACGGGCACTCTGGATTGGCGTTGAAGCCGAATAGTGGAAAAGGAGCCGGAGAGAGATCTGATTCAGAGAGGCCGAGTTTGGTGAATGTCTTGTAGTACATGACCTCCGATGTGCTCCCCGGATCAATGAGTACGCGCTCAACTGTGAATCAGTTTACACGTAACTCAATTACCAAGGGATCAATGTGGGGCAGTGTCACTCCGGCCAAATCTGAATCATCAAAAGTAATGCCTGCGGCTTCATGGGGCCGTTTAGCCGGAGTAAGTTGATTTTGAGGGTCGGGATTCGACTGAATCGTATGCACCACCGATGACATTGGCAAGCTGTATATCACGTGGATCACGCCGAGGGGAGGTGAATCATGTCTTAAGGTTATTGCTTTGGTTGGGTTGCCTTTTCGGACGTACTGTTGTAGGCGGCCATCTTGTACCAATTCCTCCAAGTGATCCTTCAATGCATAACAACTCTCAGTATCATGGCCATGGTCCTTGTGATACTCACACCGTCTATCCCGTCTTCTCGTGTCGGGAGGTCCCACCATTTTCGACGGCCACTTGAAAAACGGAAGGTGTTGGGTTTTGGACATAACCACACTGATTGGCTCTGTCAACTCTGTATATTTCTTGTCGGCATGCCTCGTGCGCCTGCTGTCAACTTGCAGTTGTTCACTTTCTTGGTGGGAGCAGTGGTCGCTTGATCGGCGGGAATCCCATCTCTTGTCCCGTTTGGCCCGATGCCGTGGTTCAGGGCTCTGAGGTGGTATAGAATTTATTAGCTGAGCAATTTCAGGAGCTGTCTTGTTGGCCATGTTTTCGGCTTTAACCCACAAAGCGTCATCTTCCACTTTGCAGTATTCTTCAACTTTCTTCATCAATGGCCAGACCGTCTTGGGGGGTCTTCTAGTCAAAGAACTGCGGAGAGCACTGTCAGGATGCAAACCTATTTTGAAGGCGGTGATGGCCATAGAGTCATTGCAAGCATCATTAACAAGATTAAAGCACTCCCAATAGTGCGCCGAATACGCTCTTAGTGTTTCTCTTGGCTGGATCTGCATTGCCCAGAGTGAGTCGGCTTGTTTCGGCTGGACCTCGTTGGTGATGAATATGGCCCTGAAAGATTTCTGTAATTCGTGGAAGCTTTTGATCGAAGCCGGCTCCAGTTTATAATACCACTTGACAGCCAATGGTCCCAAGCTGCTGAGAAATATTTGGCACATAAGGGCCTCGTCGTTTGCATGCAATGTCATGGCTTGCTTGTAGTGACGGATGTGATCGGTGGGGTCTGATTTTCCATCATAGAAAGTGAATGACGGAGTTTTGAACTTTTTGGGCAGAACTGCCCTGGCAATCCGTCATATAAAGGGATCATGCTGGTCTTCTTCATCTGAGCTGTTTCTTCTGCACTTATGCCTTATACGAGGACTCTCTTCAGAAGAACTGCAAGTTTGAGATCGTCCCTTGTTCTTGGGCTTCGGGGATAATGAGTCGAAGTCGCTATCAGTGTCTTGTTGTCGGGCTCGAGATCGTCGACCACTTGCCCTCACAGGTCGTTCCTGATCTTGGCGTACAACTTGTTTGGACTTCGCCACTTCCAAGGCCAAATCCTGACGGAGACGTTCGTTCTCAGCGATCATGTTCTCCAACCTCTATTCGTTTTGCTTTGCTTGTTCCATGATCACTTGCATTGCCTCATGCTCTGGAGTCGAGGGTGAGGTGAAGTTCAAAGCGCATCTCGCGGGGATAGTCTTTGGTCCAAGCATGCTTGTTGGAGTGAGGTCGTCTCTCTGCGTGGTTTCATCAGTGACTATTGGAGGGTCTTCCGTTACGCCCGCCATGGATGTGTTTGAGTATTCCCACAGACGGTGCCAATTGTGGAGAAGTGGTTTGGAAATACTCTTCTGATCCTGGGGGACGCTAATGATCCTCTGCTAGTCACCTGAAAAGGAATAAACACTCCGGTCGGGGGTGCCGGAATTAGCACTCCGACGGGCAAGTTAGTCTCTGCACTCAGGATTACTTGTATTCTAATTTTAAGCACAATAATTCTCACATACCTTTCTTAGACTGTTGTTCCTTTATTTATACTCGTTTCTAGGGCCTCGGGGCCTGGTCCACTTTTCGCTCACTATCCACTTATTTATTCGGCCCCATAGTTCAATAGTTACTTGGCCTATTTATTGTATTTGGCCTCCTCATCGTGCAGGTTAGAGCCGAGTAATGTCTATCTTCTAGAGCGTACGCTTCTGATTCTGCTAATTATTCGACTTCCACAAGTATATATTGTACTGATGGTCGGGGCGACCTGTTTCTCGGATAGCTTGACCGGTATAGTGGTTGTGTTGAGGACATCGTAGTTGCTCTAATGAGATAAGTTTTATTATATTGTGGAAGCAGACGTTATTGTGAAGATGGATCGATGAATAATTCAATAGAGTGGTTCCTTGCATGTTTTCCGGTTGTAGTTTCCCATACGACCGCACCTGCCACATCGTATTTGTTGGACATGTTCACCTCGTGATAGTATTCATTTTTACTTTAGGCGACCTGGTGGTCGATTAATAGCCGGTGGAAAAATCACGTAATCAGCTGGTTCAAATGGTAGTTTTTCCACCGTTGGTATTGGGTAGATTATTGGGCCATATGTGAACCGGTATTCCGACACATGGAAATATGGTTCAACAAGTTCGTTCAAATCTCTGCTGCTTTTCCGTATTACAGCTACAGCATGGGTACGCGAGAAACCCTTAATATGCCATTGAAAACACGAGCATGTCCATCTGCCTATGTTGACAAGTATGGAAGGGTGTGAATAAACCTCGTACACCTCATCATTTGACTGGCTAACCTTCCATGAACGACCTTTGCTAAACGCCTTTTCTAATCGAGAATCCATTTTAGGGAACATTGCACCTGTCCACGTCTGTACAGCAACCCTACGTTTTGACATTTGCTATATTAGCTGAGCTTTGATACTATCTACTAGTTTTGTGATTAGGAGATTGCGCGCCTCACATATCCACGAACTAAATGACTCTGCTGCATTGAAACTCATCTCTCCATATTGGTTGCCCCTGTTAATGTAAACGTCACACGTCAATGTGAAACAGTTAGTGTTTTATGCGTTTGGAATTAACAACGACAATTATTTTGTTTAAAAGCTAATGTAAATACCTGAAAAATGCATTCGCCCAATGTTATGGGTGTACATCCTTGAGGAATTTGGCTGCAATAGTATGGCTAGATTTCTAGAATTTTTTCAATTTCTGATTGAATGGGAGCACGGTTGGTGTGTACACACAAGCTCGGAATTTTCTTACCAATCGATTATGATGCATACTATTCATGTATCACATTTTTTCTTTCAAGTTGCGCTACAATTGTTGGAGATAGAACGTGTGATGTGCGTCTAGAAAAATAATAGGCATCGCCTCAAGCAGTCTTGTATTTCGATCTGAAACAAATGTTAATGGACTTCCCCTAACCAACACGTTGGATAAGTTTTGCAATAACCACGACCAATTTGTTGTGTTTTCGAAGTCGACGATTGCGTATGCCAAAGGAAACAAACCTATTTACACATTGTAGACGGGATAAGGGCTAGGTGTAATGATGGTTAGAGAAAAATTCCAACGTTTAAATGGTAAAACATAATGTATTTCATTGATAACGTGGGTGTGCATGGAAGGTTACATTTTGTTATATGTGTGAAGGTTGTAACGTACCTGTGTTACCATCTTTCACAGTGGCAGCAAGCAAGAACCCTTTAAATCTCCTGTTGAGAAAAGTGGTGTCCAGAAATAATAACGAACAATAATGTTGGAAACCATCAATACACGTGTTGACATCGTGATCAAAATTAGTGTAGCTTCCGAGGTTGTACTCAATTACGGCGTCGATGTACCATCATAACCTAACCATGCAACACAGTACGTAATGTCCAGGTCATAATCGTCCTTTAATTCTAACATGATATTGGTAGGACGTGCAAGTGGTCTGTCACAAACATATGATGAGAGAATATCATAAACCAAATCTGACCCCACCCCTAGGTGCTTAGAGGTACGAACAGCAACGCTGCATGAGTGCTCACTATTTCATTTTCGAAATTAGAAAAAGTCATTTGCGGCTAAAATCCGCGCGTGGACATACCAAGGTAGTCAATAGCACCTTCTCAGTATGAGGACAAAAATTAGGTAGCAGGGTAATGTTATCATCCAAATCCAATGGGCATTTGACCCCTCTACGAGATAGAACAGGTTCATTCGTCATGGAACAAGTGGCAGATGCAATTGCATTAATTGCCTCATCTTTTTATGCGATAATGACCACTATATGTTACAAGCAGAAAAACTGTGCGAGGTACACCATATTCTGCATGTCCACGTTGTTCTACAACACAAAATTGTTGAACCCGGGAATCTTGAAAAACAACACTACGTTTATATGTGTCAATCCCTTGAATTTTGAGCAAACAAAATCAACTAGGTCCCCGTACAAAAATGGATATTCCATATTGTATGCAACATTTGTACTCTGGTGTGAACACAATAGCATCATATTGCTTTCTATACCTACAACGAAGTACCAGAACATCACAATTAAGAACAAGAATAAATTTCTTGTATGTAATACGTCAAACGGTGGTCAGTGGTGTAACATTTCATGCTTTCGATATTGCGCGAGGCAGTTATGGGTAATTAGACACAACTAGCAATCATTTGATACAGAAGTATAAGTTGTGCTTGATGTGTAACACTGATGATGGATACATATTCCCATAGGAAAATTTCAGCAACTTCGGCACGACATCGATGTAACCAACACCACATATCGGTATACATTAAAGAGATACATAGGTGCATACGTGGAGGACAGATTATGTGTTATATGCCAATGTGACAAGCGTGTCAGATCGAGAACCTGAAATGTTTGACTTTGAAAAAACATAACTGGGAAAATATAAATTATGGAAGACCCCTCCTATAAGGGCAAAACAATGTTGCTTTTCGTTCCCCCTTCCCCCCCAAATCGAAAACCACACATGACCCACCCTAATCAATCTCCCTAAAAAAGGGACATAACTTCAAAACGTAATTAAACAAACAGTCAGAACTGTATATTCATGAACGGAGAAAATATTGGTATGAAGTATGTACCGTACCTGACAACCTATGCGGCATTTTGATGAATGAAATCTATCATCCTTTCAGCAGTAATGATATGTTGAAGCTTTAAACGTGGCTCCCATCTCCATCTTGCATCATGTATATCCCACCCCCCCAAAAAATATGGGATACGTGTTTCCTTAATAAAACCCATCCGTGGAATACATATGGGTAAAACTGTCTAGCAAGAAGCATAAACAATTCAAAAAAGTATTTGATTGCACCACTAATGGGATCACATAGGACTAAATAGAGTAAAAAAATAAACGTGGGACCAAACAGACCAACTGTTCCCCATATAGGACTTTCCAATATTTTTTCCCTTTTATTAATATAATCCTTCTCTTGTACTCACTTTGATATACATTAATAATAATAATAAAAATATTTTGCACATAAAAAAAGGAAATATTGAAATTAATTATGAAAAAGCATGATTATAGTAATTAGGTCAGTTGAGTTCGTAAAAACAAAACACACATAAAGATGTATTGACACTATACTCATCTTGATATCATTACAAAGCTAGTGAGGAGTTTTTCCAGTATAGAATATGTTGGACCATTTTAATATCTTTTATTTATTTATTTATTTATTTATATTTTTTATTTTTTTAATTTTACCTTTTGTCTTGTTCATGAATTTCATTTTGTTTGGTGAATAGAGATTTATTGTTTTTTGGGGACCTTTTATTTTGTTCATAAATGGAGATTAATTGGAAGTTTATGGACTTGGTGGTGAGTTAATATTTGGAGACTCTCCCTTGTCTCTCATTTAATGGTCATTATTATTTTTTGTTACAATTTGTAAGGTCCTAGTGGCCTATAAATAGTTCTTCTCATCTACTCTTTTCTACACTAACCATGGAACAAGTACAAGAAAAAACCAATGATAGAATTGGAGATATATATCAACAAGCCTTTCAAGTTCGAGGAAGTTCATTTTAAGAGGTGGAAAGGAAAAGTTCTTTTTTACCTCAGCCTTTTGAAAGTTGCTTATGTTCTTACCGAAAAGAACCCAAACAAAATCCCAAACAAGGAAATGAATGATGAATACTACGAGGCACATGAACCAAAAGTGGTTTCATACAATACAGATGTGTATAAATGTCATTTTTATCTCTTAAATTTCCTTGCTAATTAATTTTATGATTATTACTATGACGCCACTTACACTTTGTCTTCTATTAATTTTTTGGCACGCTCGCTTGTGCCATATTAATAGTAAATATGTGGGAATCATGAGTAGTTTAGGATTAATTCTTAAAGTGACAAAAAGTTTTGAAAATGTGAAGTTTGTAGTAAAGCAAAAATTACCAAGAGGGCTCATAAAAGTGTTGAGAAAAATACCAAATTGCTAGAATTATTTCATACTGATTTGTGTGAGTTTGAAGGAATTTTAACTCATGGTGGTAACTGATATTTTATCACTTTTATTGATGATTTATCAAAATACACAAACGTATATTTATTGAAAAATAAAAGTGATGCTTTTGAGAAATTTAAAGAATTCCTTCTTGAAGTGGAAAATCAATTTGATAAAAAGATTAAGAGAATTAGAAGTGATAGAGGCCGGGACTCTTTTGTTCAGTCATTGAGAATTATTCATGAGACTACTCCACCATATTCACCTTCATCTAATGGCGTAGCTGAAAGAAAAAATAGAATGTTAATTGACTTAACGAATGATATGCTTATTGATTCAGGTGCTCTCTCAAATCTTTGGGGCAAGGCTATTTTGATAGCTTGCCATGTGATAAATAGAGTATCACACAAAAAGACTAAAATGGCACCTTATGAGTTATGGCGGGGGCATAAACCAAATCTAAGTTATTTGAGGATTTGGAGTTGTTTAGCTTTTTTGAGGCTTGCAGATCCTAAACGACCTAAATTGGGTGAACGAGCTACCACCTGTGCTTTTCTTGGGTATGCGTTGCATAGCATAGCCTATAGATTTTTTGATATGGAAAATAATATTATTTTTGAATCAGGTGATGCTATTTTTCATGAAAATAAATTTCCTTTCAAATCTTAAAATAGTGGGGGTCAAATAATTTCTGAAAATATTTTATCCATGTCTAGCTCTTCTACTCCATCTCAAGTTTTTCAAGAACAAGAAAATCCTCAAATCCAACCAAGGAGGAGTAAACGAGCTAGAGTTGAAAAAGATTTTGACCCTGACTACTATCTTTACAATGTGGAAGAAATTCCTCTTACGGTACAAGAAGCTTTATCATCACCTGATGTTATTTTCTGGAGAGAGACTGTAAATGATTAGATAGATTCACTACTTTCAAATAAAACATAGAAGCTAGTGGATTTACCTCCAGGTTGTAAAAGTATTGGATGTAAATGGGTCCTTCGTAAAAAACTTAAACTGGATGGAACTATAGATAAATATAAAGCGAGGCTTGTCGCTAAAGGTTTTAAGCAACAAGTTGATCTTGATTTTTTTGATACTTTTTCTCCAGTTACTAGAGTTACATCCATTAGACTGTTGATAGCAGTTGTAGCCCCACTTTCCGCACTCCTTTCGAAAGGCGACTAGCCCTACAATTCCGACTCCACTTATGGTTTTGAATCTAATTTCACAAGTGCAATGTGAAATAGTGAAAACACAAAAAGAGTCCAAATCTAACAATTCTTTTTGGAAAATCAAAGTTTGAATCAAATGCCAAAAATGGACTGCTTTGCTAGATTACAGAGTTGACACCTAAATATTTTTGGAAAATCTAGGAAACCTGAGACTCGTGCCAAAGGCCATTAGTCCGTTATCACCAAAGTGTCTCAACTCGGCAACTTAGGTACGAGAGGGGAAGGTCATGAATTGAGCATCACACACGCCCAATCAAAGATCGGCCTCTACTAATCATGATGTGATATTTATTCACATTATATGTTCTTGTTCTGATTATTTAGGCTATATTACTATGTGATGTGCGCACACAAGGTATAGACTAATTTGCAAAAGTTTGGAATATTTTGATTTTATGTTTGTTTGAAAATTGTTTTGTGAATTAACCACTTGAAAAAAAACAAGGTGGGCTAAAAATGAGTATTAATCAAACTATTCGAAGACAAGCAATTAGCCTTCATCCATAAACATTCAAACAGTTATATCATTTAAGCAATTAGCCTCATGGTGGACATGCTTGGACACGGTAACACAAACATTCGATGCAAGATGCTAAAACACAAAATCACTTACCTAGTACTCCGAGCTAAAACAAAGCAAAATTATTAGAAAAATATGCATGTTCCTAATTAAATACAATATGACTAATGCAACGCACACATTATGTATTTTTATAGGTTTGGCTATGAACATGGCATATGATTTCATTCAAGACATATGAGAGAGCACGTATTCAAGAAATGAATTTGGACATTGATATCGGGTTAGCATGATGAACCGAACCTTATATGCATGCAAGACAAATGAATGCAAAACATGAGAATGCTAATGAAACGTGATACTCTACACTAACCATCGTAAGCGAATAAATAAAAGGGAGAAAGACGTGGGGTTGGAAGACATACACATTATTACAACATTTGATCCCTCACGCAGGAGGGTGTGAATCAATGTCCGAAAGTCCGAATTAAACTAATTATTACAAAACCTAACCAAATGAATAGAATAAGCTAAGCTAATTAACTAGCTAACTATGCTATTACAACAAGGATAACTAAGCTAAAAAAACTAGCCATCTAAGCTAATTAATTACAACAATTATGAATAAATAAAATAATAATTACAACAATTAGTAGTTAACGAGACTAATTACAATGAACAAAATTAAATTAAATTAATTACAATGATCATAATGTGAGCAAGGATGTGTAAGAGTTGCATGCATGCACATGCACATGCACAATGTTCAAGAACAACCTTGTTTATCCCAAGCTTGCTCTGTTTCACCTCAGCCACTGCCATCTGTTTTCTGCAAAAATACACTGCTGACCAGACTTTGAGGGCCGACTGGCCCTCAATGAAGCCTGGCCGGGCATAGAGAAGGCCGGCCGTGTCTCAGTTTTGTGCAAAACTCTATTTTGCTCTGAAGTGAAAACAATGCAGACAGAGTTGTTCAAGCTCTATTCGTCCCTTTCTTTCCTTCTCTATCATGGAAAAGCCTCGAGAGAAGGCTAGAATTGTTTCTAAAACCATCAATGGGAAAATTGATTGCTTGATGGTTTCCAAAACCATCAATGAGCAAATTGATTGCTTGATGATTCCGGATACAATTTTGGACAAAAATCAATGAAATGCAATGGATATGACCACTCCTCCCTCTTTATCATGGAACGAACTCAGAAAAAAGAAGTAGAGACACTTCAAGAATCATCAAAACGCCATGAATTAGTGTATGATCACTCTTGACTCGATAAACTTGGCATAACGTCCGGCCAAGCCCAAGCAATATGACTCATTTTCTTTAAGTGTGTTGGTTGCTTTTAAACCAATTCTTTTAGTCATTTCCATGCTTTAGTCCATTTGTTCGAAGTGATGATTAAGTCCTCTAAAAGGAGAGAAGCATCAAATGGGAAGTAATTCTCAACATGAAAGTGAGATTACGCCGTTGACAATGAATCTCCGGAGAGATTAAACTATTAAACGTAAATTTCTAGTTCATATGTTGAATAACCATCAACCGTTTGAAACAACTCTCAAATGAGAGAAAGTAGTGGCAAGTTAATTCTTAAAATTAGGTTATTATCATAGAAATTAAACAAAGAAAAGTTAAGAACAACATGATGCAAGCTATATATAAAGACCAATGCTACACCAAATGAATTAATCAAACCTTGAACCAATTAAATAGAATAAGACAATCCTAAAACAGTGTAAAATAAGCCCAAAACAGTGGCTGGAAATGTAAGAAAATAGCTCAAAAGCTAAGTAAAAGCAAAGACACTAAAGCTATGTAAACAAAAGAACAAGGAGGGATGGCCAACCACTCCAATTTCAAGACTTCAAATCATGTTTTTGGCATTAGTTCAACCATGGAAATCTGTTCAAAAACCAAAGAAAAAGAGTGTAAAAGAACCAAGGGTTGAGCTACAAAAATAGGTGCAAGTGAGGGTATTAACCTTACCACCTTTTGGTAGCATGTCCAAACCCAAGTTCCAACTCTTAGAATAGGTGTAAAACAGCCCAAGGACACAATAAATAAGTAGAAATGAAGAAATCAAAAGCAAGAACAAAAGTTACAAGTTTATACCTCTCAAAATGGAGTAAGCTTTGGTTGATGATCAAACTCACTCTTAACACATTCTCAAACTTGAATTATGCTTCTCAAGGGTCAAAAAAGGCTCTAAGATGATGAGTCAAGGTTGTGTATGGTGTATATAGATGATGCAAGGTTGGTAGGTCAACTCAAAGGTAGCTTGCAATGGAAGAAGGAGGAAGAAGGAGCTCTCTCTATGTGTATAGGCTCTTTCTTAATTGTGTAACCCTTAAAACAGAGGTATATGGTTGTATTTATAGAATTTTAGCACAAAAGGTGATAAATATCTTTTAAAAAAAAAAGCTAGCAGGCTCCAGGCCAGAACAGTGCTTATCATTATCGAAGCTTGGCCGACCCTTAATAGCCACGGTCAGCCCTCACTGAGGCACGGTCGGGCCTCAATGACTTCCCTTGTTTTCCTGTTGCAGCCTCAACAAAGGATGGCACAAGGTGTGGAAATGGATTTCTTGGGTGTAATCATTGGGAATAAGGAAGGTTTGGGGTTGTTTTGAAGCTTAAACAAGACTCCTTCGTTGAGACCTCGAATCACGCAAAATACCACTTTCATCATCGACTGTATTGAGCAACGCACTCGAGCCTTGCGGGCGGTCAAAAATGGGGTGTCTACAGTTGCCCTCTTTGACAGAGCTCGAAGTCATAAAGTGACGTGAGTGAATGTCAAAGCCCAAAGACGACCCATTTGACAAGGCCGCAAGGTTCGGGCAAGAAATCAAGACATAAATACAAAAATGAACTCGGGGCTAAATGCAACAACGAAATGCAGCAAATAACTTATGATCATGCAATGAAGAACTTATGATCATGCAATGAAACATAATGTAAATGAAGCAATGGAGCAACGCTACAATCTAGACAAGAAAGCAACATTTGAAAGATGATGCAAAATATAGCAAAATAAACGTTGCCGTGTTTCACATGAAACGAAGCGAATAAACAGGCACGCCTCGCGTGAAAAGCACAGAGAAAGCACAAACCAACCTACGTCTCACGTAGAAAGGACGTAAGAAAATGCAACCTAACTACGCCTCACATAGGAAGGGGAAAGGGCGACGTAACCATCGATCGCATCTGAGGTCTCAACCGAGAACCTAACGCGTCTCACGCGATAGGAGGAAGGGTGGTGTGAACAAATAGGCGCACCTGATGTTTTTAACCCGGGGTACAATCCTAAAGCGTCACACACAAGAGGAGGAAAAGTAGTGTGAAAACCAGGCGCACCCAAATGTTTTTAACCAGAGGTACAATCCTAACGCATTACATGCGAGAGGAGGAAATGTGGTGTGAACACCAGGCACACCCAAATGTTTTTAACCAGAGGTACAATCCTAACGCGTCACACGCGATAGGAGGAAAGGTGGTGTGAACACCGGTCGCACTCGAATGTTTTTAACTAGAGGTACAATCCTAACGCGTCACATGCGAGAGAAGGAAAGGTGGTGTGAACACTAGGCCCACCCGAATGTTTTTAACTAGAGGTACAATCCTAATGCGTCACATGTGAGAGGAGGAAAGGTGGTGTGAAAACGGGGCGCACTTGAATTTTTTTAGCCTTAGGTACAATCCTAACGCGTCACACGCAAGAGGAGGAAAGGTAGTGTGAACACTGGGCGCACCTGAATGTTTTTAACCGGAGATACAATCCTAACGTGTCACACGCGAGAGGAGAAAAGGCGATGTGAACACCAGGCGCACCTGAATGTTTTTAACTGGAGGTACAATCTTAACGCGTCACACGCGAGAGCAGGAAATGTTGGAATTGACAAAGAACAAGTGAATCGCATAAATAGGAATAAAAAACATGGATTCTACTCAAAGATACGTAAAATCAAAACAATGCCAATGTGTAAGAACAATGGGCTCAACGCACCACGTTTCAATCCGATTGTAAAATGGATGATGATTTTAATGTGGCACGAATGATTTTATCTGGAACTCCTCTGTATGAACCGTACATACAATATCGGGCACTTCTCCGACACTCTCTGAATCGAGTGTACATACAATATCATTTGGTTCGTTTGGTTACAACATAACGGAATGAACTACGATTCAAGCAAAATAATGATAAATTAAGAAAAAAGTTTACAACAAACAAGCTTAAACAAATTAGATCAAGAATCAAATAAATACATTATCCATTTTCAACTCACCTTATATTTTCTTTTGTCTTTTGTTTATTTTCTTCACTTTTCCTTAATTTTTCTTCTCTTTTCTTTATGCTCTTCTTCTTTTTTGTTTCCTCTCTTTTCTTTTTTTTTCTTTTTTTTTTTGTTTTGTTTTGTGTGTGTGTTTTTTATCACTTCCTAATACTAGAAATAAAATAAAACAAAGAAAAACAAAGGTTGAACTGGGTTTTCACTGAGAGCTAGCCGGGCATTGCGACAACTAGCCGGGCTTTAATAGCGGCAGCGACAGATTAGGTCTTTTCTCGCGATTCACTTGTTTAAAACAAAACAAAACCCTATTTCCTCATTTCCTCACCTTCAAAACTCCCTTCTTTCCGCCTCTACACTCTCTCTCTCTCTAAATTTCCGCTTTTACTTGCGTTTCCCAACAAACCTCACCAGTTTTTCTTCGAAACCTTTCTTCTCCTCTACATTTTGAACCGATTGGATTTCGATTTGGTCAAATTTTTGAGTTTCTCATTGTTTTTATTTGTTTCTCACAAGTTTTCTGGGCTTTTTGAGGACTCACTTTCGCGTTTTTCATTTTCTCTCTCCTAAGGTTTAACCCCTCACATTTTCTCAATTTCTCTTTATTTTCTCCACTTTTCTCCATGGCTAGCGGTGAAGTTCCCATTCTGGACCCCACCATTGGCATCGCAGTCGCCTTAGGAGCGGATATGGAGGTTGAGGATCCCCCTACGTTGCTTCCTCTCAGCGCTTGGCCATTCGATGCGGCCACTTGTCAGCCATGTACACACGTTCCACATCCAAGTGGCATTTTGAGATCTGAGGGCCTCATTCCCGAGATAGACGATGAGGTCTTGCTACGAGGGCCTACGAAATACTTGTCCGCTGATGCCTCCATGGTAAACCATTTTCCTTTGTTTTGTACTCTTTGAATTTCACTTGAACTTGAATTTCACAAGTAGATCACCAATTAATACCATATATATTCCCCGTTGACAGGTGGTGGCTAGGAGGATTAGTGGCTGCGGATCCATATCTGGCCCTCTACGCTAGTATGAGAGACTACCTGCAGAGGTCCATGCATCGGTTGACACAGCTAGCTTGGGCCCTTCTGCTCAAGGCTCATACAAATGAGGGCCGAGTCATTTTTGTACCTAGCTCTAGTCGAGAGATGATAGGACACCACCGATTCATTCCACTTCTCATTGATCGAGGAGATGACCCTGACTCCGTACGATTTTTTGATGCTCACCGGCCTGCGGGTTATAGTTGGTGGTCTGATCCCGTATGATCCAGACATGACGCAGCGGAGAGCCACACAACATCAGCTTCTTGGAGCGATCCCGGACTCTACCAGCCACGGGATGGTGAGGTACAGCTGGTTCTTTGAGTAATTCTCCAACTTTTAATCCACCACTCCAGATAAGGTCGCCCAGTACACTCGCGGCTTCCTTATGTATCTCTTCAGTACTACCCTGTTTGCGAATAGGGAAAATACCGTGGGGTTATATCTTCTGGGGGCACTGGTGGACCTCCTTCAGGTGGCAAAGTACGATTGGAGTGATGCTGGTCTGGCCACCCTATGCTGCTATATGAGCTCCGTCTCCTACCGCAAGGCTGATTCACTTGACAGCTATTGAAGGGTTTGGGAGGTACGCCTCACAGTTATCCTTTCTATGTATTCTGTTCATTCTGCATCTTCAGCTCATTTGCTTTGCATTTCATTTTCTGCTCATTCACTTCATCCAGTTTTCTATTTGCAGCTCTAGGTTTACATATACTTCACTTCCCTGGCTCCGATCCTGGTGAAGCCGATCGAGTTGTTAGTACCTCACTCCCGGTACTACAACTCTCGATTTGAGCGACGTCGCCGCATGGACCGAGATTTCCCCTACTTCCGACGTTTTGTTTGACACGATCACTGTGGACCAAGTAACAAAATACCACCCTTTAACTGTTATATACTGTAAGCAGACTGCACTGTTTCCCACACTACATGGTCATTCTCATACTGTTGCTTCTATACTGCACTGCCATTCTCATACTGCACTGATTTCTGACATCTGACATCTTCTTCCATAGGTTGACTAGCATCCTTGGGCAGGCATTTCTCAGGGATCGAGGATGACCTATACCGCTACATAGCATGCCTCTACGATGAGGATTCTGTTCGAGGGCCCCTTTGGCTGAGCTTACTACTTGGATGAGAGGTTCATCTACCAGACACAAGGCGTCGCTACCCCCGACATTCCACATCCCCCTCCTCCTTTCATGAGTGTAATCAATGAGCTGTAGGACAGTCCTCAGATCAACCTCTTGATGTTAGGCGAGGATGGCAATCATCATCATGAGCCTGACTACTTCATTACCTTCTTACACACTCGGGTGATGGCGCCTCTTACCCCAGGCGTGGCTCGAGCTGTGCCAGAGGTTACTACTGCTGCTGTTGGTGATGTGCCTGCTTAAGGTGCCCCTATCGTTGCTCCTATTCCTGGATTTCTTGTGATCCCCATTGAGATCATGTACATGCGTCCGGATGGAGTGATCGAGCAGATCCCACTTGAGCACATCAAGGAGAAGGACCGCAGGCTAGTGTTTGCTCCTGGCGTCGAGCAGGTACATATTCCTTTATGCTAGTCCAGACTGCACTTTAGCTTGTTTTCTATCATTTCTATTCATTGTTCTCTTGTATACCTATTCATCTTTTCTCAAATTTTGTTCGTTTTGCAGGTATCCCAGGCGTATGGTGATAACCTCCTTCGTACGATCGACCAACTACTCCTCATGGTATGGAGGAGGCAGACTACCTTAGTCACCAATGGGATTGAGGTACATTCTATCTGTAGTTTACTGTTATTGCCATACTGTACACTTTATTAATTCATACAGATATCTATCCTCTTTTCAGCTTGAGCTGGCGCTAGCAGTGCCTGCAGGACCTTCCGCATCCAGTAAAAAGAGATGGGGCCGAGGAGGAGCCGATCAGGAGAGAGGTCAAGTGAGCCAGCGCTCGCCTTCCGAAGAGTCTTTTGACAAGTCCATGACCCCCGAGGATGAGGAAGAGGAGGCTGACTTGTAGTCGAGCAATTCCAGCGACGACAATAATGCACCTCCTTCGCAGCCGAGGAGGAAGAGGGCAATGATGGGCTATTAATGAGGATGACAATTTTCTTTTTGTTATTTTTGTTTAATTACTTTTTAGCTATGTAGTTAAAGACTAGCTCCGAATAGACCCTTTTGTTTTATTTTGAAAGATTTTATTTCGTTTTGTTGCCTTGTAAAATAATGACCGGGGCTAGACCTGCTAGTTTATAAAAGACAAGTTTTTGTTGAATGATCTCTTTGCACAATGTGATGAATGGCATTTGCATGTGATGAATGGCGTAACCCTTACATTGTAACCTTTAGAACTGTGAATGCTTGTTCTTGAATTGATTCATGAATTGGATAATGACTTACAACCGGTCAAAATGTAAAATACAACTCGATAACAGAAAAACGAAATGAAAACAACTTGAAAATGCTAAAAAAATACTTGGTACAAACAAAACAAAGCTTAAAACAAAGTTGTGGTGCATCCAGACAGAAACCAGCTGTCACGCCCCGTATTTTATTACTCGGATAGCCTTACCAATATTCATTAATTAAGTCCATTTATAAATAACATTTCATCCTTGGATGAAATGATGAATAATTAAATATACATATTCCCTCTCGTTATACAACAATGACATTTACATACAAATAAAAGAAATGCCCTTAGGCTTACAATAAAATAGAGGACACTACTCTTTACAAAAAAAATAAAAATAAATAACACTCGGCCAAACAACAAATAAAGTAGTACAATCCATCACTACATTACACTTATGAAATGGTAGAACCCATTGTTTGATCTTCAAATCCGAAAAGCATTCCTTGTACACATGTACAGGCAGGGGGTGAGCAAAGCCCACCGAACAATCTCATATTAAAACATTAAAAGATATGAGGGGACAAAGATACTTATACATATACGTGAAATCATATCATGCCAAAACCATATGATCTTATTACATAATCTCTCAAGGACTGCATATTCATATGCCACTAAGACTAATCTTATTCCATTTTCCTTTAATTCATTTCCAGTTCATATATGCTACTTAATTCATGAGTTAAATTCTTTATCTTTCAACAACCAAAATAAGACTACAACTCAATGATTTTCCAACTATGCAAAACACACATAAACACTTCAATCCTGCCATTTTACGGATATTTTGTCCGAAGGAACCAACACCCATTTATATATGAAGTTTTGGGTCTTTCACTCAGGATACTCTGGCCAACTTGCTTTAAAATGGAGTCCATCCCCTTTCTCCTCCCAAACAAATATACATTTGCAATATATTTATAAACATAATCACATATGGAGTACATCCCCTTTCTCCTCCCAATAAACATACATATACAATGTACATCCCATTTCTCCTCTCGATAAACATACATATACAATGTATTTATAACATGGTCATAGACAATGACACCAACAATGGATTAGCATTAAATCGCTTAATCCTCATGCAACTTCTACAACAATCATAGCTATCTTCCACCGATAGCCCAATACAATTATTTCTAAAGAGATGTTCAATCTCAAAATAAGTATTTTATTCAAAACTTACATAGGTGAGATATTACATATCCAATATCACTATTTATAACCACAACCTTCCAATTTTACATTTTCAATGTTAATTCAAATTATTTATGCAAAATAATGATTTAATCAAAATTAGGGCAAAATCTCCCTCTTTCCAAATATCAACCCAATTCACCAAAATCAACTATTTTGGCATAACATGTTCATATATTCAAGCCTTATACTCATTTACCTCATATTCATCAAAATCCCTCTTTACATTTCACACCCAATTCCTAGATTTGTTCAAACTACAACCAAATCTCATCATCCACACACAATAGCAAATAACTAAGCTAAAAACCATATTAGAGTGTAGAAAATCCCTACTTATTAAATATTACCATTTACATCCTGCTATGTCAAAAGTTATGGTATAATCTTAATAACACACTTTTAACCAAAACTAATTTAATCCAACTAAATTAGTAAGTTTATTATATTCCAAAATTTTCAAATTAATAATACCAAACCTAACTTCACATGCCTCATCCCTCAAACATAACTATATTTCAACTTAACCATTTTTCATATCAAGCTATTTAAAAAGGTAATATTTTTACCAAATTCTCTACCAATAACAATTTCACAACTTTTTCTAAAATTACTTAACCAACATGATATTTACATTAAAATTATGAAATATGCCCGATAGTAACATATTCAAGGTTATGAGTTTGAAAGTCCATATTTCACATTTTTATTTTCATAAAAATGAACACAACTTAATCATCAACATATCATCTTTTATAAAATATCATGAATATAATACTTTTAGAGTTTTTAATCCCAAAACAACTCTATAATTCCTACTTAAGCATTTACTCCATATTCCTCAACATTAATTTATTTTTCTCAAAACTAAATTCCAAATCAAAGATAAAAAAAATTCAACTTTATATTTCTCAAAATAAATCATCTAATCATAATATGATGTAGACACAATCCATACAACTGTCAAATTCTATTTTCTGATTTCTTTTACAAAATTAACAACACAAAATGATTTTCCCAAAATCAATCTCAAAATACCAACATTCTCAACATTTCAACATAATTTTCTTCCAAAAATTACCAAACAAAAATCTGAAAATATATCTATATGCAATACCTCTTATAATGATATATTTTCTCAAAATAACCCTAGCATAGCTTTAATGTAAAAATATGAAGAAAGTCCCTACCTCAAATAATGAAGAAGAGCAGATCTAGAAGGCAAACATCACCCGATCATGAATCTGAGACCATTGCGAAGATCACGACGACCTCTCTGACTTTCATTTACAATATTTTTGCAAAATCTCACTCTAACGACTCCCACTCTAAGCTCAAAGATTGAGCATTAATGGAGAAAAAAAAGAGAGAGAAAGAGAGACAGAGAGGGAGAGAGATGTTGTGAGAGAGAGGGAGAGAGAGAGCACTAAGCTCTCTACTAATTCCAACCAAAACAAAAGAAAAGAAAAGCTAAGGAAAAGAAATGATGGCAAGGAGACAAAAAGGGGGCCACCCACATGGGTTTGTTTTCCAAAAATTTGGTTTCCTCAAAAATATAATTTTTGTAATAATACCTCAAAATTTTATAACATAAATTATAAAATGATATAATTTTTCTCATCATAAAATATAACATTTTTGTACACCACAAAATATAATATTTTGCTCACTACGAAATATACACATTTTCATTCTTTATAAAATATATAATTTTTCGCCATATGGTACACATCATAAGATCAACTATCAAATATTTATTATAACTCCTATATAATAAATAATAATAACTCCCAAGATGGTTACTACCAATCACATAATTAAAAAGGACTAAACAGTTAAACATAAGCCATTAAACAAACTCAATTTAAATTAAATCTAAGTCATGGGTCTTGAATCAAATTCCCACCCATAAGCCAAACATGACCCAATTATATACCAAAATAGACCCAACAAATTTATCTCAAGTCATGATCCGAACACCCAAAACTCAATTTCAAATTCTGCTATAAATTAAACTGAACACCAATCAGTCCATGAATTTTTATAAAATAAATACTCATCATTTAATTCTGAAATTTTTATCCAACGTGCTAGACTCATATGGGAACAACATATAAAAATTTCATGATTTTCTGAGATCAGAAACTATTTTAAAAAAATACAAAACTGAACTGTTTTCACACAGAATTTACACAGCAATCAAATTCGAAAATTTGCTCAATTAAATTATGCGTTGGCTATTTAAAAAAAAAATTTGGATCATTACACCAGCTTTTTCTGCAATTGTACTGGTCTGAGTCATTATCAAGACCCGACCGGGCCTAAATATGTATGGCCGGGCTTCACTGAGGCACGACCGGGCCTCAGTGTGAGGTCAGTCAGTGCTGCCCAGCTATCATGCACTGCTCTTGTTCATCTTCTATAAATGGTGCTTCCCTGTTCTTTTTCTTATGGAACAACAAATCTTTGATATTTTTCTCTCAACAATAGGCACCAAGACTGGATAGCTACTTTGGACGACTCGAAAAAAGTGAATTTTGCGGTTTTGACCTAAATGCCCTTTTTCCTCAAAGCTGCACTTCCCTTTGCTTTCCATTCCTACGTGTTGCTGTTCGATGTTGGAACCCCGGTCACACATGTGTTTCAATTCGGGTCACAAGAGATGTATCCGACATTCGAAGAATTTCGAGCTTTAATGGAGTCCCGACGCGACGAAGAAATCATACTGAAGCCTTGTTTTGGCCATGCCCAAACTTTGGGACGGATGTGTGGGTTAGCATCATTTGAGGCTCGATCCTTTTCACATGATGGGGAGCTAGACATCCCCAGTTTAATTCATCGATTTTTCGCTTTTGGAGACAAGAGTGACCTTCATTGGCGTGGCCGCTGGCAACATGCTCTCTGTTTATGCCTTCTTGCACAATTCCTCCTTGCCCCAAGTTTTAGCAGATCTAGTATCTAGTTAATTGAAGTGGCCCAAGGCTTGAGAGAGAACAAGAGCTACATAGGTTTAGCACTGGCCAAAACTTTGATGGGTTTAGATGCTTTTCGTCGGGAAGAGACTACTCGTTTTGCAGGGAGCCCACTACTTCTCCAGGTATTATTTTCCACCCTTCTAATTTATGATTCTTACATCGCTCATCGCTCATTCTTTGTTTTTTTTTTTTTCTCTCTCAAAACCTTTTCATTACTTTTCCCTCAATGCACACCTCTTTATTCTTTAATCTCTCTTATTTTTCATCCCTTCCTAGGTATGGTTGATGGATAAACTGCAGGCAGTGGGCCCTTGCCCCGAATACTCAGTCAGGGCTTACTTATTTCGCCAACGGCTAATAGATTTCCCCTCAGAGGGTTTATAGTGTGATTGGATGTGCAGCCGATCCGCAACTGATATATCTTGGCGTTGCCCCTGGTTTAATTTAGCCGAGATGAGCAACAGCATGCCCCAATAGTCGGGTGTATAGTTAATTGGCCTAACACATTGCGTGTTCTATTTTCCTCTCCGGTTCCGATGCCAATTTGGGCTTGATCAGATACGTCCAGATGAGGGAGTGGAATACACAGCTTCCTTTTCAGTTAATGCCTCTCATTTGCCCCGCCTAGAGGACGAGAGAGATTCTGGCCCCTGCCATTAGTTTTAGTTACACCCTATCTGAGGAGTGTTTGGCTTGGCTTGAAGAGGAGGCCGAGATTGGGCCGTCTTTGGCATAGAGCCACCTGACTTAGCCGTGCCCCTAGTTTTACTGCTTTGATCTTTTCTTTTCAAGTTTAAGATGTAAAAGTAACTTTGATTTGAGTCAAAAAGGGAGAATGTACTTATGTTGAAATCAATAAAATTAAAGTTGTGAGTACTAAGGTCCCAAAAATGGTCCAAGTTGTAAAAGGGTAAAATTTTGAACAAAATCAACTTTTATTAAAACTTTCAAAAACAATTTTCTGAAGCGATCACCACCTGGTACGGATAGAATCGATCCTTAAGATATACAATCTCGAATCAAAAGAAATCATAACTCCCCCTGGCTACGTATCATTACTGCTATTCTGTACTCAGTTTTTCTACCTAAAATATGGAGCACAATTGAACTAAAAGATAATGAACAAGGATGACTTGAAAACGGATAGGACAATTGAACTAGAGATAGCTATGGCTGAACTTCAGGATGAAGTTGCCTACCTATCCCAAAAATGGGAATTAGGCCTTACGTAGTTCGGTCCAAGTTCACTCAAGTATTAACTCTCTCTTTTTACGCTATAACTTTTGCCAAAGCAGCCCTTTAGGGTTTTCAACCATGCGAGCTCAAATTTTCTTTATTTCTAATTTTTCATGCTCTAACTTTTGCCTAGGTCGCCCTTTCGGGTTTTCAGCCTAGCGAGCCTCTGAAGGGTAATATTTCTTCAACTTGTCCATGTTGATTGGTTGTGAGAACTCCAGGCCATCCAAGTCTATAAGAATAATTGCCCCACCTGACCAGATTGACTTGATGATGTAAAGACCGGTCCAGTTGGGTTTGAACTTGCCCTGAGGGACGTAAATGGGAGATCGGTTGTCTTTCAGCACCATGTCCCCTTCCTTGAGATTCTGGGACTTAATTTTCTTGTTAAAAGCCCTAGTAATCCGGCATTGGTTGCCCTGGACATGATACAATGCCCTTAGTCTTCTATCATCAAACAGCATCAATTCCTCGAATCTGCTATGTTGCCAATTTGCCTTTATTATCTGACATTCAGCCATAACTCGTAGTGAGGGCACTTCAACTTTGATTGGCAAGACAGCCTCCATCCTGTAAACGAGAGAATAAGGGGTCGCCCCTATAGATGTTTGGATTGTGGTTATGTAACCCCCAGAGTGCAAACGGCAGTTTCTCCGGCCAGTCCTTATAGGTTTCCACCATTATCTGTAAAATTCTCTTGATATTTTTGTTGGCAGCATTAACAGCTCCGTTGGTCTGCGGCCTGTAGGTTGATGACTTATGAAAAGCCACGTTATATTTTTCAAGCAAATCTATCACTTCTTTCTTGAAGTGCAACCCATTATTAGAGATAATCTCATTCGAAACTCCATACTGGTAGATGATGTTTTTCTTGATGAACTTAGCCACATGCGATGCTTTCAATATAGAGTAAGACTGGGCCTCTACCCATTTCGTGAAGTACTCGATTGCTACCAGAATGAACTCATGCCCGTTTGACCCTTTTGGCGTAACCGCACCGAAAAAATCTATCCCCCAAACAGAGAATCGCCATGATGAAGTCATATTGTAGAGCTTTGACGGCGGAATGTCCATGCGATTGGCATGGATTTAGCATTTGTGGCATTGCCGAACAAAACCAATACAATCTTCTTCCATGGTTGACCAATAGTAGACTTGTCTAAGGATTTTTCGAGCAAGCATCACACCGCTCATGTGGGCTCCGCAATCTCCTCCTCCATAAGATGCTTTGATTCCTCTTCTTTAATACATAGCTTGTGCATTCCCAGATGACCTCTTTTGTACAACTTGCCTCCACAGATGATAAATTGAACAGCTAGACACTATATTCCCCTTTTTTCCTTGGCATTTGCCCTTGTTGATACACCACCGTTTCCAGGAAATTCCAAATATCGTAATACCAGGGGTTCTTTTGTGAAGCCTCATCTATCGCAGCAATGGTTTCATAGGCCGGTGTGTACTTCTGTTCAATAATGATTGGATACATCCTGACTCCCAATGGAATGTCTACCATAGAAAATAGAGTTGCTAGTGTATCAGCGAATCGGTTGTTCTCTCTTAGCAGATGGGTAAACGTTAACTTTTCAAATCTCGAAATTAGCATGTCCAAGGCTTGATGGTAAACCTTCATTTTCTCCTCTTTAACCCGCCAATCTTTATTGGCATGAGATATAACCAAATTCAAATCTCCGATGACGTCCAACTTTTTTGCCCCTAGTTTCAAGGCGACTTCTAAACTAGCGATACACGCCTCATAGTCTGCTTCGTTATTGGATACTTTGAACTGGAGTTTGAAGGCTAAGGGTATATGAAAGTCATCAGCCGCTATTAGCAACACACCGATCCCATAAGCGTATTGATTGGCTGCTCCATCAAAGTACATCGTCCACATTCTCTCTTCTATTTGCAGAATAATTTTATTGGAAAAAAGGTACTCCACTGCTTTGTCCCCCTGTACTGGGTGATCTGCCAGGAATTCCGCTACAGCTCTCCCTTTAACAGAGTTGCGTGTAACATATATAAGATCAAATTCAAAGAGAATAAGTAACCAACAGGCTAGCCTACCCGTAAGCACTAGTTTCTCAAAGAGATATTTGATGGGATCTGATCTCGAAACCAGGTTTACGGAGTGAGCTAACAAGTAGTGTCTCAACTTCCGAGTAGCCCATACCAAAGCTAGACATTTCTCAAGGGGAGTGTAACGTGTCTCGTAATCCAGTATTTTCTTGCTCAAGTAGTAGACGGCTTTCTCCACTTTGGCCCCTGACTCTTGAGCTAACATACATCCCATAGTTGAGTTTGCCACTGACAGGTATAAGATCAATGGTTTTCCCGGTTCTGGCAGTGATAACACAGGCAGATTCTGCAGGTACTGCTTGAACTGTTCAAAAGCGAACTGACAGCGATCGTCCCACTGGAACTTCTTTCCTTTTTTCAGGAGACCAAATAGTGGTTCACAAGTCAAGGTTAGTCTTGAAATAAACCGCCTTATGAATTGCACTTTACCTAGAAAGTCGCGTACCTCCTTTTCAGTCCTTAGTGGTGGCATTTCTAAGATGGCCTTGATTTTGGAAGGATCTACCTCAATTCCTCTCTGTGCGATCAAGAATGCCAACATTTTTCCCGTTGTTACGCCGAAGGTGCATTTTTGCAAGTTCAACCTTAATTTATACTCTCTGATCCGCTGAAAGAACTTCTCTAAGACAGTGTAGTGGCCTTCTCGATCTTTGGACCTGACAATCATATCGTCCACATACACCTCAACCTTTTTATGGATCATGTCATACAGAATGGTAGTTGCAGCCCTCTGATAAGTGGCCCCAACATTCTTCAACCCAAACGACATGGCTCAGTAACAATAGGTGCCCCACGGAGTGGTGAAAGTGGTATTCTTCCTATCCTCAGGTCCCCTCAATATCTGGTTATACCCGAAAAATTGATCCATGAACGAGAGTAATGCATGGCTAGTGGTGAAGTCTACCAACTTATCAATATGCAGTAAGGGAAAATCATCCTTCAGACTAGCCTTATTCAGATCCCTAAAGTTGAC
Organism: Camellia granthamiana; assembly: GCA_036172215.1. Classification (NCBI taxonomy): domain Eukaryota; kingdom Viridiplantae; phylum Streptophyta; class Magnoliopsida; order Ericales; family Theaceae; genus Camellia; species Camellia granthamiana. Next base: position 60,654,525 of record CM069903.1, on the reverse strand, counting down.
ACAAAGTCTGATTTTGCCTTCCTTCTTCGGAAATGGAACAATATTGGCCAACCATGTTGGATACTCGGATACAAGCAAGAACCCTGCCTCAATCTGTTTGGTAACTTCTTCCTTAATCTTCAAAGCCTAATCTGGGCGAACTCTATGCAGGTTTTGCTTAATCGGCCAAACCTCAAGGTCGAAAGGGATCCGGTGCTATACAATCTCAGGATCGATTCTAGGCATGTCTTCGTAGGACCACGAGAAAACATCTTTGAAATTTTTTAATAAAACAATTAAACGCTCGCATTCCTCCGAAGATAGCGTGGACCCGATCTGCACCAAGCGAGGATTTTCCTCAATACCTACTTTAATTGATACAATTTCATCTGTATAGGGCTTAACACGTCTCTCCTCCTCATAATCAACCAAAATTTTCAAAACCCGAGGAATTTTTTCCTCTTCGTTTATGTCAAAATTTTGAAAATTAAGATCAGTACAACAAACCAAAGGCACAAAGAAGTAGGCAGCATTCACAGCATTCCCATTCAAAAAGTCTGGATCTTCAGTTACGGTGGACTCAAAGAAAAAGCTAAAAGACGAGCTAGACAGGACTTTGGCATCCAGGTTACCACTCCTAAAAGTACCAGACTCAGAGGAACTCAAATCTGACCCTGACTCCATAGACTCAGTAGAATCAGATCCGGACTCATTATCCGATTTAGAACCGTCGATGACGCCTTGCTCGAACTTCCAGACCAAGCGTGGAGCCTCAGATGCATCCATGATTAAATTAGAGAAATCCGTTACTGGGGTACCCCCGATCATTGAGATAGTAAAACTATGCCCCAAGTTGGCAGTCTCAACTCCCATAGTGGAACTCATCAGTAAGTCAGCCAGTGCTTTTCCCAACAGCTCCTCTTCTTCAATGTCCAGGTTTGCAGTCCTTCCTTGATCCGTATCAGTGCTTAGGTTTGCCTGTTCATCTTCCTCTTCTGGTAACTGGTGCCCGAAAAAGATCTCAAAACCCGGATACCTAGTCTTTGTCTTCCAGTCATACCAGGGCTCTGGGAATCCACAGAATGGGAAATCTTCCATTTGGCAGACAAAGAGTCCATTCAGGGTTCCCCGTATTGGTTTGTGGGCTAACTCATACTGCTTCCCGGTCCTCTTTGCCTTCAGCCTCTCTCTTAACTTCTGCCATTTCCTTTGCCCCTGTTTGTTTATCATGTATATGGATTGCACACTCACATAATCTCCATCGCCCTCTACTATGATGGTTTGGACCAACTGGGCTTCTGCCAGAGAGAAGCCGGAAAGGAACACATCATCTTCTCCATGTATGATTTCCAATAATGATGTAGTGGTTCCTTGAGGAGGATGGATCATAGAGTTACTGTACACAGTGGTGATCCCGCCTTTGAAGGGGTACTTTACTAACTGATGGACCGTTGATGACACCGCCTTCATTTGATGTAGCTAGGGCCTTCCCATTAGTAGGTTGAATGTGGCCAGAACATCCATGACATGGAATTCTACCTTATGTTCAGATGGGCTGATTAGGATATTGCTTTTGAACGTTCCCATGACATCACAGCTTCTGTTGTCATAGGCCCGGATAGCTTGGGTCGTGGGTGTAAAGTCAATCGACCTCAAATCGATGGCATAGGCAGTTCTCACTGGGCACACATTGATCGCCAACTCGGTATCTACTAACACCACCGGAATCCACTTTTTTCGACTTTCCAAGGTTACATACAAAGGCCTGTTGTACTTGGTGCCCTCGGAAGGCAATTCTTTATCCGTAAAGGATATCACTGGCGTAACATCCCCGGAGGTGACCAGTGACACCAATTGGTCAGCGGTGGTGTCAATAGGCAGTTTGGTTTGGTTCATTGCTTCGAGAAGGGCTTGTCTATGTTCCCGGGACACCATTATTTGTCCCCAGATAGATTTGTCAACCTGAATCTTGTTGAGCTGTTTCAAGACCATATTCTCCTCCACATCCCTCTCTTTTGCTTTCTCAGCCTCCTTTCCAGGGGTCTCTGGCTGGTCTAATGCTGCGGGTTTGAAGTACCAACCGCTCCGAGTCATATGATTAATCTCATCGGTATACCAAGTGTCATCTAGGGTATCAGTTTTCCAACCTTCGTTTGTGTATGCATGACTTAGGTCGCTGTCTTCCTACCACTCTCCCGAAGTCATGACCAAACTGGTATCAGGTTCTATTCGGAGCATATTAACATCATGTACCTCATCATCATACCATTCTTCTTCCACCACAGCTCGAGTTTCAACATCCCGGTACTTTCTGAGTTTCCTCAACATCCTCTTCCAGTCCTTGGGATCCCATTCTATTTTCTTAGGGTCTGTTTGGTAACCATTCCGTTTTCAGTTTATATTTACAAAAATTTTAAAAACTGTCATAAAAACTTGTTTGATAATTTTTTTGGTTTATAAATGGTTGTCTCAGTTTATAAACTTGAGAAAAAAACGTAAACTCAAAAAATGAGTTTACATTTTTAGTTTTTAATTTTTTTTTCAAATAATTTTTTTTAATTAATTTTTTTTTCAATTATTTTTTTAATTTATTTTTTTTTCAAATAATTTTTTTTCAATTAATCTTTTTTTCAATTAATTTTTTTCCCAATTAATTTTTTTTTCAATTATTTTTTTAATTAATTTTTTTTCATTTTTTTTCAAATAATTTTTTCCAATTAATTTTTTTTCAATTATTTTTTTTAATTAATTTTTTTTCAATTATAATGTGTGTGATCCCATTGTCATAAATAATAAAAATAAATATAAATATTTTAGGTCTGAACAAACATTTTTTTTAGTTTATGTTTTTAAAATTTTTTAAACATTTTGTTCAAACTAAACGTGTTTATAATTTATGTTTTTCTAAAAATAAACAAAAATCAGTTTATAAAATTTTTGTAAATGTAAACCAAAAACGTAAATGTTACCAAACGCTACCTTAGTGTTTTGAACACTGCTGGTTGTGGAATCAGCTTCTTCTTTCCTTTTTCCTTTGCCTTGTTCCAGAGCTATTTTCACTTGGATTTCCTCTTTCCTTTCCTTTTGAAACTGGTCCAGTGCCTGTTCCTTCTCAGTAAGAGGTGTAGCCTCAGCCTCACCCTTAATAGCAATTTCCTCTTTTCTTCCAATCTCTCCTGTCTGTTCCTCCACATCGGACTCTTTCTCACTCAACCACCCATTACTAGTTTATGGCTGGCTCGGGTTCCACCACCCCATCTGTACACAGCTTGTATCTTCTTCTTCAAAGAAGTAAAGATACTCCAGATCCTCTTCTAATTCTGTCAGATCCTTCTATTGGTTTGCTAAGTCATGCAGGCCTTGCTTGGGCCACTCATTTTGATTATGTGCCATTTGGTCTTCCCCGATAGCATTAATGCTGAGAAAATCTGACAGTATGACCACTGGCTTTGGTTGGTTGATGGCCACAATGTATAAGCTGGGATCATATTCCTCCACAAGTGAGACCCCCTTCTCTATGACACGGGTATCAGGCGACCCTGCCTTCAGTGCATTCTTCTCTTTCTCCATTTCTATTGCCTTAGGTTCGGATTGGGTTTGTGGTGTTAGATCCATCATGCATATGTCTGTGCTTTCTAAAATAACCACCTCGGGTTTCGGTAAGTGGGATGAGGTAATGTATGTGCTAAGGTTGAAGGTTGGCAGTAGTGTATGGATGTGGTTAATGTATCTGGGTGGGGGGACTTGGTTATGTGTAAGAAGTGGATTGGTTGTTACATTTGGTTTTGCGGGTGGGACGATGACTTTGTTGTTGATGAGATCCTGAATCTCATGACATAGGCGGTGGCACATATCTGTGAGATGGCCATGTTGTTAGTGCAAGATACGGTACTAGGTAGGGTCATGTTTGGGTGGCAATGGGTTTGGAAGTCGACGAGGATCGAGAGGCTTGAGATGCCCCTTTCATATCAATAACTTGAGGGCTTGAGTTGGGCTCATATGGAAGGGACTAAAAACTCTTCAATTTTGAGGTGGACCAGTATTTTGTGAAGATTGTAAGGTTGTGGCAATAGCAAAGAGATCAGCCATCTTGGCCGTCGAAACCATAGTACTGACATCCACAGGTCGTGGAATAGTGCTACTGCTAACATTGGTACTCCGAGAGAACGACCTTCTTGTAGGTTCACTTGTTCTATAGATGATACCCTTTTTAAATGCACTCTCAATCTGGACCCCCAGCTCATGTAAGGAAGCAAATGTGGACAACGACGCCACTATCATTCTCTACAACATGTTTGGCTCGAGGTTTTGGACCACTAGTCGGACTTGTTCTCTTTCAACAGGCCTATTTGTCATTCGGGCTGCTTTGGCCCTCCACCGAGTGACAAAATCGATAAATAACTCTTTGGGATTCTGGATTGTAGCCTCCAGCTCACTAATGGTTACTTCTATCTGGGTGTTACATGAGTACTGATTGACAAATGCCTCAAATAGCTCCTCTCAATTCCGTTTTGTAGAGTCCTCCAATTTAGCGTACTAGATGGCTGCCACATCCGACAAGGTCCTTCCAAACAATGAAAGCTTCTGCGTCAAAGACAAACCCATAGGCCTCAATACATCCGAAAACAATCGGACATGTATGATTAGATCCCTACTCCCATCGAATCTATCAATGTGGGGCATCTTAAATTTCTCTGGTAATCTGACCGAAGCCTCAGTGTACCCATCTTCGATATCTGGAATAGAGTTGAAGCCTTGAGATTTCTTCAATGCTTTCTCCAATCTAGCAATCTTGACCAAGTCTGGATTAATTTCATTAACATCGAAAGGAAAAATCCCTAGAGGAGGTTGAACTAGAAGACGATAAGCTAGAGCTAGGGGAAACATGTCCTAAGGATCTGGGACTGGTAGATTTTTTGCTGGTGGAGGTAGATCCGGGTTTGGCTGAGCAGTAAGGATCGGGTACACAGTTGACGCTGATGCCCCAGATGTACGCCGTAGTTCGGCAATGACTTCATCTTGTGTAGCCATCCTCTGGTTTACAATATCCATAGTTTTTTGGATGGCAATCATCATGGCAGCGAATTCCTCTACGTTTGGTGTTGTGTTCTGTGCCAATCCAAGTGAACTAGATGCTAGTGAATTGATCAATTGAGAACTGGTAGGTGTTCGTGGAGTGCTTTGTACTAAATCTACTGATTGTCTGTTCCTTCTCTACCAAGTGACTGGAGAAAGCGAGACTAACACAAGCTGACCACCAACAAGGTCTTGAGCTTTGCACAGCCCGCCGAAACGAGTCCACACAACTTGGGAATATTGGGTCTTTCTGAAGCTATGATGGTAAACTACCTAGCAAAAAGAAAGAAAGAAAAACAAAATCAAAATCAGACAGCACTTCGGCCCCAATCCACGACAATTAAAACACATAGTTGAACTGTAATCCCCTACTAAACTTTGTTTTCAAACCTTATTGATATGAACCATCCTATATAGTCTCATTGTAAAAGCACGCATCAAATAAAAAGAACCAAAACACCCCTATGAGGGGGTAGGGTTACCATGTCCTAGATTTTTGGCATGATCTAGGCCGCACTATTTCACACAATAAGTTTCACAACATTCTATGAATGTGTAGCATCTGTCCTAATTTGGAATAGTCACTATAGCTTCACTATATACAACTAGGTCGAATGGTCAAAAGGGTACCTTGGCAAGATTACCTAATATATCTCTCACACCTAACATCGAGAAGTGAAAGGTGGATCAAGCGGTACAACGGTGATCCAGATCTAAGGGTTGTGTTTCCAACATGGCAAAGCCCATGACTAATTAGCCTTTTGGCAAGCCCGGCAAAACGTCCAGGAATAGCAGATGGAAAACATAGTGACTTACCATAACCATGTAAATGCTATGCAAAAAAACATATCAATGTAGACAAAAATTCACATCTTGAGTTTCAAGTCAAGTTCTCTATTTCCCAACGAAGTCGCCAGAAACTGTAGCCCGACTTTCCGCACTCCTTTCGGAAGGTGAATAGCCCTACAATTCGGACTTCACTTGTGATTCTGAATTTGATTTCACAAGTGCAATGTGAAATAGTGAAAACACAAAAAGAGTCCAAATCCGACAATTCTTTTTGGAAAATCAAAGTTTGAATCAAATGCCAAAAATGGAATGCTTTGCCAGATTACAGAGTCGCTACCTAAATATTTTTGAAAAATCTAGGAAACCCAAGACTCATGCCAAATGCCATTAGTCTGTCATCACTAAAGTGTCTTGGCTCGGGAACTTAGGTACGAGAGAGAAAGGTCATGAATTGAGCACCCCACTCGTCCGATCAAAGATCGGCCTCTACTAATCATGATGTGATTTTCATCTACATTATATGTTCTTGTTCTGATTATTTAGGCTATATTACTATGTGATGTGTGCACACAAGGTATAGACTAATTTGCAAAAGTTAGAATATTTTGATTTCATGTTTGTTTGAAAATTGTTTTGTGAATTAGCCACTTGAAAAAAACAAGGTGGGCTAAAAATGGGCATTAATGAAACTATCCCAATTCAATCAACTAGCCTTCATCCACATGCATTCAAACAGTTATATCATTTAAGCAATTAGCCTTATGGTGGACATGCTTGGACACGGTAACACAAACATTCGATGCATGATGCTAAAATACAAAATCACTCACCCAGTACTCCAAGCTAAAACAAAGCAAAATTATTAGAAAAATATGCATGTTCCTAATTAAATGCAATATGACTAATGCAACGCACACATTATGTATTTTTATAGGTTTGGCTATGAACATGGCATATGATTTCATTCAAGACATATGAGAGAGCACGTATTCAAGAAATGAATTTGGACATTGATATCGGGTTAGCATGATGAACCGAACCTTATATGCATGCAAGACAAATGAATGCAAAACATGAGAATGCTAATGAAACGTGATGCTCTACACTAACCATCGTAAGCGAATAAATAAAAGGGAGAAAGACGTGGGGTTGGAAGACATACACATTATTATAGCATTTGATCCCTCATACAGGAGGGTGCGAATCAACGTTCGAAAGTCTGAATTAAACTAATTATTACAAAACCGAACCAAATGAATAGAATAGGCTAAGCTAATTAACTAGCTAATTATGCTATTACAACAAGGATAACCAAATTAAAAAAACTAGCTATCTAAGCTAATTAATTATAACAATCACGAATAAATAAAATAATAATTACAACAATTAGTAGTTAACGAGACTAATTAAAATGAACAAAGTTAAATTAAATTAATTAAAATGATTATAATGTGAGCAAGGATGTGCAAGAATTGCATGCATTCACATGCACAATGTTCAAGAATAGCCTGTCTACCCCAAGCTTGCTTTGTTTCACCTCAGCCACTGCTCTCTATTTTTTGCAAAAATACACTGCTAACCAGACTTTGAGGGCTGACTGGCCCTCAATGAAGCCCGACCGGGCATAGAGAAGGCCGGTCATGCCTCGGTTTTGTGCAAAACTCTGTTTTGTGTTCTGAAGTGAAAATAGTGCAGACAGAGTTGTTCAAGCTCTGTTTGTCCCTTTCTTTCCTTCTCTATCATGGAAAAGCCTCGAGAGAAGGCTAGAATTGTTTCCAAAACCATTAATGGGAAAATTGATTGGTTGATGATTCCGGATACAATTTTGGACAAAAATCAATGAAATGCAATGGATATGACCACTCCTCCCTCTTTATCATGGAATGAGCTCAAAAACAGGAAGTAGAGACGCTTCAAGAATCACCAAAATGCCATGAATTAGCTTATGATCACTCTTGACTCTATAAACTTGGCATAACATCTGGCCAAGCCTAAGCAATATGACTCATTTTCTTTAAGTGTGTTGGTTGTTTTTAAACCAATTCTTTTAGTCATTTACATTCTTTAGTCCATTTGTCCGAAGTGATGATTAAATCCTCTAAAAGGAGAGAAGCATCAAATGGGAAGTAATTCTCAACATGAAAGAGAGATTACGCCGTTGACAATGAATCTCCGTAGAGATTAAGCCTTCAAGCGTAAATCTCTAGCTCATATGTTGAATAACCATCGACCGTTTGAAACAACTCTCAAATGGGAGAAAGTAGTGGCAAGTTAATTCCTAAAATTAGATTATTATCATAGAAATTAAACAAAGAAAAGCTAAGAACAACATAATGCAAGCTATATACAAAGACCAATGCTACACCAAATGAACTAATCAAAGGTTAAACCAATTAAATAGAATAAGACAAACCTAAATCAGTCTAAAATAAGCCCAAAATAGTGGCTGAAAATGTAAGAAAAGAGCTCAAAAGCTAAGCAAAATCAAAGACACTAAAGCTATGTAAACAAAAGAACATGGAGGGATGGCTGTAGACTGCCCGGAACCCCGCTCTGCGCGCGAGGGCGCGAATCGTTGTTCTTAGCTACTACAGTTCGGACTCATGTCACGGTTCTGAATCTAATCTCACAAAGTGCAATGTGAGACTGAAAAATCATCAAAGAGTCCAAATCCGGCAAATCGTTTTAGAAAATCGATTTTAATCAAAAAGCGCCAAACATGGACTGCTTTGCCAGATTTCAGAGTCGCCACCTAAATGTTTTATTTTGGAAAATTTAGGAAACCTCGACTCGTGCCTAAGGCCACGTGTCCGTCATCACCAAAGTTGCCTCGGCTCGGGAACTTGGGTACGAGAAGGGAAGGTCATGCAATGAGCACCCTCGCTCGCCCGATCAAAGGATCGGCCTTTACTAGCATGATATATTGTTTTTGAAAACACATGCGTTCTTATTCTGGTTAATTAGCTAATCTTACTACGTGATGCGCACAGCACACAAGTATAGACTAAATCACTCGATTTGGAACAAAACATCTCATGTTTGTTTTCGAAAATGGTTTGAAGTTGCTACTCGCAAGTAGGCTAAGTCGCGGATTTGCCACTCAAGTGGGCTTAGAAAACATGATTTTGCCACTCCGCAAAGTGGGCTTAAAACTCGCATTTTGATGAATTGTTCCAATTCAAGCAATCCAACCTTCATCCACAGGCATTCATGCAGTTATATCAGTTAAGCAAATAGCCTCATGGCAAGCATGCTATACATGGCAACATACACATCTCATGCAGTATGCTAAAGCGTAAAAGCTTACCTAGTACTCCGAGCCAAAACAAAAGCTAGTTAGTAATCAATGCATGATCCTAGTTATGTTAACAATGCCTAATGCAACACATGCAAAATGCAACTAAGATAGGCTCGGCTATTCTAAGATGGCATATGAAATGCAACAATTGATACATGTATTCAAATTAGTATTGAAGTACAATGCAGTTTGTATGATACGCCGAGCCCGGTGCATGCAAGACAGACGAATGGATGCAAACATGCGAAGCATAAGGATGCTAATTGAAAATGACCCTAAAACTAACCATTGAAAGTTGGTAAATAAAAGGGAGAAAGAAATGGGGTTGGAAGACATGCATCACACACATGCACACTTATTACAACAGTTGTGCCCTCTCGACGGAGGGTCCGAATAATAAGCTAACCAGCTAATCTAAGCTAATTAAACTAATTATTACAAACAAAACTAATTAACTAATCCTAGTTAACTAATTATTACAAAATGAAGCTAATTAACTAACAAGTTAACTATCTAGTTATTACAAACACAAATGAATAGTTAAGCGCATTAACTACTTAAGTACAGAACCAAATAGCTAACTAAGCAAAGAAGCTAAGTAAAGCAATAAAGAGATGTCCTCAGGGCGAGAAGTGCATGCATGCTCGGTCACCTCGTTTGGAAATCCATCGCGATGTCCCAACTTGCCTCTGTTTGCATTTGTTCTCAGGACACTGCACAAAGCTGCAGATAACTTCTACTCCATCATGGGCACCTCCAAAAACATGGCCAACCACTTATTGGTGTTGCCAACCACTAGCCGACCACTTACCTTTGCTGCAGACCAGAAAAAGTGGTCGGCCAGCCACTTTTACTAGTCTGCCGACCAGAAAATTCCGCACTTCTCCAGTTTGCTGCAACAGAGAATAAGAAGGGGCACGGCAGTGTATTTGCAAGATATGTGTGCACAACCACTCTCCCTATCATTTCATGATCTCAAGGGAGTGCGGTTCTTGACTCTCGGGCCACCAATCGAGCATCGCAATGCACGATGGCCGAGAAGCCAAGATTGCACGAATCAATGTAAATGAATGCACAAATAACACATAAGGGCCTTAAACTCTATCATGCATTATCAAGAGCATCGGCGACCGAGAATTGAGGCACTGTAGACGCGCCCCCGAGGGCTTTGCTTCTATAGTTCGGACTCAAATGTCACGGTTCTGAATCTAGTCTCGCAAAGTGCAATGCAAGACCGATAAATCACCAAAGAGTCCAAATCCGGCAAATCGTTTTGGAAAACTGATTTTTAAGAAAGAAGTGCCAAACATGGACTGCTTTGCCAGATACAGAGTCGCCACCTAAATATTTTGTTTTTGGGGGAATTTAGGAAACCCTGACTCGTTTGCCTAAGGCCACGTGTTCGTCATCAACAAAGTTGGCTCGGCTCGAGAACTTAGGTACGATTGAGGAAGGTCATCTATGAGCACCCTCGCTCGCCCGATCAAAGATCGGCCACTACTAAACATGATATCTTGTTTTGAAAACATATGTGTTCTTATTCCGGTTAATTAGCTAGAATTACTATGTGATGCGCACAACACACAAGTATAGACTAGATCGCGTAATTTGGAACAAAGCATCGCATATCCGTTCGTTTGGAAATGGTTTGAAGTTTGCTACTCGCAAGTAGTCTAAAACACGGATTTCAATGAATTGTTCCAATTCAAATAATCCAACCTTCACCCACAGGCATTCAGGCAGTTATATCACATAAGCACTTAGCCTCATGGCAAGCATGCTGTCATGTTAACACTCACATACATGCAAGATGCTAAAACATAAACACTCACAGTGTACTCCGAGCCAAGACAAGAAACTAGTTAGAAATCATGCATGATCCTAGTTCATGTTAGCAATGGCTAATGAACCACATGCAAAATGCAATTAGAGTAAGCTCGGCTAATCTAAAATGGCATATGAGATGTGACAATTCGATACATGTATTCAACTTGGAATTGAAGTACAATGCAGTTTGTATGATGTGCCGAGCCCGGTGCATGCGATACAGATGAATGGATGCAAACATGCATAGCATAAGGTATGTTAATTGAAATATGCCCTAAAACTAACCATCGTAAGCAAGTAAGTAAAAGGGAGAAAGAAATGGAGGTTGAAAGACATGCACCACACACACGCACACTTATTACACAATTGTGCCCTCTCGACAGAGGGACCGAAAGAATAATACAAATCAACTAATTAATTAACTTACAAGCTAATTAATTAATTACAAAACCACTTAACTAATTAAACAAATTAATTAAGCTATGAAAACAGTAAAGAGGCCTCGGAAAGAGGGACAAATGCATTCATGCTCGGCTCCGCTCGGAAATCTATCGCCATGCTCATGCTGCCTCTGTTTACACTGCTCTGCACCTCTGAAAACTGTGCAAGTCTCAAGGATGCTTCTGAATCACCTTCTAGGTGCTTTGAGAGGCCATCGGCCAAGGGGAACTGGTCATCGACCAATAATGGGGCTCTTGGCCATAAATTTGTAGCTGACCGGCCGGCCATCTCTTCCTGCAGAATGCTATTTTGCTGCAGCAGAGGACAAACAGAGCATGGCAATGCATTTTCAAAGCAATGTGTGCACAACCACGCTTCCTATCATGTCATGAACTCAAGGGAGTGTGGTTCTCGACCCCCGGGCCATCAATCACGCATTGCAATGTATGACGGCCAAAGGAGCCAAGTGTGCAAATCAATATGGAATGAATGCACAAAACACATGAAGGCCTCACACTCTATCATATTGGATCAAGAGCGTTGGCGACTAAGGATTGAGGCACGTTTCGTCACTTCAAGTACGAACGCTCCTCGCTCCTCGTGTTTGGTTTGACACCTCAAACCAAACACAATGTAATGCAAGCAAGTATTCCAAATACAATGCAACATGGAAATGCAATGCTATGGAACCTAAGCATGCCAAATGCAATGGGACTCAAGCATGCACACAAGGCTAAGATAACAAGCATGCCAAATGCAACGCAACCTAATCAAACATGTGACAAAATGCAAACTAGCAAGCATGCAAAAGGCAACCTAAACATACAAACATGCATGCAAAGATGGACAAGCATGCAATGCGATAAGCATGCAACGACACACAAACCGCATGATCCATGGACTTACACTGAAAATGGATAGGCCTCAGTCACACCAAAAACAGTGGCCAAAATGATGAAGTGATAGAATGAAATGCACAATGAGCATGCACATGCAATGGTCCAAGAGTTAAGGCATAAGGCCACAACACCCAAACATGAGCGAGGGGTGACAATCATGATAGTATGGTGACACCATAAGCTCTGAAATTATGTTAAGAGTGATGCCAAATCAAACACATAACACAAGCAAGGCATGCTAATGGACTTCAAGTTCAAAGCTAGCCAAGGGACTTGAACCATGGCTATATCAACCAAGCCCCAAAGGACCAAGATACCCAAAATAGTCCCAAAGCAGGCCAAAACAAGGCTAGAACATGCATGGGATGATGCCAAAATATGCTAGAAAGGTGAGCACAAAACAAGACGCATACAAGGTCAAAAGGGGCAATTGCACTACACCTATTACAACCAAACATGGCATGACTTAGGCCAATAAAATCAGAGTTATGGCATGTTAGAATAAGCCCAAAAACCCACTTAGATTGCATCCCAAAGGCCTAAGTATGATGGCATGCACAATGACCTATTCTTAAGGCATGACACACAAACTATCCAACGCATGGCACATGTGATAAATGCAAGTGTGTGACCAAGAAACATGGACTGAAATTACATATTAGATGATGCCAAATCATAAAAATACTTCAAGTAACACATGCTAATGAACTCAAGGCACGAAACTTACAAGCTAGAATGAACCAAGGCTATGCAAAACAATGTGTGCATGACCAAGACAACACCAAACAGAGCTTAAACATGGTGAAACATGACTAAAAGCTCCTTTGAGTTGAGCCAAAATATGCAAGCATGATGATCCAAATGCAAGATGCATGTTATGCAAACATGCAAGATTACTCTACAAGTATGTGAAGCATGCAAGATGCTATCAAACCAACATGGAATAGAGTTAAGGCAGGTCCTAAAAGCCACTAAAAAGTGCTAAAATAGAAACAAGACATGCTAAGTAAACATGCTACTCTTATAAGCCAACAACACAAGCACATGAGACATAAGGAGAGAGGGGTGGTCCCTCTCCTATACAAGACTCCAAAACCACTTCTCCACCACTGAAAATCCTCTGGATTTCAGTGGTGGGAAGATCAAAATAAGATGATCCCAAAGCTCAAAAGTAAAGGCACAAAACAAGGCCAAACAAGGCCTAAGAGGGGGTAGACAATCCCTAACCAAAAAGTGACCTTAAGCAAACATAACAAGCATACAAAATCAAAACTTTTTGTAGTTTAGAGTCAAGCTTGAAACAATATAGAAGTATGTGTAAAAGCTTAAGCAAGAATGGGGTATCTAAAATTTAGAATCTCACCTTTGAAGAACAACTTCAAGAACACAAGACCAGCAAAACTCTCTGATCAAAACCAGCTCAAAAACCTTAAAACCAACCTCCTAGTACCTCAGCACACAAGGATGGTATAACTCTAGGTGTTCTAGTGCAAAAGTATGGACAAAATACACTTTAGGACACAAATGCACACACAAAATGTAAAGAGGGGGAGATATAGAGATAGATAGATATATAACTTCTCCTCGGATTTTTTCTAACCCTGAGAAGGGAGGAGGAGCTCCCTTCTTATAGGAATCCAATTCCAAGGCTTCTTGGAGAAGCTAACACAAGGTGCAAATCCCTCCATACACTTGTATGGAGGGAATGAATTGTGCATGCCAGCTGCACCAGCTGGCACAAAATATCTGCATAAAGCAAATGAACAGGGTTCGACCATCAAAAATGGCCGATCGACCAACATAAGTGCTGGTCGACCAAATAAAGTGCCGATCGGCCAATGCTTTTGGCCGATGGCAAGAAAACAGGGCCGATGGCCTCAAGCCTTGGCCGGTGGGTTAAGGGTATGGCAAACAAGCCACCCTCTTCCCTTAGAAGCAAAAAACACAAGTGTTTGGTCCACAACCAAGCACAAAACAGACAAGTTGAGAGATCTTGAGGCAAGGCGCGTGGCCGAGACCTCCGGGAACTCAAAATGAACATGAGCATGGATGATCATCGAGTGTTCAAACGATGACGTCCAAGTCTTGAGGACGGTCAAAAATGGGGTGTCTACAGGTACGTTTCATCACTTCAAGTATGAAATGTTCCTTGTTTCTCGTGTTTGAGTCAACATCCGATCCAAACACAATGCAATGCATGGAACATGTTCAACCTATCAAAGCTAATGGCATGCAAACAATGTTAATGCAACATGAGCATGCAAACAAAATGCAATGCAACATGATCAACTTATCTATGCTAATGGCATGCGAACAATGCTAATGCAACATAATCAACCTAGCAATGCTAATGGCATGCAAACACAATGCAATGCAACAAAAGCATGCAAACAACAATGCGATGTAATAACATGCAAACAACATGTGAACACAATGCAATGCAACAAAATGCAAACAACATGCTATATGGACTCAAACCGAATATGGACAGACCTCAATCATGCCCAAAACAGTGGCCAGTATGCTATGAACTGATGGCATGAAAGGCAAAATGGTGATGTTCATGCAATGGCCTATCAATTAAGCACAAAGGGCACAACTCTCAAAAGTGCTCAAGGAGTGACAAATATAAGAGAGTAGCCACACTATAAGCATTGAAATTAGGTATGAAATAATGCCAAATCATTCAAACAAAGCAAGCATAACATGCTAGGGTCCTTAAGCATTAAAGCTAGTGAAGGGGACTACACAAGAGGCATGCATGCGTACAAGTTAGGCCACAAACAAGGCAACAATGCATGACCCTTAGAGGCACTCAAAGGGTGAAAGAAATGGGAACATGGCAATGCTATATGCTCTGAAATAACATGTGAAATGACGCCAAATCATGTACATGTCACAAATGAAGCATGCTAGAAGACTTAAAGCTTGAAACTAGCATAGGCACTTGCACTATAGCTATGCAATACATGAAGCATATGACCAATACAACCCAAAACAGTCCTAGAGTATGTCAAATCAAGGCTAAAACATGCACGGAGTGTAGCCAAAACAAGCTAGCATGGTAAGCCAAAATACCAAGCATGCAAGAGGCAATGAGCATGGTTACACTACAAGTGTAAGAAGCAAATGAAGGATGCTCTAACCAACCAAAAACAGAGTTGTATCATGGCAAAACAAGAGCCAAAACACACTGAAATGGTGGTCCAAAAGCCTAGGCAAGATGGCATACACAATTGCTCATATTTAAGGCATAAAGCATAAACCCTCCAAAGCATTGAAAGAGTGACATATGAGAGGGTATGACCACACTACATGCACTAAAATCACATATCAAATGATGCCAAATCATGTGAATAGCCCAAGCAATGCATGCTAGTGGCTTGGAAACTCAAAGCTAGTGAGCATGAATGAACTATAGCTACGCAAAGCAAGGCATGCATGACTCAAAACACTTAAATCAGAGCTTAAGCATGGTAAAACATGAACAAAAGCTTCTTGGATTTGAGCCAAAACATGCTAGAATGATGGTCCAAAGCATGATGCATGTTAGGCTAGATTGCAAGATTACACTACAAGTGTAGAATGCATGCAAGTGGTGACTCAACCAAGCTAAAACAGAGGTATGCCATGTCAAAATAACACCAAAAACAAGTTGAGAACAAGCCAACACATGCTAGAAAACTATGCTCAAACATAAGACCAATAAGGCAAGCATTCAAGATACAAGGAGAGGGGATGACCCTCTCCTATTTGGAACCTCAAAACACACTTTCCACCACTGAAATTCCTCTAAGTTTTAGTGGTGAGAAGGTGAAAAAGAGGTGGCCCCAATAGCTTAAAAGGATAGCACAAAAACAAGGCCAAACAAGGCACAAGAGGGGGTAGACCACCCCCAACACCAACAAGGCCTTAAACAAACATTTAGAACACTTGAAATCAAAACTTTTTGCAGTTAAAAGTTAGGCCTAAATTAGCATGCAACTAGGGCCAAAAGCTTGAATAAAAACCAAGGTTTAAAGGGTTAGAAACTCACCCTTGTAGAACCACTTCAAAGCTACAACTCCAGCAACCTTTCTGAGCTCAAACCAATCCAAAAACACCAAAACCAACTTCTAAGTGCCTCAGCTCCAAGAGTATGGTGTTTCACTATGTGTTTGTGTGCAAAAGTAAGAAGAAAAGGGACTTTTAAGCACAAAACAAGAGAGAAAGGAAGAAAATAGAGATAGATGTGTATCTATATCTTCTAAGCAAATTTCAGAACCTGGAGAAGGGAGAGAGGGCCTCCCTTTTATAGAAAAACAAGCCTCAAGCTTGTTGAACAAGCTTGAAGCTAGATGCAATCCCTCCATACGTGTATGGAGGATGGTTTTTGTGCTCACCAGTTGTCACAGGTTGCACCAAAATATCTTCCAAAAGGTGCAGGAAAGCTGCTGACCACTTGAAGTGGTCGGCCAACTACTTACACTGGTCGGCCGACCAATGAAAATGGTTTGCGAGAAAGAAAAGTGGTCGGCCAGGGGGGAGGGGTGGTCTGCACAAGGAAAGCAAGGTGGTGACATGGTGGCCTACCACTTTTGGTGGTCTACCACTTTTGGTGGTCCAAAGGTCACCAAGACCAGTTGGCCGACCAAAAAATTGGCTGGCGGGGAAAAAAAGTGGTTTTCAGGGAGAGAAACTGGTCTCCAACCTTCATTCCACTCTCCAAGCAAGGAAAACAAGGTTTGTGCCAAAAACAAACCAAAAAAGATGCAAGACAAGAGTCCGGGGGTCGAGGCGCGCAACCAGAAGCCTCGAAAACTAGTCTACGGGCACCAAAAGTGGTCTACGAGGGAAAAGTGGTCTCCAAGACCTCTATGTCCCTCTAGACCGACGCAACAAGGCATGGTTCGAAAACCAAGCCAAGAGGAAAATGTTAAGCGGTCCCGAGACAAGGCGCGCAGCCGAAGGCTCCGGAAACCGGAAACTAGCCTACGAGAGGAAAAAGTGGTCTACGACCACAAAAAGTGGTCTCCAAGACCTCAGTGTCCCTCTAGGCAAAGGCAACAAGGCATGGTCTGAAAACCAAGCCAAGACGAGAACGTTAAGCGGTCCCGAGACACGGCGCGCGGCCAAAGGCTCCAGAAATCGAAAACTAGCCTACAAGAGGGAAAAGTGGTCTACAGACCACTCTCTCCCTCCAACCAATGGAAAACAAGGCATGGTCTACAAACCAAGCCAAGAGGAGAACGTTAAGCAGTCCCGAGACAAGGCGCACGGCCGAAGACTCCAGAAACCGAAAACTAGCCTACGAGAGGGAAAAGTGGTCTATGACCACAAAAAGTGGTCTACAGACCTCTCTCTCCATCCAGGCAAGGGAAAACAAGGCATGGTCTACAAACCAAGCCAAAACACAAAGAGTTCAGAGGCCCGGAGACAAGGCACTCAGCCAAAAACCCCAGAAACTCGAAACGAGCACAAACATGCACAATCATCGAGCACTCAAACGATGACGTCTGAGTCTTAAGGTCGGTCAAAAATGCAGTGTCTACAATGGCCTACCCCTCCAATTTTAAGACTTCAAAATCATGTTTTTGGCCTCAGTTCAACCCTGAAAATCATATCAAAAACCAAAGAAAAGGAGTGTAAAATAACCAAGGGTTGAGCTACAAAAATAGGTGCAATTGAGGGTGTTAACCTTACCACCTTTGGTAGCTTGTCCAAACCCAAGTTCCAACTCTTAGAATAGGTGTAAAACAGTCCAAGGACACAAGAAATAAGTAGAAATGAAGAAATCAAAATCAAGAACAAAAGTTACAAGCTTATACCTTTCAAAATGGAGTAAGCTTTGGTTGATGATCAAACTCACTCTTGACACACTCTGAAGCTTGAATTATGCTTCTCAAGGGTCAAACAAGGCTCTAAGATGATGAGTAAAGGTTGTGTATGGTGTATATAGATGATGCAAGGTTGGTAGGTCAACTCAAAGGTAGCTTACAATGGAAGAATGAGGAAGAAGGAGGTCTCTCTATGTTTGTGTAACCCCCAAAACAGAGGTATATGGTCGTATTTATAGAATTTGAGTACAAAAGGTGATAAATATCTTCAAAAAAAGAACAGCTGGCGGGCTCTCAGCCAAAACAATGTTTATCGCTATCGAAGCTCGGCCAACCATCAATAGCCACGACCGGCCATCACTGAGGCACGACCGGGCCTCAATGACTTCCCATGTTTTCCTGTTGCAGCCTCAACAAAGGATGGCACAAGGTATGAAAATGAATTTCTTGGGTGTAGTCATTGGGAATAGGGAAGGTTTGGGGTTGTTTTGAAGCTTAAACAAGACTCTGTCGTTGAGACCTCGAATCATGCATAATACCTTTTTCATCATCGAGTGTACCGAGCCAAGCACTCGAGCCTTATGCATGGTTAAAAATGGGGTGTCTACAGCAGTGGCTGCAATTCACGATTTAAAAATTTAGCAAATGGATGTTAAAATAACATTTTTAAATGGAGATCTAGATAAGGAGATTTACTTAGACAAACCCGAAGGCTTTGTGGAGCCTGGCTAAGAAAGCAAGGTGTGTAAGCTAACTAAATCCCTTTACGGTTTAAAACAAGCTCCTAAACAGTGGCATGAGAAATTTGATTCATGCATACTTGAGAATGGCTATAAGACTAATGTGAAAAGTGCATATATTATAAAACTTGTGAGAATGCACATATGATTATTAGCCTATATGTGGATGATCTACTTATTTTTGGCTCTAATTTGCATATTATAAATGAGACTAAACATATGCTTAATAGTCAGTTTGATATGAAAGATCTTGGTGAAGCCAATTTTATTTTGGGAATTAAAATTACCAAGACTAATGATGGCATTTTTCTTGATCAATCGCATTAGGTTGAGAAAAATTAAAGAAATATAACTTTCTAGACTGTAAACATGTTGCTACTCCTTTTGATGCAAGCATACATTTATCTGTTGTAACAAATGAAAAAGAAGTGATTAATCAAAAGGAATATGCTAGCATGATTGATAGTTTGAGATATGCTACTGACTGTACTAGACTTGACATTGCATATGTTGTTGGAGTACTTAGTAGGTTTACTAGCAAGCCAAGTCGAGATCATTGGCTAGCCATGAAAAGAATTATGAGATATTTATCTGGAATAAAAAATTATGGTTTGTTTTATAACAAGTATCCTGTGGTACTTGAGGGATATAGTGATGCCGATTGGAACACTTTGTCAGGTGATACTCTCTTTACCTCGGGTTTTGTTTTTACCTTGGGTGGTGATGCTATATGTTGCAAGTCTAAAAAACAAACTATAATTGCTAATTCTACAATGGAAGCTGAGCTTATAGCATTAGCTTTAGCATGTGAGAATGTAAATTGGTTGAGAGATTTGTTACATGAAATCCCTTTTTGGGAAAAATCAATTCCTCCTATGTTAATTCGTTGTGATAGCACTACTGCTATTGGTAGAGTGAACAACTATTTTTATAATGGTAAATCCAGACCTATTTGAAAGAAACAGAGTAATGTGAGATCATATTTGAGTAATGGCATCACAACTGTGAATTATGTAAAATCTTGTGATAATCTTGCGGATCCGTTAACCAAGGCATTGGCGAGAGATAGGGTCTAGAATACATCGAGGGAGATGGGTTTGAAGCCTATAAAACCATAAACCATGTATGAGGACACCGAACCTACGGACCAAAGATCCTATAATTAGGTTCAATGGGAAGAACGAATCATATGGTGGTTGTAAAAAATGCACTCCTTAATATTTTGTTGTACATCCCTATGATGTAAGTGCATTTGTCCTGTAATGTTAGAGGGTTGAGTTTTTATACTCTTAGAGTGTGTTTGATTGGGGGGATTAGGGGGGGGGGGACTATCCACTATTTGGATTGTAATCCAAATAGTGCTCCTTATCCGCCGTTTGATTTTTTTTTAGTCCGCCAGACTTCATGTCCGGCCGGACTCCACGTCCCCCATATGGGGGACTATTGTGTCCTGGGAGAGGGGGGGTGGGGCAGAAAGTGGGGGACTATCCACTGTTGGGATTAGATGCGAAAATGACCATTTTGACCCTCTGCTATTTAATTATGTATTATATTTAATAAAATTCAATAAAATTTAAATGTCTCAATTTAAAAATAAAATAATTTTATTTAACTTTTATTGATGTTTTATTTATTTAATTTTTTAAAATAATTTTTTATTGATGTTTTATTTTAAAATTTTGTTTATAATTTATTTAATTTCATTATTTAAATTGTAATAGGTGTTTTATTTAAAATTTTAATTAAAAAAATAATATAAATTTTTTATACAGGTTATACAGTATTTTATTAAATCAAATTTAGTGGTTATTTATTTATTTAATTGTGTAAAAAAATAAATTTATTTAATTGTGTAAATAAACAAACACAGTAAAGTTTTGTATGTAAAAAAAAATAATGATTTGTTATACAGTAATGATTTAAAACAAATTTTATTGATATTTTATTTATTTATTTATTTATTTAATTTTAAAAAAACAAATTTATTTAATTAAAAATAATTAAAATATTAAAGATATGTTTAATATTGCTATTACTTAGTAAACAATTGAAAAAGGGCAAAATAGTCTTTTGTTCATTTATCCTATTCAGTCCGTCCAACCAAACGTTGGATTCACTAAAAATAGTCCTTTCCAGACATCTAATCCCATGAAAAACCAAACACATGATACATATCCAATCCGACCAAATAGTCCGGGGGATTCACAGTCACAGGACTCAAATCCGATGGATTCTAATCCCCTCTTATCCAGTCTGCCCAATCAAACACACCCTCAATCAAACACACCCTTAATGAAATTTTGTTGCTCTTGTTAAGTGGGGTGTGTAAATTACAAGAACATTATTGATAGATTTCACCTATGTGAGCATGAAAGTGGGGCCGCTTTTTATGAGAATAAGGCTTATTTTCAAATACGCTCATGAAAACTGGGATAGGCACAAGGCCGTAATGTGCTGGCTATTAAAGCTCATGTCAACACCTATATTATTATGTGTGAACAATAATACTTTATTTCCCTTAAGTAGTCATAATTCAAGTCTAAGACCGCTACTAACTCTGGAGTAGAGGTTGTTGTTTCACTAATGAAGATTCAATGTAGAGCACACCTTCATGATGCATACTAGTCTATCTTTGTTTGGTAATCTCTCTTGTCCTTGTTGATATTAAAATGAGTGGGGGATTGTTGGACAATTTTAATATCTTTTATTTATTTATTTATTTATTTATATTTTATATTTTTTTAATTTGACCTTTTATCTTGTTCATGAATCTCATTTTGTTTGGTGAATAGAGATTCATTATTTTTTGGTGACCTTTTGTTTTGTTCATAAATGGAGATTAATTGGAAGTTCATGGACTTAGTGGTGAGTTAATATTTGAAGACTCTCCATTGTCACTTGTTTAATGGTTATTATTATTTTTTGGTGTAATTTGTAAGATCTTAGTGGCCTATAAATAATTTCTCTTATCTACTTTTTTCTACACTAACTATTGCTTAGACTTGAGAGATTACTAGCAAAGAATGGTATTTTTCTTGGTGGAGCTTTGGGTTCACCATATTGTGCAGAGTTAGCTTGAACCATACGACAAGTGGTCGGGCCGTTGTATCATGAAGGGAATAAGTCATAGTTTCATGACTACTGCATCGGTATTTTGGTTCTTCTTACCGCAGTGGGCTTGATCTCCTTCAAATCGTTAGTGAAAATACAAAAAAAATTATATTTTATTGATAAATAATGCAAAGAAAACAAGATATCTGTGTCTCAGCCTGATCTATTTGTATCTCATTTTCTTTACATTACTTATCAATAAAATATAATTTTTTTGGTATCTTCACCAACAAAATATCAATTTTGTGTAACAATAAGATTAAATATGCCAACTGACTCCTCTATTACCTAATTATCCATTATTTGAAATGAAGGATTAAACAACAGAAATGAACTAAAATAGACGGTGGCATTTGTTTGTTTGGAAAATGGGCCCGTAGTTTAAAGTCATTATGAAGAAGTGTGAATATGGTAATTAAGTCATCCTGGTTCTTAAAAATTGAATGTACTTGAAGATGCATCGGTGCTATACTGATCTTCACATCAAACAATAGAAATGAACTACAATAGAGGATTGGCATTTGTTTGTTAGACAAATTGACCTATAGTATCCAAACGTTACAAATAAATGGATTTTTTTACCTAATTTTCTTATTACTAGATATAATTAAGGACATAAATCTCATATGTAAGTAATGCAAACCTCACTATCTTGTATCTGATGATTAGAAAATCTAGTTAGAAATCAATTTATTTATAGCATTACTCTTAATTGAAATGACAGATTAAACATCACAAATTGGAGGCTGGCATGGCATTTGTTTGTTATGCAAATGGGCCCATAACGTCCAAAATCTTCATAAGAAGACAATCCCAACAAAGAAACTCTTATTAGTTTGCCAAACATGGATATTCAATCCAAAACCCTTGCCAAACATGGGTCGATGGTCTTACTCCTTCACAGAAGACAGCTTGCCCTCTAGAAGGGTCTCACCCAACTGGTTTCTATGTCCCCCACTTCATGCTCACATGACCTATCAAACTTTTGTGGGGGTGACATGTGCAGTGCACGTGATCAATGTCTGGTAAAGTTAGATGCTTCTCTTGCATAAGAAACTCTATTTCTCCATTGTTAGAGTGTCCAACTCAAAATCAATTGATAATGAGTGGAAAGAGATTTAATTGATAGATGAACATGTTGAAATATTCAACTTAAAATCAATTGGTAATAAATAGATAGATCTTTACATTATATTAATTAAGTTTGGGTGGCTTAGAATGATGATGTGGGATTCTAATATCCTTTTTCTTTTCTTTTTTTCTCTTCTTTTTTCCCTTTTTGTGACATAAATTAAATGTCATGTGTTGATGACTTGAAATTCATGGACGAGTGATGATGACATTGTTTTGGGCCGGAGGCAACCAACCGAAGGGGGTGTTTGGGATTTTCTGAATAAGGTAGGGTACATATATGTCCATGAGCTTGATGCAGCTCAAGTTTAATAAATGCTTCACCACAAAAGAATCAATTATGCATGTTTAATTGAGGATATCCTTTCCATTTTGTATATAATTTGAAATAATGGAGATCTCAATAAGAGCAAATTATGCTTATGATCTTGAAATTTATTTTTGGGCGAATTACACTAACAGTTCATATAGCTTAAGATTCGTATTACTTTAATCCCTGACTTTTTAATAGTAGCACATTTGGTCCTGAATTTTGAATCTTATTTCAAATAAGGACAATTGAATATACTATTACTCAATTCCAAGGGCAAAGCCGTCAATTTGATAAAATATAAACTAATTTGACAAAAATAAACGTCAAAAAAATATTTTTGAATTTTTAAAAATTATTTCTACCCACCAAAGATAAAATTATGTAAATTGATAAATCCTTTACGCATTTATTTATTTATTTATTTTACCAAATTAATTTTTATTATGTGATTGGATAATGATCATATATGTGTGGTTGTTAGACTTTTAATGTGTAATCAATATATTTAATATATGAAATGTTTTTAGTTTTAGATTTTTTGATTTAATAGATTGATTTAATAATGATATCAAAATTGTCGTCATATTTGAGTTTTGAAAAAATAGAAATTAATTTAATGAAAATAAAAACAATCATCCATTATATGATCATCATCCAAACACATAATAAAAATTAATTTGGTAAAAAAATAAATGTGTAAAAGATTTATCAATTTTACATAATTTTATCTTCGGTGATAGAAATAGTTTTTAAAAATTCAAAAAAATAAAATTTAACATTTACTTTTGTCAAATTAATTTATATTTTATTAAATTGATAACTTTGCTCTTGAAATTGAGTAATAGTATCTTCAATTGTCTTATTTGAAACAAGATTTAAAATTCAGAGTCAAATGTGTCACGATTGAAAAGTTAATGACCAAAGTACATAAGCCCCAAATTATAAGGATCATTAGTGTAATTTGCCTTTTATTTTTATTTTTTTTAATGTCAATTTGATTCTTATAATTTCAATGGTATTAATTTTGTCCTTTATTTTCAGAAGATTTATTAGAAAATCTTTTTTCAAATATTTGTATTCTAATTAGTCCATAAGATATTCTTGTATTCCAATAAATCCTATTATTTGAATATTTAATCTACCAAATCCTAATTCTCATATTTAAAATATTTTACAGATATTTCTACTCTTATAAATATTTTTTAAACGGTTAGCAATTTAGTGATGTGAACATTCATATTTTACAATATGAATATTCACATTGACGTGTGAATGTTCACATTGAGAGTGTGAATATTCACATTGACATGTTAACATTCACATTGATGGTGTGAACATTCACATTGACGGTGTGAACATTCACATCACGGTATTCACACTATAAATGTGAATATTATTATGGGTATTTTGGTAACTATGTCACTCATAAGACTTATTGAAATATAAAAAAATAATATAAACTAAATGAAACATAATTAGATAAAAATGAATTTATTAAAAAAGTGCCCATTTATTTTTCATACAGTGTTAATTTTGTCCGCATAATAATATCCATTAATTGATAATGAAATGAGGATGTCCATTCCATCTATAAAATGGAAAGATAGTGGATCCAAAAATAAATAAATGTGATTGTAGCATAATACAAAGATCAAATTTTCAATATAAAATCCTTTGTTCTCAAATCCTTCTCTCTTACTATTTTAATGTATTTCTGACCACTAATAAATCATATATTGAGATTCCGTATCTTGAAATTCTCAAGTCATTCTATAATTTCGAGATTCTCACACTATTTTATGATTATGATTAGAAGTGTATTCTCATTTCTCGAGATTCTCTTATTAAGAATAGTTGAAGTTTGTGTTTCATAAATCTATGGTTTCAAATAACTAGAAAATTCTCGTACTATCTCATAAGCAACTGAGAAAATAAACACATGGGTTCTTTTTCTTTTCTTTTTTTCTTCTGTTTCTTTCCTCATTTCTGGTGCATAAAAAGCCAAATACGCATACATGAATCATCACATGCAAAGAAACAGGAGATAGGAGTTCAGGTGGGAAAATGTGGAGAAACAAGATAGCCCTACATAGTTTACAAAAAAACATGCACACAATTGCCAGTTGTGTTTTCTGCTTTTTACTCTCCAGAAACAACCTTTGTCTTCTTCTCTCTTCGATGCCACTTCAATGGAGTGGGGACTGGGGAGCCCTATCCGTTGAATTAAGCTCCTCCCAAAAATGGCATGGCATGAGCAGCATGATACTGAATGGGACCTTCCTATAATTTTTTATAATATATTACTTAATATACTAGGGCATTGATTTAGACCCCTTAAAACACCCACCCCCACAACCCCCTCACACACATGGAGGTTAGGGATTGGGTGAGAAAAAAAAAAAAAAAAAAAAAAAAGTTGACCAATCAAAACTAAAGGGGTGAAGGGGGTCTCAACCTTTATTCTAATATACTATGAACTCCAGTGCTCGATTTTGTTTGAATTCTATATTTAAAAGGTGCTCCCTTATCAGGAGTGGTATTTGAGTTCGAATCTTAACGCTACATTATGTAGTTTTCATAACAATATAAATTATTATCTTTTTTTAGTACAAATTACTTCTCAATTTTATAATCCAAACATACACTACAATAAATTAAGGTATTATTAACAAAATCACTTTTTTTGGACAAAATACCTGCCAAAAGTGTGATTGTTGTATTTTTAGTGACAAAATTAGACATTTTTAGTAATAAATTACTATTTTTTTAGATCCAAAATTTTTGTCTAAAAAAGTAAACTATTTTTGGAAAAAATTGTTTTGATTCCATTTATTGGTAAATTCTCAAAATTGTCACTATTTTTTTTTTTTTCTTTTATACTTTTCATGACATTTTAGTGGCAACTCTCACTATACTTTTCATAACTTTTTAGTGGCAGCTCTTATGACAATACAATTTGATTTCTTAATATTTTTTATAACAAAATTTTTACTTTTGGAAAAGAAAATCTCAATCCTTAATTTAAAACAAAATGTTAAAATTATTATTAAATTATATAAGTGGTGGCAATAGTATCATTTCCAATCACAAAATGGGTCATAAGATTTTCAACAGAACTAAATGAGACATAAGTCTCGTACATGAGATTTATTAATAAATATCCTAATAAACAAATAAGTTGACAAAGATGGTACCGAACAATACTATTGTCCGCCAATTTTATTTTGCAAGCGGTTTGGTTGGGCTTATTAAACATACTGGCTTACAAAATATCCAACCCACCAATTTTGGATGAGATACTGTGACCTAATTCCATTTTGAAATTTTTACCAAATGGTCCCAATAATTGAATCCATTACCTATTAGGTCTTAAGTTTTTATTTCATGCACCAGGAAGTTTAGCTGGTAAAAATCCATATTTAAATCTTCTCAAACACTTCCTAAATCTTTAATTGTTTATAATATTTATTACTCATTAATTTTTTTAATTTGTATTAACTTTTCTCTTGATCATTTTTCCAAAACTCTTCTTATTTCTCATCTCTCTCTCTCTCTCTCTCTAGAAAATACCACCATTGTAGCTGTGCCCAAGGCCATCCACCCGCAACCACCATCGTCGTCTGTCATTAATCACTGCCACCTCCACCGGTCACCACCACCACCACCTTCGCCGGCCACTACCACCACCATTGTTCACCAACCATCTCCATCTCTCAACCGTTTGACTCGCTCACCTAACATTGTCGTCTTCCTCCTCTTTGCTATTACCATTACTCTTCCTCCATCCTCTATCCTTCATCTGTCATCACCGTCGTTCTTTAATCATCAATCCACCATCTTCAACGTCGAACTTCACCAATGGCTTCAAATCTAATTGTTTTCAATGCCGATCTATCGTCTTCAACGCCAATTTGGTACTTTACATGGTCGTCGATGAAATCGAGACTCTTTCTACAATATGTTGATAAAGATCTACATTTGTAAAACATGTTGAACTAATCTGATGAATTTATCAGTGATAAATTCAGCACTGATTTATTTAACATGTTATGGACTATTGTTGCTAGAATTTTGATATTAATACAATGATAAATTTATCAATGATTTTTGTTCATATTATATTTATCACCTCCCTCTTCCTCACTCCCTTTTTCTCTTTTTATTTCTCTTAAACCAAATCTGCTATATCAGTGATAAATATATCACTGATATATTTCTTTGAATCTTGTGTTGATTTGTAACGAAGATGATGAGATTTTTTTTTTTTTTTTGTAATCTTTTAACAAACAACTAGTGAGAAATTTATCAGTGAATGTGTTTATCACTGCTAAATTTATTACTGAATATGTCTTTGAATCTTGTGTTAATTTGTAACGATGATGATGAGATTTTCTTTTTTGTAATTTTTTAACAAACAGTCAGTGATAAATTTATTACTGAATGTGTCTATCAGTGATAAATTGATCACTGAGTATGTCTTTGAATCTTATGTTGATTTGTGATTATGAAGACGAGATAGTGATAAATTTATTATTGAATATGTCAATCATAAATTTTTTACTGGATTTGTCTGTGAATCTTTGTGTTGATCTGCAAATGTGAAGAATTATTTTCTAGTAAGGACTCCTTATCCCCCTCATTCATTTTCTTCATCCTTATTCTTTTCTTTTTCTCTTGTTGCCAGCATGGCGGTATTGACATGGTAGAAATGGAAAATGGCCAAAAAAAATATTGTCAAAGGTCAAAAGTGTCTTCGGTGGCCAGTTGAGAGAGAGAGTGTATGTGGAACGATTGAGCGATTTCTACATGTGAGCTGAATATCAAGGGTAAAATGGAAAGATATGCTAAATTATTTTGGGTCAGGACCTCATGGGAATTAAATCGGGTTTAAAGGACCGACCCATAACTCCTTATATTTTGCAAGCAATGGGCTTGGGCTCACTAGACATGCTTGGCCCGCTTTATATGTCCGACCTGACCCTTGTGCAATTACCCAACAGGCCCATTTTCTTAGAATAAATTTTTTTTTTTTTAATTCTGATTCAACACTTAAAGCTAAACAAATTTAGTGTGTTTAATAATTATAATTTGTGTCACTTAAAAAATTTAGATGTCTCTGAAAAATAAATTTAAATTTTAGGATAAATTACATTAAACCCCTCAACTATGAACTATTTTCAAGTTGCTCCCTAATATTTAAAACTCGACACTCAACTCCCTTCCAGGATATATTTGTTTAAACTCAGCCCCTTTTGTTAACAAACTATTAGAGTTTTAGATAGAAAGTGTTGTGTGAGCAACACATAACTAGGCACTCGTTTGGGAAGTTAGGTTCGATTGGGGTGGATTTGGACTAAAATAGTTACGAAAAAATAAAATTAGTTTTTTAGTCCCAAACTAAAAAATGTCATATCCAAATCATAATCATTTCATTTTTTCTCTCACAAAAGTCAAAAAAATCCATCTCAAACGAAATTTTTTAACCCATAGTACAATGGGAAATTCTATTTCCATACACTTACCTACCTCTATGCACACACTTAATGATTTATTTTTTTATTACAGTTTTGTCTTAAAATAAAATTACTAAAGTGTCCTTATCTTCTCCACCAAAACCCTAATTTTTTCATCTCCTCTCATCGTTCTAAGCTCAGAATCCATGGCAACCACATTGATTTCTATCTCCTAACTTATACATCTCTCTCTTTCCATCATATCTACTATCCCTTCTATTGTTCTCATCATCTATATTATATTACTACTCTATTCCATACCTGAGCAATCACTCCTTACATTCTTCAATCAATATCATCGTCACCTCCGATCTTCAAGAATCGGAGCTTCAATTTCCTGATTTCCAAACTCAAACTCCCAACGCTAATCACCAATCACAACCTCTCACACTCTTACTCTTTTCACAAGATCAACCTTTTCTTTGGTCATTGGCTTCGTTGCAATCAAATCCTAAGTGTCCGATTCAAACCCTACTTTCTGCAATGAACTTCTTGGCCTTCTATAATAGAGTTATAACAAAGTTTCTACAATGTTATACACAATGAAAATTCTTTTCAAGACCAACGCAGAAGAAACAACACTTACAAATGGGTGTTGATTTAGGGTTTCAATGTCAAAGAGAAGGATAATTTTGGCAAAAAGGGTTGTGCATTGAGTAAAATCACAAAATTCAAAATTAGTTAGTATGTGTATTAAGAGAGGATGTCGAATGAGATGTTTTGGTGTGTGGAAATAAAATTACCCATAGTAAAATAGCCAAAAAAAATCAAAAAGCCAACCGACATCCCAAATGAAACTAAAAATTTTTGACAAAAAATACCCTTCATTTTTTTTGTTCTAAATTTTACTTCCAAGCATCACCTCATGTATATATATATATATTTCCTTCTCAGGCACCATCACCGGTGACCACTACAAGCCATTGTTTCCATCTATCTAATCAATGACCACTACAAGAAGCAAACTATGGCCCCCAAGCACCGCTTACAACACATCACCCACAACACCAGCCGCTTTCCATTATTATTCACAATCACTTGTAACCCATCGCCCACAAACACCGCCTTTGACCACCGCAAACAGCCTTGTAGCCCCTTCTTCTTCTTCTATTGTATTTGCCGCCACAGTACAACCTTATGTATCATAGTAATCGGTCAACAACTTTGATGGTCTATAAAAAAGTAATAGATCTCAATCGTAACGTATCCTTTGAAACTTAAATTGAATCCTTATTGGGTTCTATACTAGATGGATGTATCTATATATACACAGATATATTATATACTAGAAAAGTGTAATAATGCATGTGTTGTTCGCTAGAACCTTGGAGATGAACATATCAATCAATTGAACCGAACCAAACCAAACCTTACCTTAAGTCCCATCAAATTGGGTCGGCTACATGAATAGTCCTTTAAGTCTCATACAAC
Source organism: Camellia granthamiana (assembly GCA_036172215.1). NCBI lineage: Eukaryota > Viridiplantae > Streptophyta > Magnoliopsida > Ericales > Theaceae > Camellia > Camellia granthamiana. Next base: position 60,624,161 of record CM069903.1, on the reverse strand, counting down.
ATCAATACCCTAATAGCCATTCTATAGAACTTTCATTTTAGTATAGTGGGTACTCGTTTATCATACAGTACTCCAGACGCACTTCTCCACTTAAGTCACCCCGTATTAATTCTATGGACCATATCCACATCAATTTCCTCTGCCGTTGTGATAATTGACCTTAAATAACAAAAATGTTCACTCTTAGGTAGTTCTTAGTTCTCAATCTTCACTTTTCTTCTGCTTTTATTGTTACTGTTACTAAATTTACACTCCATATATTCTGTCTTAGTTCTGCTTATCCGAAATCCTTTAGATTCAAATGATTCTCTCCAAATCTCTAACTTTGTATTAACTCCTTCTCTAGTTTCATCCACTAACACGATATCATTTGCAAAAAGTATACACCATTGCACATCATCATGAATATTTCTCGTCAACTCATCCATAACTAAAGCAAAAAGATAAAGACTTAAGGTAGATCCTTGGTGTAACCCTACAATAATTGAAAATTCATTTGTCTCTCCAGCAGACGATCTAATAGTGGTCACCACCCCATCATATATGTCTCTAATCAAATCAATGTAACATTTTGTCATTCCTTTCTTCTCTGACACCCACCAGATTATATCCCAAGGCACTTTATCATATACTTTCTCAAGATTGATAAACACCATATGAATGTCTTTTTTCTTTTCTTTACATTTTTCTATTACTTTCCTCAAAAGATAGATTGCTTCCATTGTTGACCTACTAGGTATAAACCCAAATTGATTCTCTGACACCTCTGTTATATCCCACAATCGACGTTCCATCACCCTCTCCCACACTTTCATTATATGACACATTAGCTTGATTCCTCTATAGTTGTTACAATTCTAGACATCTCCCTTATTCTTATAGATTGGCACTAAAATACTCCTCCTCTACTCATCTAGCATGTTCCTAATCAACAAAATCTTGCTAAACAACCTAGTCAAACAAGCAACCCCCTTCTTACCCAAACACTTCCAAGCTTCAACAGGGATATGATCTGGTCCTAAAGCCTTATTCGATTCCATCTTCTTAAGTGCAATCTCCACTTCAAAGTTCCTAATCCTACGATAGAACCTATAGTCTTGGTTTTCCTTATTACTGGCTATTTCCTCCCCTATTAACATACATCCATGTTCCTCATTTAACAGTTTCTTAAAATAGTTCTTCCACCTCTCATTAATCTCCTCATCCTTCACCAATACCTTAGAATCCTCACTCTTTATGCACTTAACTTGATTAAAATCTTTTGTTTTCTTCTCCCTTATCTTAGCAAGTTTGTATAACATATTCTCTCCCTCCTTACTATCTAGTCTAGTGTATAGGTCATCATAAGCTTTCAACTTAGCCTCTCTCACTATTTTCTTGACCTCCTTATTTGCCAATCTATAGCTCTTTAGGTTTTTCTCAATTCTATCATTCTGTTACTTTTTAAAGCACTCTTTTTTTCGCCTTAACTATCGCTTGAACTCTTTCCTCCATGTGATAACCCAACCTGTACTATACTTAATTATGCATGTGATTATGTGTTTGACATGAATTTGCAAGTTTGAATATGGGAATTATGTGAATTTGAAATAATATCTATTGAACGTAGGAATATCTGTTGCAATTACAACCTTGAACTGAAATTGAAAGCCTTAGAGGCGCGATAAACAAAAACCGACTTCATATCTGCGATTAGCATGACTTATAGAGCTTATGGTGAAATTTTGAAAAATTATGATTCGTAATTAATAAATTAAGATTCTTGAGTTAAGTGATATATGTTTATCCCTTTTGTTCTTCATTGTTGGAAGAGAGCTCCAAAGAGTGACTTAGAGAGAGATAAAGAGAAGAAAGTTAGGAATTTGAGAGAATCAAGGGGCAAACCATAGATTTGAGTTAAGGTGTGGAAATTTACTTACAATCTTTGTCTCTACCTCATCTTTGTCATAAAATCATGAAAAAATTAGGAATTTTGAGCTAAGGTTTTGGATTGTGTGGTGACTAGAGCTAAAGGCATGAAATTGAACCCTAATCTCTACATCTTTGATTGATTTGAGTTCATTCTTATGTTTGACCCATGAAACAAACCCTAAATGGTTCATATAAACAAGATTTGTGAGAAAATCATTCATGAATGTATGTATTTTGAATTTGTATATGTGAACCATGAAATTGTGAAAAGATGAGACCATGAAGTTGATGTTGATGCACGATTGATAAGTTTAATGTGGAATTACACATGTATCATACTTATTGTAGACACCCCACTTTTGATTGCTCGTGAGACTCGGACGCTTGATTCGATGCACTCGATGATGAAAGTTGAATTATGAATTCGCGGCGATTCGAAATCAGTCAGACTCCCAAAATAACCTCAAGTCTTCAACATTTACTTTATTTGAACCTGTGAGCTTTATTTTTGGACCTTTTCCTTTCATAAGCTGAGTTTAGACCAAAAAAACAAGGGAGGCCATCAAGGCCCGGCCGTGCATTGGTGATGCCCGGCTGTAGCTATGAATGGTCGGCCGGCCTTCGATGGTATTAAACACTGTTCTGAGTGGGAGGCAGCCAGCTGTCCATTTTTGAAGATATTTGCCACCTCCTAAGCTCGAATTCTATAAAATGAAGGCTCTGGGATTGTTTTGGGGTTGACAAAAAATATCAAGAAGAGATATATACATATAGAGAGCCTCTCCTCCTCCTTTTTCCTTGGCAAGCAAGTTTTGAGCTAACCTAGCTTGTTCATCTCCACCATACACACCCTACACAACCTGGTTTGATCATCCTAAGGCCTTGTTTGATCTTGAGAAAGCATAATTCAAACTAGAGAGTGCATAGAAATCAAGCTTGAAGCTCTAAGAACAAGTTTTTTTCTTGAAAGGTATAAGCTTGTATCCTTCTGTCTTGCTTTCATTTCTATCATCTACACCATCATTCTTGTTGTTTTGGTGGCTTTTGGACTTGTTTGGAGTGTTCGAGTTGGGTTTGGAGAGTTACCAAAAGGGTAGAGAGAGCTTGCTCTCTCTACACCTTTATCCATAACTCAAACCTTCTCCTTTTCACTCTCACTCTCACTTTTTGGGTTTTCAAAGTAATTTTCAGAGGCTTGAGAAGGCTAAAAACCATGTTTTGAAGCTTCAAAAATGGAGGGGTTAGCCACCCCTCCTTCCCTTTGTTCACTAGCTTTGATTCTCTTCCTTATTGTTAAGCTTTTAATGCGTTATTAGCCACTGTTTTTACCCTTTTAGGGGCTGTTTTGGTGATTCCATGGCCTTTAAAAATATTTCATGCTTTGGTTAGTTCATGTGTTGTCCCACAAGTTGGCCTACATAACTTGTTGTAATGTTTTCTTTGCTTTGTTTTCATGATTAAGTGTTTCACTCTAACCAATCAATTAGCCATCTATCATTTGTATTTGAGAATGACTTCAACCGATCAAGGTTGCTCAAAACATATAAGAATGGCCTACATTTAATGGCTTAATCTCTTAGGAGATTCATTGTCAACGGTATAGCCTTTCTTTCATGTTTTTAGAGAAACCTCTCATTTGACATTATTTCTTGATTAGAGGACTTAACATCACCATGGACAAATGGACTAATGAATGGATATGACTAAAGCAAATTGGTTTAAAATTTAGTTCAACATACTTAAAGAAAATGGCTTGAAAAGCTTGATCTTGGGTGGACGTTATGCCAAGCTTCTTGTGTCAAGTGTCATCATGCGTCAATCCATGGCATTTTGATGTTCTTAAAGTGTCTCGACTTCCCTTTTTGAGTTCATTTCATGACAAAAGGGGAAGGGTGGTCATTTGCATTTCATTTATTGATTTTGTCCAAAATCAACTTCTAAAGCATCAAGCAATCAATTGCTCATTGATGTATTTAGAAATGATTCCATTCTTCTCTTGAGGCCTTCCTATGATAGAGAAGGGAGGAAGAGCAAACAGAGCTTGAAAAATGCTCTATCTGTCCTGTTTTACCTCAGAGCACAGGAACAGAATTGTGCACAAAACCAATGCACGACCGGCCCTCTAAAGGCCCGGCCGAGCTTCAGTTACGCACAGCCGAGCCTTGGTGTTTGGTCAGCAAGGAAATTCTGCAGAAATAAAGGCAATGGCTAAAAGTGGAACAGAGGCAATCTAGGCAGACAGAGTATCTTTCAAGTGATGTGCATGCACTCTCCATCCATCTTCCTTGGCGCTCATGTCAAATGCGTTTGATTGTTTAATTGTTTCATTAGTATAATGAATTGTGTTGTAATAATTCAATTTGTTGTAGCTAATTATTTGGATTTGTAATAATTAATTAGCTTAGAATAGGCTAGTTAATTTGTTTCAATTGTTGTAAATAGTTAACTAGAATTAGTTAATTAGTTTCATTTTATAATAATTAGCTTAGCGTAGCTAGTTAGTGCTCCTATTCATTCAGAGCCTCCTTTGCAAGGGCGTAATGTTGTAATAAGTGTGCATGCGTATGTGTATGTCTTCCAACCCCACGTCTTTCTCCCTTGTATTTAACCGCTTTTGATGGTTAGATTAGGGGCATTTTCAATTAGCATACCTTATGCTTGCATGATTGCATCCATTCATTTGTCTTGCATGCACCGAGGCTCGACTCATCATTCAAACTGCATTGTAATTTCAATACCTTATTTGAATACATGTTTTATCGCATGTTGCTCAAATTGATTCATATGCCATATTAGTAGACGAGCCTATTAATTTCATATTGCATGCGTTGCATTAGACATCTTGTATAGTTAGGATCATGCATTTTTCTAACTAGTTTTTGTTTTGACTTGGAGTACTCGGTAAGTTTTTGCGCTTTAGCATACTTGCATGAGTGTGATTGCCATATTGCCATGTTTTGCATGCTTGCCATGAGGCTATGTGCTTACTTGCTAAACTGAATGAATGCCTGTGGATGAAGGCTTGTTGTTTGAATTGGAACGATTCAACGAATGTGAGTTTTAAGCCCACTTTGTTGTGGCAAATCCTGTTTTAAGCCCACTATGTTTGGTGGCAAATCCGCATTTTAAGCCCACTTGAGGGTGGCAAATTCAAACCATTTTCGAAAACAAACACGAGTTGAATTGTTCCAAGTCTTGCGATTAGTCCATACTTGCTTGTGTGCGTCACATAGTAATGTTAGCTAATAACCGGAATAAGAACATATAATGTTTATAAAAGAATATATCATGATTAGTAGAGGCCGATCTTTGATCGGGCGAGCGGGGGTGCTCATTTCAGGACTTTCCCCTCTCGTACCTAAGTTCTCGAGCTAAGGCAACTTTGGTGATAATGGACACGTGGCCTTTGGCACGAGTCAGGGTTTCCTAAATTTTCCCAAAAATAAAATATTTAGGTGGCGACTCTGTATCTAGCAAAGCAGTCCAATTTTGGCTTTATTTGATTTAAAATCGATTTTCCAAAAAGGTTTGCCGAATTTGGACTCTTTGGTGTTTATCAGTTTCACATTGCACTTATGAGACTAGATTCAGAACCGCGGGAGTCCGAACTGTGAGGCCTTTCTTTTCAAACCTTTCCAAAAGGCAGGGAACGAGAAAAAGGCGAGTCCACACTTATGTATCATGTTTTTAAGTGAGTTTTGCTTTGATTTGAGTTTGGAAGGTTTGGCCTTTTTGGCCATTTTCAGACTATCTAGGTGTGCCCAAACCGCTCGTGCGGCCACGGGCTCCGCACGAGCGGCCTATGCCTTGAACCAAAACTGGACAGCACTATGTGCTCGAGCGACTGCAATTTTCGCACGTGCAAAGCCAGACCGCTCGAGCGGTTGGACCAGCTGCACGTGCGGCCAAGTAAGGAGAAAATTTTTATTTTTTTGTATTGATGCTCTCGACCTCCGGAACACATTTCCAACCTTATTTAAACCTTTTTGGGAGTGAAATGATGATTAGAAACCATTAAAAAGGGGTATGAATCACTAAAAGAAAGTGTATATGATATGAACAGATTATTTACCAAATATGTGTATGATATGTTTGGTATAGGTTGTGTACCAGAGGAAACGGCACAAGATCGATCACACTGTGAGTTATAATACCTACATAGATGTTCGTTACTGTGTACCTCGAACCATGAATAGTGATTGGTGCCGACATTGTGATTTGTTTGAAATGAGAAACCTCATTAATATTATATGACATGTGCAACGTTGGGTCCAAGGCCATTTTGATATATGTTGGGCCTGAGGCCATTTTGAAATATGATTAGGCCCGAGGCCGTTTTGTTATATGATTGGGCTCAAAGCCGTTTAATATACATTGGGCCCGAGGCCGTTTTAATAAACGTTGGGCCCGAGGCCATTTTGTTATATGATTGGGCTCGAGGCTGTTTTGATATATGTTGGGCCCGAGGCCGTTTTGATATATGATTAGGTCCAAGGCCATTTTGTTAGATGTTAGGCCCGAGGCCGTTTTGAAATATGATTAGGCCTAAAGCCATTTTGTTTATACGATTATGGGTATTGTGAGAATCTTATAACTATATATTTACATTGTTTTACTGTATTATTACTCATTGAGCTTCGCTCACCCAATTTTATGTATGCACATTTAGGTAATTCGCAGCATGGAGCACACCCCTAGAGTCAGCCTTAGGAGCCATTCTTTTTGAGACCCTATCGAGTCATGTCTCCGAGATGGAGTTATGTCTTTGACTCACATCATACTTTGACTTTACTTTGTTTTGTTAATGTAGTCTTGGGTTTGTAAACATTATGCACAAATTTCCTTTGATACTTATATTCTTTTTGCATGGGCATGTAAATGACGTGGATGTGTTACATTCTGCTCATATTGGCATAGTTCAATGGAATCATTCTTTTGTTGTATACTTCCGTTTTTGGCCCCATTACTATAATTACTCTGTATGTTTGAGGCCTAAGGTAATCAAGTGATTACCGGCCGGTTATGACCCAAACTTTTAAGGGCGGGTTCGGATTATGACAAAATGGTATCAGAGCACGAGTTAATATCTTACACACGAGTCCATGTAAGCAATAAGAAGTCTAGAAAAGGGTTAAGTTGCATCCATAAAGCATTCATAATCAGGTATGATATGCAAATGTGCATTTGTATATGTGACTTTTGTGCATACTATCTGTGAAAGTTATAATGTATGTTCCTCTAGATCATGGTGAGAACAAGGGAGGAAGATGGGGAGGATTCAACCTCTGCACGACTTGATAGGATGGAGGCAATGATTATGGAAATGGTAGAGGCTTTTAGACAACAACAACAACAACAACAACAGCAATAACAACCAACACTGCCACCAATGCCAGTACCACCACCTATAGTACAAGACCACCAAGCCGACGACCAAACTATTGCTCTCACAAAGGAATTTAAGAACATGAAACCACCTTTGTTCAAATGAGCAATTGATCCACTAAAGGTGGAGGTGTGGGTGCTTGGTATTAAGAAATTGTTTGAAGTCTTCCCATCCACGGAAGCACAGAAAGTCTTGCTAGCTGCTTTTACACTAGAGGATGAGGTGCGCCGTTAGTGGATGCTTATACGAGAAGAACATCAAGGGATGAATTTGGCTCAATTTTTGGACGTCTTCTATGAGAAGTACTTCCCACAGAGTAGCCAGGGCAAGAAGGTGTTGGAGTTTGAGAACTTGAAGCAAGGGAACAAAACCGTAGCGAAGTATGAAGCGCAATTTACCAAGTTAGCCCGTTTCGTGCCACATATGGTCGATATGGACTACAAAAAGGCAAAGAAATTTGAGGGAGGTCTCCGAGGCTCCATTCTGGAGAAGATTAAATTGTTAAAGGTAGAGAAATATGTGGATGTATTAGATAGGGCCATCATAGCAGAAGGTAACCAAGCCAACCGCAACTGGTACTCAGATTGGAAGAGCAAAAGGCAGGGTTCCAATTTGCACAAAGGGTCGGCGTCCTTGCAAAATAAGAAGTAGAATTTGGGAACTTCCAACATTTCAGGTTCTACCCATGATTTGGCACCAACTTGCCCGGAGTGTGGAAAGAAGCACCAAGGGATTTGCTATTGAGCAATAGGAGCTTGCTTTAATTGTGGGAAGACGGGGCATATGGTGAGAGCTTGTCCTATGTTTAGGCAACAAAAAAAGGAATAAGCCAACTGCTAGTTCAGTCAATTCCAATCTTGTAACAAAGACCCCGGCAAGGCCTACTATTTCTAGAGACAATGTTAGGCAATTGAGAGTCTTTACTCTTGTTCTGGGTGATGTCCAGAATTCAGACACTGTGGTTTCAGGTACGCTTTCCATCAATGGCCAACTTGCTCATGTGCTACTTGATTCGGGTTCCACTCATTCCTTTGTTTCGAAAACATTTGCTCATAATTTGAATAGATCTATAGAACCCTTGAATTATGTGTTGTGCGTGTCACTCCCATCCGGGGACTATATGTTATGTGCTTCTATGTATCCTGCATGTGAGCTTTTACTTTGAGATATTTCATTATGTGCTAATTTGATGCCTCTTGATATGGTACACTTTGATATAATTTTGGGAATGGATTGGTTAGCTAAGTATCATGCAACCATCGATTGTGTGTCCAAGCAAGTTGTGTTCCGCCCACTGGGTCAAGATGAGTTTACTTTTGTGGGACGTGGGGTGGTCCCTCCACCCTATTTGATATCGGTTATGCAAGCTTGTAAACTACTTCAAAAATGTTGTAGGGGTTATTTGTGTAGCATTTTGCATGCAGAGACGGCTGAGATAGGTGTGGAAAATATTCAGATTGTTAGTGAATTTCCAGTTGTATTTCCCGAAGAATTGCCAGGGAACTTGATAGACCGTGAGATTGAATTTGTTATTGATATTGTACTAGGTACTTAACCAATTTCCAAGGCTCTATACAGAATGTCTTCGACAAAAATGAAGGAATTGAAAATACAGTTGCAAGAATTGCATGACAAAGGGTTTATCCGACCGAGTACATCGCCATAGGGTGCACCCATTTTGTTTGTGAAGAAGAAGGATCGGACTCTTCAATTGTGTATTGATTACCGAGAACTTAATAAGGTAACGATGAAGAATAAATATTCTTTACCATGGATTGATAATTTGTTTGACCAATTATAGCGGGCACAAGTGTTTTCAAAAATTGACTTGAGATCCAGGTACCATCAGTTGAAAGTCAAAGCAGAGGATGTTGAGAAGACCGCCTTCCAAACCAGGTACGGCCATTACGAATTTTTAGTCATGCCATTCATGGATTTAATGAATCAGGTTTTCAAACCGTACTTGGATGAGTTTGTGGTGGTATTCATTGATGACATTCTTATTTATTCAAAGAATAGGGAGGAACATGAAAGGCACTTGAGATTAATTCTCCAAACACTTAGGGACAAAAAGTTATATGCTAAATTGAAGAAATGTGAATTTTGGTTGAATGAAGTGGTGTTTTTGGGGCATGTAATAAACAAGGATGGTGTGTTTATCGATCCGCAAAAGATAGAAGCTATTGTGAATTGGCCTACTCTTGCCAATGTTACAGAAGTACGTAGTTTTATGGATTTAGCCGGTTACTACCAAAGATTTGTTAAAGATTTCTCTAAGATTGCGATGCCGCTTACCCAATTGACTCATAAAGGTGATCCATTTGAGTGGACAGAACACAGGGAGTCCGCTTTCCAAGAATTAAAGACAAGGCTCAACATGGCACGGGTCCTCGCCTTACCATCAGGTACAAAAGGGTTTGTTATTTATAGTGATGCTTCTCATAAGGGTTTGGGGTGTGTACTTATGGAAGGGTAATTGTGTATGCATCTCGACAATTGAAGCCACATGAAAAGAATTACCCTACGCATGATTTGGAATTAGCTATTGTGGTATTTGCATTGAAGATATGGCGGCATTATCTTTATGGAGCAACACATGAAGTCTACACCAACCACAAGAGCCTCAAGTATTTCTTTACTCAAAGAGAGCTTAATATGCAACAAAGACGATAGCTAGAACTTAACAAGGATTATGACTTGCAGGTTCATTATCATCCCGACAAATCTAACACGGTAGCGGATACTCTTAGTAGAAAGTCAACGGGAAGCTTAGCATGTTTGCTTACGAAGTGGAGTGAACTATTACTTGACTTGGAAAGAATGGAGGTGGAAATTGTGCTACATGAACGGGATGGAATGTTGGCCGCAATGACCTCACAACCAGCTATTATTGAGGAAATTAAACAAAGGCAATTGGAGGATGAATTCCTCAAGAAAGTACACGATGAGATGGAAGCAAAACCGAGATCGGGTTTTCTTTGGAAGCTCAAGTGTTGAAATTCAAGGGAAGATTGTGTGTTCCTAACATCCTCGAAATTAAAGGAAGAGTTTTGGAAGAAGCTCACAAGTCTAGATTTGCTATACATCCCGAAAATACCAAAATGTACTGTGGCTTGACTTTTCATGCTCCTTTCGGATATGATTAGCCCCATAGTTCGGACTCTCGTGGTTCTGAATCTGATTTCACAAGTGCAATGTGAAATAGAAAAACACAAAAGAGTCCAAATCCGACAATTCTTTTGGAAAATTGATTTTGAATCAAAATGCCAAAAATGGATTGCTTTGCCAGATATAGAGTTGCCACCAAAATGTTTTGTTTTGGGAAATTTAGAAAACGCGGGACTTGTGCCAAAGGCTACTTATCCGTCATCACTAAAGTTGTTTCAGCTCGGGAACTTAGGTACGAGAGGGGAAGGTCATGAATTGAGCACCCCTGCTCGCCCGATCAAAGATCGACCACTACTAATCATGATGTGATTCTTATTTACATTATATGCTCTTGTTCTGATTTATTAGACTAACTTACGATGTGATGCACACAAGTATAGACTAATTTGCAAAAGTTGGAACATTTGATTTCATGTTTTGTTTGAAAATTGTTTCGAATATGTACCACTCGAAAAAGTGGTCTCATATGTACATTACTCAAATTATTCCAATTTAATAAATTAGTCTTCATCCACAAGCATTCATACAACTTATCACTTAAGCAATTAGCATCATGGTAATTATGCTCGACATGGCAACAATCACACTTATGCAATATGCTAAAACAATAAAAGCTTACCCCAATTCCCGAGGTGAGCAAACAGAGAAACTAATTAGAAAAATGCATGATCCTAACTATGCCTAATGCAACACAAGCAAAAATGCAATTAATAGGCTCGGCCACCAATTATGACATGTGAATCGATTTGATAGCATGCGGTTTAAACACATATTCAACGAAGCAATAAACGACAATGCTTGTTAGAATGATGAACCGAGCCTCAATTCATGTAAGACAAATGGATGCAAACATGGGAAATGCTAAAAGAAACATGATGTTCTAAACTACCCATTATAAGCAAGTAAATAAAAGAGAGAAAGACGTGGGTTGGAAGACATACACATTATTACAAGTTTGCCCTCGCGCAGGAGGGTCTGAATGAATGAACTAGCTAATTACTATGAATTACCTAACTATTACAAACCAAATGAAATAAATTAACTACACTAGCTAATTATTACAAATCGGCCCTCGCACAGAAGGGTCCGAATAAATGAATTAGCTAAGATACTTAACTAATTATTACAATGCCGCTTTTTAACTAACTATTCTAGCTAATTAAATAATTACTACACAAAATTAAATCAACTAGCTACTCTAACTAATTAATACAAATTAACAAATTAAACTAACTAATTAGTTACATTAAGGAATTAATCAACTAAGTAATTAATTACAAGTTGTACAACATTAACAAATGTAATGGGTCCCGAGGAGCAAGGAAATGGCTTATGCATGCACATGAATTTCTCCCCCAAGAATGCCTCTGCACTGTTTTTACACTTCAGCCTCCACTCTACTCTGTGAAGAAAGTGGCACTGCCTGGCTGAAAAGGGTAGCCAGCAAGCCAAAAGTGGTGGCCGGTCGCCCACTAATAGTTGCCTGCCGGCCACTAATATTGGGTTTCTCCTACTACAATGGAAAACAAACAGAGCACAAACAGAGCATTCTCAGGAGATATCTGTCTACTCTACCTCTCCTTATCATTAGACAAGTTAAAGGAGGGGTAGGCTTGGCTCGCAAGCCATCAATCGACACAAATTTATTGCATGATGACTTATAAACCAAGGGATACAATTTCAACAAATGCACCATTAAAGAATATGAACCTTTACTTTATCATGGGACTTGATCAAGAGAAGTGGTTGATCTTGGAAACTTGAACCATTTCATTACTAACAAGTATGAAATGACTCAAGTCTCCATGTGTTCAATTAACGTCCAATTAAACACTAATTTATATTATTATCTTGTTACCACTTTTAAGCCAACGATTACCTCTTTTAGTTACCTTTTCATCCATTAGTCATTTTACTCCAAAATGAGCATTAAGTCCACTAAAAGAGGGAAGTGTCAAACCAAGTGTTGTTTTAGGCATGAGAGGGAGATCATGTCGTTAGTAATGAACCCCCAAAAAGGATTAAACCATTAAGCACAATGTCGCCCCTCAAAGAAACTCTTTAAAACAAAGAGAAAAAGTCAAGAAAAGAGGGAGATTGCAAAGATGCTTAGAGGTGATCACTAGTATGGAAAGCTTGAAATAAATGCTATCAACTCAAATAGGTTGGTGTCTAATGCCTAAACACCGAATCTATGAGGACCATTACACTATAAGCATGCAATATAAAGCATAAATGAAACAAACACATAAAAACAGTCCTAAATGAAGCTAAAATAGTGCTGGAATTGAAGTACAATAAGCTAAAAGAGTAAGCTAAAATAATGGAGAATTTAAGCTAGTAAACAAGCCAAAAGAGGGGAGGCTAACCCGTCCATTTTTGGGACTTTAAAACCACATTTTAGCCTCTAAAAAAGCTCTGAGATTTAGTGTTTAAAAGCTCAAAAAAAAAATAATGAAAAGGTGGGAAACACAATGGTAAAAGCCTAAGAAGCAATGTGCAAAGAAGGGTGATCCACCCCTCTACCTTTAATGGTCTTAAACCACAAGTTTTAGCCCATAAAAATAGGTAAAAAAATAGCCTCAAAACAGTAAGAGAAGATGGGAGAGAAGTAGTGTAGAGATGCCCAAAATTATAACTCTTGAATCAAGGTAGCTCTTTTGTTAACAAACCCACAAGTTCTCACTATCAAAGGCTGAGATTTGAGCTCAAGAACCTCAGCAAGAAGAGCTAAATTTTTTTTTTAGGAAGTGTAGAGAGAGAGTGTGTAGGTTGCAAGATAGAGAGAGAGAGAGAGAGAGAGTGCTATGCAAGTTTTGGTCCTTAAGGAATTTTTTCTCACCTTAAAAACATGAGGGAAGGCCAAGTATATACAGAAACATAGGTTGATATCTTGGAAATATCCATATATAGAGACAGCTGGAGTAGTGTATGCATCTGTGGAGACAGCTGACAAAAATATCTGGTTTTTGACACAAGCCACTAAAAAGGGGTGGCTGCCCACTAATAGTGGCCGGCAAGCCGCTAGTGGGTTTGCAGGTCCCTGGATGGCCAATCCACTCAAAATGGCCTAATTTTTCACAACTAGCCGGCCACCTACTATTAGTGGCCGGCTAGACAAAAATCAGTTTTCAGGCCTGACTTCAAACGGGCATATCTCCCTCATCCGGACTCGGCTTTAGGTCATTCTTGATTCTAAATTGAAGCCCCAGAAGTCTACTTTCCAATGGAGGTAGCCTCACATCTAAATTATAAGTGTGCAAAGATATGCCTATTTTAGTGAAGGCTACTCATTTCTTTCTCAACGGATTGATTCCCAACCTCTCCCCCAACTAATTTTCTTCTCTCCCCTCCTATTTCCTCCAACTTTAAACCTCTAAATAAGACGTTTTTAAATATTTTTCAAAGAGTTCACCTCCCTTTCATTTATGTCCACTTTGTCCTTACTCGGTTTACTGAAAAGCACAATATTTTAAATGAAATGAGAGCCTCGAAACATCGTAGAAACATTTAGAAAAACATGTTGAAAAAGAGGGTTTTAAGGTCTAAAATAGTTTTGATCTAAATGGGGTGTAAGGTTGGGATTAGAAGCTCTTCTTGCTGAAGAAATCGAACGTTTGTACAGTGTAACTTTCATCATCGAGTGATCAACCTCAGGCGCCCAAGTCTTAAGGGCAGTCAAAAATGGGGTGTCTACAGTTACCCCTCTTTAGCAGAGCTCGAAGTCATGAAATGGCGTGAGTGAATGTCAAAACCTAAAGACGACCCATTTTGATAAGGCCGTAAGACTTGGGCAAACAAACAAAATGTAGATGCAGTTGGTTGAACCCGAGGGTTGCCTATGTATCCCATTGCAAGGAATCAAACCAGCGTAGTTCAGGGGCAGAATGCAAAATAATACACAATGTAACGAAATAATCAAACCATAAGCAGTGCAAAACACACAAATACCATAAATGAATGGAGATGCAAATCAAACTACGTTTTATATAGAAACGACGTGGGCACAAGCCAAATGACGCCTAACACAAGTTAAGTGCCTACATCCTCAATACTGGCTTCAACGCAGCATGGATGCTTACACATAACAGAACCATGTTTCAACGTGAAAGGGGTGCAGGCGTGCAAAACTATGTTTTTCGTAGAAAGAGAAAGAGTACAAATAATTGGATGGTATGATATAAGTGAGGAATGATCTGTTGGGGAAAGATAATGATCTTAAATGCTGAATGCAACAAGACAAAGCACAATGCAATGAATGCAATGGACGAAGTGAATAAGGGGCGCAAGCCAAACCACGTCTTACCTAAAAAAGGAATGGACACAAAGCAGACCACGTCTAACGCAAAAAAGGTGCCAATACCCTCAATACTAGCCTCAGCGCAACATAGGTACTTACACATAACAGAACCATGTTTCAACAAGGGAAAGGTATGAGCACATGCCAAACTAAGCTTAACATGGAAAGAATGCAGGCAATAAAATGGTACGATGTAATGGATATAATGGATAGTGTAGTAGATGCATGCGATAGATGCTATATGCAATGTAATAGATGATAATGAAGAATAAATATGATGTAGCAGTTGGGAAGTGAAAGTACCTTACCCGGGGAATTGGCGATGACTCACCTCATGCTGCTGGGCATCTCTCTCTTCTTCTTGGTTCACCTTCACGCGCTTCCAAACCACAGGTACTACTTTTCTTCCTGGCCATGTTTGCAACTTTCCCTATTCTCTAACAGGAAGACAAACTAGATTGATTCAGTATCTAGAATTGAGGCGCATATAAGCTACCTCAACCTATGGGGCTGCCATACAGATTTCAAGCCAAGGATATACCCATGAGTATTTAAACCAGACTTTAGTCTCAAAAATTCTGAACCTTTACGTTCTAGGCCTCGGCCATTCGAACTCTAGTTTCCATCGTCTTAGTTGATCTCTTAGGAACTCATTACAAACACAGTCAGTTGGCTATACCAGACCGCTGGACGTCGTTCGGGCACGACAAACACCAAAGAAATTGCATCTTTAGAGGATTTAAGGTCTCTTAGACCTAGTGAGTGCACAAGACAGTGCGGGTGAGGTCACAAAACAATGCGGGGTGAATGAATGCACAAATTAGTGTTATGTAAGTGCACAAGACAGTGCGATATAAAGTGAATACACAAAACAGTGCGACGCAAGGTGCACAAAACAGTGCTATACAAAGTGAACGCACAAAACAATGCAATGCAAGGTGCACAAAACTGTGCGATACAAGGTGAATGCACACAACAGTGCGATGCAAGGTGAATGCACACAACAATGCAATGCTAGGTGCACAAAATAATACGATACAAAGTGCACAAAATAATGCGATGTAAGGTGCACAAAACAGTGCGATACAAGGCGAATACACAAAACAGTGCGATGTGGGTAAAATGCACAAGATAGTGCGATACAAGGTGCACAAAACCGTGCGATGTGGATACAAGGTGCACAAAACAATGCAATGCAATGTGAAAGATGTCTAGTATGCAGAGGAAAATGAGTAGTATATAGAGTAATGCATCATGTACCTTATGAAATAAGTGTAGGGCAACTTGCCATAACTCATTGAAATGTAATACAAAGGGAGGCAACTCGATAAAACTCTGTTAAGTGCAGAACAAAGTTAAAAGCAACAGCAACCAATTAGGCAATTCAAATCAACCAGGGTGTATAAGCATGCATGCACAATCCAAAGCACATGTATTAATCAGAGGGAAAATGGCAATCCCAAGAGAGTTTTGAAATGGTCGGAGACAACTTTCGAAAGCTAAATCATATCAGAATCATCATGGGGGTAAGCTACCCTAATCTAGGGGAAAGTGCTCGATAGACGGCTCTTAGCAGATTGAGAGAAAGGTTGGGTTCATGCCCCTTATTCAATTGATGACCTAATCAGATGCACTGAAAATTGTCCCTAGTGTCTAGTCATTGGCCACTGGTTGGGTTCGTGCCCCTTGTTCGAATGATGGTTCGATCAAATGTACTGAAAAGTGCCCCTAGTGTCCAGTCACTGGCCACCGTTTTCAACATTATGCCGGCACGTGTGATGGGGATCATCAGATCCTAAAACGGTTGCCAACCAATCAGACTCATGCTTCTCTTCTTTCCTGATGTGTTGAGAACTTACTCTAGTCCCCTCCGAAGCAATGACAGATTTCTCATATACACTTTGCAATGATCATGAACACGATGCCCTTTGTATGGGTACTCTCAGTTTGTTTATGAATTCCACACATGGACTTGTTTTTGAGTCTGGAGCAAACATTCATGTATGGAATTTTGACCATGCCACTATGTTGAACTTTAAGCGACAAACACACTATGGTGACTCGATGAAGAGCACTTTTGAGTGACAGATACGTTACGATGACTCGATGAAGAGCGCTTTTGAGTGACAGACACGTTATGGTGACTCGATGAATAACACAGACTGAAACAAACACCAGGCATGACACAACTAAATTCACAACTGGTCCAAAAGTAGAAAAAGACTCAAGGTGACTGATCATTCATAGTGCCCCTAGTATTACTCATGTTCCCTTTAGAACTCAATTTCGCAAAACTCGAGTTTCGATTCCTTTTTTTCTCAAGATAGAGATTCGACTGATAAGTTCAGGTATTGAAAATTGCTCCACTTGTTGATTCAACCTAATTCTTTCTTACCCAACGCAAGTATGATATGCACAAGAGTTGATGTGGCTCATGAATTGATAGGAAGCTGACGACATAAATCAGGCAAAATGATTGGGTCGAGACAAACAAGATAGATATGATTGAGACCGAACTTCAAGATAAAGTTACATACGTATCCCAAGATGGAAATCAGATCAACGTAGTTCATGGTTGAGGTTCACTCGGGTATTGACACTCTCCTTTTGCGCTCTAACTTTTGCCAAAGTCACCCCTTCGGGGTTTTTAACCTTGCGAGCTATATTTTTTGATTTCTTATTTTTCATGCTCTAACTTTTGCCTAGGTCACCCTTTCAGGTTTTCGGCCTAGCGAGCCTCTTAAGGATAGCATTACAACACTTGTGGTGAATTTGATCAATAGTCATCCTTGCCCTGGCACTAGAACTGGCTTCACCTTGATTTGAGCTTGGTTCTCCATTCTTTTATGCATGCCTTCTTCCTTTCTTTTCGCTCAATTTGAGCTTAATTCTTCTCGCAATATGGCACCTTCTTGTTCCCTTCCTCACAGTTGATTGGATGCCAATGGATGCCCCTGGCTTGATAGTTAACTTCTTTTCCTTTTCCCTTTTTTTTCCTTTTTTCCTTTCTTCTTTTTCTTCTTTCTTTTAGGTTTGTTTTATCCTTTTCTCTTTGAAATAATGAAAATGCCAGGGAAGAAATTCTATGATTTGTGAGGTCTAAAAGTCGCCTTGCACTTGTAGGTCTGAAAGCCGCCTTATGCTTGCCAAAATGATCGCCTAACAGCGAAGAGAATCCCCAGGACAATGTAGAATACCACGCACAATTCTGTACCTATCTTTGCAAGTTTTTGTAAAAGAAACAGCTTCAAATTTTTGAAATCATGAATGACTTTGTGCCAATAAGTCAGAATTCACTCAAACCAATCGGGGGATCCTCCTCAACACACAAGCTTATTAACAGAATCTCATTCAAAAAACAAACTCAAATCCTTTTTATATTTGTAAAAGGTCACACATGCATCACTATAGGCACAATAAAATGATCATAAACTTGACTCCCACTTTCTCATAAAGATGAAGACCTGAGGGTACACAAGAGCGACTTAAAGGAAAAGACTCAACTGACGCAACAACGCAACAAAAGACAAAGAAAAGAAAACTCACAACAACTATTTACAGGACACAACTCAAAACAAAATAAGCGTTTCTGAGACAAAATGGGTTTTTCTTCTTCAAGTCCATCTGTAGAATTTCAAAAACAACTTCAAGTAGCCTAGGTCTTAATTCAGTGATACACATCCACACCCAAAAGGATTTGATTTCCGACTTTCAAATCACAGATTGAGCCTCATAATTACGTTGTCCTCACACATCTTCTTGACTAAAACAATTGCTTTTTCACACCATGTCCCTAGTTCAGAAGGTCCTTTCCAAGTGCTTTCGACAATTCCCTTAGCTAAGACTGAGGTTCCTCATTCTAATCATCAGTGCTAGCATCTGTAGAGAGCCCACTGCTTCATCAAGCTTGGACTCACCAAGATTAAGTAAACTTTCCGTCTTTTCAAAGATTTTGTTCCTTTTGCTCATATCAAAATCAGAAGATTCAGGAATAAACATAATGGGTTTGGGCTCATTGGTAGGTATGATGTGTTGGCTAGGTTAATGGTTGGTTGTTGGCAAGCTGTAGGTGGGTTTTATGTTATGGAGTGGCAATATATTGCGGTCAGGGAGAGGGTTATTGATAGCTTTAGGGTTTTTGGGTGGGGTGATGACCTTCTTGTCAATCAAGTCTTGGATTTCATGGCGAAGGCAAAAATAACGGTCGGTGTCATGGCCGGTTTGTTGATGGAATGTACAATATTGGGTAGGGTCATGTTTAGGTGGGAGAGGGTTAGGGAGAGGTCGAGGATTGAGCGGTTTGAGATACTCTTTCTCCATCAGTACCTTCAATGCACGGGTTAGGCTCATATGGAGTTGGACGAAGGTTCGTTTTTGGAAGCATGGAGCTCTGGTTTTGGAAACACTGGCAAATGGGTTGGCGGGTGTTGGCTGAGTATTCATGGGCTTGGAACTAGAATCAAGATGGGTGTTTCTGGTAAAGCATCATTTTTCATGGCTTACCCCTGATTCAAAATGCTCCCAACCTGAGCGATAAAAGTGTCACCCATAATCTTTGCAACAACTGCGAGCACTTGCTGTTTATTCAACCCTTTGACCTTCAAAGTCTCAATAGCCCACCGAAGATGTGCATAGGGATCAATACTTGTCCCAGCATTGTTCTTGTAATGTGCTTCTGCTTGGCCAAGGGATTGGGTGGCTATATCAAAACGAGGCCCATTTGTTGTTGATCTATCATCATCAAACTTGAGATAGCTTCGGGTTGGCCCTTTTCAACAGCAGCTTGCCCCAAGATTAGGGAGCTTTTTGACGGGATCAAAACCCCAAATGTTAAATCTGCCACCGTTTCTTGAAGGTCTTCAATTATTCCCAACATCTCAGCAATAGTGGGTTTGGCCATTTGGCACTTTTGGCGTACCCAAACCGGATTGGGTGCATCCATCATGCACAAACCAGTACTTTCAACAATGACCATCTTTGGCTTGGGTAGATGGGATGGAGTGATATATATACTGGGGTTGAAGGTAGATGGCAATGCATGGATGAGGTTATGGTGAAGAAGAAGTACTTGGTTGTGGATGGGAAATGGGTTGGTTGTAACATTAGGTTCTTTAGATGGAGCTATCATTTGGTTGTCGATGAGATTCTAAACCTCATGACAAAGGCGGTAGCAACGATCAATGCCATGACCACGCTACTAATGATATGCACAGTATTTGGTGGGGTTATGTCTAGCAGGCAATGGGTCAGGAAGAGGTTGGAGATGAAGGGGTTTAAGATACCCTCTTTTTATCAGGACTTTTAGTGCACTGGTTAGGCTCATATAGAGGGAGTGAAAGTTCTGCCTTGAGCTTGGGTTGGGCCAACTGTTTGTGGGTTGGCATTGGCAAAAAGGTCGGCAATTTTGGTAGTGGCGACGGTATTGATTTTAGTGGATTCAAGAATAGTACTACTGCTAGCATTGGTACTCCCGGAAAACACCCTCCTTGTTGGTTGGCCTGTTCTAGGAATAATCCCCTTGTTAAATACACTCTCAATCTGCACCCCCAATTCATGCAAATTTTTGAAAGTGAACAGTGGAGCGACTATTAACTTTCATAACATATTAGGCTCAAGGTTCTGCACCACTATCAGCACTTGGTCCCTCTTAGAAGGTGGATCTGTCATTTGTGCGGCCTTTGCTCTCCACCTTGCAACAAATTCCATAAAAGGTTTTGCAAGATTCTGGTGGGTTGCTTTAATCTTTTGAGTGGTCATTTCAATTTGGGTATTATAAGAATACTGATTGACAAACGCCTCAGCCAAATCTTCCCAGTTCTGCTTCACTTTATCCTCCAACTTGGCATACCAAGTGGCTACTATACCCAATAGGGTTCTTCCATACAGTGAGAGTTTCTAAGGCTTAGTTAGACCCATCGGTTTTAGGACATCCAAGAAAAGAAAGATGTGTACCATAGGATCTCCAGACCCATCGAAACGGTCAATTTATGGTATTTTGAATCTGTCTGGGAGCCTTACGGCAGCCTCAGTGTACCCATCCTCAATGTCACAAATGGAGTTAAGTCCTTGTGTCTTTTTAAATTGCTTCTCAAGGTTAGCAATTTTTAACAAGGTTGGGTTGAGATCGTTAATATCAGGGGGATAAAGCCCCTCAATAAGCTACACCAGAGGTCTGAAAACTCGAGCTTGAGCCAACCCTTCTCTAGGATCTGGGCTGTGCAAATCTTCAGCTGGCAAAGGTGGGTCAAAGTTCGGCTGGGGCCCAGGACTGGATGTGTAGTAGATGCCCAGATGGGCATTGCATTTTAGCATTGGTCTCATCCTGTATAGCAATTCCCTGGTTTAGGTCCGTTATCATGGCCATAACTTCTTCTGGAGTCTAAGCCATCACGGGTCTGCTGAGTTGGCAATCGAGGAAATGGATGGGTGTAAGCTGAGAGCTGACTAACAAGGATTTTGACCCAGTTATACTTGATGTATCTGAACTGGATTAGTCTAGACGGGTTTGACTGGATTGGGCTTTTTTGAATGAGTCTTTTGGCATTGGATGGATCTTTTTTAAGTTGGCCTTTGGAGATTAGATGGACTGGGCCTTTGCTGAGTTTTTTTTGGGATTGGACGAACTATGATGGGTTAAGGCTTTCTAGGTCGGATTGGTCTTGGCCTTTGCTGAGTTGGATACTGCTCCTTCTTTGGCTCAGATAAACCTAGCATTAAAAACAAATGCCCCATCAGATCAGGATACCGGGTATGCTAGTCAAAAACAAAACAAGATATAATTTTTGGCCCTGGTTCTGGTTCTGATATTTTTCCACCATATCAAACACAAACCCCTGGATTTTGACCCAAATTATGATTCTAATATGACCCTCGAGTTTAAAAGGAATCGCCTCGAGATTAAGACTCTCCCAGGATTGCATTACACATTTCCAAAGATTTCACATTTTGCACAAAAGCATTCAAAACACCCCTGTGAGAGAATAAGCTTTCCCTGTCCTAGCTTTGGAGTGATCTACGGTGTTACTATTTCAAACAAGCGGTATCACATCGTCCTGCATATGGGAGAGTATCCTGTCCTAGTTTGGAATAGTCTCTATGCCTTTATTATATGCAGCTAGGCCAAATGGTCAAAGGGGTACCTCAGCAAGACTACCTAATATACCTCTCACACCTAACACCGACAAGTGAAAAGAGGATCAAACGGTATAGTGGTAGTCCAAATCCAAGGGTTGTGTTCCCAATTAACTCAAAAGATAGAAGCTATTGTGAATTGGCCAGCTCCTACCAATGTTACAGAAGTACGTAATTTTATGGGTTTAGCCGGTTTCTACTGAAGATTTGTTAAAGATTTCTCTAAGATTGCAGTGCCGCTTACCCAATTAACTCAAAAAGGTGTTCCATTTGAGTGGACAGAATAGAGGAAGTCTGCTTTCAAAGAATCAAAGACAAGGCTCACCACGGCACGAGTCCTCGCCTTACCATCAGGTACAGAAAAGTTTGTTATTTATAGTGATACTTCTTATAAGGGTTTGGGGTATGTACTTATGCAAAATGGAAAGGTAATTGTGTATGCATCTCGACAATTGAAGCCACATGAAAAGAATTACCCTACGCATGATTTGGAATTAGCTGCTGTGGTATTTGCATTAAAGATATGGCGACATTATCTTTATGGAGCAACATGTGAAGTCTACACCAACCACAAGAGCCTCAACTATTTCTTTACTCAAAAGGACCTTAATATGCGACAAAATTATGACTTGCACATTCGTTATCATCCCAGCAAAGCCAACACGGTAGCGGATGCTCTTAGTAGAAAGTCAACGAGAAACTTAGCATGTTTGCTTACGGAGCGGAGTGAACTATTCCTTGACTTGGAAAGAATGGAGGTGGAAATTGTGCTACATGAACGAGACGGAATGTTGGCCGCAATGAACGCACAACCAGCTATTATTGAGGAAATTAAACAAAGGCAATTGGAGGATAAATTCCTCAAGAACGTACATGATGAGATGGAAGCAAAACTGAGAACGGGATTTTTTTTGGAAGCTCAAGTGTTGAAATTCAAGGGAAGATTGTGTGTTCCTAACGTCCCCGAAATTAAAGGAATAGTTTTGGAAAAAGCTCACAAGTCTAGATTTGCTATGCATCTCGGAAATACCAAAATGTACCGTGGCTTGACTTTTCGTGCTCCTTTCGGGTATGATTAGCCGCACAGTTCGGACTCCCGTGGTTCTGAATCTGATTTCACAAGTGCGATGTGAAATAGAAAAACACAATAGAGTCCAAATCCGGTAATTCTTTTGGAAAATCGATTTTGAATCAAAATGCCAAAAATGGACTGGTTTGCCAAATACAAGGTCGCCACCTAAATGTTTTATTTTGGAAAATTTTGGAAACCCGGGACTCGTGCCAAAGGCCACTTATCCGTCATCACCAAAGTTGTCTCGGCTCAGGAACTTAGGTACAAGAGGGGAAGGTCATGAATTAAGCACCCCTGCTCGCCCCGATCAAAGATCGGCTTCTACTAATCAATATGTGATTCTTATTTACATTATATGCTCTTGTTCCGATTTATTAGACTAACTTACTATGTGACGCGCACAAGTATAGACTAATTTGCAAAAGTTGGAACATTTGATTTCATGTTTTGTTTGAAAGTTGTTTCGAATATGTACCACTCGAAAAAGTGGTATCATATGTACATTACTCAAATTATCCCAATTTAAGCAATTAGTCTTCATCCACAGGCATTCATACAATTTATCACTTAAGCAATTAGCCTCATGGTAATCATGCTCGACATGGTAACAATCATACTTATGCAAGATGCTAAAGTAATAAAAGCTTAACCCAATTCCCAAGGCAAGCAAAAAGAGAAACTAGTTAGAAAAATGCATGATCCTAACTAATGCAAAATATGCCTAATGCAATACATGCAAAAATGCAATTAATAGGCTCGGCCACTAATTATGACATGTGAATCGATTTGATAGCATATGGTTTAAACACGTATTCAGCGAAGTAATAAATGACAATATTTCTTAGAATGATGAACCGAGTCTCGATTCATGTAAGACAAATGGATGCAAACATGGAAAATGCTAAAAGAAACATGATGCTCTAAACTACCCATCATAAGCAAGTAAATAAAAGGGAGAAAGACATGAGGTTGGAAGGCATACACATTATTACAAGTTTGCCCTCGCGCATGAGGGTCCAAATGAATGAACTAGCTAATTACTATGAATTACCTAACTATTACAAATCAAATGAAATAAATTAACTACACTAGCTAATTATTACAAATTGGCCCTCACACAAAAGGGTCCGAATAAATGAATTAGCTAAGATACTTAACTAATTATTACAACGCTGCATTTAAGCTAACTATTCTAGCTAATTAAATAATTACAACACAAAATTAAATCAACTAGCTACTCTAACTAAGTATTTAATTACAAGTTGTACAACATTAACAAATGTAACGGGTCCCCGAGGAGCAAAGAAATGGCTTATGCATGCACATGAATTTCTCCCCCGAAAATGCCTTTGCACTGTTTTTACACTACAGCCTCCGCTCTGCTCTATGAAGAAAGTGGCATTGCCTGGCTGAAAAAGGTGGCCGGCAGGCCAGAAGTGGTAGTCGACCGCCCACTAATAGTGGCCTGCTGTTGCCCGACTTTTTGTGCTCCTTTCGAAAGGCGAATAGCCCTACAGTTCGAACTCCCGTGTGTGGTTCCGAATCTGATTTCACAAGTACAATGTGAAATAATGAAAACACAAAAGGAGTCCAAATCCGACAATTCTTTTTGGAAAATCAATGTTTGAATCAAATGTCCAAAAATAGACTGCTTTGCTAGATTACAGAGTCGCCACCTAAATATTTGGGAAACTTAGGAAACTTGAGATTCGTGCCAAATGCCATTAGTTTGTCATCACCAAAGTGTCTCGGCTCGGAAACTTAGGTACGAGAGGGGAAGGTCATAAATTGAGCACCCCACTCACCCTATCAAACATCAACCTCTACTAATCATGATGTGTTTTTTTATTTACATTATATGCTCCTGTTCTAATTTATTAGCTATTTTACTACGTGATGCGCACACAAGGTATAGACTAGTTTGCAAGAATTGGAACACTTGATCTCATGTTTTGTTTCGAAATTGTTTTGTGATTTTGCCACTTGAAAAGGTGGGCTAAAATGGACATTTAATTAAGCCATCCCAATTCAAGCAACTAGCCCTCATCCATAGACATTCAAACAATTATATCATTTAAGCACTTAGCCTCATGGTATTTATGCTTTGGATATGGCAACACAAACATCAGATGCAAGATGCTAAAGTAATAAAAAAAAAAAAAAACTCACCTAGTACTAAAAGCCAAAACAAAGCAAAATAATTAGAAAAATATGCATGCTCCTAAATAATGCAATATGACTAATGCAACGCACACATTATGTATTTTTGTAGGCTTGGCTATAAGCGTGGCATATGATTGTATTCAAGACATGTGAGAGAGCACGTATTTAAGTAAATGAATTTGAACAATTTGATATTGGGTTAGCGTGATGAGCCGAACCTTGGATGCATGCAAGACAATTGATGCAAAAGCATAAGAATACTAATGAAATGTGATGCCCTATACTAACCATCATAAGAAAGTAAGTAAAAGGGAGAAAGACGTGGGGTTGGAAGACATACAACTTATTACAACATTGCCCTCGTGCAAGAGGGTGCGAATCAAAGTCCAAAAGTCCGAATTTAACTAATTATTACAAAACCGAATGAATAAATAAACGAGGCTAATTAACTAGCTAACTATGCTATTACAACAAGAATAACTACGATAGGTAAACTAGCTCTCTAAGCTAAGTAATTACAACAATTCACAAAGAGACAATAATAATTATTACAACACTTAATAATTAACGAGACTAATTACAACAAACAATATTAAATTAATTACAACAACAATCATAATGTAAGCAAGGATGCACGAGAATTGCATGCATGCACATGCACAATGTGCAAGAGCAGCTCTGTCTGCCCCAGGCCTACTCTGTTTCACCTCAGCCACTGTCCTCTGTTTTCTACAAAAATACACTGCTGACTAAACATTAAGGGCCGGCCGGGCCTAAAGAAGGCCGGTCGTGCCTCAATTTTGTGCAAAACTCTATTTTGTGTTCTGGAGTGAAAACAGTGCAGACAGAGTTGTTCAAGCTCTGTTTGTCCCTTTGTTTCTTCTCTGTCATGGAAAAGCCTCGAGAGAAGGTTAGAATTGCTTCCAAAGACATCAATGAGCAAATTGATTGCTTGATGATTTCGGATACAATTTTGGACAAAAATCAATGAATGTAGTGAATATGACCATTCCTCCCTCTTGTCATAGAGTGAACTCAAAGAAGGAGGTAGAGACGCATCAAGAATCCTCAAAACACCATGAATTAGCGCATGATCACTCTTGACTCGATAAACTTGGCATAACGTCCAGCCAAGCCTAAGCAAGATGACTCGTTTTCTTTATGTGTGTTAGTTGCCTTTAAACCAATTCTTTTAGTCATTTCCATTCTTTAGTCCATTTGTCCAAAGTGATGATAAAGTCCTCTAAAAGGAGAGAAGCGTCAAACAAGAAGTAATTTTCAACATGAAAGAGAGATTACGCCGTTGACAATGAATCTCTGTACAGACTAAGCCATTAAGCGTGAATCTCTAGTTCATGTGTTAAATAACCATCAACCGATCGAAACAACTCTTAAATGAAAGAAAGGAGTCACAAGCTGATTCTTAAAATGAGGTTATTACCATGAAAATTAGACAAAGAAAGGCTAAGAACAACAAAATACAAGCTATGTACAATGCAAATCAAAGAAAAATAGACCTCGTCGTGTTTCATATCAGAACGAAGTGAATAAACAGGCACGCCTGGCGTGAAAAGCATAAAGAAAGCACAAACTAACCTACGTCTAATGTAGAAAGGATGTAAGAAAATGCAGACCTAACTACGCCTCACGTAGGAAGGGGGAAGGGCGACATAACCATCGAGCGCACCTGAGGTCTCAACTGAGATCCTAACGTGTCACATGCGATAGGAGGAAGGGCATTGTGAACAAACAAGCACACCTGATGTTTTTAACCAAGGTAAACAATCCTCACGCGTCATGTGTGAGAGGAGGAAAGGTGGTGTGAACGAATAGGTGCACCTGCTATTTTTAACCGAGGTAAACAATCCTCACGTGTCATATGCGAGAAAAGGAAAGGTGGTGTGTGTAGCTCGAATTTCTTCGCGCCCCCTTTCGGAGAGCTCGAATTGGTCCTACAGTTCGGACTCCTATCACGGTTCTGAATCTAATCTCACAAAGTGCAATGTGAGACTGATAAACACCAAAGAGTCCAATCTGGCAAATCATTTTGGAAAATTGATTTTGAATCAAATAATGCCAAAACTAAACTGCTTTGCCAAATTACAGAGTCGCCACCTAAATGTTTTATTTTTGGGAAATTTAGGAAACCCTGCTTGTGCCAAAGGACACATGTCCGTCATCACCAAAGTTGCCTCGGCTTGGGAACTTGGGTACAAGAGGGGAAGGTCCTGAAATGAACACCCCCGCTCGCCCGATCAAAGATCGGCCTCTAATAAACGTGATGTGTTGTTTGATAAACACATGTGTTCTTATTCCAGTTATTTAGCTAACCTTACTATGTGACACACACATACAAGTATAGACTAAAATTGTAAGGCTTGGAATGAATTCAACTCATGTTTGCTTTCGAAAATGGTTTAAATTTGCCACCCTCAAGTGGGCTTAAAACATGATTTGCCACTTCGCAAAGTGGGCTTAAAACTCACAATCATCAAATTGTTCCAATTCAAACAACCAAGCCTTCATCCACAGGCATTCATGTAGTTTAGCAAGTAAGCACAGAGCCTCAGGGCAAGCAAGCGAAACATGGCATCACTCACACTCATGCAAGTATGCTAAAGCGTAAAAGCTTACCGAGTACTCCAAGCCAAAACAAAAGCTAGTTAGAAACAATGCATGATCCTAACTATGCTAGATGCCTAATGCAACACATGCAATAATGCAACTAAATAGGCTCAGCTACCTAATCATGGTATTTGCAACACTTTGATAGCATGCTTTGAAAACACGCATTCAAAGAAGTGTATTGAAATAACGATGCAATTTGAATGATGCACTGAGCCTCAGTGCATGCAAGACAAATGAATGATGCAAACATGCAAGCATAAGGCATGCTAATTGAAACATGTCCATAATCTAACCATTGAAAGCAGATAAATAAAAGGGAGAAAGAAGTGGGGTTTGAAGACATGCATACACACACGCACGCTTATTACAACATTACACCCTCGCAAAGGAGGGTCCGAATGAATAAGCTAAGCTAGCTATGCTAATTAAGCTAACTATTACAAAACGAATTAATTAACTATACTAGTTAACTAATTATTACAACACAATTGAATAACTAGCCATACTAAGCTAATTAAAATATTACAAAATGAATTGAATAATTAACTACGTAACTAACTAGTAAAGCGATTTAAACGGCCTCGAGGGACGAGGGATGCATGCATGCTCGGTTGCTCCACCCGAAAATGCCCTTACCTTGCCATCGGATGCCTCTATTTGCACTCATTTGATCTCTAAAAATTGCACCAACTTCCAGATTGCCTCTGCTCCAACACAAGAACACACTTGCACAAAAAATCACTGTTGGCCGGTCGGCCACAAAAAGTGGCTGTCGGCCACCCCCATTTCTGGACTTCTGCTTTTGCTGTCGGCCACCCCCATTTCGGCACTCTGTGCAGTCGATCGGCAAAAAGTTCCTGCAGAACCTGTTTGACAGCAGCAGAGGACAGAGCTTTGCATGGCAATACAATTCAAGCCATATATGCACCAATCATGTCCCTTATCATGTTAGTGACTCAAAGGGACATGCTCCTTGGTTCTCGAACCATCAATCGCGCATTTCCATGCGTGATGGCCCAAGGGACCAAGTGTGCACATTTTGATGTCAAATGCAATGCAAACCAACAAACCAAAGGGGCCCAATTCCTATCACTAGATCAAGGAACAAGGCATGCATGCATGATGCAATGCAACCTAGGCATATGAACTAGCATGCAACATGGACAATGCAATGTATACATGCAAGCATGCAAGCAAACGTGCAAGGTAAGTATGCAAACAAGCATAGGATGGACTTGAACATGATTTAGGCAGCCTTAAATAGACCTAAAATAGTGGCCAAGATGCTGTGAAGTGAGGACTAAACACACATACACACATGCACATGTTAAAGGGCTAACACTCAAGCACAAAAGGGGGAACTCTCAAGCACACTTAAAAGAGGCATAACATGGACTAATGGCATGCAAGGTAAGCATTGAAAATCATGTTACAAAAGGTGCTAAGCCAATTAAACAAGATAAACAAGGCATGCAAACAAAGCCAAAACCCAAGACAAGCCAAGAGGCTTAAACCGAGACTAAGTCCACCAAGCCTCACAAGGCTAAGAGGACTTAAAACAAGTCTAAGGCAGGCCTAGACAACACCCAAGGGACACCTAGATGACATCTAAGTGGCTCAAATTCAAAGGGTATGCACAATGGTCAAAACATGGAGCATGCAAGACAAGCTTTCAAAACTTCAAAGAGGCATCCAAGGCAAGCATACAAGCATGTTAAAGGGACTGAAATAACATGGCAAATGGTCCCAACCCACTAAATTAAGGCAAGGATGCATGCTATACATTCACACACTTAAGGCCAACAAACCAAAAATGCAAAGGGGCTATACTAAGCATGCCAAAGTCAACCCAAACAACTAAGGACAGACCTCAAACATAGCAAAATAAGCACAAAAGCTTCACAAAGCCAAGCCTAAAACATGCTAGAACAACGGTTTACAACCTAAGGCATGTTAAGGAAACAAAATGACATTACAAGGCATGTATGCTAAGCAAGCATGGTGTACCAAAACCAACATACAACAATGCTATTTCATGGCAAAATAAGCATAAATAACAGCCAAGGCATGGTCCACATGAGGCTTAGCTAGGTGCTCATTAAAGAGGCAGAAATGGCCCTTTTCAAGGACAATAAGGAGAGGGGGTGGCCCTCTCCTTCTTGGGACTTCAAGGCACCATCCTTACCACTGAAATCCCTCAAGATTTCAGTGGTGAGGAGGCCCAAACACCAAAGTCCCGGAGCTCACTCAAAATAGCACAAAATGGAGCCCCTCAAGGCTTAAGAGGGGTCAAACACCTCCAAACCACAAAACACTCTAAACAAAATATTTAGAGGGCCCAAAAACAGAACTTTTTTATATTATGCACTAAGCTCAAAAACAGTTCTAAGATAGGAAAAAATAGTATGCAAGAATGGGGTAAAAAGGAGCAAGTTTCTTACCCTTGTAGAACCTCTTCAACAATGGTGGACCAGCTGCTCCCTTGAGCTTAAAACCACCCAAGAACCTCAAGAACAGACCTTTGGTCCTTCAAAAACTAAGAAAAGGTGTAACACTATGTGTTTGTGTGCAATAGTGAGCCTAAACACACACAAATACAAGAGAATGAGAGATATAGATATAGGATAGATACAAAATCCTAAACCTAGAACCAGAGCTCCCTCTGAACTTTTCTAACAAATCTCCAACCCTAAAGCTAAGAGAGGAGGGCTCCTCTTATAGAGAAGCCAATCTTGTAAAGCTTACTCAAGAAGCTAACAAGGAAGGCCATCCATCCATACACGTGTATGGAGGGGAACAAAATGCCATACAGCTGTATTAAAATATCTGCAAAAGCAGATGAACAGTAGTCGGCTGCTCAAAATTGCCATTTTGACAAAATGGACTGCCGACCGGCAACAAAGAATGCCGACCGGCAATATCCATTGCCGATGGCAACAAAACATCAGCCGGTGGCCTTTAGCCATGGCCGATGATGTGTGGGGATGCCTCACAAGGCATTTCCTGCCCCTCCAAGGCAAAACACAAGTGTTTGGTGCAAAACCAGACACAAAACAGTCGAGTTCGGAGATCCTGGGGCAAGGCGCGTAGCCGAGACCTCCGGGAACTCCAAACGAACACAAACATGGATGATCACCGGGTGTTCAAATGGTGACGTCCAAGTCTTGAGGACGGTCAAAAATGGGGTGTCTACACCGGGCATTGAAATAGCCAACTAGGCCTCGATAACGGCAGGGGCAGTTTCGGCCTTTCCTCACGACTTACGTGTTTAAAACAAATCCAAACCCTATTTCCTCACACCTTCTTGCCCGAAATCACTTCATCTCTCTCTCTAGATTTTCTCTTTTCCTTGCGTTTATCAACAAACCTTGCCACTTTTTCTTTGAAACCCTTCCTCTTCTCTACATTTTGAACCAATTGGATTTTGATTCGGCCAAGTTTTTGGGTTTCTCATTGTTTTTACTTTGCTTCTCACGAGTTTTTTGGGTTTGAGGGGACTTACTCTCGTGTTTTCACTTTCCCCTCTCATTTTCTCTCTCCTAGGGTTTAGCCCTTTACATTTTCTTACTTTCTCTTCATTTCCTCCATTCTTCTCCATGGCTAGTGATGAAGTTCCCATTTTGGACCCCGCCATCGGTATTAGGGCTACCCTAGGCACAGACATGGAGGTCGAGGATGCTCCCGCGTTGCCTCCCCTCATTGATAGGCCATTTGATTTGGCCACATACCGACCACGCACATAGGCTCCACCCCCAAGTGGAATTTTGAGATTTGAGGGCCTCATCCCCAGGATAGACGAGGATATTTTGCTACGAGAGCCCACAAAGCACTTGTCTGCGATGCCTCCATGATAAGTAACTTCCCTTTGTTTTGATCCATTGTTGAATCTCATAAGTAGACCACTAGTTAAATGCCATTATATTTCCCATTTGCAGGTGATAACCAGGAGGATTGGCGGCTACGGATCCATATCCGGCCTTCGATGCTGGTATGAGAGATTGCCTGCGAAGGTCCACGTACTAGTTGACGCAGCTGGCTTTGGACCCTTCTGCTCAGGGCTTATATAGATGAGAGCTGAGTCACTGTTGTACGGGGCCCTGGTCGAGAGATGGTAGGACACCACAGACTCATTCTACTTGTCATCGATCGGGGAGATGACCCTGACCCCGTATGACTTTGCGATGCTCACCGGCATGTGGGTTGGAGTTGGCAGTCCGATCCCATGTGATCCTGACATGACACAGTGGAGAGCCGCACAGCGTCAGCTTCTTGGAGTGATCCCAAACACTACCAGCCACAAGATGGTGAGGTACAACTGGTTCTTCAAGTATTTCTCTGACTTTTAGCCCACCACACTAGATGAGGTCACCCAGTACACCCCGCGGCTTCCTTATGTATCTCCTCAGTACTACCCTGTTTGCGAATAGGGAAAATGCCGTGGGGTTATATCTTCTGGGGGCACTAGTGCACCTCCCTCAGGTGGCAGAGTATGATTAGGGTGGCGCTGGTTTGGCCACCCTATACTGCTATATGAGCTCTATCTCCTGCCGCAAGGCAGATTCACTTGGCAACCATTGGAGAGTCTGGGAGGTATGCCTTACACTTATTTTTTCTATTCATTCTGCATTTTCTGCTCATTTACTTCATCCATCTTTTTCTGTTTGTAGCTATGGGTTTACACATACTTCACCTCTCTGGATCCAGTCCCGGTGAGGCCGATAGAGTTATCAGTACCCTGCTCATGGTACTATAACTCTCGATTTGAGCACCGCTACTGTGTAGACTGAGATTTCCCTTATTTTTGCCGCTTCTTTGACACGATCATGGCGAACCAAGTAACAAAATACCAACCTTTAACTATTACATACTGTAAACAGGCTGCACTATTTCCCACACTACACGGTCATTCTCATGCTGTTGATTTCTCACACTGTACTGATCTCTAACACTGTATTGATTTCTCACACTGCACTGATTTCTCACATTGCACTAACATCTGACACTGCCCTGCATTCTCATACTGCACTAATTTCTGACACTGCACTGATTTCATAAGTTAATTAGCATCCTTGGACGGGCATTGCCCAGGTGTCGAAGATGACCTACGCCGCTGCATGGCATGCCTCCACCATGCGGATTATATTCGAGGGTCCCTTTGGACCGGCGTACTATCTGGAAGAGAGGTTCATCTGCCAGACACGGAGCGTCGCTGATCCCGAAATCTCACATCCCCCTCTTCCGATCATGAGGGTAGTTGATAAGCTATAGAACGGTCCTCAGATCGACCTCCTGATGTTAGGCGAGGACGGTGATCATCATCATGAGCTTGGCGACTTCACTACCTTTTTACACACCCGACTGATAGCGCCTCTTACCCCAGGCGTGGCTCGAGCTGTGCCGGAGGTTGCTGCTACTACTGATGTGGCTGGTGATGCGCCTATTGGAGGTGCCCCTACTGTTGCTCCCATTCCTGGATTTCCTGTGATCCCCACTGAGATCATATACATTCGTCCAGATGGAAGGATCTAGTAGATCCCATTTGAGCTCATCGAGGAGAGGGACTGCAGGCTAGTGTTTGCTCCTGGCATCGAGCAGGTATACATTCCTTTATGCTCCTACTTACTGCACTTTATTTTGTTTTTTACCATTTTTGTTCATTATTCTCTATTCCTTCTGTCCACCTTTCTCAGATTCTGTTCCTTTTGTAGGTACCCCGGGCATATGCTGATGACCTCCTTCGTACGATCGACCGACTGTTCCTCATAGTACGAAGGAGACAAACCACCTTAGTCACCCATGGGATCGAGGTACATTTTATCTGTAGCTTACTGTTGTTGCCATATTGTACACTCTTGTTAATTCATATTGATACATGTCCTGTTTTCAACTTGAGTCAGTGCCTGCAGGACCTTCCGCAGCCAGTAGACAGAGATGGGGCCTAGTGAGGGGTCAAGGGGGAGCCAATCGAGGCAGCGCTCACCTTCTGAGGAGTTTTTTGATGGGTCTACGACCCCTGAGGACAAGGGAGAGGAGGTTAACCTGCAGTCCAGCGGTCCTAGTGACAACAGTGATGGACCTCCTCTGCAGTCAAGGAGAAAGAGAGCGAGAATAGGCTATTGATGAGAGCGACGATTTCATTTTAGTTTTTTTGTTTTTGTTTTTTCTTTGTAGTTAAAGACTAGCTTCAGGTAGATCCTTTTGTTTTATGTGAAAGATTTTCTTTTGTTTTATTGCTCTGTAAAACAATGATCGAGATTGGACCCGCCAGTTATAAAAGACAAGTTTTTGTTGAATGATTTCCTTGCACAATGTGATGAATGGCGTTTGTATATGATGAATGGCATAATCCTTGCATGATAACTTTACATAAGACTTGCTCTTGCATTCATTTGAATCGGATAACTACCCATAACCAGACAAAATTGTGAAATACAACTCGATAATAGGAAAACAAAACAAAAACACCTTAAAAATATCAAAAAACACTTGGTACAAACAAAACAAGGCTCAAAATACAACTGCGGTATGTCAAGGCAAAGGTTGGCCTTTCCTGCAACTACACTGCTCTGAGCCATCATTTAGACCCGGCCGGGCCTAAATATGCACAGCCGGGCTTCACTGAGGCACGGCCGGGCCTCAATGTGAGGTCCGTCAGTGCTGCCTAGCTGTCATGCACTGCTCCTTCTCATCTTCTATAAATAATGCTCCCATGCTGTTTTTCTAGCAGAATAACAAGTTGCTCTCAAGATGGAGACAATGTGCAACAATAGGCTCTGAGACTAGATAACCATTTTGGATGGCTCAAAAGTGGTGAATTTTCGCGGTTTTGGCCTAAATGCCATTTTTCCTCTGAGTTGCACTTCTCTTTACTTTCTATTCATTTGTGTCACTGATCGATGTTAGAACCCGATCACGCATGTGTTTCAATTCGGATCTCAAGAGGTATGTCCGACACTCAAGGAATTTCAAGCTTTGATGGAGTCCCAGCACGACGAAGTAATCATATCGCAGCCTCGTTTTGGCCATACCCAAGCTTTGGGATGGATGTGTGGGTTAACATTACATGAAGCTCAGTCTTTGGTACATAATAGGGAGCTGGATATCCCTAGTTTAGTTCATCGATTTTCCGTTGTTGGAGACAGGAGTGACCTTCTTTGGCGAGGTCACTGGCAACATGCTCTCTGTTTATGCCTTCTTGCACAATTCCTCATTGCCCCTAGTTTCGGCGAAGTTAGCATCTGATTGATCGAAATAGCTCAACGTCGGCAAGAGGGTAAGAGTTGCATGGGTTTGGTACTGGCCGAAACCTTGATGGGTTTAGATGCCTTCCACAGAGGAGAGACCAACCGGCTGGCAAGGAGTCCCTTGCTTCTCCAGGTATTATTTTCCATCCTTCTAATTTATGATTCTTACATCACTCAACACTCATTCTCTGTTTTTCTCTTAAAGCGCCTTTCCTTACTTTTCTCTCATCATACACCTCTCTATTCTTTAATCTCTCTTATTTTTCATCCCTCCCTAGGTATGGCTTATGGATAAGCTGCAAGTAGCTGCTCCTTGTCTCGAGTATTCTGCCCGAGCTTACTTCTTTCGTCAATGGCTAGTGGATTTCCCCTCAAAAGGTTTATGGTCTAATTGGATGTACAGCCGGTCCACAGCCGACATAACTTGGCATTGCCCTTGGCTTAATTTGGCAGAGGTGAGCTACAACATGTCCCGACAGTAGGGTGTAGAGTTGATTTGCCTCACACATTGCGTATTCTATTTTCCTCTCTAGTTCCAACGTCAATTCGGGCATGATCAGATACGACTAGATGAGGGGGTGGAATATACAGCTTCATTTCCAGTTCACGCCTCTCACCTACCCTAGTATCTTGCAGCCTAGAGGACGAGAGAAATTCTGGCCCCTGCCATTAGTTTCAGTTACTCCTTGTCTAAGAAGTTTTTGGCTTGGCTTGAAGAAGAGGCCGAGGTTGGGCCATCTTTGGTATAGAGCCACCTGACTTAGCTGTGCCCCTAGTTTTACGGTTTTGATCTTTTCTTTTCAAGCTTAAGATGTAAAAGCAACTTTGATCTAAATCAAAGAGTTTGGAGAATGTACTTGTGTTGAAATCAATAAAATTAAAGTTGCGAGTACTGAAAATTTTCCTTTTGGTCCCAAAAATGGTCCAAGTTGTAAAAGGGTAAAACTTTGAACAAAATCAACTTTTATTAAAACTTTTCAAAACAATTTTCGGAAACAATCATCACCTGACATGCACAGAGTCGATCCTCAAGATGTACAATCCCAAATCAAAAGAAATTGTAACTTCCCTTGCCTGCATATCATTGCCGCTATTCTGTACTTAGCTTTTCTGCCCGAAATACGGAGCACAACCAAACTAATAGATGATGAACAAGGATGACCTCATCAAGAAAACGGATAGGATAGTTGAACTGGAGATAGTTACGGTCAAACTTCAGGATGAAATTGCCTACGTATCCCAAAAATAGGAATCAGGCCTTATGTAGTTCGGTTCAGGTTCACTCGAGTATTAACTCTCTCCTTTTACGCTCTAACTTTTGCCAAAGTCGCCCTTTAGGTTTTTCAACCTTGCGAGCTCAGTTTTTCTTTATTTCTAATTTTTCATGCTCTAACTTTTGCCTAGGTCACCTTTCGGGTTTTCGGCCTAGCGAGCCTCTCAAGGGTAATATTTCTTCAACTTGTCCATGTTGATTGGTTGCGAGAACTCCAGGCCATTCAAGTCCATAAGAATAACCGCCCCTCCTGACCAGATTGACTTGATGATGTAAGGACCAGTCCAGTTAGGTTTAAACTTGCCCCTAGGGTCATAAATGGGAGCTCGGTTGTCTTTCAATACCATGTCCCCTTCTTGAAGATTCCTGGACTTCACTTTCTTGTTAAAAGCCCTGGCAATCCGACGTTGGTAGCCCTGGACATGATACAATGCCCTTAGTCTTCTCTCATCAAACAACATCAACTCCTCAAATCTACTTTGCAGCCAATCTACCTCTACTATTTGACAGTCGGCCATAATTCGTAGCAAGGGCACTTCAATATTGATTGGCAAAATAGCCTCCATCCCATAGACAAGATAATAAGGGGTCGCCCCTGTAGATGTTCGGATTGAGGTTCTGTAGCCCCAGAGCGCAAATGGCAATTTATCTAACCAGTCATGTAGGTTTCCACCATCTTCTGCAGAATTCTCTTGATATTTTTGTTTGCAGCTTTGACAGCTCCATTGGTCTGCAGCTTGTAGGTTGATGACTTATGGAAAGCCACGTTATATTTCTCAAGCAAGTCTATCATCTCTTTCTTGAAGTGTGACCCATTATAAGAGATAATCTCATTAGGCACCCCATACCGACATATGATGTTGTTTTTGATGAACTTAGCCACATGTGATGCTTTCAGCACGGAGTAGGACTGGGCCTTCACCCATTTTGTGAATTTATCGATTGCTACCAGAATGAATTCATGCCCGTTTGACCCTTTCAGTGTAACTAAGCCGATAACATCTATCCCCCAAACAGAGAATGGCCATGGTGAAGTCATGTTGTAAAGTTTCAACGACAAAATGTTCATGCGATTGGCATGAATCTGGCACTTGTGGCATTGCCGAACAAAACCAATGCAATCCTCTTCCATGGTTGACCAGTAGTAGCCTTGTCTAAGGATTTTTTGGGCAAGCATCACATCGTTCATGTGGGCTTCACACTCTCCTCCGTGGATGGCCTCCATAAGGCGCCTTGATTCTTCTTCCTCAACACATAGCTTGTGCATTCTCAGATGGCCTCTTTTTTATAGTTTGCCTCCACAGATAATGAATTGAATGGCCAGACGTTGTATTCCCCTTTTGTCCTTGGCATTCGCTCCTGGCGGATACACCTCCCTTTCCAGGAAAATCCAAATATCAAACTACCAGGGGTTATTGTCTGAAGCCTCATCTATTGTGGCAATGGTTTCATAGGTCAGCGTGTACTTTTGTTCAATAATGATCGGATGCATCCTGACTCCCAATGGAATGTCTACCATGGAAGATAGAGTTGCTAGTGCATCAACGAATCGGTTGTTCTCTCTTAGCAAATGGGTAAACGTTAACTTTTCAAACCTTAAAATTAGCATATCCAAGACCTGATGGTAAACCTTCATTTTCTCTTCTTTAACCCACCAATCTCCATTGGCTTGAGACACAACTAAGTTCGAATCCCCGATGACGTCCAACCTTTTTGCCCCTAGTTCTAGGGCGGCTTGTAAACCAGCAATACATGCCCCATATTCTGCTTTGTTGTTGGATACTTTGAACCAGAGTTTGAAGGCTAAGGGTATATGGGAATCATCAGGTGCTATCAACAACACACCGATCCCATAACCGTACTGATTGGCTGCTCCATCAAAGTACATCGTCCATGTTTTCTCCTCTATTTGCAAAATATTTTTATCTGGGAAAAGGTACTCCACCGCTTCATCCCCCTCTACTGGGTCATCTGCCAAGAATTCCGCTACAGCTCTCCCTTTAACAGACTTGCGTGTAACACATGTAAGATCAAATTCAGAGAGAAGAAACAACCAACGGGCTAGCCTACCCGTAAGCGTTGGTTTCTCAAAGAGATATTTGATGGGATCTAATCTCGAAACCAGGATTACGGAGTGAGCTAACAGGTAGTGCCTCAACTTTCAGGTAGCTCATACCAAGGCTAGACAAGATTTTTCAAGGGGAGTGTAACGGGTCCCGTAATCCAACATTTTCTTACTCAAGTGGTAAACGGCTTTCTCCACCTTGGCCTCCGACTCCTGAGCTAACATATGCCCCATAGTTGAGTTCGTCACTGATAGGTACAAAATCAGCGGTTTTCCCGATTCTGGCGATGATAACACAAACGGATTCTGCAGGTACTGCATGGCCTGTTCAAAAGTGAACTGACAGCAATCATTCCATTGGAACTTCTTTCCTTTCTTCAAGAGACCAAATAGTGGTTCACAAGTCAAGTTTAGTTTTGAAATAATTCACCTTCTGAATTGCACTTTACCTAGAAAGCTGTGCACCTCCTTTTCAATCCTTGATGGTGGCATTTCTAAGATGGCTTTGATTTTGGAAGGATCTACCTCAATTCCTCTCTGTGTGATTAAATATTTTTCCTGTTGTTACACCGAAAGTGCATTTTTGTGGGTTCAACCTCAATCTATACTCTCTGATCTACTGAAAGAATTTCTCCAAGGTAGTGTAGTGGCCCTCTCGATCTTTGGACATGACAATCATATCGTCCACGTACACCTTAATCTCTTTGTGGATCATGTCATGCAGAACGGTAGTTGTAGCCCTTTGATAAGTGACCCTAGCATTCTTCAACCCAAATGACATGACTCGGTAGCAATAGGTGCCCCACGGAGTAGTAAAAACGGTCTTCTCCCTATCCTCGGGTGCTATCAGAATCTGGTTATACCCGAAAAATCGGTCCATAAACGAGAGCAATGCATGGCCCGCGGTGAAGTCTACCACCTCATCAATATACGGTAGTGGAAAATCATCCTTCGGACTAGCCTTATTCAGATCCCTGAAGTCGACACAAACTCTGATTCTGCCATCCTTCTTTGGGACTGGAACAATATTGGCCAACCACGTTAGATACTCAAACACAAGCAAGAACCCTGCCTTAATCTGTTTAGTAACTTCTTCCTTGATCTTCAAAGCCCAATCTGGGCAAACTCTACGTCGCTTTTGCTTAATTGGCCAGACCTTAAGGTCAAGAGGGATCTGGTGTTATACAATCTCAAGATCGATTCCAAGCATGTCTTCGTAGGACTCACATCATACTTTGACTTTACTTTGTTTTGCTAATGTAGTCTTGGGTTTGTAAACGTTATGCACAAATTTTCTTTGATACTTATATTCTTTTTGCATGGGCATGTAAATGACGTGGATGTGTTACATTTTGCTCATATTGGCATAGCTCAATGGACTCATTCTTTTGTTGTACACTTCCGCTTTTGGCCCCATTACTATAATTACTCTATATGTTTGTTTGAGGCCGAAGGTAATTGTAGACACCCCATTTTTGACGACCCTTACGACTTGGACATCATCGCTTGCACATCCAATGATGAGTGTATATGTTTGTCAAGTGCTCAATGTAAAGACCCACATTCATATCTGAGTCATGCTTGCATGCATTTATGTATTTTGCCATGTTAAATTGCATTACAAGTCTTTCCTTGTTTTGTTTAAGTGTTGATTGCATGTTTTGTTCCCTCGTTGCTGTTAAGCCGAGGTTATGTCAAGCCTAGGTCATGTGAAGCCTAGGTTGATCCTAGCCGAGGTCATCCATAAGCCTAAAACTACCTTGGAACCACTTTGATTGACCTCCATTTTCATCCGGGCATATTGGCCGAGATGATTATCATCTAGGCCGAGGTGTGTATCACCAAGGCCGAGATGTGTATTATCTAGGCCGAGATGATATCTTGAACCCAAGTGATCTCGTTCCTGGACAGGTATGACCTAGGCCGAGGTGTGGCACAGCTAGGCCAAGTGTTGTCCTTCCTAGCCGAGATCATTGTTCCCTGACTTGCCGAAGCTTTGTTCTTAACCGATGTCATCACTTGCCGGAGTGCCCTTGCCACCAAGCTTGTTGAATACGCTTTGTCTTACACCTGTCTTGTCAATCTATCACCTTTTTTAGGAGAACCAACCGGCCGTTGCCACGTGTCCGAGCTGAGTGTTAAATCAGCCGGCAGAGAGAGGAACCTATCATTTGTTATATCTTTGTTTTGAAGAGGAGAGAGAAGCTCTAGAGGAGAGAAGGAGGAGTTCTTGAGAGAGAGTAGATTTCCAAGCTTGATTCCTAGAGATCGAACCGTTAGATCCGTGTTCTAAGGTTAGATTCTTGATCTGCTCATGTTGTTCTTTATGTTTATGTTATTACATTGCATGATTGAATATGATTTATAAGCCATGCATTGTTTTGAAGTTCGGTTTTAGGAAGAGGGAATAGCATTCATGTGTTCTTCCAGAAAAGTCATGTTTTGATCCGAAAGCTCGTGCCAAGATGCATGTTTTCATGTTTGTTTGTGTATGATCTTCAAGTATGGGTACCCAGGTCCATGTTTTCGAACTCATGGCATGAAATCTCAGATTTTGTAATAAACAAGTTATGATTTTTAGCATCCATGTTCTTCATGTTCATGTTCATGTTCTTCATGTTCTTCAACCCAAATTTCCAGACTTCACTTCCCGAAGTGTAGTCGCCGAGATCACCCTTACCTAGACCTCACGCTTAGGCCAAGCATCGTATCTCACCTTGGCCTACCTTGCATGATCACTTGCACCTTTAGTTTGTCTTGCATGAACACCTCGTCATGCAGCCGCACGCCGGAGCCTTGGTAACCACACCTCGGCCAGGTGGTGTGGGACCTCGGCTTAGACCTGGTTGGTACCCAGCATGTCTTTCTGACATGTAAAACTGTGTTTTGACTTCCAGCATGTTTTCCCGAGATCATTTGCATGCATGTAAGACTTGTTTTGAGACGTGTTTTCTGTGGACCTTGCCATGTGTTTGTAGGACTTGGACTTTTGCTTTGATTCCGATGTCCCGAGAACTAAGTGAGTGGTATTTTTAATAAAGCTATGTTGTAAATGTTTTGATAAGCTTTGCTTTGCTTTGTTTTGAAAAGGATTTGTTAAGAATGAATGAATACCCCTATTTTATGTATCAAGTATAAGTTTTGCTTACCAAGTATAAGTTCTGCTTCGGATGACATTCTCGACAAGTCCGGACGTGCCAGGGGACTTTAAGCATAAGTGGCACAAGTCCGTACGTGCCAGGGGACTTTAAGCATAAGTGGCACAAGTCCGTACGTGCCAGGGGACTTTAAGCATAAGTGGCACAAGTCCGTACGTGCCAGGGGACTTTAAGCATAGGTGGCACAAGTCCGTACGTGCCAGGGGACTTTAAGCATAGGTGGCACAAATCCGTACGTGCTAGGGAACTTTAAGCCTAAGTAGCACCCTTGTTGAGACATCGGCCACCGACGGTCTATGAACGGGTGTGCTCGTTTCCGAGGTGTTTGGATCTTTGTCTGTTCTGTCCGAAATGTCATCACCCCAAGTACATGTTTTGATACAAGTTATGCTAAGTATATGTTTTGAACAAGTTATGTTATATGTACATGTTTTGAAGAAGATATGATATATGTATTGTTTTGACAAGACCTCGGGAATCATTCATTTAACCCCTTTATTACTTATACCATTCACTGAGTATCCAAGCTCACCCTCTCTATGTATATATGTAGGTAGCAAGCAAGAAGTCGGCTACGCCGAGATGTGTGTTTTGTATGCATGATTATGTCGGCATCTTATTTCGGATTCCTGTTACGTCGGCAATACTCATGTCGGCATTTTTGTGCTTAAGTCGGCAACTTTGTATTTACGTCGGCAGTTCTGATGATGATGTTCCTTGACTTGTATTCATTATATTTTGTATATGTCGGCTTGTGAAGCCTTTTGTCAAGATGTAATGTATATTTTATTTGTTATATCCAAGTTGTAAAGCTATGTAAAGATGTATGCCATTACATTTGACTTATGCACAGCTCTTATGGACTAATTAGATCTGTATATATTGCTTCCGCACATGTAAGCCCCATATATTATACTCTGATTGTGTGTGAAATCAAAAATTGGCCTTCGGTAATCTCGGATTACTGGCCATCACAGCACCATCCTACTAGGGGCGGGTTGGGGTCGTGACACTCGAAGTCCTCAGCAAAATGCCATAGTTTTGAGCCTTTCAAACCCTACACCCTTATTGCCTTTGTTTTGGACCCAAAACCTTGGATTTTCAAGCCTACAACCCCTGGTGGCCTGCTGGCCACTAATTTGGACTACCAGCCATCACTCTTCGTTGCCGGCCAATGATGTGGCCTGCCGACCACCAGTGATGGCCGGCCGACCACCAATGTCTTTTGCAGATATTTTGTGACAACTATGCCAGCTGTTTGCACAGATGCATACATCTGCTCCCATGTGTATGGTTGGATGTTTTTTAGGGAGATTCATGTTTTCTATATATAGAGGGCCTCCCTTCTTGCCATAAAGGTTGAGTGGTGGTTCACCATTCTTTACACCTTGCTCTCAAGGCCTTTACCCTTGTGTTTCCCACCTTTGCACTATCTTTTTTTGAGCTTT
Organism: Camellia granthamiana; assembly: GCA_036172215.1. NCBI lineage: Eukaryota > Viridiplantae > Streptophyta > Magnoliopsida > Ericales > Theaceae > Camellia > Camellia granthamiana. The sequence goes on along the minus strand of CM069903.1, from coordinate 60,581,214 downwards.
TAACCACTGATTTTCGAAGTTATTTTAGTGGCTAAAATAATGTTTTGAAGTCCAAAATTGGGGGGGTTAGCCTCCCCTCTTGTGTTTTGCTTACTAGTCTAGCATGATCCACATTTTAGCTTATTAATCTAGCTATTTTTGTCTTAATTCCAGCATGTTTTAGGACTTATTTAGGACTATTTTAGGATTGTTTCTAAGTGCTTGTTGCATTTGAGATTTGTTTTGTATACTTGTAGTGTAATTGTCCTCATAAGCTTGGTGTTTTAAGCATTAGACACCATCTTATTTGAGTTGATTGCATTTAGTTATGGCTTTCCATACTTGTGATCACTCTTAATCACCTTTGTAACATCCCTCCTTTCTTGGCTTTTGTTTTGCTTTTAAAGTGGTTTCAAACTACTTGTATGTTTAAGTATGAGATTAAGATGTCATGCATAATGGTTTAATCCCTTTGGGGGTTCATTACCAATGGTATGATGTCTCTTTTATGCCCAAAGCAACTCTTGGTTTGAGCCCTCTTTCCATTAGAGGACTTAAATTCACCTTTTGTACTCAATTGATTAAAGAATAAATGGTAATCTAAAATGAAGTAATAAAATTGAGCCTAAAAAAAGGTGCAAGATAATAACTTGTTTGGGTTCAATCGGACGTTAATTGAACCCTTGAGTCTTGAGTCGTTTCATACTCATTAGTGATGAAAACGGTTCAAGATTCATTGTCAACTACTTCCCTTGATTTTTCATGATAGGGAGGTAGTTTTAAGAGTCGTGTTTTGTTGCATTCATTGAATTTGCACACTTGGTTCATAAGCCATCACGCAATGAAATTGCATCCATTGGTGGTTTGTGGATCAAAGTTACTACTCCTTTAAGCTGTTCAAATGATAAAAAAAGGCTAAATTGTGCAAACAAACCCTTGAGAATACATTGTCTCTGCTCTATTTACTCTCTGTTGCAGCAGATAAGTTCTGTCATCAGTGGCCAGCAGGCCATCATCAGTGGACGGCAAGCCCTTTGCCAACCACCAGTGCAAAATCAAACAGTGTTCTCCTGAGGCAGAATAGAGTTGGTCTAGAGGTGGAAATTAATGCAAGTGTTCTACTGTGCAACAGAGACATTCAGCAACAGAAATAGTGGCTTTTTCGGGTGGAAACTGCATTCATGCATGAGCCTTCCATCGATCCTCGGGATCCGTGTTGTAAATATTAGTGTTGTGCTTAACATGGTGGCTTTGTACTTAATTAGTTAGAATGGCTAATTAGTCTCGTGTTGTAATTATTTTAATTAGCTAGATTAATTAATTAATTTGGTTTGTAATAATTAGTGAAGTAGTTTAGCTAATTTAATTTGTAATAGTTAATTAATTAGCTTACCTTTAATTAGTTAGCTAGTTAGTTCATTCAGACTCTCCTTCGTGAGAGCGCAATGTTGTAATAACGTGTATGTCTTCCAACCCCACATCTTTCTCCCTTTTATTTACTAGTTTATGATGGTTAGTCTAGGGACATCATGTTTTGTTTAGCATACTTCATGTTTGCATCCACGTGTCTTGTATGTACCAAGGCTCGGTTCATCATTCTAACTTGCATTGTTAGTTTAATATTCTTTGAATACATGCTTAGACCGCATGTTATCAAATTGATTCATATGCCATATTAGTAGCCGAGCCTATTAGTTTCATTTTTCCATGCGTTGTATTAGTCATGTTGCATAAGTTAGGATCACGCATTTTTCTAACACTATCATTGTTTTTGGCTTGGAGTACTAGGTGAGCCTTTACTCGCTTCAGCATATCGCATGCGTGTGATTGTTGCCATGTTTAGCATGTGTGCCATGAAACCAATTGGTTAATTGATAAACTGTTTGAATGCCTGTGGATGAAGGCTAATTGCTTGAATTAGAATAATTTGAGTAATGTTTATATGCGATCACTTTTTCAAGTGGTACGTATTCGAAACCTTTTTCAAAACAAACATGAATCAAGTGTTCCAATTCCTACAAGTTAGTCTATACTTGTGTGTGCACATCACATGGTAATGCTAGCCTAATAATTGGAACAAGAGCATATAATGTAGATAAGAATCACATCATGATTAGTAGAGGCCGATCTTTAATCAGGCGAGAGGGGGTGCTCAATTCATAACCTTCCCCTCTCGTACCTAAGTTCTCGAGCTGAGGCAATCTTGGTGATAACGAACACGTGGCCTTTGGCATGAGTCATGGGTTTCCTAAATTTTCCAAAAATATTTAGGCGGTGACTCTGTATGTGGCAAAGCAGTCCATTTTTGGCAATTTGATTCAAAATTGATTTTCCAAAAGATTTTCTGAATTGGGACTCTTTGGTGTTTATTTATTTCACATTGCACTTGTGAGATCAGATTTAGAACTATGGGAGTCTGATACTGTAGGGCTTGTTCATCTTCCGAAATAGGGCACGAAAAAGTCGAGCTACAATTTCTGGCGACTCTATTGGGGAAATTCAAAGAACTTGACTCAAACTTCATGATATGAAATTTTATCTACACTTATATATTTCTTTGCATTGCATTTGCGTTGGTGCGTTTAAGTCACTATGTTTGCCATCTACTATTCTTGGACGATTTGCTGGAGGCTTGCCCGAAAAGCTTGCCAAAAGGCTGACCGGTCACGGGCTCTGCCATGATGGGAACACAACCCTTGGATTTGGACTACCGCTGTACCTTTTGATCCTCCTTTCACTTCTCAGTGTTAGGTGCGAGAGGTATATTAGGTAGTCTTGTTGCGATACTCTTTTAACCATTCGGCCTAGTTGCATATTAAAACCATAGAGACTATTCCAAACTAGGATAGGATGCTCTCCCGAATACAGGATTGCGTGAAAACCACTTTGTTTGAATAGTGAACCCTAATTCTTGATGAAACTAGGACAGGGTAACCTTACCCCCTCACAGGGGTGTTTTGGCTCTCACTTAACTGGTATGTCCTTTACAATGAAACTGTACAGGAATATACGTATCAGTTGCAAGTTTCGGTATCCGTTTTGGGGGCAGAATTCAGTGTTGAGTGTAGTTCTACAACTTTGATTACATTTGTGTTGGTAATATCATTAGCTGAGGTGCTGTGCAGTTTTTGATTACTGCTTTCTTTTTGATTTATTTCTTTTTGCTAGGTAGTATAACACCATAGCTTCGGAAAGTTCAGATATCCCCCAAGTGCTTTAGACCCGAGTCAGAAGGCTTTGCAAAGCTGGAGATCTTGTTAGGGGACAGCCCGTGTTTACTTCACTCCCACCGGTTACAAGATAGAGGAGAGTCAGGTAGAGTTCCCCGGTCCAGTTTTTACAGCAGCCACCCCTCAATTCACCTGCATCCAGTCAGGCTCAAGGACAGTCTTCGACATCTAGTCTAGCATGAGATCACTTGCCTATTCCAATGGCACAGTATCCCCCAATCAGTATGGAGGAATTGATTCATCATCTTCAGCAAACAGTTGAAACTCTACAATAAGACACTGCTCGTCAAGCTGAGGTAATAAATAGGCTGCAATAACAACAACCACATCCAGCAGTGGCTTCTGCATCTCATGTACCTCCTACGGGTATTCCAGCACCCAGAGCCACTGCCCATACTGCTAATGCCCATGTTGAAAATCAGGGTAATCCGGCAGAGCCGATCCCACCACAAGCCTACAAAGCACCTGTGTATCAAACCAAGGCTCCGTTTGAGTTTGAGGTTGACCCAACTGTGCCTAAGGTCAACAAGCTGGAGAAGCTATTCAAGAGAGCACAAGGTGTAAATTCCATCCCCAACATAGAAGATGGGTATACCAACTCTACAGTGACATTGCCAAATCGGTTCAAAATGCCGCACATCGATAGATTCAACGGCTCCGGAGATCCCATGGTTCATCTACGGCTATTTTCAAACATCCTGAGGCCGATGGGCCTGACCAGATTGCAGAAATTGTCTCTCTTTGGCCGGACCATGTCAGGAATAGCAGCCATATGGTATGCGAAGTTAGAGGATTCTATGAAGCAAAATTAGGAGGAAATGGCTGAGGCCTTTATTGCTCAATACTCATACAACACGCAGATTGAGGTCACAACTCGTGATCTTGAGGCAACACGCCAAAAGTCGAAGGAGGGCTTTTCAGAATTTGTGATGAGGTGGAGAGCTAAAGCTTCAATGATGACCACAAGGCCTTTCAAGAAAGATCAGATAAGGATGGTAGTCCGCAATCTGCACAGGAAGTTGTTGTAGAAAATGATCGTCCTACCTCTGTTCATGTTCACCAAGCTTTATGGGATGGGGGTTCAGATTGAAGACGTCATGAGACAAGAGCTGATTACAGATGAGACAGAGCAGGCGAAGAGGCCTTTTGTGCGCAGTTCCAACGCTACCACTAGTGGTAGCACAGCTGTGAGGCCGTCGGATGTGAGCGTTGTCACTACTACAACCAAGACCGCCAATCCCTTTGCCAACACAGCTCCAGAAACTTCAACCAACCCTGCCCAATCCCAGAGGACCTTTACCCAACTCTACATGATCCTATCTTAAGCCATGAAGGTGTTGGTCAAAAAGGGGCACCTTAAACTGTTAGAGCCTCGCCCATTACCTGATCCTCTTCTACCAAAACACAACCTAGTGAAGTACTGCATGTTTCACTAGCAGCATGGTCATGATACCGACCAATGCTTCAAATTGCGTCATGAGATTCAAGACCTCATTGACAACAAGGTGATCGCACCATCCCAAAAACCAAATGTAACTACAAACCCACTCCCAGCCCACAATCAAGTTCCCCCACCTCAAAATCTAAACCTAATTCATACACTAGCTATCCCCTACGACCCCAGCGTATATATTACCCCTTCCCACCTACCCCGACCGACAGTGTTCATTCCTGAAAGCACAGATTTGTGCACGATGGACACGTCTGCACTTCAACCTAAGCATGTAGTGGTGACAGTTGCAGTATAAGGAAGGCTGGTCTTAGAGGAAAGTACAAGTCTGTTGCTGGAGAGCTCTGAGGACTTATCTAAGAGGGTGTATGATCCAAGCTGCTACATTGTGCCAATTGATCAAGTCAAGCCGGAATTGGTGTTGCGAACTGTAGTGGAGGTTAATGTGGTTAGGGAGGATGGTTCGAGCCAAGGGTTGGATAATTGGCAGAACTAGAGGAGGATTTAGACAACCTACAATTCTTTGACGAACAAAATCAAGGGTATGTGAAGATTAGCTGGTTCGATTTGAATGGATCCACCGACAACTCTGGGTGGCTGAATGATGAACTGGATAAGGAGGAAGAAACTGAAGTCAAACCCGAGGAAAAGAAAGCAGAAATTGCTATAGTGGCCGGAAAGGCCGATGAAAAGGGAAAACTGCCGGAGAACACCGGTGTGGAAAATTTATCTCAGGAACTAGGCGCTATGAGCACTGTGGACACAGAACAGGAAACTACACTGAACCAGTTTGAACAACAGAGGGTTGAAGACAACCAGAAAGCAGTATTGGCCCAACAACCTTGGGGGGTACCGGTGATGTGAAAGTGATCTGAACGGAGCCAAACAATTGTTTGTCGGCTACCGGAGGTGTATGGTGGGATGATGTCGATTTGCATCTAGCCCACACAGACGAAGATTGGGGTGAGTGCCTTCCAAACAACACATGGTATGGCGAAGAGATCGATCACATGACAAGAAGTAGGCGGTATTTTAAGCCACCACACTTAGATCAAGCTGAGGCATCTGGGAAAGACAGTGGGGCTAAGAAACAGAAAGAGAAGCAGCTAAAAGAAGAGGTAGTGTTAAAGCAGCTTAAGAAAATCCAAGCCGACATCTCAATTTGGGGTCTTCTCATGGCCTCCTGGGTGCATCGACAGGTAGTACTATCAACAATGGACAAAGCTAAATTGTCCATTAACACTACCCCGAAACAGCTTGTGGGATTGGTCTTCCCAGGTGGCGCCAGGCCAACCCTAACCTTTTTTAACAAAGAATTGTCGCCGAAAGGCTCAACTCACAACAAACCCTTGTACATATCTGTTGAGTGCAGGGGAAAATGGGTATCGATAGTGTTGATAGACACTGGTTCGGCCATCAACGTATGTCCTTCCCACACGACTTATGCAATTGGTCTTAGACTAGCAGACTTTGTGCCCACAGCCCAAGTAATTCGAGCATATGATAATACAAGCAGGGAGGTCATGGGCACGATGCAAATCAGAGTCCAGGTGCGCCCAATTCAGCAAGATGTCGAGTTCCATGTCCTAGATGTGCCGGACACCTTCAACTTATTACTAGGGAGGCCCTGATTGCATCTTGTGAAAGCTATCTCCTCCACCCTCCACTAAATGTTGAAATGCCCTCACGAAAAAGGAGTGGCGATTGTCATCGGGAATTCATCCATCCGTCCCCCGCCAAGGTAACTACACCAGTACTGGAAATCATTCATGGCGAGGAGGATGTATTCCTCTCAGGGTTCACTTTGGCTGAAGCCTGGGTAGTGCAGACCATTCTAGCTACTGATGAGGACATGCATGTCAGCGCCCAATCCATCTATGTCATGAACAAACTGTAGCATGTGCTAGGAATGGGACTTGGAAGAAATGGCCGGAAAGGTGTCATAGCATTGGCCAATGTGCCGCACAATCCACATGCCTTTGGTTTGGGATATGTACCCACCAAAGAGGACTGGATCAAGAAAGGAGAAGAAATCAGAGGCAAAGCTAGAGCCAAACAGGCCGGGAAACGCTATAGCTCATTCACAGGCCAATCCAGGGAACGCTAAATGGCCACTTTATTCGGGAGGGAGAAGATTTCATCTTTTGTGATTTTCCCAAGCCTAGATGAATTCCACGAGACTGCGTGTTCCTGGGTTCGAAATCTTCTTTAACCTGCAGCTGCAAGATAGTGATGCCAAGGAAAAGGTTGAACCAAGTACTAAAGCTAAACAGAGCATGGAAAGTGACTCAGACAACAACGAACTTGGAGTAAGGACAGCACTAGCATGTCTCCTTACAGATCCTGCGGCTGACTCAAAGAACTTGGGTGATAACCTTACCATTTCCATGATCGGGAAGGAACCAGGTGTGAACCCGTCCAGTAGTATTTTGGATGCATATGAGGCACCATCTCTTATTTGGCAGCTGGAGGAGGGCTACCTATCTAGTTTTGAGTCGGGCGATGAGCTAGAATTTGATTCCACCGAGTCTGTGGAGTCGGAATCAAATTTCGGTTCTTCTAAGTTTGAGTTTGGTATCCCCGGGGGTGATAACCCGAATGCCAAGGTCTTATCCAAGTCCTCTTTTTCTTTTGCTTTTGTGTCTATTGTAACCGAAGATCTGGATCTTATAAATGAGAACGCTGCCGATTCTAAGTATTTTTCTGTGCCGCTTATTTATTGTATTGACAAAGATTTTTAGAATTTTAATGAAAACAAAGAGGAAGGAATTCCTCTGGTTTTGAAAAACTTGATTAATCGAGAGAAAGAGAAGTTTGCTAAACCCTATGCTGATGAAATCATTACTATTAATGTGGATACTGAGAAGAATCTGCATCTGGTCCAGATCGAGTCCACGTTGTCTTCAGAGGAGCGCCAGCACTTAGTCACTTTATTAAAAGATTTCAAAGATGTTTTCGCATGGTCCTACGAAGACATGCCTGAAATCGATCTTGAGATTGTACAGCATTGAATCCCTCTTGACCTCGAGGCTAACCCATCAAGCAAAAACTACGTAGAGTCCGTCCGGATTGGGCGTTGAAAATCTAAGAAGAGGTCACCAAGTAGATCTAGGCAGGTTTCTTGTTAGTATCTAAGTATCCAACTTGGTTGGCCAATATCGTCCCAGTGTCGAAAAAGGATGGCAGAATCCGAGTGTGTGTGGACTTCCGGGACTTGAACAGAGCCAGTCTAAATGATGACTTCCTCTGTCGCATATTGACGAGTTAGTGGATTTCACTTCAGGCCATGCATTGCTATCCTTTATGGATGGATTTTTTAGGTACAACCAGATTCTGATGGAGCCCAAAGACAGAGAGAAAATCGCATTCACTACACCATGGGGGACCTACTGCTACCGGGTTATGCCGTTTGGGCTGAAGAATGCCAAGGCTGCCTATCAGAGGGCTGCGACCACTATTCTGCATGACATGATCTACAAAGAGGTCGAGGTGTATGTGGATGACATGATTGTCAAGTGCAAAGAAAGAGAGGGCCACCACACCGCCTTGAAGAAATTCTTTCAACGGATTAGAGAATACGGGTTGAGGTTAAACCCGTAGAAATACACCTTTGGCGTAACAACAGGAAAAATGCTGGGCTTTTTTATCACATAGAGGGGCATCGAAGTAGATCCTTCCAAAATCAAGGCCACCCTAGAAATGCCACCACCAAGGACTGAAAAGGAGGTACGAGGCTTTCTAGATAAAGTGTAATTCATAAGACGGTTTATTTGCAAATTAACCTTGACTTGTGAACCACTATTTAGTCTCTTGAAGAAAGGGAAGAAATTTCGATGGGATGATCGAAGTCAATTTGCCTTTGAGCAGGTTAAGCAGTACCTTCAGAATCCGCTAGTGTTATCACCGCTAGAGCCAGGGAAGCCTTTGACTCTGTATCTGTCAGTAACAGACACGACTATGGATGCATGCTCACTCAAGAATCTAAAGATAGGGTGGAGAAAGCCATCTACTATTTGAGCAACAAAATGCTAGATTATGAGACCCGCTATACTCCGTTGGAGAAACCTTGCCTAGCCTTGGTATGGGCTACCAAGAAGTTGAGGCATTACTTGTTAGCTCACTCTGTAATCCTAGTTTCGAGATTAGATCCCATCAAATATCTCTTTGAGAAACCAGCGTTTATGGGTAGGCTAGCCCATTGGTTGCTTCTCCTCTCCAAATTTGATCTCAAATATGTCACCCTCAAGTCGCTCAAGGAAGAGCTGTAGCGAAGTTCCTGGCACTCAGTAGAAGGGGATGAAGCGATGGAATACCTATTCCCAAATGAAGCCATTCTGCAAGTTGAGGAGGAGACTTGGACGATGTACTTTGACAGAGCATCCAATCAGTACGGTTATGGGATAGGTGTGTTGCTGATAGCAGCCGACGACTCCCATATACCTTTAGCCTTCAAACTCCGGTTCAAGCTATCCAACAATGAAGTAGAATATGAAGCGTGTATCGCTGGTTTAGAAGCCGCCCTGAAACTAGGGACAAAAAGATTGGACATTATCGGGGACTCGAACTTAATTGTTTCTTAAGCAAATGGAAACTAGAAAGTCAAAGAAGAAAAGATGAAGGTTTACCACCAGACCCTGGACGTTCTGATTCCTAGGCTTGAAAAGCTGACTTTCATGCATCTACTGAGGGAGAACAACAGGTTCGCTAATGCTTTAGCAACTCTGTCTTCTATGGTAGACATCCCACTTGGAGTCCGAATGCGTCTGATTATCATCAAGCAGAAATACACGCCGGCTTATGAAACTATCGCCACAATAAATGAAGCACAAGACAAAAACCCTTGGCACTACAATATTTGGAACTTCTTGGAAAAGGAGATTTATCCACCAGGGGCAAATACCAAGGACAAACGAGGAATACGGCGAATAGCCATCCAATTTATCATCTACGGAGGTAAACTGTATAATAGGGTTCATCTAGGGATGCACAAGTTGTGTGTCGAAGAAGAGGAATCAAAGCGCCTGATGGAGGCCATCCATGGAGAAGAGTGTGTAGCGCACATGAACGGAGTGATGCTAGCCCAGAAGATTCTTAAGTAAGGTTACTACTGGTCCACTATGGAGGACAATTGTATTGGTTTTGTTCGGCGATGCCACAAATGCCAAATTCATGCTAATCACATGAACATCCCGCCATCAAAACTATACAACACGACTTCGACGTGGCCTTTCTCAGTCTGGAGAATCGATGTTATCGGTGCAGTCACACCAAAAGGGTCAAATGGGCATGAATACATCTTGGTGGCAATTGATTACCTTACAAAGTGGGTGGAAGCCCAATCCTTTGCAGTGTTGAAAGCATCACATGTGGCCAAGTTCATCGAAAACAATATCATTTGCCGATACGGAGTCCCAAACAAGATCATATCAGATAATGGCTCCCACTTCAAGAAAGAGGTGATAGACTTGTTAGAGAAGTACAATGTGGCTTTCCATAAGTCATCTACATACAGGCTGCAAACCAATGGAGCTGTTGAAGCCGCCAACAAAACATCAAGAATATCTTGCGGAAGATGGTTGAGACCTACAGGGACTGGCCAGATAAATTGCCATTCGCACTCTGGGGCTACAGAACTTCAATCCGAACGTCTACAGGGGCAACTCCTTATTCTCTTGTCTACGTGATGGAAACTATTTTGCCAATTGAAATAGAAGTCCCATCGCTGTCAGTTATGGCTGAGTGTCAAATCGCAGAGGCAGACTCGCAACAGAGCAGATTTAAAGAGTTGATAGCGCAGAATTGCTAAGGCTTTTAAAAAGAAAGTTTAGTCCCAGAATCTCAAAGAGGGGGATTTGGTGCTGAAAGACAACCAAGCTCACATTCATGACCCTAGGGGCAAGTTCAGGCCCAATTAGATTGGTCCTTACATCATCAAAACTATCTGGTCGAGTGGAACTGTTATTCTCATGGACTTAGATGGCCTAGAATTTTCACAACCGATCAACATGGACAAGTTAAAGAAATATTACCCCTGAGAGGCTCGCTAGGACGAAAACCCGAAAGGGCAACCTAGGCAAAAGTTAGAGCATAAAAAATTAGAAATAAAGAAAAATTAAGCTCGCAAGGTTGAAAACCCTAATGGGCGACTTTGGTAAAAGTTAGAGCGCAAAAGGAGAGAGTTAATACTCAAGTGAACCTGTACCGAACTACGTAAGGCCTAATTCCCATCTTCGAGATACGTAGGCAACTTCATCCTGAAGTTCGGCCGTAATCACCTCCAACTCAACTGTCTTGTCCATGTGTCTGATCAGGTCATCTTTGTCTATCTATTATCTAAGAGTTCGGTTGTGATCTTCATTTTGAGAGAAGAGCTGGTTATAATGCAGAGGAGTGGTGTTCATCAAGAGGTATAAGGCTTTGCTTGATGCTTTGTTTTATTTGCTATTATTCCTACTATTTTTCCACTATTTCTGGGTAGTAAAAACTCTATATTTTTGGGCTGAAACTTGGGTTTTAAGGCCAATAAAGGTTGAGAGGTGGTCCACCCTTCTTTACACCTTGCTTTCAAGGCCTTTACCCTTATGTTTCCCGCCTTAGCACTATCTTTTTTTGAGCTTTTAAACACTAACTTTCAGAGTTATTTCAATGGATAAAATCATGTTTTGAAGTTTAAAATTGGAGGGGTTAGCCTCCCCTCCTTGTGTTTTGCTTACTAGTCTAGCATGCTTCATGTTTTAGCTTATTAATCTAGTTATTTTTGTCTTAATTTTAGGACTATTTTTAGACTATTTTAGGACTATTTGTAAGTGTTTGTTGCATTTAAGCTTTGTTTTACATGCTTGTAGTGTAATTGTCCTCATGAGTTTGGTGTTTTAGGCCTTAGACACCATCTTATTTGAGTTGATTACATTTATTTATGGCTTTCCATATTTGTGATCACTCTTAATCACCTCTGCAACCTTCCTTCATTCTTGGCTTTTGTTTTGCTTTGAAAGTGGCTTCAAACTACTTGTTTTTTTAAGCATGAGATTAAGATGTCATGCTTAGTGGTTTAATCCCTTTGGGGGTTCATTACCAATGGTATGATGCCTCTTTCATGCCTAAAGCAACTCTTGGTTTGAGCCATCTTTCCATTGGAGGACTTAAATTCACCTTTGGACTTAATGAAGTAAAGAATGGATGGTAATCTAAAATGGAGTAATAAAATTGAGGCAAAAAAAAAAAAAAAAGAGCAAGATAATAACTTATTTGGGTTCAATCGGACGTTAATTGAACCCTTGAGTCTTGATTCGTTTCATACTCATTAGTGATGAAAACGGTTCAAGATTCATTGTCAACTACTTCTCTTGATCTTTCATGATAGGGAGGTGGTTTTGAGAGTCTTATTTTGTTGCATTTATTGAACTTACACACTTGGTTCATAAGCCATCATGCAATGAAATTGCATCCATTGATAGTTTGTGAATCAAGCTTACTACTCCTTTGAGTTGTTCAAATGATAAGGAGGGGTAAATTGTGCAAACAAACCCTTGAGAATACACTATCTCTGCTCTACTTGCTCTCTGTTACAACGGGGAAGTTTTGTCATCAGTGGTCGCAGGCCCCTATTGGTAGCCGGCAGGCCATCTTTTGTAGCCGGTAGGCTAGCTTCAGTGGACGACAAGACCTCTGCCGGCCGCCAGTGCAAATTCAAATAGTGTACTTCCCCAGCAGAATAGAGTTGGTCTGGAGGTGGAAACCAGTGCATGTGATCTACTGTGCAACAGAGGCATTCAGCAGCAGAAACATTGACTTTTTCAGGTAAAAACCGCATTCATGTTTGAGCCTTCTATCGAGCATCGGGATCTGTATTATTAATACATTAGTATTGTGCTTAACATAGTGGTTTTGTACTTAATTAGTTAGAATAACTTATTCGTGTCGTGCTGTAATTATTTAATTAGCTAGAATAGTTAGTTAATTCGGTTTGTAATAATTAGTTAAGTAGTTTAGCTAATTTAATTTGTTTTGTAATAATTAGCTTAGCTTTAATTAGTTAGCTAGTTGGTTCATTCGGACTCTCCTCTGTGAGAGCGCAATGTAATAATGTGTATGTCTTCTAACCCCACGTCTTTCTCCCTTTTATTTACTAGCTTATGATGGTTAGTTTAGGGACATCACGTTTTGTTTAGCATGCTACATGTTTGCATCTATTTGTATTACATGCACCAAGGCTCGGTTCATCATTCTAACTTGCATTGTTAGTTTAATACTTCTTTGAATGCGTGCTTAGACCACATGCTATCAAAATTGCTTCATTTGACATATTAGTAGCCGAGCCTATTAATTGCATATCGCATGTATTGCATTAGTCATAATTGCATAAGTTAGGATCATGCATCTTTCTAACTTTATCTTCTTTTTGGCTTGGAGTACTAGGTGAGCCTTTACTTGCTTTAGCTCACATGTGTGTGATTGTTGCCATGTTTAGCATGCTTGCCATTAGGGTAAGTGCTTAATTAATAAACTACTTGAATGCCTATGGATGAAGGCTAATTGCTTGAATTTGAATAATTTAAGTAATGTTCTTATGCGATTACTTTTTCAAGTGGTATATATTCGAAATAATTTTCAAAATAAACATAAATTGAAATGTTCCAATTCTTGCAAATTAGTCTATACTTGTGTGCGCGCATCACATAGTAATGCTAGTCTAATAATCAAAAAAATAGCATATAATGTAAATAAGATTCATATCATGATTAGTAGAGGCCGATCTTTGATTGAGCGAGCGGGGGTGCTTAATTCATGACCTTCCCCTCTCATACCCAAGTTCCCGAGCCGAGACAATCTTAGTGATGACGGACACGTGGCCTTTGGCACGAGTCATGGGTTTTCTAAATTTCCCAAAAACACTTAGGTGGCGACTCTGTATCTGGGAAAGCAGTCCATTTTTGGCATTTTTTTATCCAAAATCGATTTTTCAAAAGATTTGCCGAATTGGGACTCTTTGGTGTTTATCTATTTCACATTGCACTTGTGAGATCAGATTCAGAACCGCAGGAGTCCGATACTGTAGGGTTTATTCGACTTCTGAGAGGGGGCACGAAAAAGTCGAGCTGTAGTTTCTGGCGACTCTACTGGGGAATTTAGAGAACTTGACTTGAACTTCATGATAGGACATTTTATCTACACCTATATGTTTCTTTGCATTGCATTTGCATTGATGCATTTAAGTCACTGTGTTTGCCATTTGCTATTCCTGGACAGCTTGCTGGAGGCTTGCCTAAAAGCTTACCAAAAGGCTGACCAGTCACGGGCTCTGCCATGATAGGAACACAACCCTTGGATCTAGACTACCGCTGTACCGTTTGATCCTCCTTTCACTTCTCGGTGTTAAGTGTGAGGTATATTAGGTAGTCTTGCTGAGGTACCCTTTTGACTATTCGGCCTACTTGCATATTGAAAGCCATAGAGACTGTTCCAAACTAGGACAGGATGCTCACCAAAATACAAGATTGCATGAAACCGCTTTGTTTGAATAGTGAACCCTAGTTCCTCAAAAACTAGGACAGGGTAACCTTACCCTCTTATAGGGGTGTTTTGGCTCTCCCTTAACTGGTATGTGCTTTACAGTGAAACTGTTTAGGAATGTACGTATCAATTGCAAGTTTGGTATCCATTTTGGGGGACAGAATTCAGTGTTTAGTGCAGTCTTACAGCTTTGATTACATCTGTGTTGGTAACGTCATTAGCTGAGGTGTTGTGCGGTTTCTGATTACTGCTTTCTTTTTTTATTTCTTTTTGCTAGGTAGTTTAACACCATAGCTTCGGAAAGTTTGGATATACCCCAAGTGCTCTGGACCTGAGTCAGAAGGCTTTGCAAAGCCGGAGATCTTGTTAGGGGACAACTTGTGTTTACTTCACTCCCACCGGTTATGAGATGGAGGAGAGTTAGGCAAAATTCACCGGTCCAATTTTTACAACAGTCACCCCTCAACTCGCCTACATCCAGTCAGGCTTAGGGACAGTCTTCTACATCTAGTCCAGCACAAGATCACTCTCCTATTCTGATAGCACAGTATCCCCCAGTCAGTATGGAGGAATTGATCCATCATCTTCAGCAAACAGTTAAAACCCTGCAGCAAGATGTTGCGCGTCAGGCCGAGGTCATAGCCGATCAGGCTGACGTAATAAACAGGCTGCAACAATAACAACTAGAACCAGCAGCAGCTTCTGCATCTCATGCATCTCCTACGGGTATTCCAACACCTGGAGCCACTGCCCATACTGCTAATGCCCATGCTAAAAATCAGGGCAATTCGGCAGAGAAGATCTCACCACAAGCCTCCAAAACACTTGTGTATCAAACCGAGGCTCCATTTGAATTTGAGGTTGACCCAACTGTGCTTAAGGTCAACAAGCTGGAGAAGCTATTCAAGAGAGCACAAGGTGTTAATTCTATTCCCGACATAGAAGACGGGTATATCAACTCTGCAGTGACATTGCCAAATCAGTTCAAAATGCCGCACATCGATAAATTCGATGGCTCCAAAGATCCCACGGTTTATCTACGACTGTTTTCAAACATCTTACAGCCGATGGGCCTGACCAGATTGCAGAAACTGTCTCTCTTCAACTGGACCATGTCAAGAATAGTAACCATATGGTATGCAAAGTTAGAGGATTCTGTGAAGCAGAACTAGGAGAAAATGGCTGAGGCCTTTATTGCTCAATACTCGTACAACACGCAAATCGAGGTCATAACTCATGATCTCAAGGAAACACGCCAGGAGCCGAAGAAAGGCTTCTTAGAATTTGTGACGAGGTGGAGGGCTAAATCTTCAATGATGACCACCAGGCCTTTCAAGAAAGACCAGATAAGGATGGTAGTCCGTAATCTGCATGGAAATTGTTGTAGAAAATGATCATCTTACCTCTGTTCACGTTTACTAATCTCCATCAGATGAGGGTTCAGATTGAAGACGCCATGAAACAGGGGCTGATTACTGATGAGAAAGAGCAGGCAAAGAGGCCTTTTGTGCGCAGTTCCAATGCTACCACCAGTGGTAGCACAGCTGCGTGGCCGACGGATGTGAGCATTGTCACCACCACAACCAAGACCGCTAATCCCTTTGCCAATACAGCTCCACAAACTTTAACCAACTCTACCTAATCCTAGAGGACATTTACCCTACTCTACATGACCCTATCTAAAGCCATGAAGGTGTTGGTCAAAAAGGTGCACCTCAAACCATTAGAGCCTAGCCCACTACCTGATCCTCTTCCACCCAAACACAACGCAGCCAAGTACTGTGCATTTCACCAGCAGCATGGTTTCGATACCGACCAATGCTTCAGACTGCGTCATGAGATTCAAAACCTCATTGATAACAAGGTGATCGCACCCTCCCAAAAACCAAATGTAACTATAAACCCTCCCCCAGCCCACAATCAAGTTCCTCCACCTCAAAATCTAAACCTAATCCATACACTAGCCATCCCCTATGACCCCAATGTATATATTACCCCTTTCCACCTACCCAGACTGACGGTGTTCATTCTTGAAAGTAGAGATTTTTGCATGATGGACACACCCGCACTTCAACCTAAACCTGTGGTGGTGACAATTACAGTAAGAGGGAGGCTAGCCTTAGAGAAGAGTACGAGTCCGTAGCTTGAGTGCTCTGAGGACTTGTCGAGGGGGTGTACGATCCAAGCTACTACATTGTGCCAATTGATCAAGCCAAGCCGGAAGTGATATTGCCAACTGTAGTGGAGGTCAATGTGGTTAGGGAGGATGGCCCGAGCCAAGGTTTGGATGATTTGGCTGAACTTGAAAAGGACTTAGACAACCTGCAGTTCTTTGACGAACAGGATCAAGGGGATGTGCAAATTGACTGGTTTAATTTGAATGGATCAACAGGCAACTCTGGGTGGTTGAGTTACGAACTAGATAGGGAGGAAGGAACTGAAATGAAACCGGAGGAAAAGAAAGCAGGAATTGCTGTAGTGGCTGGAATGGCCGATGAAAATGGGAAACTGCTGGAGAACACCGTTGTGGAAAATTCAGCTCAGGAACTGGGCACTATGAGTACTGTGGGCACAGAACAAGAAGATGCACTGAAGCAATTTGCACAAGAGAGAGTTGAAGACAACCAGGAAGCAGTACTGGCCCAACACTCTGCGGGAGGTACTTGTGATGTGAAAGTGATCCGAACGGAGCTGGACAACTATTTGTCAACTGCCGAAGGTGTATAGTTGGATGATGACGATCTACATCTAGCCCACACCGACGAGGACTGCAGAGAATGCCTTCCAAACAACACTTCGTACGCAGAAGAGATAGATCACGTGACAAGAAGTGGGCGGTATTTTAAGCCACCGCACTTAGATCAAGTCGAATCATCTGGGAAAGACAGAGAGGTTGAGAAATAGAAAGAGAAGCAGCTGGAAGAAGAGGTAGTGTTGAAGCAACTGAAGAAAATCCAAGCTGACATCTCAATTTGGGGTCTTCTCATGGCCTTCCAGGTACATCGACAAGCAGTACTGTCAGCAATGGACAAAGCCAAATTGTCTATTGACACTACCCCTGAATAGCTTGTGGGATTAGTCTTCCAGGTGGTGTCGGGCCAACCCTAACCTTTTCTGACAAAGAACTGTCGTTGGAAGGCTCAACTCACAACAAACCCCTGTACATATCCGTTGAATGCAAAGAAAAATGGGTACCGGTGGTGTTGATAGACACCGATTCAGCTATCAATGTCTGTCCTTCCCGTACAGCTTATGCTATCAGCCTTAGGCCGGCAGACTTTGTGCCCACAACCCAAGTAATTCGAGCATATGATAATACGAGCAGGGAGGTTATGGGCACAGGTGGTGCAGACCATTCTGGCAACTGATGAGGGCATGTATGTCAATGCCCAATCTATTTATGTCATGAACAAACTACAGCATGTTCCAGGAATGGGACTTGGAAGAAGTGGCCAGAAAGACATCATAGCATTGACAGACTGTAGACACCCCATTTTTGACCGTCCTCAAGACTTGGACGTCATCGTTTGAACACTCGATGATCATCCATACTCGTGTTTGTTTTGAGTTCTCGGAGGTCTTAGCTACGAGCCTTGCCTCAAGATCTCTCAACTTGTCTGTTTTGTGCTTGGTTGTGGACCAAACACTTGTGTTTTTGCTTCTAAGGGTGGCTTGTTGGCCATTTTCTCAACCCACCGGCCAAGGCCTGAGGCCATCGGCCCCTTTTTCTTGCCATCGGCCAAGAGTGTTGGCCGGTCGGCACTATATTTGGACGGTCGGCACTTATGTTGGTCAATCGGCCATTTTTGGTGGTTAAACCCTGTTCATCTACTTTATGCAGATATTTTATGCCAGCTGGTGCAGCTGGCATCCACAATTACCCCCCTCCATACACGTGTATGGAGGGATTTGCTCTTTGTTTGGCTTCTCTTGGAAGCCTTAGAATTTGAGCCTCTGTAAAGAGGGAGCCCCTCCTCCCTCCTTCAAGGTTTAGAAAATTTGTTCTTGAGAGGATACATATAGGATTGTATCTATACTTCCTTGTTTAGTCTTGTTTTGTGCTCAAAATAGTAGTATTGTCTTACTGTTGTACACAAACACACACTAGAACACCATCCTTGGTTGCTGAGGTGCTAGGAGGTTGATTTTGGTGTTCTTGGGTGGGTTTGAACTTAGAAAACCTGCTAGAGCTTCGTTCTTGAAGGGGTTCTTTAAGGGTGAGAAACTACCCTCTTTATTCCCCATTTTTGCACAAGCTTTTAGCCTATCTTGCATGCTGTTTTGAGCTTAACTTATAATTGATAAAAGTTCTAATTTTGCATGCTTTTGATCTTTGTTTAAGATCACTTTTGTGTTTGGGGTTGTTTACCCGCCTCTTAGGCCTTGTTTGGTCTCATTTTTGTGCCTTTTTTGTGAGCTTTCGGACCGCCTTGTATTGGCCTTCTCACCACTGAAATCCAGAGGGATTTTAGTGGTGGGGATGGTGTTTTGAGGTCCTAAGAAGGAGAGGGTCACCCCCTCTCCTTGTTGTCTTCAATGCTTACATAAATGGCTCATGGTTGTAGCATGTATGCCTAGCTTGTTTTAGCTCCATTTCAGTATATATTAGGCTTTGTTTTGCCATGATATAGCACTGTTTTGATTTGGTTTAGACATACCATGCATGCTTTGTATACTTGTCTTGTAATCCCATGATTTGCCTTAACATGTACCATGTTGTAACATGTCTTTTTAGCATGATTTTGGCTTAACTTTATGAAGCTTCTAGCCTTGTTTTAACATGCTTGAGCTCTGTTTTTTGTTGTTTTGGTCATGCTTGCATTGTTTTGTATAGCTACCATACAATCTAGCTTGTTAGCTTTGGGTGCTTAAGTCACTAGCATGCTTTACTTGGGCCATTTCAATGATTTGGAATCATTTGTCATGTTATTTCAGTCCATATTTCATGCTTGTATGCTTGGATTTGTCATCCTTTCAATGTCTTGAAGAGTTGGTTTCTTATGCTCCATAATCGGGTCATTGTGCATGCCCCTATGCTTAGGTCATTTAGACGCCATCTAAGTGGGTTTTTGGGTTTGTTTTAACATGCCATAAATCTGATTTTGGTTATCTAAATCATACCATGTTTGGTTTTGATAGGTGTTGCGTAATACCTCTTTTGTGGCCTTACATGCCTCTTGTTTTTGGCATTGTGTTCCAACATGTTTTGGCCTCATTCCTTGCATGTTTTAGACTCACTTTGACCTGCCTTGGGACTGTTTTGAGTGCCCTTGGCCCTTTGGGGCTTGCTTCATATAGCCTTGGTTTGAGTCCCTTGGCTAGCCTTCAACTTTAGGCTTTCTTGCATGCTTTACTTACTTTGTTTGGTTGATTTGGCATCATTCCTCATAAATTTTCAGAGCTTACAATGAATGTTGCATGCCCATGTTTATCCTTTTTTAAGTGATCTTGAAAGTTGCTCTCCTATGCTTAGGTGTTACGCCATTATGCATGCATGTTCGTATGTGTATTTCATGCCTTTATTCCATCATTTTGGCCGCTAATTTGGACCTATTTGAGAGCTGTCCATATTGGCTTAAGACCATCCCCGCATGTTGTTGCATGCTTGCCTTGTATGTTGTCACATACTTGTTGCATATTCGATAAATTGCATGTTGTAACATGCTAGTCCAATTGTGCCTTGTTGCATACTTAGTCCATGACATGTTGTTGCATGCTTAAGTTGTAATGCATTTGGCATGCATTCTCTTTTTTTAAGTTGCTTAACATGTTGTCACATGTTTGCCTCACATGTTGTTGCATGTTTGTCATTGGCATTGTTGTTACATGCCTTGCATGCTCATTTGTTTAGGTTGTATGCCTATTGCACATTACTTATTTGCATGCTCATGTTGCATTAGCTTGCTTGCATGCCTAGGTTGCATAGGATTAAGCATGCATCCCTTGCCCCTTGATAAACCATGATAGAGGCTGGGGATCCTTTATGTGATTTGTGTGCATTTCATTTGATATTGAAGTTGCACACTTGATCCCTTTTGGCCATCATGCATTGGAATGCGTGATTGATGGCCCGATGGTCGAGAACCATACTCCTTTGAGTCTCAAACATGATAAGGAGGGTGGTGGTGCATACATTGTCTTGAAAATGCATTGCCATGCTCTGTCTGTCCTCTGCTGCAGCAAAACAGGATTCTGCAGGAAGAGATGGCCGGTCGGCCATCTTCAGTGCCGGCCGGCTATGTATTGTTGGCCGAGGTTCCCAAAAATGGTCGATGACTAGTTCCTCTTGGCCGGTGGCCTTGGATTTCAGCCAGTGACATCCCACAATGCTCAGAAGGTGATTCAGAAGCATCCTCGAGGCTTGCACAGTTTTCAGAGATGCAGAGCAGTGTAAACAGAGGCAGCATGAGCATGGCGATAGATTTTTGAGCGAAGCCGAGCATGCATGCATTCGTCCCTCTTCCCGAGGCTGCTTTACTGCTTTCATAGCTTAATTAATTTGTTTAATTAGTTAAGTGTTGTGTAATAATTAATTAGCTTGTCAGTTAGTTAATTTGTATTATTCTTTCGGTCCCTCCGTCGAGGGGGCGCAATTGTGTAATAAGCGTGCGTGTGTGTGATGCATGTCTTCCAACCTCCGCTTATTTCTCCCTTTTACTTAACCGCTTACGATGGTTAGTTCTAGGGCACGTTTCGATTAGCATCCTTATGCTATGCATGTTTGCATCCATCCATTTGTATTGCATGCATCGGGCTCGGCGCATCATACTAACCGCATTGTATTTCAATTCTAAGTTGAATACATGTATCGAATTGTCACATCTCGCATGCCATTTTAGACTAGCCGAGCCTATTCTAGTTACATTTTGTATGTGATGCATTAGCCATCTTAACATGAACTAGGATCATGCATGATTTCTAACTAGTTTCTTGTTTTGGCTCGGAGTACACTGTGAGTGTTTTATGCTTTAGCACCTTGCATGTACGTGAGTGTTAACATGAAAGCATGCTTGCCCTGAGGCTAATTGCTTATGTGATATAACTGCCTGAATGCCTGTGGGTGAAGGTTGGATTGCTTGGATTGGAATAATTCATCGAAATCCATGTTTTAGCCTACTTGCGAGTAGCAAAATTCAAAACCATTTCCAAACAAATGGATATGCAATGTTTGGTTCCAAATTAGGTGATCTAGTCTATACTTGTGTGTTGTGCGCGTCACATAGTAAGATTAGCTAATTAACCGGAATAAGAACGCATGTGTTTTCAAAAACGAGATATCATGTTTAGTAGTGGCCAATCTTTAATCGGGCGAGCGGGGGTGCTCATAGCTGAACTTCCCCAATCGTACCCAAGTTCCCGAGCCAAGGCAACTTTGGTGATGACGGACACGTGGCCTTAGGCACGACTCAGGGTTTCCTAAATTTCCCCAAAATAAAATATTTAGGTGGCGACTCTGTATCTGGCAAAGCAGTCCATGTTTGGCACTTCTTTATTAAAAATCAGTTTTCCAAAATGATTTGCCGGATTTGGACTCTTTGGTGATTTATCAGTCTCACATTGCACATTGTGAGATCAGATTAAGAACCGTGACAATTTGAGTCCAAACTGTAGCATGAGGCCCTCAGGGTGCATCTACACAGACGTACCGCACAATCCACATGTGTGACAACCCAACTCCGTATTATGCTAATTGATTTTAACTATGCTTATAATTATGAGCTTTATATGATTTTGAATGTTAAATTATATGATTATATGCGTTTGTGAAATTCTACCTGTTCACCGTAGGAAAACCTGTTTGATTTTCTGTTATAAAATTTAAATTAAGGGTCGTAGAGACGTTAGAAACCAAAATTGATTATAACATCATAATTAGCATAATTTTTAGAGCCTATGATAAAATTTAATTAGAAATTGATTTGGATCGGAATAATTAGATTCAGAATGATTAAATTTGAGCATTGTTACTTAGCCTAATCAAGTTGATTAACCATGCCTATAAATAGACCTATATACACTCAATTCTTTCTTTTGAACTCATTTTTGGCTGAAAATACACTCTAGAGAGAGAGAAAGGACCGGTTCTACAGAGAGAGAGGAAGGGGAAAATCGTAGAATTGTCTCAAACCTTGAAGATTTGGAAGGCCAAGCTCAAGAATTAGGTAGAATTTGGGAGTTTGGAGCCTCTAGGTGAGTAACTACCCTTTAAATCATGAGTTCAAGCTTAAAATTATGTGAACACAAAAGAATTGATGATCAAACACAAGATTTGAATGGTGTATGATGAAATTGAAGGCAGTTATATCCATGCATGTAAGAATTTTTATGAATTTGTATAATTTGGCATGAGGCATGTTAAATATGAAGAATTGAGTACCAAAGCTTACATGCATGCATAATTTTGTTGAGCTTTATGACTTTGATCATCATTTGTATCATTTGACATGAAGTTGAACTCTACATTTCACATGCATGCATCATCCTTGAAGATATAAAGCTTGGTAGCTTGTGTTATGAAGTTATCAAGAAGAATGTGAAATGATTTGGGATTTGGAACATGGCTTTAAGCAAATTAGACTCAATTTGCCTATGTTCTTATATTGTATAATGTTTACCATGATTTTGTACTAAAAATGTGAATTTTGAGCCTTTGAATATGTGTTTGAGCTTCAAAAGAGTTCTGGAAAACCTAGAATTTGACTTGTCCGCTCGAGCGGGGAAAACGCCGCTCGAGCATAAAAATCAAGCTCCCAGAAGTTTTGCAGACAGAGATGCCAGCTCGAGCGAGAGGATCAGCGCTCGAGCAGCCAGTCACATGTTTTGATTCCTGGCTTAAGCGACCAGGGTCACACTCAAGCGTAAAAATGAGGTAACTAGTACTTTTGCAGACCCAAAGGGTCCGCTCGAGTGACAAAAGTTGCGCTCGAGTAGGGTGCCCTGTTTCAGAATTTTTGAAAAATTGATTTATGTTTCATTTTCCATTCTCTTTCATTTCTAAGCACTCTTAGGCATGCATTGAACATTGTAAATGAATTAAAGAACATGAAAGGAGCCTAAGAGCATTAAGCAAATTAACGAATTGAATTGTATTATGACCCGATGTGTTATGAATTATGGTAGGGTCAAGTGCAAGGGCGAATCAAGCATCGAACCACAGTGAGTAATATCTTAGTAAAGATATTTTTGTATATGCATTATTTCCTAAATGTTGCCTACGTGGTAATTTCTAAACTTATGAATTTGTACTATGAATGAGTATTCTATCCGCCCGTTTTGTGAAAGAATCTGTAAAGTGAATGTTGTGAAAATGGAAAATGGGCCTAAGGTCGTTTGGTATATTTGACAAGGATATATAGATTGGGCCTAAGGCCATTTGGACTATTTAACAAGGTGGACTGAAAGTCATCTTATGCATGAATTGGGTCGAAGGCCGTTTTGTATGATTGATGATTGGACCAAAGGTTGTTTTGAGTATGAACACGGATGTGATCATAATTGTATGCACATAGCTATGAATATGAGGATATTGGACCCAAGGTCATTCAGTATTATGATATGAAAGACCGATGGTTATTGGTACATGGATCCATTAGACCTGAAGTCAGTCTATGAATGAGTATTGGACCCGAGGTCGTTTTGTATACAATGGACCTGAGGTCATTTTGAGTGTGAATTGGACCTGAGGACATTTTGTATATGAATATGATGTATTGGACCCGAGTTCGTTCTGCTTGGCTATGATCTATAAATTTTGATATGAATGGGAATAATAGTTCAAATGTTTAAATTATAAGTATGACTTATGCATGAACGAATCTCATTTAGTAACCTCTTTACTCTAGTATTATTCACTGGGCATTGGCTCACTGTTTAACCCCAGCCCCAGTGAGCGTTGAGAGACCAAGTCTTGTGAGGTCAACCGAGGTCACCTCATGCGGAGGCTCTACTTTTGTTTCACCCTTCTTTTGTTCTTTTGCGGTCACATATGACCGAACTTGTATAATCTTGGTCTTGGAGTTTTGTTTTTGCTGAATGATGTCTTCTAAATGATCCTGGACATATATAATACTTATACAATATGAATACTTATGTGGTGTGAGTTATTAGATGAACATGAGAATGTTTTGGTTAAGCCATGTATGCACAGCTCGTTGGACAATTGAAAAATTTTACTTCCACAATCTGGCCCCCTATTATTAAATATGACAAAATTTCTGACTGAGGCCGCAGGTAATCTCGGGATTACTGGCCGATTATGACTCTAATCCTTAGGGGGGGTTGGGGTCATGACAAAGTGGTATCAGAGCACGAGTAATAACTCACACACTTGTCCAAATGAGCAATAGAGTGTCTAGAAAAGATCTAAGTTGCATTCATGTGATAATTATATGCTTGGATACAATGAGGAATTGCTAAGTGATTTGAAGTATGCAACTGTATGATGTATATAACTGTTGCCTAATTGCATGAATGTGCTCTTTTGTATATGAATATTGTGCATATTTTCTATGTGAAATATAATGCAAGTCTCATTAGATAATGGTGAGAACAAGAGCCGATGAGCTAGAAGAATCCTCCACTACTCGACTAAACCGAATGGAAAGAATAATACAAGACATGGCAGAAACGCTAGGGCAACAACAGCAATGGCAACAACAGTGGCAACGTCCGCAACCCCCACCGCCGGTACAACCTATACCGGATATGTAAAATGATGATCGAACAATAGCCCTCACTAAAGAATTCAAGAAAATGAAGCCACCGATGTTCCATGGAGGTGTAGACCCATTGAAGGCTAAAGCTTGGGTCCTTGGTATTGAAAAATTATTTGAGGTATTTCCATGTCTGGAGACACAAAAAGTACAATTGGCCACTTTCATATTAGAAGATGAAGCAAGAAGATGGTGGATGCTAGTCCGTGATGATAACAAGGGCATTGATTAGACACAGTTTCTTGCACTCTTTTATGAGAAATACTTCCCTCAGTGTGTTCGTGATAGAAAGGTGTCAGAATTTGAAGGGTTAAGGCAAAGCAATATGACCGTGGCAGAATATAAAGCCAAGTTCACCGAGTTGGCTAGATTCGCCCCACACATGGTTGACACCGACTACAAAAAGGCGAGGAAGTTTGAAAGTGGTCTTCGTAATGGCATTCGGGAAAGAGTGAATGTGTTGAAATTGCCCACCTATGTTGATGTGTTAGACAGAACCTTAATGTCAGAAACTAACATGGCCAGCCGAGGCTAGCCACTAGCCGACTGGAAGTTTAAAAGACAAGGCTTTTTCTCAGGAAAGAAACCAGCAAAGAAACAAAACACGAGGTCCTCAAATACTTCAAGCTCCACCAGGAACACGGTGCTAACATGTACTCAATGTGGTAAGAGGCACCATGGAGTGTGTTACCGTATCTCTGGGGCATGTTATAGATGTGGGGAAATGGGGCATATGGCAAGGGATTGCAACCGAACTTAACCACAAAAAAAAAAGATGGGAGACCAACTGTTAGTACAACCGGATCTATCCCAAAGCCGAGTAATACTACGAGGCCTGCTACCACTAGAGACACAATGAGGCAAGGGAGAGTTTTGGCACTTGTCCCAGGTGACGCACGAAACACTGAAGCTGCTGTCTCAGGTACTATTTCTATATACAATCAAGATGCTTTTGTGTTAATTGATTCTGGCTCAACATATTCCTTTGTGTCTACTATATTTACATCTAGATTGACTAGACCGCTAGAAACATTGCCATATTTGCTATGTGTATCTACTCCATCCGGGGAATCTGTATTATGTGCATCTATGTATCGTGTTTGTGACATACAAATTGGCAATACTATTTTGTATGTGGATTTGTTACCCTTGGATATTCGGCACTTTGATATAATTCTGGGTATGGATTGGCTATCGAAATATTGTGCCACTATTAATTGTATGACAAAACGGGTTATGTTTAAACCACCAAGGCATGTTGAATTCGAATTTGTGGGAAATGGGGTAGTGCCTCCACCTTATTTGATATCTGCAATGAAAGCATGTAAATTGATCAAGAAAGGATGTCAGGGATACTTGTGTAGTGTATTGTCTGAACAATCCATGAATGTTGAATTGAATAATATTCCTATTGTTTGAGAATTTCTGGATGCATTTCCTGATGAACTGCTAAGTGGATTGGTAGACATGGAAATAGAGTTTGCCATTGATGTTGTCCCCGGCACCCAGCCTATCTCAAAAGCTCCCTATAGAATGTCCACTCCTGAAATGAAAGAACTGAAAGAACAGTTGCAGAACCTATTAGATAAAGGGTTTATTCGACCAAGCACTTCGCAGTGGGTTGCTCCCATGTTGTTTGTAAAGAAGAAAGACGGAACCTTACGTTTGTGCATTGACTACCGGGAACTCAACAAGGTAACGGTCAAAAATAAATATCCATTGCCCCGAATTGACGATTTATTTGATCAGTTACAGGGTTCACAAGTCTTTTCAAAAATTGATTTGAGATCCGGCTACCACCAGTTGAAGGTGAAGGTAGAAGATGTTGAGAAAATTGCATTCAGAACGATGTATGGTCGCTACGAATTTCTTGTTATGCCATTTGGAGTGACTAACGCCCCTGTAGCATTTATGGATCTTATGAATCGAACTTTTAAGCCTTACCTTGATGAATTTGTGGGGTTTTTATTGATGATATCCTAATATATTCAAAGAGAAGACTTGAACATGAACAACATTTGAGAACTGTCTTGCAAATGCTTAGAGAGAAGAAATTATTTGCTAAATTTACGAAAAATGAATTTTGGATAGATGAAGTTGTTTTCTTAGGGAACGTCATTAACAGAGATGGGATTTCAGTAGACCCACAGAAGATTGAGGCAATTATAAATTGGCCTACACCAACAAATGTAACTGAAGTCCACAGTTTCATGGGCTTAGTTGGGTATTACAGAAGGTTTGTCAAGAAATTTTCCAAAATAGTTGTGCCCCTCACTCAATTGACATGCAAGGGGCAACCCTTTGAATGGAATGATGAAAGAGAATCCGCCTTCCAAGAAAATTGACGACTGCACCAATGCTAACACTGCCCACAGGTACAAAAAACTTTGTGATTTTCAGTGATGCATCTTATAAGGGTCTGGGGTGTGTGTTAATGCAGGATGGACGGGTAATTGCTTATGTCTCTCAGCAATTGAGACCACATGAGAAGAACTACCCAACACATGACCTAGAATTAGCCGTAGTTGTATTTGCTTTAAAAATTTGGCGGCATTACTTGTATGGGGCAAAATGCGAAGTTTACACGGATCATAAAAGTCTAAAATACTTTTTCACTCAGAAAGAGTTGAATATACGACAAAGAAGCTGTCTTGAACTGATAAAAGACTATGACCTTCAGATTCACTATCACCCTGGGAAAGCCAATACAGTTATTAATGCCTTGAGCAAAAAATCGACGGGGAGTTTGGCTTGTTTACTTACTGAACAGAAAGAGATCTTGCAAGATTTTGAGAAGTTCGGAATTGAAGTGGTGTTACATGAACAAGGCGTATTGATAGCTGCCATTTCAGCCGGACCAGTAATCATTGATGAGATTAAACAGAAATAGAAGGAGGATGAATTCCTTAAAAAGATAGTTGATGAATTTGAAATGAATCCGAGACTGGGATATAGTGTGGTAAATGAGGTGCTGAAATTCCATGACAGATTGTGTGTTCCGAATATTCTCGAGTTAAAAAGGAGAATACTCGATGAAGTTCATAAATTGATGTTTGCTATGCACCCAGGTAACAACAAGATGTATCAAGACCTAAAACAGAGTTATTGGTGGCCAAACATGAAACGTGAAATCGCAGAGTATGTGTGTAGACACCGCATTTTTGACCGACCCTAAGACTCAGACGTCACCAATTGAGCGCTTGGTGATGTTGCATATCATGCTCGTCCAGAGGTTTCAGAGTCTCGGCTGCGAGCCTTGCCTCCGGACTTCCGGACTCTTTCGTGCTTTGCCTCGGTTTGCGAACCAGGCTCTGTTTTCTCTGTTTTCTTCTCTCGAAGGGAGGGAGAGGTCTCGTAGATCATCTCTCAGTGGCCGTAAGCTACGTTTCGTGGTCGCAGGCCATTTTTCCCATTTCGGAGCCCGGTTCCCGGTTTTCGGAGCCGTCAGGCCGTGTGCCTCGGTTCGGGACCGCCTAACCACCTCCGTTTGCTCCAATTTTTGGCACACACCTTATTTCCTCCCTTTCGAGGGACACTGTGGTCCGAGAGACCAACTTCGTGGTCGGACACCACTTCCGGTGCCTAACAGCCCACTTTCGGGGCCCCGAATTGCGTGTTTCGGCTCCTGAACCTTCATTTTGCATTTTTGGGCTCCGACCCAAACTTGAGATAGTCATATTTTGAGGTCCTTTTCATGTTTTATTAAGGACCTTTTATTGTTTGAGATCTCCATCTGTCACTTGCCTCTTTACCTCTTTTTAGGCCTATTTTGCACGGTATTTTAGGCGTACTTGTGGGCTGTGTTGGACTTGGTCGTAAACTACAAAGTGTCTTATTTTGAGCTCCTCTTCAACTTTGTTGAAGGGCTCTCGTCCATTTGGAACCAGAAACTACCACTTGCCTTTATACCCCTCTCTAGGCCAATTTTTTGAGGGAAACTTGAAATGTTTCCCCCCTTTTTTTTCCCCCTCTTTTCCAGCCTCTTTTGCCTATAAATACAGCACCCCAGGTCTGTGTTGAAGGGTTAAAAATTTTTGTATAAGCCTCTCACATTAAATTTCTCTCTCTCTCTCTATATTCTAACCATCAAAACTCCAAGTTCCTTCCACCATTTCTTCACCACCACCTAGCACCACCACCACCACTCCATTCCAGTGGCTTGGAGGACCTTCTCAGAGGCTAAAAGTGCTGCATTTTGGACCAAGAGGCTGCTAAAGGGTTGGTCTTCAAGGATGAGTCTCGTTTTTTCCTTTTTTGCTCTTTTCTTGGTCTATTTCTTAGCCCTTCTTGCTTGTACATTTGAGCTCCGACCAAAACTGAAAGTGTCATTTTTTTGGGCTCTATTTCATCTTTCATTAAGGGTCCCTCATAGTTTGGGACCTCCTTGTTGCACTTGCTTCATTATCCTCTTGGATGCCATATTTTTGCATGATATTTTTGGCCTATATAATCTGTTTTGGAGCATAATGTAAACTGTAGATAGGCCTATTTTGATCCCTTCTTAAACATTGAAGAAGGGCTCACCATTGTTTGGGACCTCCATGTACCACTTACCATTGTACCCCTCTTTGGTCCTCATTTTTGCATGTTTTATTAGCCTATCATGCTTCTATTTTTCGGCCATGATCAGAGCTGAAAATGCCCCTAAAATGACCCCCTCTTCATGTTTCATTAAGGGTCTAGGGATGTTTGAGACATCCTTGATATACTTCATGTTATAGCCCTCTTGTGGCCTTAATTTTGCATGGCATTTTGAGCATATTTATACACTGTTTTGGGCTTGATCATCTACTGTAAAAAGCCATATTTTGGTCCCCTCTCCAACATTGTTGAAGGGCCCTAACCTGTTTGAGGCCAGCATATATCAGTTACTTCTTTGCCCCTTGTTGGCCCATTTCTTGCATGAATTGTTTTCCATACTTGTATCTGTTTTTGGGGCTTGTCATGAACTGTAAAAAATCATATTTTTGGCCTCTCTTCAACATTGTAGAAGGGGCCTTCTGTGTTTGAGATCAGCAGCTATGACTTGCTTCATTACCTCTCTTGGCCCCCCACTTTTGCATGCTAATTTAGCCCAACTTGTGCTCACTGTTTGGCCATGCTTTAAACTGTAAAAGTGCTTTTTTGGGGGCTGACTTGAATCTTTCTTCACACTTCATGTTCCAATTATGCATGCTTTGTATAGCTGTAAGCCATTTCATGTACATAGTTTTGCATTTCGGGTCTCGTTCCATGCATCGGGTATCTTTTCGCCATGATTCGGGGCTGTTTTGCATCTTATTTTGCCTCTGATTTTTGCATGTTTACATATCATATCCCATGTCTTGCCATGTCTCATTAGAGTGGCATTCTGTGCCGTAGGTTCGGTTCTCGATTTGCGTGCACGCGTGCACGCATTTCGAGGTGTCTCATTTTCATCTGATGGCCTCTTATGTGAGTGTGGCTGAGGTCCACTCATGTTGGTGTAAGCCCATTATTGCATTGCGTATGCCATTTCATTCATAGCATTGTGTATGCTCGGTTTGGTATCACCTCGTATAACGTGTATGTCATTCCATAGCATTGCGTATGTTAGGATTGTATGTTAGTTGCATTTCATGCATGTCATGCATATTGCATCATGTTCGGGATAGGAGTTAGCCCAGGCACGGGAAACGAGGTGCGTTCCGTACTCCGAGTGACGGAGCGGGTCTCAATTCCCAAGTCACCGACACTCCGGATTATCCATGATGGAGTTAGGTTTTGTTATAGTGTTCATATGCATTCATTCTATATTGAGTTGTGCAATTCGGCTCCTCGGCCATCATGCATCGAGATGCGTGATTGGTGGCACGAGGATCGAGGCATGCATATATCTGTGAAAATACATTGCTATGCCCCTTTCCTGCTCTCTGTTGCAGCATATCAAGAATCAGCAGTCTTCCGAGGCTTGGCGCACTTTTCAAGAAACATTGCAAAACAGAGGCTAATCGGGGCATCGCCGTGGATTTCCGCGCAAAGCAGCCCAAACATGCATCATTCCATCATCCGGAGCAGAATCAAGGCAGTCCTTGGCTTGCATGCCAGTTTTATTTTTCTTAGTTAATTTGTTAATTAATTAGGGATTTGTATATTATTTGGACTGTATATTTTGGACTGTATTATTCTTTTATTCGGGACTGTACATTTATTCGGACCCTCTGCGCGAGGGCATAATTGTAATAAGTGTGCGTGAGTGTGATGTATGTCTTCCAACCCCACGTCTTCCTTCCCTTTTATTTACCTGCTTATGATGGTTAGATTAGGGCATATTTCAATTAGCATACAGTATGACAGCATGTTTGCATCATTCATCTGTTTTGCACGCACCGGGCTCGGCGCATCATACAAACTGCATTTGTATTTCAATTCCAAATTGAATACGTGTTAGTTGTAGCATTCCATATGCCATGTTTAGAATAGCCGAGCCTGCTATAGTTTGCATTTTTGCATGTGTTGCATTAGGCATTTCAGGATATTTAGGATCATGCATGATTTCTAATCGGTTTCTGTTTTGGCTTGGAGTACTCGGTGAGTTTTATGCTTTAGCATCCTTGCATGCGTGTGAGTGTTGCCATGAATAGCATGCTTACCATGAGGCTATGTGCTTATGTGATATAACTGCTTGAATGCCTGTGGGTGGAGGTTGTGTTACTTGAAGTGGAACAATTCATCAAATGTTTGTTTTAAGCCCACTAGATAGTGGCAAAACCATCATATTTTCTAAGCCCACCCGAGGGTGGCAAATTCACGTCTTAGCCTACCTGCGGGTAGCACCATCAAACCATTTTCAAACAAACAAACATGAAATGTTTTGTTCCAATTCAGGCGACTCAGTCTATACTTGTATGCTGTGCGCATCACATAGTAACCTAGGCTAATAACCGGAATAAGAACACACAATGTTTTCAAAAACAGATATCATGGTTAGTAGAGGCCGGTCTTTGACCGGGCGAGTGGGGGTGCTCACGAAGTGACCTTCCCCAATCGTACCCAAGTTCCCAAGCCGAGGCAACTTTGGTGATGACGGACACGTGGCCTTTGGCACCGAGTCAGGGTTTCCTAAATTTCCCCGTTAAAAAAATATTTAGGTGGCGACTCTGTATCTGGCAAAGCAGTCCATGTTT
The DNA here is from genome assembly GCA_036172215.1 of Camellia granthamiana. Lineage (NCBI taxonomy): Eukaryota > Viridiplantae > Streptophyta > Magnoliopsida > Ericales > Theaceae > Camellia > Camellia granthamiana. The sequence goes on along the minus strand of CM069903.1, from coordinate 60,549,185 downwards.
GGCACTTCTTTCAAAAATCTATTTTCTCAAAAACGATTTGCTGGATTTGGACTCTTTGGTTCAAGATTTAGAACCGTGACTATCGAGTCCTTGAACTGTAGTGAGCCCAAACGAACAGAACGGGACTTAACCCTCCTGGGGCGTTCGGGGACGTCTACAATGTGTCTAAATGTCTTCAGTGTCAGCAAGTTAAGGCTAAACACCAGGAACCAGCAGGTCTACTTCAACCTCTCCCTATTCCAGAATGGAAATGGGAGCATATAACTATGGATTTTGTTATTGGTCTACCTCAGACACCTAGAGGTATGGATTCCATTTGGGTTATAGTTGATAGACTAACTAAATCTGCACACTTTTTGCCTGTGAAATCTACGTATGATGCATACCGATTAGCTACAATTTATGTTGATGAAATTGTTTGTTTACATGCAGTTCCGGTGTCTATTGTGTCAGATAAAGACCCGAAATTTGTATCTAGATTTTGGAAGAGTCTTTAAGCAGCAATGGGAACAGAGTTAAGGCTTAGTACAGCATTCCATCCACAAACTAATGGGCAATCAGAACGGACTATACAGACTTTAGAAGATATGCTCCAAATGTGTGCGTTGTATTTTCAAGGAAGTTGGGAGACTTATCTACCATTAGCCGAATTTGCATATAATAATAGTTTCCACTCTAGCATTGGCATGGCACCGTATGAAGCTTTGTATGGCCAAAAATGTAGATCTCCAGTATGCTGGACTGAAGTTGGGGATAGAGTCTTGCTTGGGCCCGAGCTTGTGCAGACAACTACTGATAAAATCAAAACCATTCAACAAAGGCTTAAGACAACTCAAAGCCGACAGAAGAGTTATGCGGATGTTAAAAAACAGCCCCTTGAGTATGAGGTAGGTGATCATGTGTTCATCCACATGAATCCGATGAAAGGCCAATTAAGATTCGGCAAAAAGGGTAAACTATCACCTCGTTACATTGGGCCATTCCAAATTCTAGAAAGGGTTGGCCCGGTTGTTTATAGAGTTGCCTTACTGTCGGGAATGGAACAAATGCACAATGTATTTCATGTATCAATGTTGAGAGGCTATCTCCAAGATCCGTTCCACGTAATTGACTATCACCGAATAGCACTTCATGAAAACAAGGAGTACGGGGAATGGCCAGAATGGATTATCGACCGACGGGTAAAGTAGCTAAGGAACAAATCTATTCCAATGGTGAAGGTGGAATGGAAAGAACATTATGGTAAGGATGCCATGTGGGAGAAAGAAGAAAAAATGTGACAACACTACCCACATTTGTTTCCAATGGAAGGTAACATAAGTTTAGGGGACCAAACTTCCTAAAAAAGGGAAGAATATGACAACCCAACTCTGTATTATGCTAATTGATTTTAACTATGCTTATAATTATGAGCTTGATATGATTTTGAATGTTAAATTATATGATTATATGCGTTTGTGAAATTCTACATGTTCACCGTAGGAAAATCTGTTTGATTTTCTGTTATAAAATTTAAATTAAGGGTCGTAGAGACGTCAGAAACCAAAATTGATTGTACCATCATAATTGCATAATTTTTAGAGCCTATGATAAAATTTAATTAGAAATTGATTTGGATCAAAATAATTAGATTCAGAATGATTAAATTAGAGCATTGTTACTTAGCCTAATCAAGTTGATTAACCAAGCCTATAAATAGGCCCATATACACTCAATTCTTTCTTTTGAACTCATTTTTGGCTGAAAATACACTCTAGAGAGAGAGAAAGGACCGGTTCTACAGAGAGAGAGGAAGGGAAAAATCGTAGAATTGTCTCAAACCTTGAAGATTTGGAAGGCCAAGCTCAAGAATTAGGTAGAATTTGGGAGTTTGGAGCCTCTAGGTGAGTAACTACCCTTTAAATCATGAGTTCAAGCTTAAAATTATGTGAACACAAAAGAATTGATGATCAAACACAAGATTTGAATGGTGTATGATGAAATTGAAGGCAGTTATATCCATGCATGTAAGAATTTTTATGAATTTGTATAATTTGGCATGAGGCATGTTAAATATGAAGAATTGAGTACCAAAGCTTACATGCATGCATAATTTTGTTGAGCTTTATGACTTTGATCATCATTTGTATCATTTGACATGAAGTTGAACTCTACATTTCACATGCATGCATCATCCTTGAAGATATAAAGCTTGGTAGCTTGTGTTATGAAGTTATCAAGAAGAATGTGAAATGATTTGGGATTTGGAACATGGCTTTAAGCAAATTAGACTCAATTTGCCTATGTTCTTATATTGTATAATGTTTACCATGATTTTGTACTAAAAATGTGAATTTTGAGCCTTTGAATATGTGTTTGAGCTTCAAAAGAGTTCTGGAAAACCTAGAATTTGACTTGTCCGCTCGAGCGGGGAAAACGCCGCTCGAGCATAAAAATCAAGCTCCCAGAAGTTTTGCAGACAAAGATGCCTGCTTGAGCGAGAGGATCAAGCTCGAGCGGCTAATCACATGTTTTGACTCCTAGCTCAAGCGACCAGGGTCACGCTCAAGTGTAAAAATGGGGTAACCAGTACTTTTGCAGACCCAAGGGGTCCGCTCGAGTGACAAAAGCTGCGCTCGAGCAGGGCGCCCTATTTCAGAATTTTTGAAAAATTGATTTATGTTTCATTTTCCGTTCTCTTTCATTTCTAAGCACTATTAGGCATGCATTGAACATTGTAAATGAATTAAAAAGCATGAAAGGATCCTAAGAGCATTAAGCAAATTAAAGAACGGATTGAATTGTATTATGACCCGATGTGCTATGAATTATGTAGGGTCAAGTGCAAGGGCAAATCAAGCATCGGACCACAATGAGTAATATCTTAGTAAAGATATTTTTGTATATGTGTAGACACTCCATTTTTTACCGCCCTTAAGACTTGGGCGCCACTAATTGCTTACTTGGTGATGAAAGTTGTGCAGTGCAAAGGTTCGATTTCTTTGGCAAGGAGAGCATCAAATCCCAACCTTACACCCCATTTTTGGACCAAAACTATTTTGACCAAAAAGATTTTAGACCTTAAAACCCTCTCTTTCAAAATATTTTTGAAAAAAAGTTTTTACGATGTTCCGAGGCTCGCATTTCGTTAAATGTTGCGCTTTACAGTAAATCGAGCAAGGATAAAGTGGAAATGCATGAAAGAGAGGTGAACCTTTTGAAAAAATCTTTTAAAACACCTTATTTAGAGGTTTGGAGTTGAAGAAAATTGAAGGAGAGGGAAGAAACCTAGTTGGGGAAGAAGTTGGGCATGAACCGTTAAGAGAGAGAGTCAAGCAGCCCTCGTTAAATCAGGCCTATCCTTTTGTACACTTGGATTTCAGATATGAGGCCACCACCATTGGAAAGTGGACTTCTGGGGCTTCATTTTTCATTCAAGAATCTCCTAAAGTCGAATCCGGATGAAGGAGATATGGCTGGTTGAAGTTAGGCATCAATCTGATTGAGCTGGAAATAGGCAGTCTTCACTAAAAGAGGCATATCTTTTTTCACACTTGGAATTTTGATGTGAGGCTGCCACCATTGGAAATAAGACTTCCGGGGATTCAATTTAGACACAATAATGACCTGCAAAGGAATCCAGATGAAGGAGATATGCCTAATTGAAGTCGGGGCCAGAAACTAGTTTTTGCTTTCCAGCTACTAGTGAAGCTTGTCGGCCATGTGTCGGCCACAAATGGACTTTGTTGGCCATGTGTCGTCCAAGGGTGGTTTTTTTCTTCCACCACTGGTGGCCGTCAGCCACCAATGATGGCCGGTTGGCCACAGGTGCAAGAAAGCCAGTTTTTGTGCAGATATTTCCCCTCCAGTTGTTCCACACTACTCTAGATATTTCTACCTTGATTGTTTCGACCAAGGCTCTTGTATTTCTATATATAGATGGAATATCTCTCATATTTCAAGGTTGGAAAAATTTTGGGAGCCTCTCTCTCTAGACTTCTCTCTCTCTTGAGTTTTTGTGCTTAGAAGCTTGCATACTTCAAACTTTTGCCTAGCAACCCTTAATCAAACTTGACCATCATTGAGTTGAGGTTACTTGAGGCCCTCTTTGAGCTCTAGAAGAGGATGTTGGCTTGATTTAGCTTGTTTTGTTACTCTAACTTGCATCTTGTCTTCAAGAGGTATAACACTTGTATTTTAAGCTTGTTTTAAATACTTGTTTTGACATCTTTTTACACTATTTTGAGCTGGTGTTGGACTCCAAAAAGCTCTATTTTTATGGTTTTAAAATGGTGGTTTGAGGCTATTTTGTGTTAAGGGGTAGTCCACCCTTCTTGTTGCTTAATTGTTTAGCTTTTTGTGCCATCTTTCATCACCTTTAAATCAAACTTTTTGGGCCTTTAAACCGCTGAAAGTTAGAGTTATTTCAGTGACAAAAACCTTCTTTTAAAGTCCAAAATTGGAGGGGTTAGCCTCCGCTCCTTGTTTCCTTGCTTGCATGCCTAGTTGCCTTACATGTTAGCATGTTTTTCTAGCTTAACTTAGCTTAATCCCAACATGTTTTTGCCTCTAATTTGGACTTCTTTAGCTCTGTTTTGGGCTGGATGGGTCATATGAGTCTTTTTGCATGGTTGTAGTGTAAAGGGCTTCACTAGTTTGGTGTTTTAGGCCTTTAAACATCATTTCCATGAGTTGATTGCATATTTTAGTATTATTTTACATGTAATTTCAGCACCATAATCTCTGCAATCTCCCTCATTTCTTCACTTTTTCATTTGTTTTGAGGGTTGTTTCAACCTTAGGGTTGTTTAAGCTTGAGGTTGAGACTCATATTTAATGGTTTAATCCTCTTTTGAGGGTTCATTACCAACGGCATGAAGCTTCCCTCATGCCTTGAACTACCCCTTGGTTGACACTTCTTTCGCTTTAGAAGACACTCACCAATGGACTTAATCAATTAAAGAATGGATTGGTAATCTAAAATGAGTAAACAAAAATGAACAAGTAAAAGAGGCAAGATAAAGCATCTTTCGTGTTGCATTGCATGTGTTCAAATCGGACGTTAATTCGAACATGAGGAAAATGGCACGTTTCATAATCAAAGTGATGAAACATACCACTTTCCTTGGTCACCACCACCCTTGATCATGCATGATAGGGTAATGGTTTTGTTGAGTCTTGTTTTGCACTCATTAAGCTTGTACAAGCTTGGTTCTTGAGCCATCATGCATGGAAAATGCTTGGTTGATGGTTTGAGGGCCAAGGTTTGAGGACCAAGAGCTACACTCCTTTGAGCTTGTGTGATGATAAAAAGGGTAGTAGTACATACATTCCTTGAGAATACACTGCTTTGCCTATGTTTGCTCTCTGTTGTAGCAAAAAAAGAAGTTCAAGGAAGGGGTAGCCGACCGGCCATCAGTAGTGGTCAACGGCCACCAGCAGTAGCCGACCGGCCATCAATGAAGAAGGTTGCTCTATGTGCTCCTGAAGAGGATCAGAAGTGTTCTGGGAGTTGGCACAATTTTCAGTGATCAAAAATGTGCAAACAGAGGCTGCAATGGCAAGGCGGTGGCTTTTTCGGGAGGAGAATCCAAGCATGCATGCATCCCTCGCCCCTCGAGGCCGTTTAATTGCTTTATTAGTTAGTGGTAGCTAATTAATTAATTTACTTGCTTTGTAATTAATTAGTTAAAGTATTTAGCTAATTAATTCGTTTTGTAATATTTAATTAGCTTAGAATAGTTAGTTAAATATCATGTTTGTAATATTGATTAGCTAGAATGGTTAATTAATTCATTTTGTAATAGTTAGCTTAATTAGCGTAGCTAGTTAGCTTATTCATTCGGATCCTCCTTCGTGAGGGCGTAATGTTGTAATAAGTGTGCGTGCATGTGTGTATGTCTTCCAACCCCACATCTTTCTCCTTTTTATTTCATCGCTTTTGATGGTTAGATTATGGACATATTTTGATTAGCATATCTTATGCTTTCATGTTTGCATCCATTCATTTGTCTTGCATGCACCGAGGGTCGGCGCATCATTCAAACTGCATTGTCAATTCAATACTTCTTTGAATACGTGTTTCAAAGCATGCTATCAAAGTGTTACAAATATCATAATTAAGTAGCCGAGCCTATTTAGCTATATTATTGCATGTGTTGCATTAGACATCTCATATAGTTAGGATCATGCATCTTTCTAACTAGTTTCTGTTTTGGTTTGCAGTACTCGGCGAGTTTTACGCTTTAACATACTTGCATGAGTGTGATTGCCATATTGCCATGATTCGCATGCTTGCCATGAGGCTATGTGCATAAATGCTAAACTGCATGAATGCCTGTGGATGAAGGCTTGTTGTTTGAATTGGAACAATTCAACAAATGCACATTTTAAGCCCACTTTGTTGTGGTAAATCATGTTTCAAGCCCACTTGAGGTGGCAAATCTGCATCTTTTAAGCCCACTTGAGGGTGGCAAATTCAAACCATTTTCGTAAACAAACATGAGTTGAATTGTTCCAAGTCTTGCGATTAGTCTATACTTGCTTGTGTGCATCACTTAGTAAAGCTAGATTAATAACCGGAATAAGAACGCATAATGTTTATAAAATGACATATCATGATTAGTAGAGGCCGATCTTTTGATCGGGCGAGCATGGGTGCTCATTCAGGACCTTCCCCTCTTATACCCAAGTTCCCGAGCTGAGGCAACCTTGGTGATGACAGACACGTGGCCTTTGGCACGAGTTAGGGTTTCCTAAATTTCCCCAAAAATAAAATATTTAGGTGGCGACTCTATATCTGGCGAAGCAGTTCAATTTTGGCATTATTTGATTAAAAATCGATTTTCCAAAAAAGGTTTGCCAAATTTGGACTCTTTGGTGTTATCAGTTTCACATTGCACTTTATGAGATTAGATTCAAAACCACGGGAGTCCGAACTGTGAGGCCTTCTTTTCAAACCCTTTCCGAAAGGCGGGGGTGCGGAAAAAGGTGATTCCACAATATGCATTATTTCTTAAATGTTGCCTACGTGGTAATTTCTAAACTTATGAATTTGTACTATGAATGAGTATTCTATCCGCCTGTTTTGTGAAAGAATCTGTAAAGTCAATGTTATGAAAATGGAAAATGGGCCTAAAGCCATTTGGTATATTTGACAAGGATATATAGATTGGGCCTAAAGCCATTTGGACTATTTAACAAGGTGGACTAAAAGTCATCTTATGCATGTATTGGGCCGAAGGCCGTTTTGTATGATTGATGATTGGACCAAAGGTCGTTTTGAGTATGAACACGGATGTGATCGTAATTGTATGCGCAATAATTATGAATATGAGAATGTTAGACCCAAGGTCGTTCAGTATTATGATATAAAGGACCGATGGTTATTGGTACATGGATCCATTAGACCTGAAGTCAGTCTATGAATAAGTATTGGACCCAAGGTCGTTTTGTATACAATGGACCTAAGGTCGTTTTGAGTGTGAATTGGACCTGAGGACATTTTGCATATGAATATGATGCATTAGACCCAAGGTCATTCTGCTTGGCTATGTCTATAAATTTTGATATGAATGGGAATAGTAGTTCAAATGTTTAAATTATAAGTATGATTTATGCATGAACGAATCTCATTCATTAACCTCTTTACTCTGGTATTATTCACTGGGCATTAGCTCACTGTTTATATTTATGTATGTAGGTGAGTAGCGGGACGTCCAACCCCAGCCCCAGTGAGCGTTGAGAGACCAAGTCTTGTGAGGTCAACCGAGGTCACCTCATGCGGAGGCTCTACTTTTGTTTTACCCTTCTTTTGTTCTTTTGCGGTCACGTGTGACCGAACTTGTATAATCTTGGTCTTGGAGTTTTGTTTTTGCTGAATGATGTCTTCTAAATGATCCTGGACATATTTAATACTTATAAAATAGGAATACTTGTGTGGTGTCAGTTATTATATGAACATGAGAATGTTTTGGTTAAGCCATGTATGCATAGCTCGTTGGACAACTGAAAAATTTTACTTTTGCAATCTGGCCCCCTATTATTAAATATGACAAAATTTCTGACTAAGGCCGCAGGTAATCTCGTGATTACTAGCTAGTTATGACTCTAATCTATAGGGGCAGGTTGGGGTCATCACAACATGCCTTTGGTCTGGGTTATGTACCCACCAAAGAGGACTAGATCAGGAAAAGGGAAGAGATGGCACGCAGAGTGAGAGCCAAGTAGGCCGGGAAACACTATGAGCTTTTCCATAGGCCAATTTGGGGAACGTTGAATGGCCACTTTGCTCAGGAGGGAGAAGATTTCCCCTTTTGCAGTTTTCCCGAGCCCTTAATGAATTCTACGAAGTAGAGTGTTCCTGGGTTCGAAATCTTTTTCAACCTACAGTTGCAAGATAGTGATGCCGAGGAAAAGGCTAAACCAAGTGCTGAAGCTAAACAGAGCATGGAAAATAACTCAGACAGCAACGAACTTGAAGTAAGGGCAGCACTGGCATGTCTCCTTACAAATCCTGCGGCTAACTCAGAGAACATGGGGGATAACCTTACTATCTCCATGATCGGGAACCAACAAGGTGTGAACCTATCTAGAAGCATTTTGGATGTATTGAAGGCACCATCTCTTATCTGGCAGCTGGAGGAGGGCTACCTGTCTAGTTCTGAGTCGGGTGATGAGCTAGAATCTAATTCCACTGAGTCTGTGGAGTCGGAATCAGATTCTGGTTCTTCTGAGTCTAAGTCTGGTATTCCTGGGGGTGATAACCTGGATACCAAGGTCTTGTCCAGGTCCTCTTTTCTTTTGCTTTTGAGTCGGTTGTAATCAAATATCTAGATCTTATGAATAAGAACGCTGCCGATTCTAAGTATTTCTCTGTGCCGCTTATTTATTGTATTGACCAAGATTTTCAAAATTTTAATGAAAACGAAGAAGAAGGAATTCCTCTGATTTTGAAAAACTTGATTAATTGAGAGGATGAGAGGTTTGCAAAACCCTGTGCTAATGAAATCGTTGCTATTAATGTGGGTACTGAGAAAGATCTATGTCTGGTTTAGATCGGGTCCACGTTGTCTTCGGAGGAGCGCGAGCGCTTAGTCGCTTTATTAAAAGATTTCAAAGATGTTTTTGCGTTGGCCTATGAAGACATGCCTGGAATCGATCCTGAGATTGTACAACATCGGATCCCTCCTAGAATTGACCCGTCAAGCAGAAGTTGCGAAGAATCCGTCCAGATTGGGCGTTGAAAATCAAAGAAGAGGTCACCAAGCAGATCGAGGCAGGTTTCTTATTAGTATCTGAATATCTGAATATCCGACTTGGTTAGCCAATATCATCCTAGTACCGAAAAAGGATGGTAGAATCCGGGTGTGTGTGGACTTCAAGGATTTGAACAAAGCCAATCAGAATGATGACTTTCCTCTGCCACATATTGATGAGCTAGTGGATTTCACTGCGGGCCATGCATTGTTATCCATTGTGGATGGGTTTTCTAGGTACAACCAGATTCTGATGTCCCCGGAGGATAGAGAGAAAACCGCATTCACTACGCCGTGGGGTACCTACTGCTACCGGGTTATACCGTTTGGGCTAAAGAATGCTGGGGCTACCTATCAGAGGGTTGCGACCACTATTATGCATGATATGACCCACAAAGAGGTCGAGGTATACGTGGACGACATGATTTTCAAGTCCAAAGAAAGAGAGGGTCACTACACCGCCTTGAAGAAATTCTTTCAACGGATCAGAGAATACAGGTTGAGGTTGAACCCTCAGAAATGCACCTTTGGCATAACAGCAGGGAAAATACTGGGCTTTTTGATCACATAGAGGGGCATCGAAGTAGATCCTTCCAAAATCAAGGCCATCCTAGAAATGCCACCACCAAGGACTAAAAAGGAGGTGCGAGGCTTTCTAGATAAAGTGTAATTCATAAAACGGTTTATTTCCAAATTAACCTTGACTTGTGAACCACTATTTGGTCTCTTGAAGAAAGGGAAGAAATTCTGATGGGATGATCGAAGTCAATTTGCCTTTGAGCAAGTTAAGTAATACCTTCAGAATCCGCCTGTGTTGTCACCACCAGAGCCAGGGAAGCCTTTGATTCTGTACCTGTCAGTGACAGACACGACTATGGGATGCATGCTCGCTTAGGAATCTGAAGATAAGGTGGAGAAAGTCATCTACTACTTGAGCAAGAAAATGCTAGATTATGAGACCCGCTATACTCCGTTGGAGAAAGCTTGCCTAGCCTTGGTATGGGCTACCAGGAAGTTGAGGCACTACTTGTTGGCTCACTCTGTAATCCTGGTTTCAAAATTAGATCCCATCAAATATCTCTTTGAGAAACCAGCGGTTACGGGTAGGCTAGCTCGTTGGTAGCTTCTCCTCTCCGAATTTGATCTCAAATATGTCACCCCCAAGTCGGTTAAGAGAAGAACTGTAGCGGAGTTCCTGGCAGATCACCCAATAGAAGGGGATGAGGCGGTGGAATACCTGTTCCCAGATGAAGCCATTCTGCAAGTAGAGGAGGAGACTTGGACAATGTACTTTGACAAAGCAGTCAATCAGTATGATTATGAGATAGGTGTGTTGTTGATAGCACCCGACGACTCCCATATACCTTTAGCCTTAAAACTCCGATTCAAGCTATCCAATAATAAAGCAGAATATGAAGCATGTATCGCTGGTTTAGAAGCCGCCCTAGAACTAGGGGCAAAAAGGTTGGATGTTATCGAGGACTCGAACTTAGTTGTTTCTCAAGCAAATGGAGACTGGAAAGTCAAAGAAGAAAAGATGAAGGCTTATCACCAGACCCTGGATGTTCTGATTCCTAGGTTTGAAAAGCTAACTTTCACGCATCTACTAAGAGAGAACAACAGGTTCGCTGATGCTTTAGCCGCTCTATCATCCATGGTAGACATCCTACTTGGAGTCCCGATGCGTCCAATTATCATTGAGCAAAAATACACGTCGACCTATGAAACTATTGCCACAATAGATAAAGCGCAAGATAAAAACCCTTGGTACTACGATATTTGGAACTTCTTGGAAAAGGAGATTTATCCACCGGGGGAAAGGACAAAAGGGAAATATGGAAAATAGCCGTCCAATTTATCATCTGCGGAGGTAAACTGTATAAAAGAGGTCATTTGGGAATGCACAAGTTGTGTGTCGAAGAAGAGGAATCAAAACGCTTGATGAAGGCCATCCATGGAGGAGACTGCGGAGCGCACATGAACGAAATGATGTTAGCCTGAAAGATTCTCAGCCAAGGTTACTACTGGTCCACTATGGAGGAGCATTGTATTGGTTTTGTTCGGCGATGCTACAAATGCCAAATTCATGCTAATCGCATGAACATTCCACCGTCAAAACTATACAACATGACTTCGCCATAGCCTTTCTCAATCTAGGGAATCGATATTATTAGCGCAGACACGCCAAAAGGGTCGAATGGGCATGAATACATTTTGGTGGCAATTGATTATTTTACAAAGTGGGTGGAAACTCCGTCCTATGCAGTGTTGAAAGTATCGCATGTGGCCAAGTTCATCAGAAACAATATCATTTGCCGATATGGAGTCCCAAACGAGATCATATCAGATAATGGCTCCCACTTCAAGAAAGAGGTGATAGACTAATGTGGCTTTTCATAAGTCATCTACATATAGGCCGCAAACCAATGGAGCTGTTGAAGCCGCCAACAAGAACATCAAGAATATCTTACAGAAGATGGTTGAGACCTACCAGGAATGGCCAGATAAATTGCCATTCGCACTCTGGGGCTATGGAACTTCAATCCAGACATCTACAGGGGCAACTCCTTATTCTCTTATCTATGAGATGGCAGCTGTTTTGCCAATTGAAATAGAAGTCCCGTCGCTGCGAGTTATAGCTGAGGTCAAATAGCAGAGGTGGACTGGCAACAAAACAGATTTGAGGAGTTGATGTTGTTTGATGAGAGAAGGTTGAAAGCATTATATCACATTCAAGGCTACTAGCGCAGAATTGCTAGGGCTTTTAACAAGAAAGTTAAGTCCCAGAATCTCAAAGAGAGGGATATGGTGCTAAAAGACAACTGAGCTCCCATTCATGACCCTAGGGGCAAGTTCAGACCCAATTGGACTGGTCATTACATCATCAAAACTATCTGGTTGGGTGGAGCTGTTATTCTCATGGACCTGGATGGCCTGGAATTTTTACAACCGATCAACATGGACGAGTTGAAGAAATATTATCCCTAAGAGGCTCGCTAGGTCGAAAACCTGGAAGGGCGACCTAGGCAAAAGTTAGAGCATAAAAAATTAGAAATAAAGAAAAACTGAGCTTGCAAGGTTGAAAACCCTAAAGGGCGACTTTGGCAAAAGTTAGAGCGCAAAAGGAAAAAGTTAATAATAGAGTGAACCTGAACCGAACTACGTAAGGCCTGATTCCCATCTTCGGGATACGTAGACAACTTTATCTTGAAGTTTGGCTATAATCACCTCCAACTCAACTGTCATGTCCATGTGTCTAATCAGGTCATCTTTGTCTGTCCTTTACCTAAGAGTTCGGTTGCAATCTTCACTCTGAGAGAAGAGATGGTTACAATGCAGAGCAGTGGTGTTCAATTAGGGGCATTTCTGATCTTTTGATTCAGGGTTGTACATCTTGAGGATTGATTCCATACATGTCAGGTGGTGATCCTTTTCGAAAATGGTTTTGGGAAGTTTTAATAAAAGTTGATTTTGTTCAAAATTTTACCTTTTACAACTTAGACCATTTTTTGACCAAAAGGAAAATTTTCAGTGCTTACAACTTTAATTTCATTGATTTCAACATAAAGTTCTCCAACTCTCTGATACAAATCAAAGTTGCTTTTATTACATCGAAAAAACTTGAAAAGAAAGGTCAAAGCAATAAACTAGGGGCATAGGTGAGTCAGGTGCTCCTGCATCCTCCGCTCGTGCATATGGAAGCTTCTAAAGCCAAAGTTGGCCCGGTTTGTGCCTCATCCTCAAGCCAAGCTAAACACTCGCCAGAAAGGGCATAACTCAAACCAGGGGCAGGGGCCAGAAGCTCTCTCATCCTCCAAGTAGTGAGCTACCTAGCCAAGTGCGAACCACGGATGAGGAATGAAACTGGGTACTCTACCCCCTTCTCTGGACGAGTCTGATCATGAATAAACAGACATCTAAACTGGAAGGGAAAGTAGAACACGCAGTGCGTAAGGCTGATCAACTGTATGCTAGGTTGTCGAGCCATGCTATAACTCATCTCGATCAAATTAAGCCAGGGGCAACGCCAAGCTATGTCAGCAGCAGATCTGTTGCATATCTAGTCACACCACCACCCCTCATTGGGAAAATCCACTAGTTGGTGGCAGAAGAAATAGCCTCGAGCTGAGTACTCAGGGCAAAAGTCCACTACCTTCAGCTTATCCATAAGCCACACCTGGGAAGGGATGAAAGAAAATAGAGATTAAAGAATATAGAGATGTATGTTAAGAGAAAAGTGAGAAAAGGGCTTTGAGAGAAAAATAGAGCATGAGTGCCGAGTGATGTGAGAAACATATATAAGAAAAGGTGGGAAATAATACTTGAAGAAGTAGTGGGCTCCTGTAGACGCGCTCCCAGGAACTCCCCGATATCCGCACTCGCGAGGGGTGCGAATCTCGTCTTGTTCTGAGCTACTACAGTTCGAACTCATGTCACGGTTCTGAATCTAATCTCACAATGTGCGATGTAAGATCGATAAATCACCAAAGAGTCCAAATCCGGCAAATCGTTTTGGAAAACTTACTTTTATAAAGAAGTGCCAAACATGGACTGCTTTGCCAGATACAGAGTCACCACCTAAATATTTTATTTTGGGGAAATTTAGAAAACCCTGACTCGTGCCTAAGGCCACGTGTCCGTCATCACCAAAGTTGCCTCAGCTCGGGAACTTGGGTACGAGAGGGGAAGGTCATGCAATGAGCACCCCCGCTCGCCCGATCAAAGATCGGCCTGTACTAAGCATGATATGTTGTTTTTGAAAAAACATGTGTTCTTATTCCGGTTAATTAGCTAATCTTACTACATGATGCGCACAGCATACAAGTATAGACTAAATCGCCTAATTTGAAACAAAACATTGCATGTTCGTTTGTGAAAATGATTTGAAGTTTGCTACTCGTAAGTAGGCTAAATCTGGGATTTTAATGAATTGTTCCAATTCAAGTGATCCAACCCTTCACCCACAAGCATTCAGGCAGTTATATCAGGTAAGTAGTTAGCCTCATGGCAAGCATGTTTTCATGGCAGTCAATAACACACATGCAGTATGCTAAAGCGTAAACACTCACAGTGTACTCCGAGCCAAAACAAAGAACTAGTTAGAAATCATGCATGATCCTAGTTCATGTTAAGATGGCTAATGCAACACATGCAAAGATGCAACTAAAATAGGCTCGGCTATTCTAATATGGCATGTGAAATGCAACTTGGTACATGTATTCAAATTGGAATCAAAATACAATGCAGTTAGTATGATGCGCCAAGCCCGGTGCATGCAAGACAGATGAATGGATGCACGTATGCAAAGCATAAGGTATGCTAAGCAAAATATGCCCTAAAACTAACCATCGTAAGCGGTTAAGTAAAAAGGAGAAAGAAATGGGGGTTGGAAGACATGCATCACACACACGCATGCTTATTACAACAGTTGGCCCTCTCGACGGAGAGTCCAAATAAGAAGCTAACTAGCTAATCTAAGCTAATTAAACTAATTATTACAACGAATAAGCTAATTAACTAACCCTAGTTAACTAATTATTACAAAACAAATTGAAACGGCTAAACGCATTAACTATTAAAGTATAAAACGAAGCATAAGCTAGCTATCTAAGCAATGCAGCTAAGGAAAGAAATAAAGCAGGAGCCTCGAGACGAGGAGTTCATGCATGCTCGGTCGCTTCGTTCGGAAATCCAACGCGATGCCCTGATTTGCCTCTGTTTGCAATTGTCCTCAGAACCTTGCACCAAGCTCCAGAAAGCTTCCAACTCACCTTGGAGACCTGTAGGGATGCTGCCAACCAGTTGTTGGCATTGGAGACCACCTGTCGACCGCTTTCTGTGCTGAAATCCAGAAAAAGTGGTCAGCCAGCTAGTAATACTGGTCGGCCGACCAGTTGTTGCTGCTGAATTCCAGTTTGCTGCAACAAAGAGCAAGAAAGGGCATGGCAATGTATTTGCAAGATATGTATCCACAACCACCCTCCCTATCATGTCATGAGCTCAAGGGAATGTGGTTCTCGACCCTCGGGCCACCAATCGCGCATTTCAATGCATGATGGCTGAGAGGCGAAGTTGCACAATTCAATGTAAAATAAATGCACAAGTAAACACATAAGGCCTAGAATTCTATCATGTATGATCAAGAGCGTCGGCGATCAGGAATTAAGGCATGTTTCATCACTTTAAGTATGAAACGCCCCTCGTTTCCCGTGTTTGGACTAACACCTATTCCAAACACAATGTAACAAAAGCATGGCATACACAATGCGACTCAAGCATGCAAACATGCAATGCAATGAAACAAGCATGCGAACAACATGCAAGGGACAAGCATGCAAATATGCAATGTAACATGAACAACCTAACAAGGCTAATGGCATGCATAATGCATAATGCTAAGAACAACAACTAGCATACACAATGCTAAATGACAACTAACATATGCAATACAATATGATCATGGCATACACAAATGTGATGAAACAACATGGCACACAATGCTCAATGGACTTAAACCAAAATGGATAGACCTCAGCCATGCCCAAATTAGTGGCCATTGGTGATAAAATGAAGGCATCGAAAACACATGCAAACATGCATGCCAATTGGCTCACCAATTAAGGCATTAAGGTGCAACTCTCAAGAGCATTTAAAAAGTGAAAAGCATGGAAGTGTAACAACACTAAGTGCACTGAAATTAAGCAAGAAATGATGCCAAATCATTCAAACAACACAAGTATGGCATGGTAGGGTCCTTAAAGCATGAAGCTATCAAAGAGGACTACAAAGGGGGCATGCAATACAAGGCACAAATACATGAACCAAACATGGACAAAGCTTAAGTAGGTCAAAACAAGGACCTAAACATGCTGAGATAGGGACTTAAAGACCTAGGCATGCAAGCATACAAGCTAAGCCACAAACTAGGCAACCATGCACAACACTCAAAGGCACTTAAAGAGTGAATGAAGTGGGAACATGGCAATGCTATAGGCTCTGAAATGAAGTATTAAATAATGCCAAATCATCTAAATATCTCAAAGATAGCATGCATGAGTCATCAAAACACAAAGCTAGCAAGGCCAATTACACTACAGCTATACAAAACATGAAGGATATGGCAAAGGCAACCCAAAACAGTCCTAGAACATGTCAAAATGATACTAAAACATGCATGGAATGAAGCCAAAATAAGTTAGCATGATGGGCATAAGGCATGATGCATACAAGGCAAATAAGGTGGATTACACTACACCTATTAGGACCATGCATGGGATGGCTTCACCAAAAAAAATCAGAGTTATACCATGGCAAGATAACCCCAAAAACACATTGAAATGATGGCTCACAAGCTAAGGCATGAAGGCATATGCAATGATTCATGCTAAGGCATAAAGGGACAAACCCTTCAACGCATTGAATGAGTGATAAATGCAAGTGCATGAGTATGAAACATGGACTAAAATCACATAATAAATGATGCCAAATCATTCAAATAGTCCAAGTAAAGCATGCTAATGGACTTGATGCACAAAGCTAACAAGCTAAATTGAACCATGACTATACAAAGCAAATCATGTATGGCCAAAACAACCAAAATCAGAGCTAGAGTATGATAAAACATGGACAAAAGCTTCTTTAAGTTAAGCCAAAAGCATGCTAGAAAGAATATGTTAAAGCATGAAACACATTAGGCTAATTCATGGGAATGCACTACAAGTGCATGGAGCATGCAAGAGGTGACCAAACCAAACCCTAACAGAGGTATGACATGGCAAAACATCATCAAAAACATGCTGAAATGGAAACAAAATAAGCTAGAATGACATGTTACTTCATGAAGTATACAAGACTAGTTTGTGTGATTTACACTACAAGTGTATTAGGCATGCATGGAGTGACTAAACCAAGAAAAAATAGTGGCATGCCACAGCAAAATAACCCCAAATACAAGCTAAGATATGGTCAACATAAGCTTAACAAACATGCTCACACATGAGGCTAATGAAGCAAGTATTGAAGACACAAGGAGAAGGGATGACCCTCTCCTATTTGGGACCTCAAAACACCCTTCCCACCACTGAAATTCCTCTGAGTTTTAGTGGTGAGAAGGCCAAAACAAGGTGGTCCCAAAGGCTCACAAAGAAGGCACAAAAGCAAGGCCAAACAAGGCCTAAGAGGGGGTAAACAACCCTCAACACAAAAGTGACCTTAAACAAAGATCTTAAGCATGCAAAATTAGAAATTTTTTTAGTTAAGAGTTAAGCTTAAAATAGCATGCAAATAAGGCTAAAAGCTTAAGCAAAAATGGGAGATTTAAGGGTTAGAAACTCACCCTTGAAGACCTTCTTTAAAACTGCAACTCCAACAAGTTTTTCAAGCTCAAACCAACCCAAGAACACCAAAACCAGCTCCTAAGCACCTTAGCAACAAAAGGATGGTGTTTGAGTGTGTGTTTGTGTGTTAAAGTGTGGTAAAACTACACTTTTAAGGCACAAAATAAAGAACAAGAGCAATATAGAGACAAAGCTATATGTATAACTCAAACCCCAAAATTCTGAACCTCTATAAAGGAGGAGAAGCCTCTCCTTATATAGAGGAAAGCAATGCAAAGCTTGTTAAACAAGCTTGAAAAGGGTTTCATCCCTCCATACACGTATGGAGGAGGGATGAGTGAAAACCAGCTGGCTCAAAAGATCTGGCTTGAAATATACTGAGACAAGGTATTCTGCCGGCCATCAGTGGTGGCCAGCAGTGCCTCATTAATGGCCGGCAAGCTTCATCAATGGCAGGCAGGGATAAATGCATGGCCGGCAGTGGTAGAGAGTGGCCGGCAGTGCACCATGAGAAGCATGCTGAAAGGACCAACATATGGTCCAAGAATGGGGCAGAAAGGATACAGGGTTTGGAAAGCTCAAACCTGTGACGTTCCGCCGCGAAAGTCGAGTACTCGACGAGCAATCGAACTTGTGGCTGGATGTACCTGCAAGCACAACCAAGTCTTGAGGACGGTCAAAAATGGGGTGTCTACAGCTCCCTGCGAATCTGGTAGTCTCTTGCCGATGAAAGGCATCTAAACCCATCAAAGTCTCAGCCAACGCCAGACCAATGCAACTCTTGCCTTCTTTCAAACCTTGGGCCACTTCGATCAACTGAACGCTGGACCCGCCGAAACTAGAGGCAAGAAGGAAGTGTGCAAGCATACATAAGCAGAGGGCATGATGCCAAAAACCTCGCCAGCGAAGGTTGCTTCTCTCACCGATGTCGGAGAATCAATGAATCAAGCTAGGTATGTCAAGCTTTCCGTTGTGAGCCAAAAATCAATCCTCGTGCAGAGTAAGCCCACACATCTGTCCCAAAGCATGGGCGTGGCCAAAACAAGGTTAAGGCATGATTTCCTTATCGCGCCAGGATTCCATTAGTGCCTAAAATTCTTTAATTGTCAGGCATATTTCTTGTCCCCCAAAGCGAAAGACATGTGTAATTGGGTCCCAACATCGAGCCACAGCATGAAGGAACGAAAAACAAAGTCGAGTTCGACTCAATGGAAAAAGTGCAGTTATGCTGAAACCGCAAAAATTTATCTTCTCCATGCCGTCTAAAGTCGCTATCCAATCCCAGAGCTTTTCGACAAAAAATGGCTCCAATTATAGAAAAAATTGCAACTGAAATGAGGTTCTGAAGAGAAATCTTGAAGTTGAACCTTTTGTAGAAGATAAGGCTATGAGTGAAAGCCAGCTGTCAATAATCTGGGGGTTCCTCACACTGGTGGCCAGCAGGCCACTAGTTGTGCCGTCAGGCCACCCCCTCTGGTCAGCAACCTCCTCCACTGGCCGGCAGTCCCTTTTTCTGGCCTGCCGTCCAGCTGTGTGCTGGACAGTGCTAGAAGCTTGTGTTTTGTCTTGATCTTTGAGTGTTTTAAGGTCTTGTTTTGAGTCTTTTTGGTTTCAGCAAGTTTGTTTATTTGTATTTGAGTTGCTTTTGCTTTGTTTATCGAGTTGTATTTTGTATTTTGGTTGTTGGTTGGCTCATTACCTGATTAAGAACATTGTTTCAATCAAGTGCTCTATTAGCCAATTCGATCTCATGTCCATTTCATGCAAATATGGTACTCATGATGCAAAAATGACAACACTTTTATAAAAACTGTGAAGTTTTATTCCGATCATGGTTTTTACAAAAAAGGAGTACAAGTTTTAAAAAAAAAAAACTATCTGAAGCTATACAATGTGTTAATACTACCAAACAAAAAATAAACTAAACAAAAAGTGCAAAAATCAGCGTCAGTCGCCTCAGGCCCCGAGAGGCTCTCTTCGTCCTTTTCCTCAGAGGGGAGGACTCGGGGGCACTATCTCCATCGGCACTGCTATCAGAATCAAACTCTGAACCTGAGCCGGTATCATCTCCGCTCTCTGTATCAAAGCCCGCCGCATCGTCACCTCTGCTCTCAGCTCCCAAGCCAGTATCATCGTCTCCACTCTCAGATGACTCAGAATGCCGACTCACTCATCGTCATCGCTCAAGATGGGCTCTGAAGGATTGCTATGGCCTCGGGCACCCCTATCTCTACCCCGACCGCGACTCGTATTACGGCCGTGAGCTAGGGCCTTTCTCTCTCTCCTCCCTGCTACTGGAGGAGGTACTGCCGGTGCTGTTGATGCTGCCGCTAGTGCCATTGGTACAAATGGGATCTGAAAAAAGAGTTGTCAACATATCAGCTACAGTATGTGTATCAGATACAATATGATTACAGTGTATGGATGCAATGTGTGAGTGCAATGTATCAGATGCAGTGTATCAGTGCAGTTTGGGAAAGACTACAGTTGAAATGCTGGTGTATTAGTGGAAAGATGATAACATGAAGTGCAAACTAAAGAAAATTACCGAGATACCGTGGAGACCAAGCAGCGTCTCCCTCCTCTGCACCATGCCTATCAAGGAGGCCACTAACTTGAGACACCTCCCCGTGTACTCTATGGATGCCTACAAATGCATTTGAATGATTAGTGTTCGCAATGAACATATCTAAAATGAAATGTGAGATGCAAATGGTAAAGTGTGGTCTGTACCTGAGATGAGCCTCGAACTCCGACAAGCTCTTATGCAGCCTCTGCCGGCTCAATTGGGATCTAATAAGCAGTCCCAGTAGCCCTCTAGCACGTAAGCAGTCCCAGTAGCCCTCTAGCATGGGCCCTAGTCGCCCAAGTCACCACACCTGCTACAGGAGCCCCTGTCCCCTCACCTCCGTAAACGCCTGTCAGAGGTGGCATAAGGTGGGTCTGAATAAAGGTCGCGTAGTAGCCCTCATCTCTGAAGTAATCAGCATCCAAGCCCACCATGAACTATGTGACTGCATCAATGGATAGGCTGTCTGCTAACCTCATGGACTCCGGGGGTGGCATCAGAACGATCGGATCCTACAAGCCCATGGTCTGGCGAACGAATCTCTCGCTCAAGAACTAGGCCCAGTAGACTGGGCACTCTAGCAGAATCCGGAAGCACGATGTGGCCTACGCTCCCACGTACTGATCTCGCACCCCGGCCGGCATCATGGCCGAAGGCTGCCATGTGATCTGTAAACAGAGAATATACAGATTTTTAGTTGCTATCAATTGCTAAAATGTGAATCAAAACGGTTTTAAAGAAAAAATGATTATGCTTTGGGTTACCTCGTGGGTGGCCACAGTGTCAAAGTAGTGGTGGAAGAAGGCAAAGAACTGGTGACTCCAGCGCTGACATCGGCCATCATATCGTCTCGAGTAAAGGACCATCGGGGGGAGCTCCTCCATGGGCTCTAGGGCGAGGGCTGGGAAATATGCATAAACCCACAGCTGCAGGGAAAATGCAGTGATATGTGATCAACAATGTATGAACAGATGCAGAAAGTTCAAAGTAGAAAGCATAGGTGTTGAACAGATATAAAGCAGAAAATGTGAAGCAGAAAGCGTAAAGTGCAAAGAGGGAACTGAAATGCATACCTCCCAGGCCCGCCAGTAGCCTCTGATCCGCTCTCCCCTTAGGCGGGAGGTAGAGATCATATAGCCGTATTGGATGGCGAGGCCAGCTCTGCCCCAGTCGTAGAAGTATACCCAAGGAAGAGTCACCAGGGCACTCAACAGATATAAGCCCACGGTGTTCCACTTGTTCGAAAACAAGGTGGTACCGAGGACAAACATCAAGAAGTCTCTGGCATACTGCTCCATCTCGTCTAATGTCTCGGGCTCACTCTCTCGTAACTGCTCAGCAAACCAGCTATATCTGACCATGGCTGGCCAGTACAGAGGTGGGCGCGCTTCCAACAACTCGATCCAGGCAGCCTCTCACTCCCCCATGTCGGTGTCAAAGGGGATCGGATCACCCCCTACTCCTAAGCCTGTGATCATGGCAAAGTTGTAGAGAGTCATCGTCATCTCCCTAATAGTAAAGAAATGAAAAGAGTTGGTGGTGTCCCACCACCTCTCCACAAGCGCTCCTAGAAGAGGACGGCTCGAAATGACCCGTGTCAAGCCGGAGCAAAAAAGGTTGAAGCCGGTCTCATCAACAATGTCACGGACTCTAGCAAGGAGCTTATCGTACCAATCCCTCGCTGTCATCGCTTCACACCTCCTATAAGCATACGACTCTCCCTATAGCAGAGAAAATGAGTTAATCAAACAGTGATAAAAAAAAGTATGGTCAGATGAAATGCAATGCAAGAAATGCAGTGAAAGACAGGCAGGAATGCAAAAAAACAGAATTCATACCTCAGTGGCGCTGGATGAAAGATGAGAGGCCGGCTCTCTCAACAGGAGGTCCTCTGGTACACCGCGAGCAAAGTCATTGAACCTCCTAATGCCTCTAGGTGGCAATATGTGTGTGCAGGGATGATATCTCGCTGGATCAAAAGGCCGTACTCTCAATGGTAGCGGCTCTGGCTCAAACTCCGCCACGAGGTCGGCCTCAATGCCCTCAGCCGCCTCGCCAACCTCGGCAACTACCGACTCCTCTACCTTGAGAACAAGTGGGAATGTAGGCGAAACCTCAGGAGAAGCCCCGTCATGTGGAATCTCATCTGCCATCTAGAAAATGGGTGGAAAATGAGTGAAAAGCAGGTGAAAAATGAAGAAAATTTGATAAAAGAGGGTAAACTTGGAAAAAGTCAACCCTAAGAGAGAGAAAATGGGAGAAAAAGTGAAAGCTCGGAAAAGTTCACGAAACCCGAGAGAAACTCGAGGGGAACAGCCTAAAGTAATGAAAATCCAAGAAAAAGTGTCGAAATCAAAATCTGATCCGTTCAAAGTGAAGAGAATCAAGAGGGTTTTACGAAAAAAGTTTGCATGGGGCGTTGGAAAACATGTATAAAGAGCAAATCTAGATAGAAGGAGCACCTAGAAAGAGACAGGGAAGATTTTCGGACCTAAGGTTGTCTGGAAATGAAGTGTTGTGATGTATATTTAAAGACATGTGGGTGAAAAGTCAAAAATGCCCCGATCTGCCATCGGTGGCCGGCAGTATCTTCTGGTGGCCAGCAGGTGGCCGGTGGTTCTCAAGTGGGTCCTGGTGTTGTTTGGAGCTTCTTCTTCCTGAGTGGTTTGTGGAAGGTTCTGTTTTGGAAGCTTGCAGCTGCGTTAGTGTATGAGCGTGTCCCACTTGCGACTCTGAACAAATTGTATCCTTTTGAACGTGTTGTAACTTTTCTGAGAGGTAAATCGAAAGTTGCCATCAAATATCATTTTTTTCATTTTGTTAAATTATGTCTTTGCTCTCTTTCGTTTCATAGAATATGCATTTCACATTACATATGTTGCATGCGTATCTTACATTATTCATGATTCATGCATAGAACATGCTGTCAGTTATGCATAGAATATGCTTTTGTATCTTGCATAGAATATGCCTTCAATTAACATCATGCGTCGGTTGCCTATCTCACAAGGAATATGCATTGTCTCTAAATCGCACAATCACTTTGTGCATTTGAATCACACGTTCACTTTTGTGCATCTTTCGCACATTTCTCTGTTTTATCTTGGGACGCGTGAAGCGCGAGCTCGAGCAATTTTTCTCTTCTTCTTACGATTTTAGCGTGATTAGAGTATCTTAGGATGCCTGACACGCGACTCTGGACGTGTTTTATCTTGGGACGCGTAAAGCGTGAGCCTGAGCGATTTTTCTCCTCTTCTCACGATTTCAGCGTGATTAGAGTATCTCAAGACGTGTGACGCACGGCTCTGGACATGTTTTATCTCGAGAAGCGTGAAGCACGAGCCCAAGCAATTTTTCTCCTCTTCTTATGATTTCAACATGATTAGAGTATCTCAGGATGCGTGAGGCTCTGGGCGTGTTTTATCTCGGGATGCGTGAAATGCGAGCCCGAGCAGTTTTTCTCCTTTTCTCACGATTTCAGCATGATTAGAGTATCTCAAGATGCGTGACGCGCGGCTCTGGGTGTGTTTTATCTCGGGATGCATGAAGCACGAGCCCGAGCAGTTTTGCTCCTCTTCTTCTGATTTCAGCGTGACTAGAGTATCTCAGGACGCATGACGCGTGGCTCTGGGCATGCTTTATCTCGAGACGCATGAAGAGCAAGGCCAAACGGTTTTTCTTATATCTCAGGACGCGTGAAGCGCGGCTCTGGGCGTGTTTTTTCTCAGGACGCATGAAGTGCGAGCCCGAGCGATTTTTCTTATTTCTCAGGACGTGTGAAACACGACATTGAGTGTCTTGTATCTCAGGATGCGTGAAAAGTGACCCTGAACGATTTTTGTTCCTCTGTTTCTCAGGGTGTATGAAGCGCGACCTTGAGCGATTTTTATCTCGGGACGCGTGAAACACAACCCTGAGTGGTTTTTGTTTCTCAGTGTCTCAGGACGTGCGAAACGCAACCCTTAGCGATGTTTTCTTTCCTCGTCTCATGTTTTGGCATGGTCAAAGTGTGTTTTAGATCTTTTTGCAGGGAACCTGTGTTGGTTTTAAGCTTGAAGCTGCTCATTCATATGTTATTATCTCGTTATCTTGCTTATTACATTTGTTATTACTTATTGCATCATCTCACATGATCATGAGTTTTCAAATAACCGGCTTCGCGAAGCGTGTGAGTCCAACTTTCAAAGTCATTGTGCATATCATTTTGCATCTTGCCCCAAAACTACGCTGGTTTGATTCCTTGCAAAGGGATACATAGGCAGCCTGCGGGCGCAATCATTTATTTCTGTCTTGATTGTTTGTCCAAGTCTTACGGCCTTGTCAAAATGGGTCATCTTCGGGCTTTGACATCCACTCACGTTATTTCATGACTCTGAGTTCTGTCAAAGAGGGGCAACTGTAGACACCCCATTTTTGACGGCCCTTACGACTTGAACATCATCGCTTGCACACCCAATGATGAGTCTATATGCTTGTCAAGTGCTCGAAATCCTTAGCGGAATGCCACAGCTTTGAGCATTTCAAACCCTACACACCTGTTGCCTTATTTTTTGACCAAATCAAGAGATTTTCAAGCCTGCAACCCCTGGTGGCCTATCGGCCACCTCTTTGGGTTGCAGGCCATCACTTTGGGTTGCCGGCCACCAATGTCTTTTGCAGATATTTTGTGACAGTTGTGCTAGCTGTTTGCGCAAATGCTTACATCTGCTCCCACGTGTATGGATGGATGTTTCTGAGGGAGTTGCTTGGTTTTTATATATATAGAGGACCTTCCCTCTTGCCATGGGGTTTGAAAAAATTTGGAGCAAAATTTTTCCTCTCTCTACAATTCTCTCTCTCTCTTACAAATTTCTCAACCTTTGCCTATACACTCTTCACCTTTGCCAATACACTCTAAACCAAACCTTCTCATCTTTGAGCTGAGGTACTTTTGAGCTTGGTTTGAGCTCTAGAAGGGTGTGTTTGTCTTGATTTGTTGCCTAGAATTGGTCTTATCTTCAAGAGGTATAAGGCTTTGCTTGTTGCTTTGTTTTATTTGCTATTATTCCTACTATTTTCCCACTATTTTTGGGTTGTAAAAACTCTGTATTTTTGGGCTAAAACTTGGGTTTTAAGGCCAATAAAGGTTGAGGGATGGTCCACCCTTCTTTACACCTTGCTTTCAAGGCCTTTACCCTTGTGTTTCCCACCTTTGCACTATCTTTTTTTGAGCTTTTAAACACTAATTTTCAGAGTTATTTCAATGGCTAAAATCATGTTTGGGAGTTCAAAATTTGAGGGGTTAGCCTCCCCTCCTTGTGTTTTGCTTGCTAGTCTAGCATGCTTCATGTTTTAGCTTATTAATCTAGCTATTTTTGTCTTAATTCTAGCATATTTTAGGACTGTTTGTAAGTGTTTGTTGCATTTGAGCTTTGTTTTACATGCTTGCAGTGTAATTGTCCTCATGAGTTTCGTGTTTTAGGCCTTAGACACCATCTTATTTGAGTTGATTGCATTTATTTATGGCTTTCCATACTTGTGATCACTATTAATCACCTCTGCAACCTCCCTTCTTTCTTGGCTTTTGTTTTGCTTTCAAAGTGGTTTCAAACTACTTGTTTGTTTAAGCATGAGATTGAGATGTCATGCTTAATGGTTTAATCCCTTTGGGGGTTCATTACTAATGGTATGATGTCTCTTTCATGCCTATAGCAACTCTTGGTTTGAGCCCTCTTTCCATTAGAGGACTTAAATTCACCTTTGAACTTAATGAACTAAAGAATGGATGGTAATCTAAAATGGAGTAATAAAATTGAGGCTAAAAAAAAAACAAGATAATAACTTGTTTCGGTTCAATCGGACGTTAATTAAATCGTTGAGTCTTGAGTCATTTCATACTCATTAGTGATGAAAACGGTTCAAGATAACTACTTCCCTTGATCTTTCATGATAGGGAGGTGGTTTTGAGAGTCTTATTTTGTTGCATTTATTGAACTTACACACTTGGTTCATAAGCCATCATGCAATGAAATTACATCCATTGATGGTTTGTGAATCAAGCTTACTACTCCTTTGAGTTGTTCAAATGATAAGGAGGGGTAAATTGTGCAAACAAACCCTTAAGAATACATTGTCTCTGCTCTACTTGCTCTCAGTTGCAGCAGGGAAGTTCTGTCATCAGTGGCCGGCAGGCCCCTATTGGTGGCCGACAGGCCATCTTCTGTGGCCGGCAAGCCACCTTCAGTGGACGGTAGGCCCTCTGTCTGCCACCAGTGCAAATTCAAACAGTGTACTCCCCCAGCAGAACAGAGTTGGTCTGGAGGTGGAAACCAGTGCATGTGATCTACTGTACAACAGAGGCATTCAGCAGCAGAAACATTGACTTTTTCGGGTCAAAACCGCATTCATGCATGAGCCTTCTATCGAGCATCGAGATCCATATTATTAATACATTAGTATTGTGCTTAACATAGTGGTTTTGTACTTAATTAGTTAGAATAGCTAATTCGTCTTGTGTTATAATTATCTTAATTAGCTAGAATAGTTAGTTAATTCGATTTGTAATAATTAGTTAAGTAGTTTAGCTAATTTAATTTGTTTTGTAATAATTAGCTTAGCTTTAATTAGTTAGTTAGTTAGCTAGTTGGTCCATTTGAACTCTCCTGTGTGAGAGCGCAATGTAATAATGTGTATGTCTTCTAACCCCATGTCTTTCTTCCTTTTATTTACAAGCTTATGATGGTTAGTTTAGGGACATCACATTTTGTTTAGCATACTCCATGTTTGCATCCATTTGTATTGCATGCACCGAGGCTCGGTTCATCATTCTAACTTGCATTGATAGTTTAATACTTCTTTGAATATGTGCTTAGACCGCATGCTATCAAAATTGCTTCGTTTGCCATATTAGTAGCCGTGCCTATTAATTGCATATCACATATATTGCATTAGTCATAATTGCATAAGTTAGGATTGTGCATCTTTCTAACTTTATCTTGTTTTTGGCTTGGAGTACTAGGTGAGCCTTTACTCGCTTTAGCATATCGCATGAGTGTGATTGTTGCCATATTTAGCATGCTTGCCATGAGGGTAAGTGCTTAATTGATAAACTACTTGAATGCCTGTGGATGAAGGCTAATTGCTTAAATTGGAATAATTTGAGTAATGTTCATATGCTATCACATTTTCAAGTGGTACATATTCGAAACAATTTTCAAAATAAACATGAATCGAAATATTCCAATTCTTGCAAATTAGTCTATACTTGTGTGCGCGCATCACATAGTAATGCTAGTCTAATAATTGAAACAAGAGCATATAATGTAAATAAGATTCATATCATGATTAGTAGAGGCCAATCTTTGATCGGGCGAGCAGGGTGCTCAATTCATGACATTCCCCTCTCGTACCCAAGTTCCCGAGCCGAGACAATCTTGATGATGACGAACACATGACCTTTGGCACGAGTCATGGGTTTCCTAAATTTTCCAAAAACATTTAGGTGGCAACTCTTTATCTGGCAAAACAGTTCATTTTTGGCATTTTTTATTCAAAATAGATTTTCCAAAAGATTTGTCGGATTAGGACTCTTTGGTGTTTATCTATTTCACATTGCACTTGTGAGATCAGATTCAGAACCATGGGAGTCCGATACTGTAGGGCTTATTCGACTTCCGAAAAGGGGCACGAAAAAGTCGAGCTACAGCCGGGATTCCATTAGCGCCTGAAATTCTTCAATTGTCGGGCATATTTCTTGTCTCTCGAAGCAAAAGACATGTGTAATTGGGTCCCAGCATCAGGCCGCGGCATGTAGGAACATAAGACAAAATAGAGTTTGGCTCAACGAAAAAAGTGCATTTAAGCCGAAACCTTGAAAATTTACCTTTTCCGTGCCGTCTAAAGCAGCTATCCAATCTGAGAGTTTTTCGGCAAAAAATGGCTCCATTTGTGGAAGAAATTGCAGCTGAGATGAAGTTCTGAAAGAGAAATCACGAAGCTAAACCTTTTATAGAAGATAAGGCTGTGAGTGGAAGCCACTGTCAATAATCTGGAGGTTGCTTACACTGGTGGCCGGCAGGCCACCTCTCTGGCCGACAGCCTTCTTTTCTGGCCTGCCGTCCCCCTGTGTGCTGGGCAGTGCTAGAAGCTTGTGTTTTGTCTGGATCTTTGTGTTGTAAGGTCTTATTTTGAGTCTTTTTGGTTTTAGCAAGTTTGTTTATTTGTATTTGAGTTATTTTTGCTTTGTTTATCGAGTTGTATATTGTATTTTGTATTTTGGTTGTTGGTCGGCTCATTACTCGATTAAGAATTTTGTGCCAATACAAGTGTTCAGTTTTCATTTGCTAATTCGATTCCATGTCCATTTCATGCAAATATGGTGCTCATGATGCAAAAATAACAACACTTTTCATAAAAACTACGAGGTTTATTCTAATCATGGTTTTTACAAAAGAGGTGTACAAGTTTCAAAAGCAAAATAAAACCTATATGAAGCTATACAATGTGCTAATGCTTTTAAACAAAAAGACACGAAGCAAAAGTATAAAAAATCAGCGCCAATCATCTCAGGCCCGAGAGGCCCTCTTCGTCTTCTTTCTCGGAGGGGAGGACTCGGGGGCACTATCTCCATCAGCACCGCTGTACAAATCAGTCTCTAAACCAAAGCCGATATCGTCTCCGAACCAAAGCCGATATCGTCTCCGCTCTCTAGCTTAGAGTCCTCCTCGGCATCACCTCCGCTCTCAGATCCTGAGCCAACACCATTGTTTCCACTCTCGGACGACTCAGAATGCTGACTCACTGCCTCCTCAGAGTCACTAGTCTCAGCATCATCATCGCTCAAAATAGGCTTTGAAGGGCTTCTCTGGCCTCAGGTGCCCCTACCTCTACCTCGATTGTGGCTCACATCTCGGCCACGAGCTGGGGCCTGTCCCTCTTTCCTCCTTACTGCTGGAGGAGGTACTGCCGGTTGTGGCGTTGTTGCCGCTGTTGCTATCAGTACAGATGGGATCTAAAAGAAACAGTTGTCAACATATCAACTATAGTGTGTGTATCAGATGCAAGTATATTATGCAGAATAAGTGGTATGTAGAAATCAAATACAGTGTATGAGTACAGTGTGTGTGAATATAGTGTGTCAATGCAGTGTATTAGTGTAGTTTGGGAAAGACTACAGTTGAAATGCAGTGTATCAGTGGAAATATGATAGCATGAAGCGCAAGTTGAAGGAAATTACCTGGATACCGTGGAGACCAAGCAGCGTCTCCCTTCTCTGCACCATGCTCATCAAGAAAGCCACCAGCTCGAGATAGCTCCCCGTATACTCTATAGATGCCTGCAAATGTATTTGGGTGATCAATGTCTAGAATAAACATATCTGAAATGTAAATGTGAAGTGCAAATGGTAAAGTGTGGTCTATACCTAGGATAAGCCTCGAACTCCGACAAGCTCGTGTCCAGCCTCTACTGGCTCAATCGGGATCTGATAAGCAGTCCCAGTAGGCCTCCAACATGTGAGCGTAGTGGGAAGCTCTAGCCAACGAATAATCTACTCAATAGGGGGAGCCCTTCTAGCATGGGCCCAAGTTGCCCAAGTCACCTCGCCTACTGTAGGAGCCCCTGCCCCCTCGCCTCCATGAGCGCTAAAGGAGACATAAGGGGGGTCTGAATAAAGATCGCGTAGTCGCCCTCGTCTCTAAAGAAATCAACATCCAAGCCCACCATGAACTGTGTGACTACATCAACAGATAGGCCGTCCGCTGACCTCATAAACTCTGGAGGTGGCATCGGAACAATCAGATCCGGCAAGCCCACAGTCTGGCAAACGAATCTCTCGCTCAAGAACCAAGCCTGGCAAACTGGGCCCTCCAACAGAATCCAAAAGAGTGATATGCCCCACGCTCCCGCGTACTGGTCCCGCATCCTAGCCAGCATCATGGTGCAGGGCTACCACATGATCTACAAACAAGGAATGTACAGATAGTTAGCTGCTGTCAGTTGCTAAAGTGTGAATCAGAACAGTTGTAAAGCAAAAATGACTATGTTTCAAGTTACCTCGTAGGCGACCATAGTATCAAAGTAATAGCGGAAGAAGGCAAAGGACTCGCGGCTCTGGCGCTGACATCAGCCATCATATTGTCTCAAGTAGGGAACCATCGGGAGGAGCTCCTCCTTGGGCTCTAAAGCGAGGACTGGAAAATATGCATAAACCCATAGCTGCAAGGAAAGTGCAATGATATGTGATCAACACACAGCATGAACAGATATAGAAAGTGCAAAGCAGAAAGCACAGTGCATGAACAGATATAGAAAGTGCAAAGCAGAAAGAAAAATGCATGAACAGATATAGAAAGTGCAAAGCAGAAAGCACAGGGCATGAACAGATGCAAAAAGTGCAAAGCAGAAAGCACGGGTGTTGAACAGATATAAAGCAAAAAATGTGAAGTAGAAAGTATAAAGTGCAACGAGGGAATTGAAATGCATACCTTCCAGGCTCAACAGTGGCCTCCGATCCGCTCTCTCCTCTGGCAGAAGGTAGAGCTCATATAGCCGTATAGGGTGGCGAGGCCAGCTCCACCCCAGTCGTAAAAGCGTACCTGAGGAAGGGTCACCAGGGCACTCAACAGACATAAGCCCACGGTGTTCTACCTGTTCGAAAAAAAAGTGGTACCAAGGACAAACATCAAGAAACCTTGGGCGTACTGCTCTATCTCTTTTAGCATCTCGGCTCACTCCTTCGGAACTGCTCAATGAACCAACTGTACCTCACCATGGCTGGCTAGTACAGAGGTGGGTGTGCTCCCAACAGATCGATCCAGGCAACCTCCTACTTCCCTATGTCTACGTCAAAAGGGATCAAATCACCCCCTACTCCTAAGCCAGTGATTATGGCAAAGTCGTAGGGAGTCATCGTCATCTCCCCGACAATAGAGAAGTGGAAGGAGTTGGTGGTGTCCCACTACCTCTCCACTAGCGCTCCTAGAAGGGGACAGCTCACAATGACGCGTGTCAGACCAGAGCAGAAAAGGCCGAAGCCGATCTCATCGACAATGTCACGGACTCTAGGAGGGAGCTCGTCATACCAACCCTCGCTGTCGTAGCTCTGTACCCACTATAGGCACAAGAAACTCCCTATAGCAAAGAACAGATTAATCAAATGAAAGTACAGTCAAATGAAAGGCAGTACAAGAAATGCAGTGAAAAGAAAGGCAAGAATGCATGAAAACAGAGTTCATACCTCAGTAGCGCTAGATGAAAGGTGGGACATCGGCTTCCTCAACAGGAGGTCCTTTGGTACACCGCGAGCAAAGTCGCTGAAGCGTCTAATGCCTCCAGGCGGTAAAATGTGTGTGTGGGGATGATATCTTGCCAGGTCAAAAGGCCGCACTCTCAATGGTAAGGACTTTAGCTCAAACTCCGCCTCAAGGTCGGCCTCAATGCCCTCAGTCGCCTCGCCAGCCTCAACAACTGCTAGCTTCTCTACCCCGGCAATGGGTAGGAACACGGGGGAACCTCTGGAGGAGCCCTGTCGTGTGGAATATCATCTGCCATCTGGAAAATGCGTGAAAAGTAGGTGAAAAGTGAAGAAAAATGGGAAAAAGAGGGTAAACTTGGAAAAAGTCAACCCTAGCAGAGAGAAAATGAAAGAAAAAGTCAAAGCCCGGAAAAGTTCACGAAACCCGAGAGAAACTCAAGGGGAACAAGCCTATAGTGATGAAAATCTGAGAAAAAATGACAAAATCAAAATCTGATCGATTCAAAATGTTGAGAATCAAGAGGATTTTATGAAAAAAGTTTGCGTGGGGTGTTGCAAAACACGTAAAAAGTGCAAATCTAGAGAGAAGAAGCACCTAGAGAGAGAGGGAAATTGTGAGGGTTTTCGGAAGTGTGGGCGTGTAGAAATGAAGAGTCTTGGTCTATACTTAAAGACCCATGCGCGGAAAGACCAAAATGCCCCGAACTACCACGGGTGGCCGACAGGTGGCTAGCAAGGTGTTTTGATGGCTAGTAGGTGGCCAATGCTCTCCCCATGTGGCCGGCGAGTGGCCGGTGGCCTTTCTCTGTGTCCTGATGCTGTTTTGTGTCTTTGTTTCCCAAGAAGTGTAGGGAAGGTTTACTGTTAGGTCCAGATTGTTTCAAAGGAAGCTCAAAACTGTGTTTTGGCTCATGATGTTCCTTACTTGCTACTCTAAACGAGGTGTATCCTTTTGAGCATGTTGCAATTCCTCTGAGAGGTAAATCGAAGGTGCCACCGAGTATCGTTTTATTCGTTTTACGTTTTTGTTCTTTTCCGTCGCATAGAATATGCACTTTCACATATATCCATGTTGCACGCATGTCTTGCATCAATTATGATTCATGCATAGAATATGCTCTTAATTTCGCATAGAATATACTTTTGTTTCTTTAATAGAATATGCCTTCAATTAACATCATACGTCGGTTGTCTATCTTGCATGGAATATGCGTTGTCACTGTATCGACTCGTCCACTTTGTGCATTTATCGTATACGATCACTTTGTGCATCTATCGCGCACCTTTTTCTTGAATCTCAGAACGCGTGAAGCGCGAACCCGAGCGGCTTTCCTTTGTTTCTCAAGACACGTGATGCATGGCCCTAGGCGTGTTGTATCTCGAGATGTATGAAGCGCGAGCCCAAGCAGTTTTTCTTGTATCTCAAGACGCGTGACACGTGGCCCTGGGCGTGTTGTATCTCGAGATGCATGAAACACCAGCTCGAGTAGTTTCTATTTTATCTCAGGATGCGTGATGCGTGGCCCTGGGCATGTTGTATCTCGGGACGCATGAAGCGTGAGCTTCAGCGGTTTCTCTTTTATCTCAGGACGCGTGATGCATGGCCCTGAGCATATTGTATCTCAGGACGCATAAAGCGTGAGCCCGAGCAATTTTCGCTTATATCTCAGGATGCGTCAAGCGTGGCCCTGAGTATGTTTTATCTCGGGATGCGTGAAGCGCGAGCCCGAGCGATTTTTCTTGTTTCTCAGGATGCGTGAAATGCGACCTTGAGTGGCTTTTATCTCGAGACGCATAAAATGCAACCCCGAGTGATTTTCATTCCTCTGTTTCTCAGGACGTGTGAAACGCAACCAAGAGCGGTTTTCATTTCTCTTATCTCAAGACGCGTAAAGCATGGCCCTGGGCAGGTTTTATCTCGAGACGCGTAAAACACGATCCTGAGCGGTTTTCGTTTCTCAGTTTCTCAGGACACGCAAGGCACAACCTTGAGCTGTGTGTTTCTTTCCTCGTCATGCATTTTGGCGTGGTCAGAATGTGTTTTAGATCTTTTTGCAGGGAACCTATGTTGGTTTTAAGCTTGAAGCTGCTCATTCATATGTTATTATCTTATCTTGCTTATTGCATTATTGCTTATTACATCATCTTACATGATCATAAGTTTTCAAAATAGCCGGCTTCGCGAAGCGTGTGAGTCCAGCTTTCAAAATTGTATGTGCATATCATTTGCATCTTGCCCTAGAACTACGCTGGTTTGATTCCTTACAAAGGGATACGTAGGCAACCTGCGGGCGCAACCATTTATTTCTATCTTGATTGTTTGTCCAAGTCTTACGGCCTTGTCAAAATGGGTCGTTTTCAGGCTTTGACATTCACTCACGTCATTTCATGACTCCGAGTTCTGTCAAAGAGAGGCAACTGTAGGCACCTCATTTTTGACGGCCCTTACAACTTGGAGGTCGTCGCTTGCACACCCAATGATGAGTGTATATGCTTGTCAAGTGCTCGAAATCCTCAACGGAATGCCACAACTTTGAGCCTTTCAAACCCTACACCCTTGTTGCCTTTGTTTTGGACCCAAAACCTTGGATTTTCAAGCCTACAACCCCTAGTGCCTGTCGGCCACAAATTTGGGCTGCCGGCCATCACTCTTGGTTGCCGGCCACCAATGTCTTTTGCAGATATTTTGTGACAACTGTGCCAGCTGTTTGCATAGATGCATACATCTGCTCCCACGTGTATGGTTGGATGTTTTTTAGGGAGATTCATGTTTTCTATATATAGAGGGCCTCCCTTCTTTCCATGAGGTTAGAAAAATTTTGAAGCAAAATTTTTCCTCTCTCTCTACAATTCTCTCTCTCTCTTGCAAATTTCTTAACCTTTGCCTATACACTCTTCACCTTTGCCTATACCTTCTTAACCAAACCTCTCCATCTTTGAGCTGAGGTATCTTTGAGCCTTGTTTTAGCTCTTGAGGGTGTGATTTGCCTTGTTTTATTGCCTAGAAGTGATCTCATCTTCAAGAGGTATAAAGTTTTGCCTCTTTACTTGCTTTAATCACTCTTTTTTCTTACTATTTTCCAACTGTTTTTGTGCTGTAAAAACTCTGTATTTTTGGACTGAAACTTGGGTTTTAAGGCTAATAAAGGTTGAGGGGGTGGTTCACCCTTCTTTACACCTTGCTCTCAAGGCCTTTACCCTTGTGTTTCCCACCTTTGCACTATCTTTTTTTGAGCTTTTAACCAATGATTTTCAAAGTTATTTCAGTGGCTAAAATCATGTTTTGAAGTCCAAAATTGGAGGGGTTAGCCTCCCCTCCTTGTGTTTTGCTTACTAGTCTAACATGATCCATGTTTTAGCTTATTAATCTAGCTATTTTTGTCTTAATTCTAGCTTATTTAGGACTGTTTCTAAGTGCTTGTTGCATTTGAGATTTGTTTTGTACACTTGTAGTGACATAAGCTTGGTATGTAGGCATTAGACACCATCTTATTTGAGTTGATTGCATTTATTTATGGCTTTCCATACTTGTGATCACTCTTAATCACCTCTGTAACCTCCCTCCTTTCTTGGCTTTTGTTTTGCTTTGAAAATGGTTTCAAACTACTTGTTTGTTTAAGCATGAGATTGAGATATCATACTTAATGGTTTAATCCCTTTGGGAGTTCATTACCAATGGTATGATGTCTCTTTCATCCCCAAAGCAACTTTTGGTTTGAGCCCTCTTTCCATTAGAGGACTTAAATTCACCTTTTGGACTCAATTGATTAAAGAATGAATGGTAATCTAAAATGAAGTAATAAAATTGAGGCTAAAAAAAGGTGCAAGATAATAACTTGTTTGGGTTCAATCGGACGTTAATTGAACCCTTGAGTCTTGAGTCATTTCATACTCATTAGTGATGAAAACGGTTCAAGATTCATTGTCAACTACTTCCCTTGATCTTTCATGATAGGGAGGTAGTTTTAAGAGTCTTGTTTTGTTGCATTCATTAAATTTGCACACTTGGTTCATAAGCCATCATGCAATGAAATTGCATCCATTGGTAGTTTGTGGATCAAAGTTACTACTCCTTTGAGCTGTCCAAATGATAAGGAGAGGTAAATTGTGCAAACAAACCCTTAAGAATACACTATCTCTGCTCTATTTGCTCTCTATTACAACAGGGAAGTTCTATCATCAATGGCCGGCAGGCCATTATCAATGGACGGCAAGCCCTCTGTCGTCCACCAATGCAAAATCAAGCAGTGTTCTCCTGAAGCAGAACAGAGTTAGTCTAGAGGTGGAAATTAATGCAAGTATTCTATTGTGCAACAGAGACATTCAGCAGCAGAAACAGTGGCTTTTTCGAGTAGAAACTGCATTCATGCATGAGCCTTCCGTCGATCATCGGGATCCGTGTTGTGCTTAACATAGTGGCTTTGTACTTAATTAGTTAGAATGGCTAATTAGTCTCGTGTTGTAATTATTTTAATTAGCTAGATTAATTAATTAATTCGGTTTGTAATAATTAGTTAAGTAGTTTAATTAATTTAATTTGTAATAGTAAATTAATTAGCTTAGCTTTAATTATTTAGCTAGTTAGTTCATTCGGACTCTCCTTCGTGAGAGCTCAATGTTGTAATAACGTGTATGTCTTCCAACCCCACGTCTTTCTCCCTTTTATTTACTAGCTTATGATGGTTAGTCTAGGGACATCATGTTCTGTTTAGCATACTTCATGTTTGCATCCACGTTTCTTACATGTACCAAGGCTCGGTTCATCATTCTAACTTGCATTGTTAGTTTAATATTCTTTGAATACGTGCTTAGACCGCATGTTATCAAATTGATTCATATGCCATATTAGTAGCCGAGCCTATTAGTTGCATTTTTTCATGCGTCATATTAGTCATGTTGCATAAGTTAGGATCACACATTTTTCTAACTCTATCATTGTTTTTGGCTTGGAGTACTAAGTGAGCCTTTGCTCACTTTAGCATATCGCATGCATGTGATTGTTGCCATGTTTAACATGCTTGCCATGAGGCTAATTGCTTAATTGATAAACTGTTTGAATGCCTGTGGATGAAGGCTAATTGCTTGAATTGGAATAATTTGAGTAATGTTTATATGTGATGACTTTTTCAAGTGGTACGTATTCGAAACCTTTTTCAAAACAAACACGAATCAAGTGTTCCAATTCCTGCAAGTTAGTCCATACTTGTGTGTGCGCATCACATAGTAATGCTAGCCTAATAATCGGAACAAAAGCATATAATGTAGATAAGAATCACATCATGATTAGTAGAGGCCGATCTTTGATCGGGCGAGCGGGGGTGCTCAATTCATGACCTTCCCCTCTCATACCTAAGTTTCCAAGCCGAGACAATCTTGATGATGACGGATATGTGGCCTTTGGCACGAGTCATGGGTTTCCTAAATTTCTCAAAAATATTTAGGTGGCGACTCTTTATCTAGCAAAACAGTCCATTTTTGACAATTTGATTCAAAATCGATTTTCCAAAAGATTTGTCGGATTGGGACTCCTTGGTGTTTATCTATTTCACATTGCACTTGTGAGATCAGATTCAGAACTGTGGGAGTCCGATACTGTAGGGCTTGTTCGTCTTCCGAAAGGGGGCACAAAAAAGTCGAGCTATAGTAATCAAGTGATTACTGGCTGGTTATGACCCAAACTTTTAGGGGGGGTTTGGGTCATGACACCCCACCACCAAGTTTCCTTAAAGTTGGGTCCCTTTCCTTTCAACACTGAAAATTAAAGATGAGAAAATATGGGTATAAAATTGATAGTCTTTGAATTGGTATTAGTTGAAGGTTGGGGATCAAAGGTTGGAAAGTTGAAGTTTTAGATTTTTGAGATTGGATTAGATAAGGGTTTGGTGGAAAGAAATCTTTGATAGCATGAGAGAGAGAGAGAGAGAGAGAGAGAGAGAGAGAGAGGAGATTGATTTTTCGAATGGTGGAAAGGAAAAGTGGAGGTGGTGGGGCAAGAGGTTGTATCCGCCGGCTAGTCATGGAGGGAGGGAGATGATGGTAGGAGAATGTGGGTTTTTATTTTATTTGAAAGAGAGAATGGGTGAGATGGAAGACAGTTGCAGGATGTATATAAAGGCCAAAAAAGTATGTTGACATTTTCTATTAATGGTATTATTGACATTTGTAATACATATAGTTAAAAGGGGGTTAAATGTTGAGTTGTAAACATTAATGGGCAATTCAAAAACGGGTCATAGTTGAAGGGGGTTTAATATACTTTGTCCTAAATTTTATGTACTAACAATGCTTTTACCCCAATTCCTACCACCAACCCACCATTATCAGCACACCACTATCGTCGCTACCATCCCACTACTTCCACTTCCGTCTTACTACCACCACCCCACCATCACTAATATAACTATTAGTACATTAGTCTCAATAACACAGCTATAAACATAAGACAATATTTTCTACAAAAATTATTTTTTGAATTTTTTAAATTTTTTTTTATAAAAATATGCTTTTCACCAAAACAAATTGAGCCTGAGCATACAAAGAGCATGTATTGCATATATAAGGAAATTGAGAGAGATGCACATAGTATAATTGATATGAATATGAATATTTTGAATGTAGGTTGTTAGATCTATTGAGTGTGAAAAGTATTTATTACATATATAGAAAAATCGAGAGAGATTCATGATGATGCAGTTAATGTACAACGAGTACCCGGCAGAACGGGTCGGACTGATCCACGCTCCTCGCACCAAAATCCGAGTGATCAACCCACCAATGAACCTGCAGGTAAGTTCAACGGGGAACGGGGAGTCCCCCAGTGAACCCTCCGACGATTAAGTTAGAAAGAGAAGTAGAGTGTTAGAGGGAGATTGGAGATAGAAAAGCTTAACCTTCTTCTTGTCTTCAACGTTTGCTTATATCCTTTGGTCATCATTTCGCTGTCCCTTCCGACCTGCCATCTTGGCCGAAAGTCTATGCTGTAGCTTACCTTGTTCAGGGCAAGGGGGTGCTGTTCCGACGGAGAGGTGTTGTCGTAATAAATGTTGTGATGGGCTGCATTAATGGTGATGTGCAGTGGCAATAACTTTGCAGATCTTTGTCTGCTGATGTGGCTTGTCCTTTACCTGCCGTATGTCTGAATGCCATTGGCTCTTTATGCCATGTTGGATTCCAGTTGTTCTGGACTTCACCAGTTGGGTTATGTATTGGGCTCCAAGTGATGGGTTTGGGTTGTTTATGGTGGGCTATGGCCTTTATGGGCTTACCCATGTCAATTCATATTTTTAATTTGATCTTTGATATTTCGAAGATAAGTTGCTAGATCTATTAGGCATGAAGAACATTTATTGCATACATAGGAAATTTAATAGAGATTTATATAGTTTAATTTGATCTTTCATAATTTGAAGATAGGATCTTAGGAATGTAAGAAAAATCGAAAAAACCAACCAAATCAATTGAATCGGATCGAACCGGCTATATTTGATCTGTCTTGTAACAAGAATCGGTCTGTACAATTTTTAAATTTATTTTTTTCGATTCGGTATTGGTTCAAACAGTGGCGGAGGGAGCATGTGACCAGGGGGTCATGTGCCCCCCCTGGATTTTGAGATTTTTTTTTTTTTCAAACATAAAAAAAAATATTTTAAATAAAAAATTACAAAAATATTATTAGAGTGAAATGTCAATGACATTTTAAAAATTATGAAAACAATAATGATTGTTTTAATTGAAAATGAAGAGACTATTATAAATAAACCATATTAGCTATGAAAATTTTTAAATGTAACAGCGACATCATTATTAGTGATATACAAGTATAAGTAATCTCACTATAAATATATGAAATTTATTAGATTGTTAGTTACATTTGACATGTGAGGTTCACTCTTTATGCGTTTATTTACCATTAGTGGGTGATATCACATACCAATGATAACGTGTGTAGACACCCTATTTTTGACCGTCCTCAAGGCTTAGACGTCACCGTTTGAACACTCGGTGATCATCCTTGTTTGTGTTCGTCTTGAGTTCCCGGAGGTCTCGGCCACGCACCTTGTCTCAAGACCTCTCAACTCAACTATTTTGTGTTTGGTTTTGCACCAAATACTTGTGTTTTGCTTTTGAGGGGCAGGGAATGGCTTGTTGGCCATCCCCACACCTCACCGGCCATGGCTTGAGGCCACCAGCTATTGTTTTGTTGCCATCGGCCAAATATTTGGCCGGCCGGCACTCTTTGTGGTCGGCCGACCATTGTTTTGGCCAAATTGTCATTTTTGGCTGGCCGACCACTGTGCATCTACTTTTGGCAGATATTTTGTGCCAGCTGTAATAGCTGGCACCCACTTTGCCCCTCCTCCATACACGTGTATGGAGGGATTTCACTCTTGCTTAGCTTGTTTTGTAAGCTTTGCAAGAGTGATCCTCTATAAAGGGAGGCCTTCTCCTCCCTTCTCAAGGGTTAAAAGGTTGAGTACCAGGGGTCTGGATTAGGGTTAGGGTTTGTGTATCACCTATCTCTATATCTCTCTCTCTCTTTTTGCCTTTGTGTGTGTATAAGTGTGTTTGTGTCTTACTTTTGTGCATAAATACCTAGTGCTACACCTTACCTTGGTTGCTAAGGTGCTAAGGAGTGATTTTCAGAAGTTTTGAGCTGGTTTTGAGCTAAGGAAGGTTGTTGGAGCTCCATCCTTGAAGGGGTCTACAAGGGTAAGATTCTTGCTCTTTATTCCCCATTTTTGCATAGTCTTTTAACCTACCTTGCATCTATTTTTAGATTTTGTGTATAACTAATAAAAGTCTTGTTTTTGAGTGCTCTAAATAGTTGTTTAAGGTCACTTTGTTGTTTGGGGTTGTTTGACCCCTCTTAGGCCTTGTTTGGTCCCCATTTTGTGCATTTTTTGTGAGCTCCGGGACCACCTTGTCTTGGCCTCCTCACCACTGAAATCCAGAGGGATTTCAGTGGTGGGGATGGTGCTTTAAGGTCCCAAGAAGGAGAGGGCCATCCCCTCTCTTTGTTGCCTTCAATGTTGGTCGTTTTAGCCTCATGTGTGAGCATCTTGTTTAAGTGCATGTTGGCCATGTCTTAAGTGTTATTTGTGCTTATTTTGCCATGATATAGCACTATTTTTAATTGGTTTAGACACACCATGCTTGCTTTGCATACTTGTCTTGTAATGCCATTGTCTGCCTTAACATGTACTTAGCATTTAGACTACCATGCTTACTTGTTTTGGCCAAGCTTTGTGAAGATTTTATGCATGTTTTAGAATGCTTAAGGTCTGTTTGTGGTTGTTTTGGCCATCCATGACACCCTTTGTATAGCCACCTTGCATTTTGGCTTGTTAGCCTTGGGTGTGTGAGTGTTGAGCATGCATTACTTAGCTTGTTTTAGTGGTTTGGCACCACTTACCATGCCATTTTAGTCCATTTAGCATGCTTGTATGCTTGCATTTGATGCTCCTTTAGAGCCTTAAACAGTTTGCGTTTCATGCTCCATGAAAGTGTCATTGCGTGTGCCATCATGTTTAGGCCTCTAGGATGCCATGTCAATGTGTTTTTGGCTTTGTTTTAACATGCTAAAACTCTGATTTTGGTTGTTCAACTCATGTCATATTTGGTTTTGCTAAGTGTAGTTCAATACTTCTTTGGCTTGCCTTGAGTTTTGGACATAGTTGCATGCCTTGTTTGTCTTGTTTAGTTGGTTTGGCACCATCCATAACATGATTTTCAGAGCTTAGTATGCTTGCCATATGCCCATGTTTGTCTCTTTTAAGTGTGCTTAAAAGTTGCTCTTTGATGGTCAAGTGTTGGACCATGTGTGCATGCATGTTTGTATGTGTTTTGGCCCTCATTTCCATAGCATTTGGCTACTGATTTGGACATGGTTGAGACTTGTCCATATTAGTCTAAGTCCGCCCTTCGCATGTTGCTCAAATTTTGTTACATTGCTTCATGTTTGCATGCTTTGGTTGCATAGTGTTTTGCATGCTCATTACTTGCATTGTTGACACATGTTTAACCATATTGCATTTAGTTGCATTGCTTGAGCTATATGACATATTGTTGTATACTTAGGTTGTAATGCATTTTGCATGCATTATACTTAACATGTTGTCCATGTTGCATCTTGCATGCTTGCATGGTTAAGTTACACTTTGCATGTTTGTTAGCTTGCATATTTGTTCACATGTTCATGTTGCATACTTAGCTCGCATGCTAGGATTGCATTTGGCATACATGCCTTGCCTCTTGATCAAATGATAGAGGTTGGGCCCCCTTGATTGTTTTGTGTGCATCTCATTCTACATTGAAATGGCACACTTGGTTTCTTGGGCTATCACGCATTGAAATGCGCGATTGGTGGTGCAAGAATCGAGTACCATCCCCCTTTGAGTCATGAACATGATAAGGAGGGTGTTGGTGCACACATTTGTTTGAAATGCATTGCCATGCCATGTTTGCCCTCTGCTGCTGTCAAAACAGGATTCTGCAGGCATAGATGGCTGACCGACCACATCCAGTGCCGACCGACCATGAATTGGTGGCCGAGAGCTCAATAGATGGTCGATTACCACTTCTCCATGGCCGGTGGTGTTCCCCCTTGGCCGGTGACCTTCCACTGTGATCAGAGAGTGCCCCTTGGGACTTGTGAAGTCTTCAGAGGAGGAAGACAGTGCAAACAGAGGCAGCTTGTGCATGGTGGTGGATTTCCGAGCGGAGTCGAGTACGCATGCATTGGACCCTCTTCCGAGGCTGTTTTATCGCTTTATTAGCTTAGTTAATTTGCTTAACTAGTTAATTGGTTTGTAACTATTTAATTAGCTTGTTAGTTAATTAAATTGTATTATTCTTTTGGTCCCTCCGAGCGAGGACGAATTTGTAATAAGTGTGGGTGCGTGTGTGCATATCTTCCAACCCCCACTTCTTTCTCCCTTTTACTTACCTGCTTTTAACGGTTAGTATTAGGGCATATTTAATTTAGCATTCTTATGCTATGCATGCGTGCATCCATTCATTTGTATTGCATGCACCGGGCTCGGCGCATCATACTAATTGCATAATATTTCAAATCTAACTT
Organism: Camellia granthamiana; assembly: GCA_036172215.1. NCBI lineage: Eukaryota > Viridiplantae > Streptophyta > Magnoliopsida > Ericales > Theaceae > Camellia > Camellia granthamiana. The sequence goes on along the minus strand of CM069903.1, from coordinate 60,506,731 downwards.
GAATACGTGTTATTTGTTGCATTCCACATGCCATCCTAGGATTGGCCAAGCCTATTCTAGTTGCATTTTGTATGCGATGCATTAGCCATTCAACATAGACTTGGATCATACATTGATTGCTAACAAGTTCTTTGTTTTGGCTCGGAGTACTCGGTAAGCTTTTTATGCTTTAGCATTTTGCATGAGTGTGAATGTTAACATGACAGCATGCTTACCATGAGGCTAACTGCTTAGTTGATTAACTGCCCGAATACCTGTGGGTGAAGGTTGGATTGCTTGAGTTGGAACAACTCGTTGAAATCCATGTTTTAGCCTACTTGCGAGTAGCAAAATTCAAACTGTTTTCCAAACAAGCGGATATGCAATGCTTTGTTCCAAATTAGGCGACCTAGTCTATACTTTTGTGTTGTGCGCATCACATAGTAAAATTAGCTAATAACCGGAATAAGAATGCATAATGTTTTCAAAACTAGATATCATGGTTAGTAGAGGCCGATCTTTGATCGGGCGAGCGGGGGTGCTCACGAAGTGACCTTCCCCAATCGTACCCAAGTTCCCGAGCCGAGGCAACTTTGGTGATGACGGACACATGGCCTTAGGCAACGAGTCAGGGTTTCCTAAATTTTTCCAAAAATAAAACATTTAGGTGGCGACTCTGTATCTGGCAAAGCAGTCCATGTTTGGTACTTCTTTCTAAAAATCTGTTTTCCAAAACGATTTGCCGGATTTGGACTCTTTGATGATTCATCGGTCTTACATTTGCACTCTGCGAGATTAGATACAGGACTGTGACAATGAGTCCTGAACTGTAGCGTGAGGCCCACGCGGGCGCGTCTACAACGTGGTATTACTATTATATTGAATTTTTAATCAAATTTTGTATCAAAAAATAATTTATCATTATATAATTTATTTTAAGGCTTATATCCATATTTTTTTTTTTTTGTATTGTCCATGATACACTAGTTACAAATAACATTCGGCTTGTTTGTTTCCAATTTTTAGAAAATAGTTTTCAGAAAATTTACTTTTTATTGTTCGTATTTTAATGTTTTGAATGAATTTTTTTAATATTTTAAGCAATTTTTTTAATTTTTAGACACACCTAACATAAATACACTTAAAAAGTATAATATTTGTAAAAAAAAATATTTAAAAAATACATTAAATACCAAAAAATACAACAACAACAACAACAACAACAACAACAACAAAAACAAAAAATTCAATATATTTTTTGTATTTTTGTGTATTTATTAATTTTTTAAAATATTTTGTTACAAATATTTTACTATTTAGATACATCTAAGTAAGGTGCATTTAAAAAAGTAAAAAAATTACTTAAAATTCAAAAAAATATTCACTAAAAATAAAAAAACTCAGTTTTCAAAAAACTGAAACCAAACACACAATTTTTTTTTTTTTTTTTATGTTTCTTGAAATCAATCATAAAAACTTGCGTGAAATATTTTTGTAAAAATTATTGTAATTAATAAGTGTCCCCTCTAATTTAATTTTCTGGCTCCGCCACTGGGTTCAAGTACCTTGTATACCGAACTAAAGCAAAACCGACCGCTTCAACATATATTATACTTATAATATATATAATCTAACAATATAATAATATTCGTAAGTATAATAAATTATTAACTTTAATTAATTAACTTTATCATCTCTATAACCTTTTAAAAACTTTTGTCATATATAATCTTAAATCTGACTCATTATTATTGCAACTTTAATATTTTTAACATTTTTTTTTTTTTTTGTATTTTTGTTAATTTAGGAATTGAAAAGTATTTTATTAAATGAATGGATTGGTTATGTTTGAAATGATAGACAAATAACTAATTCAATGTTTTTATATAGATCAGTGGACTATACTAAAAAGTAGCTTAAGTTTGAAAAGTTCTAGATCGATTATACCGCATCGAACTGAACCGTTTCAATTGATTCGGTTTGGTTGATAGAAAAAACGGTCTGTATCGGTACTCAAAATAATAAAATCAACGCTATTGGTTCAAGCAAAAATTTTACCTAAATACTGATTGTACCAAACGGATTACATCCCTAATCCTAAATCTACTTATTGTAATAAGCATTTATTACGTACATATGGCTTCGTTTGAGAAGTGAGTTGGCTTTTTGACTTTTTGACTTTTAAGTTATTTTAGCCTAAAGCTAAAAAGTCTCATTTGGGTTAGGTTTTTTGATTTTTTTGACTTTTGTGAGAGAAAAAATAAAATTATTATGGTTTGATGTGACATTTTATCTTATTAAATTTTTTATTTATTTTATATTTTTTGGATTATTTTAGCCCCATAACCTTATACCAAACAAGGGCATAGAAAAACTTAGAGAGATTCACATAATTTAATTGGGTAAATTATAAATACACCCCCTGAAGTTTGCTTAAAATACGAATTGCTTCCTGTGGTTTGGAAAATTACAAATACCTCTCTATCAGAATTTTTTATTTAACAGAATTAATTGAAAAAGTGAAATTTTTAACTGTTTATCTATACAATAACAAAATTATCTGAATTATTAATTGAAATAAAATTTTAACATTATTAAAAACTATTAATTAACTTGATTTTTTATTAATAAAAGGACCTATTTGTTATGAAATTAGAAACCATAAGGGGCATAATGTAATTTTTAGAATCACAGAAGTAATTTGTAATTTAAGTAAACCTTGGGAGTGTTTGTAATTTATACAATTTAATTTGACTTTTCATATTCTACAAATCTATAATTTAATTTTTTTTATTGTAAAAAATTTTTTGATAACTAATTGATCCCGTTAAAAAAATAAAAAAAAAATTATTTATTTGAAACCAAAACACATGGAACCTAGTCATTTTCTATTATGGTTTTCTTCTTAGCACCCAAATCAAATGAGATATCAATGATTGAATAGTTACTTGATCACATATATAAAAAAAATAACGTATTTGACACTATGGACGATAAGAACATCATGCAATAAATTTTTAAAAAATGATGCCTCATCGAATACGATTTTACAATTATATTATATATATATATATTTTGTTAAGATAATAGTGTTTTATTAAAAATTTATTTGAAAGTGGAAAAGTTCAAATGTTAATTAGTTTAAAAGTTTTTTTTTCTTATAAAATTTGTGGAGCTCAGTGGCGACTCCAACCATTTTTATAGATAGGGTCACTTTATAAGCTTAAGTTTTACAAATTTTAAAAATAAAAAACTTTTAAACTAAACAACATTTATTTTGTTTGGTTGTGAATTTTTCAAAATAGTTTTTTTGTTTTGTTTTTTGTGTTTTGTGTTCTATTGTCTTTAGTAATTTTTTTATTTATATTTTAGCCATTTTTTTTAGTTGCATCTAAAAAATAATTTTTTTTGTGAAAAATGTACTAGATTTTTGTATTTTTTATATTTAATTATTTTTTTATTAAAAAAAATCACAGATGTTGTACTTTTAAAGTTTATCTAGGTTAAGTGAATCTAAAAATATATATATATATGCTTAAAATATTCAAAAAATTCACCATGTACAAGCAATATGAAAAATAAAAAACTCAAAAATTATTTTTGAAAACTATTTACTAAACAGAGTAAAAATTCAGTGTCATGGTAATATCATGTCACTTGGTATTTCCTACCACCAATAAACCTATTGTAGAGGGTAAACCCCCATTATCAGAATAAAACTACATTGCCACATATATATATATATATATATATGAGAAGGTAAATAACAAAATGTTATTAGATTATGATTATTTAATAGAGTACCTTAATTTTTAAAAAAGAATTAAATTATATAAAATAAAATATTAACAAGGGCGTTCGGGCGAGAAATCTAATTTTAAATTTTCTTTGCCTAAAGGTCCAAACGCAAATTTATTATGTCTATAAAGACAAGCCTCTATAAAATGACCAAATTATCCCTATACATTTATACACTTTTCTCACACTTATCTATTTTAAACTCAGGCAATCTCCAACGTTGCACCAAATCCATCATCAAATTCAAATTCGGTGAAGAAGTACTCTTTTTTGTGCTCCAATAATTTCATCAAACCTATATCAAATTGTGAAAATAACAAATGCTTCACCAAACTGAGGATCTGGTCACCTTTTACCAAAACACTGTGCAGGACCGTTGCGAATGGTATACACAGGACGACCAGCTGGATGTCCGGCCGATTGTCCCCTCTGTCATCCTGTTACTTGAACAATTCCCATAATAGAGCAATGGTTTGGACTGTCAATAGGCTTCCAAAGTTGTTTGCTTCCGAAACAAATCTGTCTCTGCTCTCTCGTCATTCTTTGCATTCTCTCTCTCTCTCTCTCTCTCTCTCTCTCTCTCTGTACATTTATCAGATCTTCCAAAAGGCATATGTTGCACAAACATACATCGCTCTCACTTTCCTTTCTTTTGCTCTGCTAATAACATCTTGTTCTCTTAAGCATTTCATCAACCATTCAATTCCCCTTGAGATCTATGCTTTCTCTCTCTTCCTTTCTCTCTCTATGTATATATAGCTCTTTTTCTGTTTGTCTCTCTATGTATGTAGAAGATGAGAAGAAAGGAGTGATGAGTTGGTGTTTGATGGGTATATGATGGATTGGAAAATAAGGGTTTTGTTGTGATTTATGGTATGTTGAATAAGATTAAGGAAAGGAAATTGTTTTTTTATTTTTTTAGAGCTGTTAATGGCAACTTCTGAGGATTGGAACTATTTTGGAATTTTATTATGATCTGGGCCTTCAAGGCAATAGAATTCGTAGTAATTGGTATGGATTTTACTATGATTTCTTTGATTTTCTTTGGTAAGGCAATTGGGTTTGGCTATTTGAATTCATAGAATGGGAATCATATTTTGTTTTATTGTTTTTTTGTTTATATGTTTTGATGGTTTTTGTTTTATTGAACAATTCCCAGAATAGAGCAATGGTGTGGACTGTCAACAGGCTGGTGAAAAAAAAAAATTCATTTGCTCTTGCCGGATGACCGGACGATCATGTCACGTCCCAAAATTTGAGATCGCAAAAGAAATATATAAAGTACAACTCCCACAAGAGAGATAACCACAATATTTTAATATACACATATAAGCAGAGTTATAACATAGATAACTGATTTGAGTTCCACTAGAGGTTTACAAAACACTGTCAAACCAAAAGGTAAAAGGAGAGAGAAAACAAAAACAAACTACTAGTCCAAATTTTCAAATGAACCACGGCTCTAAAACTTCATCTTGATTGTCTTCGGGATAACCTTCCCCGTCGTAAGCAGTTTAAGCGAGCCCCTAGGTTGACCCGGATGTATTCAGACTCTATGCGGTGGTTTCAGGGTGTAAGCGAGCCCGAGGCACGATTTGGGTGTAAGCGAGCCCACTTGTTGGCCGTCCCTTTTGAGGTCTATCAATGCCACTGATAGGTAAATATAATCGGAAGGTGGGCATAGGTGGTAAGATCTGCAAAGCAGCAAAAGGGAGCGTTCTGAATAGTCCGGTGTTCAATCCTTGTGGTTGGGTAGAAGGATCTCTTTGGGGGGATTCTAGCTGCCTAGTCTAACTACTAATTCATAAAACCTTAATGTAAGTATGTTATGTTACCTGATTTGTTTTGTGTATGGTTGATTGATTGATAGAAGATATGAGGGTGTGTGTGTTTTTATTGGGTATTCCAAGCTCATGGCGTGTTATGCCAGGTGAAGAAGCAGCTTACGACGGGGAAGGTTATTTACCTGTTAGTGGCATTGATGGACCTCAAAAGAGACGGCCAACAAGTGGGCTCGCTTACACCCAAATCGTGCCTCGAGCTCGCTTACACCCTGCACATACCATACCAAAGGGCTCGCTTACACCCTGAAACCACCGCATAGAGTCTAAATACATCCCGGTCAATCTAGGGGCTCGCTTAAACTGCTTACGACGGGGAAGGTTATCCCGAAGACAATCAAGATGAAGTTTTAGAGCCGTGGTTCACTTGAAAATTTGGACTAGTAGTTTGTTTTTGTTTTCTCTCTCCTTTTACCTTTTGGTTTGACAGTGTTTTGTAAACCTCTAATGAAACTCAAATCAGTTATCTATATTATAAATCTGATTATATGTGTATATTAAAATATTGTGGTTATCTCTCTTGTGGGAGTTGTACTTTATATATTTCTTTTGCAATCTCAAATTTTGGGGCGTGACAGGTCATCCCCCCGGACAACTTGTGTTTTGATAACAACTACAAATTCACTGTTGGAGTGGCTGATATCAGATAGAAAAATTCGTGTTTTTTTAACTCAAATTTGATGAAATATTTAGTGAACCGTTGGAGATGCCCTTACAATTTCAAACCCATTCTCTCTCTCTCTCTCTCTCTCTCTCTCTCTCTCTCTCTCTCTCTCTCTCTCTCTCTCACTCACACACACACACACACACACACACACACACACACCTCCGCTGCATCTTCTTCTCTATTTTCTCTTTATCTCTTACCTCCACCATAGTACCTCTTCCTCCGCTACAGCAACAGTCCTACCATAAACCAAAAGATATGTTCTGGCGATTCTGCCACTGAAAAGTCTCAGATTCTTGCTCGGTTCACTCAGAACAAGTTCAAATTGAAATGACTACATTTTCAAGCTTCTTCTTTCTCTTGATCACACAGACTCCCTCACCAGATCTCTCTCTCTCTCTCTCTCTCTCTCTCTCTCTCTCTCTCTTCTCTACCAGATCATCATTGGCGAAGGTGAGGTTACTCCAGTTGGAGCTCAGATCGGATTGTTAGCCAAATCTAGCCGGCGAATCGTCTCGGTGGCCGTTAATGAGGACTTATTGTTCAAATTTATTTGGGCCCAAACCATAAATCACCAAATCCTCTCTCTCTCTCTCTCTCTCTCTCTCTCTCTCTCTCTCACACATACATACAATCCAAAGATCGAACACCTGACAGGCACTAACAATGGAGGCCTCGTCTTCTTCATTGGCTGCTTCTGATGCTCTTATACGAACCCTAATTAGCAAAAGGTGGTGCTTTGAAGACCTCGAACAAGTCAAAGCCATCATTATAGTTCAATCCGCTTTGCATAGAGAGGCATGTACCGTTGATTTGGTTGAATTAGAGCTTACAAACATAGACTTGCAAAAAATCGATAGAAATCATTACCTGATCCTTTTGTCCTCCGGAATTCTTCTCTCATCTACCTCTCTTCCTCCCTCTCTCTGCCTACCACCGTTGTCCACCGTCCTATTGCCATCGCTGTTGAAGCTTCTCTCTCTCTATGTGTTTTTTTTTTTTTAAGATTTGAGCTCAAATCTGTGTTAGATCTATTGTTGATAAAGAAGATGATGATCTATTGTTGTTTTTTTTTTCTTTTCTTTTTCTTTATTATCTGTTGTTGATTGTTGCTTCTTGTTGTTGTTATTGTTGTCGATATTGATGATGATGAAACATATTGCAACAGATAGAGGAGAGAGAGAGAGAGAGAGAGAGAGAGAGAGAGAGAGAAAGAAAATGATTCCAACAGATAGTGGATTTATGAACGAATATTTTTAACAAATAGAAAAAAATTTGAACAAATAAATTTTTTGAATAATGGATATGATCCATTCAAAATGAGAATTTGAACAGACAAGTTAAAATGAGAGTTTGAACAGAAAGAGAGAATGTGTGTGAGAGAGATAAGAGAGAGATGTAAAAATTCAAAATATAGCAAAATTTTGAATAGATAGTCAAAAATTTTAAACAGATAGATATAAATTTGAACAGATAGTCAAAAAAATAACAGATAAAAAAGTTAACATATAAATTAAGAAGTAAAATTAGAAACAAAATGACCTCCAAAACCAACAAAAAGATTTATTACCAAACTATTTCACAAATGGTGGATCTCTCACCAACAAAAAAATATCTACTAGACCTAATGTCTTATACCCTACTTACCTTAGACTTTTTAATAATTTTCTCTATTAACAATACAACTAAAATTTTTTTAAGAGCTTTTGTTTACTTGATAGGGCATGGGAACCATCAAGTACACAGCGGTGTCGCCCTTGCTAGAAATTTTTTTTTGAATAATTCCATCTATAAAAAAATTTGAAGTCACCACTAAATCTAGATTTATTGAGAGTGAGTGTTGAAATAAGTTATTTTTATTATTTTTTTATGGTGGTTATTTATTTTTATTTTTTTTATGGTGTTGAAATAGGTTACTTAGGACCTATGCATTGATTATGATTTATAATATGAACATGTTTAATTGGAGAAGTGAATAAAGGAGATCAAAATAGAGCATTGAATAGTTTTTCGAATAAAGGAGATCAAAATAGAGGGTATCGAATTATGGAATTATGGAACTACTCTATGTGCTATAAAGGGTTAGATCTTGGCGTCTAAATATTAAAAGCCGTAATTGATCTTAAAATCACCATTTAAAATTAAGTATGTTTAAATTAAAATATTCATATATTTAATTGAAGAAGATGCTATTTGCATTTGAACCCACAACCAATCCAAGCTAAATGGTTGTCAAAATTTGACATTGCCCCATTTATGGTCATAGATGGCAGATAATTTGTCAACTGTCAAACCTCATTCAAACTAAATAATAAGGTTTGTTTGGGATGTCTTAAATAAGTGCAATTTTTATCTTTTTAGACTAAAAAGTTGAGGAAAAAAATATGGATGCTTGGGTTAGTTTTTTGACTTTTTATGAAAAAATGTGTACTAAAAAATTGTATAAATTAGTGTATAGGAGAAGTTATACACTCTTGCATAGCAGTGGGCAGATTAGGAGATAGGAAATGATTGCATCCTTTTCGGGCTTGAATTGGACGGTGTTGTTCAGTTCTTGGGGGCCCACCACGGGTCTCGTTTTGCTAATCGGAACCGTCAATGTATAGAACTCGTTGAGTACTACATACTGGTAAAAAATCACGATGATTGGATATCGATAACTATCTGATCGTGTTAGTTTTTTGTCAACTGTTAACTATAACACCATCCATTTTTTATACAAAACTGATTTGATCATATAGTTAACGATATCCGATCAATGTGATTTTTTACAGCCATATAGTACTCAACGAGTTCTACACATTAAACAGTTCAGATTATCAAAACAAGACCCGTGATAGGCCCTTACTGGCCCAACATTACCCTCCAATTTAATGAACATATATACCTAATTTTCTTTTTTTTCCTTTGACAGCCCAATAAGTGCACTTCCATCAGTTCAGTACCAGTCACGTCAATTGGTTGGTTTGTATTAAAATATTGTGTAAATTAATTTTTTTATATTTTTAATTTATGAATAGTGATAACTTTTAAATTTTTTTAGTAACTTTTTTAACTTTTTAGATTTTTTTTAGGATGCCAAACCAAACCTAATGGTAGTTGGAAATGAAATAATGGTGATTGTACCAAATTTAATTTTATGTTTGAAATATAACTATCAAATTATAACATTTTAGTGACTTTAAAAAAAACATTTCAGTCACTATAACATGCTAAATTTTGGCATTTACCATTTGAATGACAAAATTGATTTTTTGTGTTTGAGATGCTCCAACCTCATGTAATTTTAGATTATATTTCACAATGAAAGCATGATTGGGAGACACTTGATTAAATTTTAATAACATGATCTAAAGCTAATAGCCACTTTTGTAAGTTATGAACATCTTGAACTTTATACTTCAAAAAATTACTTTCAAAACTATTTACCGAATATTTTTTAGCCTATTCATATGTTTTCCAGAAACTTACACCATACACTTTACAACTAATTCTAAAAATTCATAATCTTAAAAGATAACTTTTAATTTTGCCAAATAGGGCAAATGTTTCCCATTTACTAAATAGACACATGTTAATGCTAGGGTGATGATATTTTATTTATTATATAATGTGTTATTTCTATATTAATAACACACATAAATAATGAACTGCATTAAACCAATACATTTACGATGTAGATAAATAATTTTTACTCATAACGTAATCAATTTCTATTATTTTATAAATTCAATCATATAAGATTTAAGACCTTAAATTACGACTCTCTAACATTTTTCTCTGCAAAATATAAAATTATTTTTACATTCAAACCCCAACGCTTTTTAGACTTTTGAATAATTGAAAAAAGATGGAAATTAAGAGTTGTGCTACGAGTACAGAATTTTTTCACATAATTAATCACATAATAGACATACAGGGTGGAACCTACTTGTGTAGGCCTCACATGTGAATCTTACTTTTTGTGCCTAGTCTGCGAAATAATTCTGCACACTTAGAGCAACCACTGTGGACATGTTAACATATTATTAGTGTTAGATGTTAACAGTTAGTAAGCTTGTGGTGTTTGTTTACCCATGTAATGGAGCTACTAGCATTGATGTTAAAGCTGTCAGCTATTAACATTTGTGTCAACTGTGGTTAGCCATATAGCCAGCCATTGTGGGATCTAAAGAGTATAATATTATATTTCAAACAACAACTCAAAAGCAATATTACCATTCCAAGTAGGCATTTGTTGATTCAAATTTTTTACCGTTGTGCACAATTTGTCTTCTTTAATAAAATGCAAACCAGTATCTATTCTTAACCATTTCCTATTCTCAACCCTTCCATTAAAAAGGAATTCAATTGTCTATCAGCCAAAACTTTCGACAAATGGATCCTCAACCTTCATTTTTCAATAATCAGTTCAATTAGCAACAAAACTCTCAACCACCATTGCAATTTGATTCTCAAGCATTTTCTCAATTCTTTTCAAATCCACAATATTATTAGACTCCATTTACTCAATTTATTCTAGAGCAATCTCAATTACAATCTCATAAACCTCCTCCAGCAAGTGACATACATCCATCCACAACACATACACACACACAAAAAAAAAAAAAGAGAGAGAGAGAGAGAGAGGGTGAAGTGCAACAAAAATAAAGAAATCCAAATTGGACAAAAGAGGAAGATGAAGCACTTTGTAAAGCATGGTTGCGTGTCTCAAAAGATGCAGTACAGATCAGCCGAGAGCGAGGTTATGGGATCAAATTCGGGATGAGTTCAATCAACTCTTGGGTTATCAGAGCGATCAAATCAACTCAGGCTTGATGAATCGATGGTCCAACATTCAATCTCACCTTAACAAATATTCTGGATTTGTTCGCACAATAGAGAGGACTCCGACTAGTGGCTATAACCTTGAAGATTCGGTAAGTTATAGTTTACATATTTTTCTACTCAAATGATTTAATTGAAAGACTATAAATTTTTGTTTGTAATTTTTTATAGCTAGGAGCTACAAAACAATTGTATTATAGCTCACATGGTCACCACTTTAAGTGGGATGGTTGTTGGATAATCCTCAAAGATAGTGCTAAATGGTTTAACTATAAAAAAGAACAAGAAGAAAAAAAAAAAACAGAAAATTAGTCAAAGAAAGAGAGGTGCTTTCAATGTGGATGTTGATCAAACTATAGATTCCTCAAATCTATCTACTCCGGCAACAACATCGAGTTCAGCTACAAGATCAATTAGCCTTGACAATGATGATGATTCTCCATTTACTCAAGAAGCTCATGAATTACCTCGACCCGTTGGATGAAAAACAGCAAAAAATATGCGTCGAAAGAACACTGATCAGTTAGAAGTTATAAACTTATTTGTTGCTAAATTTAATAACTCGAGAAAGGAACAAAAAGAAATTGTTGAACAAGAGGTCATAATGGCAAATAAACGAGAACTACTGAAAATTCAAACCACACAAGAGCAAGAAAAACATAGGGCAGAGGTTAAACTTGAAGAAAAGCGAATAAGAATTGCAGCCAAACGTGAGCAAGAAAGGATAAGGTTTGAGAAAGAGATTATGATGACTGATCCAAATTTGATTCCTACTCAAGAAGGAAAATCTTGGATCATTGCACAACAAAAAGCAATTTGGGCACATGCGAAACAAAGGGGCCTTGATAATGGCCCAAATGGTAATGGTTTAAATTAGTGATCGGTAGTTGAATTTAGTGATAACCTATTTTAACATTTAAAGTTAAATTTGTAGTATCATGTTTTAACTTTGTAGTACCATGGCTGATCTGTTTTGCTTGAAGCTTTGTTGTTGTTGACTGATTTGTATGGCTGATATATGGTGGTGACTGATTTGTTTGCTTGAAGCTTTGTTGTTAGAGGTGCTGCTACGTGTTGATTATGCTACAAAACTAAGTCAGATCAATCCAGTTGATATACTACTCTATGTTGATTACTATAAACTGAATCAAAACATAGATGGTGTTTTCTGTTCTGTTTTTGAAACCATTTCACATCCAATGGTTAAATTTTGTGAAAAACTTGAGCTTTCTTATGAAATGAAATGGTTAAATTTTGTTAGCTCTGATATGAATTTTAATTTTTGTTGATTTTTCTCATTGATATATTTAACTCTGATATAGTTACCCTGATAGAGAGATTGAATTGAAGTAAGAAGTGTTAGAAGATAGAATGAGAAATAGCATCATCAACTCATTAAGAGTTGAGATCAATTAACAACTTGTCTAATCATAAACATGCCATTTCTCCATGATGCATGAACATGAAGGACCACACTCAGAAAAAGGATTGGAATAGGATTTACAGGTGTGTAAGAGTTGTCAAAGAACCACTCAATTGCACTGTCTTTTCTTCAATTACCAACGGCAAAAACCTCTGGTTTTGACATCTCCATATTCTGAAACATATTGGGTTGTGGCTTTTGAGTCTGGTTTTCAATTTCCAGAGGAACAGACGAGACATTGCTGTGGTTAAGATTAATCCCACAATGTAAGTATTATATATGAACTGATGAAGAAGTTAACATTGTGAAAAGCGATTTATCCCACAATCTAAGGTATTACAACAAGTTAAGATTAAAAGGTAGTGTGATTAAACTAACAACCTCTTGTATCACACTCATATCATTACAAATTTATCTCTTCATCACCAAATTGATTCCACAAATGTTCCATTAGATCAATTCTAATCATTGCATTTGTTCATCTATTTCGAATTCTTTTAAGACGAGATGAGATGTGTGCCACCAAAAGTGTTGGGTTTTGAGCATATTCTGGGGGAGATATAGTTTAATATGCTGAAGGCCTCCAACTTTCAATGTCGGTTATGCGCTTGTCTTCAATAATCATGTTGTGTAGTATGATACACGTTTTCATTATTTTATAAACGTCTTCTTTTTTCCAATAACACACTAGACCTTGCGTTATACGCCACCTTGTCTATAACACACCAAATGCTTTTTCAACATCCTTCCTAACAGCCTCTTGCTTTTGAGCAAACAACTTCTCATTTCCTGTTTTTGGGTGCATAATGGTTTGCATTTGAGTTGCCCATTGAGGATATATGCCATCAAATAAATAATAACCTAATGTATATTCACGTCATTCACATTATTATTGATCAGAGGCATTTTATCATGTATGAGATTGTTAAATATCAAGGAATGATGCCAGATACATAGGTCTTTTGATGCAACTACCTCTAATATAAGGGTAGGCTTATTGTAATAGCCCATATGGGTTCCATGCCACACTGTGGAACAATTCTTCCATTCCCAATGCGTACAATCTAAAGACCCAAGCATACTTGGGAAACCTCTTGACTTCCCTTCTTCAAGTAGACGTGCTATGTCATTTTCATTCGATGAGCAAAGATATTGTTCCTCATACAAGGCAATAATAGCATTACAAAAGAGCTTCAAGCTATCATTGGCAATGGTCTCACCAATCTTTATGCACTCATCACAATGATCTAACGAAAATCCATAGGCGAGTATATGAATTGCGGCCGTAATTTTCTGTATAGGAGAGCACCCCAACCGTCCAACACAATCCTTTTTTTGTACAAAGTACTTATCATACCCTTTAACATCATTCAAAATGCGAAGAAACAACTCTCGACGCATTCGGAATCATCTACTAAAATAGTTAGGTGGATACATACAATTCTCAACAAAATAATCGTGCCATATTTGTCGATCGTTTCCCTCACGATCACGCCTTATATACTGCCTCTCAACTAGTTTTGAAAGTAATGTTAGCATTTGCCACGGAAGTAGCAAATTCACTATCTTTCGAACACGTTTATTGTAATGCTGTGAAGCCGTCTCTTGATCCCCATTGGATAAGCTATCATCTGTTGAAAAATCGAAATGCATAGAAGAACCAGACTCTATGGTAAGAATAAATTGAGACGATGAGGCCATTGATGTTTTTATGGGAAAAAAAAAATGAAAGAGAAGATAAAAGAACAAATAATCTGCTTGTTAGATGAAAAAAAATGCACTTGATGAATACAAAAGAATAAATCAAAGACTTTAGCAAAATATATAAAATTTGTTTATTTAGTTGGTGACAACACAATATATAGATGTTTGTTGTAAATTATAGCCGTTGCCAAAGTGAAATATAGCCATTGGTAATGGAGCACTGGTAATGTAAAATATAGTCGTTGGCAGTGGAGCACTGGTGATGACATTAATAAATTTTTTAATGGTTTAGCTAGGTAGTTAACTTGTCGATTATGGTGCACACACACATTAGTTTAGCCAACTATTTTACACACTAATGTTGTGTTTGGTTAAGGGATTTGTAAAGGAATTTGGAAAAAGAAAGGGAAAAGATGTGTAAAATTAGGTAAAATGTAGATATATTTTATTCACATTCCATCTTCCTTTCCAAATCTTTTTTCAAATCCCCCAACCAAACACGGCGTAAATAGGACCCACTTTTGTCATGTGGACACTTTAGCACACACTTCTCTAACTATCCCATTGTGGATGCTCTTACACTATGTTTGAATATTTATAAGAGAAAATAAAAGAAATAATTTGTTAAGTTAAGAGAAAAAAGAAAATAAGATAAAAAATTGCGATTTTTCTTTCTCTTGTTTAGTTAAGTTAGAAAGAAAGAGAAAGAAAAGAAAAAAAATAATAATAATTTATCTCTAATCTTGTTTGAATAGACTATATAAAAAGGAAAAAAAAATCTTATAGATTATATTACTAAAATACCCTTTATCTTTTTATTTCTTTGGTACATAAATAAACAATTTTGGTAAGGTAAATTACACACACTTCTACTAAAATTTGGAGAAAAAATAATAAGCCTTACATTTTTTATATAATTACACCAGTCTTCTTCCAAGTTTTAACTTACAAAGCACTTAAGTCTTTTTTTTATTAGTAATTTGGTAGCCGTATGAATACAAAAAAAAAATGATATGTCAGTAAAAAATCACGTTGATCAAATATCGTTAACTATATGATTAAATCAGTTTTGTATAAATAAAACAGATGGTGTGATAGTTAACTATTGAAAAAAAACTAATCCAATCATATAGTTATCGATATCCGATCAACGTGATTTTTTTCAAGCATATAATATTCGATGAGTTGTACATATTGACGATTCAGATTATTAAAATGGGACTCATGGTGACCCCCACGGACCAACCATCACTGTCCAAACACTTTGCCCCGAATGAGGCAATAATTTGTTGTGTAAGACACGTTGCCCCAGCAAGGCGGCCGTACAACATACTCAACTTTCTTCCCTATACACTTTATTTATACAATTTTTTATTACACAATTTTTCGTAAAAAGACGAAAAGTTAACCCAAACATCTATCCTTTTTTTTCTCAACTTTTTAATACAAAAAGACAAAAAGTACACTTATTTAAGACATTCCAAACAACCCTTTAAAGAGTCTAAGAAAATAATATAAATCAAGAAAAATAATCTTATAAAATAAAGGTATAAATATATAATGAATTATAAATTTCCTTCGTGGACTTCTTAAGTTATAACACTCCTAAATAAAACTTGTGAATAAAAACCCCAAATTAATAATCATTTCATTTTTTGATTTTTCTTTCTTTGTTTTTTTTTTTCTTCCTTTCCAAATCACTCAATTGAACCAATTGAAGAGTGATCCCTTTCTTCGGGGAATTAAATGAGTGCACGCATTAAAAACCGAAAAGCAAAAAAATAATAAATTACACTATAAAAGATCCACCGAAAAGTCCAAAAGCACCGTCAACCCAGTGGCTTACTACACCAACCAGAAAGCTGAAAACAGTATAATCGCTTTGAATCTCATCTCTCTATTCCTATTCCTCTTATTACCCACCAGGTAATCTCTCTCTTTCTCTATCTCTATCTCTATCTCTATCTATATATATTTGTGTGAAACTATACACCCATACATAGATTGACTGTACTTGTCCTAATTCACCAGTTTATTTGTGGGTTTTTAATCTTTCTTGATGTGAATTTTTCATCTATCACAATTATTTGTGTATGGGTTTTGCCTTATTAGAAATACTTTTACATAGGATTAGTATGTTATTGCTTATGGGTTTGAAGATTTGTTTGCCTTGTTGAATTTGATGAATTCTGGCTTACAGAGTTGTTTCAATTTAAAACAAAAAGGTTTGGTGGGTATAGAGAAGGCAGGATTGGCACTGTCAATGAATTGTATGGTAAAATAGAAGCCTACTGAATAAAACTAGAGTTATTGGAGAGAATTACATATATGGTTGGTTGATTTTTATTGGATGTCACCAAGTCTTATTGGCTATGTTGCATTTGACAAAGGATGGGTATTAAAATGCAAATCTTAGACTTCAACCATGGCTGTTGAAAAGCGAGAAGGGATAGGTCTTCGGAAAATAGTTAATATGTTTACTAAACCATTTATTTGAAATGTGGAAGATCATTGATTTAGACTTGGTAGGTAGGTGGATAGTGTAAAACATGTAGTTACACCTTCTAAACATGAGATGTCATTCTAGATATGAACTGATTGGAGAAGAAGGTTCTACATAGCAGATCTGGATTGAGGCTTTGCTGAGTTGACTTAAGTACCCATTAGGGAGGCATAATTCATTTGAAATCATTTAGAATTTCATATGAGAGATTAAAGCTACAGGCTGATTCCTACGACTTTGGCTTGTCTTTAAATTTTGAAGTTAAATCATTGAAAGTTATTTGCTTAATTTGATTTATTTAATCTCAAAATGGTTTGGAGATTTACTCATGTTGGTGTATGATATATTGTGAATTGCCTATCAGAATTCCTTAGGTTTTAAAAGAGACAGTTTCATTGGTATTCTTTCATTTATAGATTACATTTGTTGGTTGGGACTATTTAGCCAACAATCTAGTAAACCATTGTTGCAGCTTGCAACATCTGGTCAAAATGGGTTGTTTGCATTGAGATATCTCACCTGACATATGCTTTTCCTTAATTAAATGAACTTTGTTAATTGTCTTGAAGGAAGTGCTTCTTAGAGAAACTCTAACACATATTGGTAGTTGTGAACATGGAACCTAACAATATTCTTGAAACTAGAAGCTAGCTCCTGATGCTCTCATGACACTCTGTCACCAATGATTTCACCCTCTTTCTTTCTTTCTTTTTTTTTAGGCCCTATAGAACTTTCTCATTTATACATGCTATACGTTCTCTAGCTTTTTTAAGCTTGCTTTCATATCAAATATGGAAAGCTACTTCACAAGGTTTGTTTCCAATGAATACTTTAACAATCTGCTCATAATTTGGTATGACATCCCAAAGGGCATTGACTTGTTATTTTCAGATAATTATAGTTTATACAACTTTGATTGAATCAAAGCCGAGGACTTCACAACTTCCCATTCCCACTCTCCATTTTGAAACGATTGGTTGGATTTTGGTTGGCATGAGATGTTTAATTTCTATGATGACTTATGCTCTGCAGCTATATCCTAACCTTGTTCTTAATTCACTCTTAGGACACATATTGTGTTTTACCCCTTCCAATCATATCCTTGCCCACAAATATATCTTTGAAGTATTTTATATTGGGTGTTATGTCTTATTCTTTAGTTAGCATGTATTAAGCTCCTTGATCGGAGAAGTCGCTTTAGTGGCCATAAGAAGCACGTTATTTCCAAAGATCCACCTACTAAGGTGAAAGCATGTAGTTTTTCTATTTTTCATGCATGTAACATTCTACTATGTTAGTTGGTATTGAGGTCAAGACTAGCCCATTATAACCTATAGTTCAAACTAAATTATCTGTGGTCAGGAACTTATTATGAACAAACCCAGCTAGACTAACAAGGATAAAAACAACCTGTATAATATGAATACAATGCAAGGGTATTTTGCTTTTCAATCAAAATATGTTGTACTGCTTGGCTTGTATCTGCATCGTCAACTACGGAATTTGTTTATGCGACTCAACTAAACTTACCAAATACAGGACTCAATATTTTTGAATGAAATTTAATTTCCAACACAAAAAATGATATGAGAGTAAAGTTTTCCTCAGATTTCTAATTTGATAATAAAATTTAAAATTTGTTACATTTAGAACTGACACCTTGTTCTCCGTGTAGGACTATTTTGCCAAAGAAGTGTAAAACACATCCAGATAATGGGGAACACTGAATCAATGTCGGATGATACTCAGGATGATTATTTAAATCAACCCCCTTCATATTCAAATAATCAACCCCCTTCATATCCAACTAATCAACCCCCTTCATATCCGAAGAATCAACCCTCTTCATATCCAAATAATCAACCCCCTTCATGTGCCGGAAGTTCAATGGATCCTACCTATCAAATAAAGCAGCAAAGTCTTTGCATAGCGGATAATTTCAATTCCTTGGATGAGGTTTTTAATTATTTCATATTCATATATTAACTTTTCCTTTATAACTTTTTTTTTTGCCTGATTACATCATTGGTGAAGGAGCCTTTATTTAATGTGCTTGTCATGATATTTGATACCTTGATGAATGTTATACTTTTTAATGAGTGTGAAGAACATATGTGATGCATGGACAGTTAAGAAATAACATGTTCAAACATTAGTATAATTGAAATGAGAAAGTTGAGATTGATGAGTGTTCTTGTAAAAAAAGTTTAGGGAGAAGGAGAATTAGAAGTGCCTCCAATTAAATATACAATGAGGGAGACACTTGAGATGGTATGGTATGTGCATTGTAGACCAATTAACATAAAGTATGGAAGAGTGCTTTGATCTACGCTGAGGGTGGTAAAAGAAATTAAGAAGGCCGATGAAGAAGTATATGCCTTAAACTTAACAGAGGATATGACTTCTAATAAGAGATAACAATAGGAAATGGGTCCATGTAGCCGATACCAAGTAATTGGGGCAAAGGCTTGTTGAGTTGAGTATCAAGATGCTAGGAAGGAAATATATTGCCATTAGTATTATAAAGAAGATACCTGTATGAATAGCATGTAGTTTTACTTGTGGTCCTTCTAATCAAATGTTATGGTAACTCAACCTATAATTTATTATCCTCCATTATCTATTTTTAAAGGTGCATACATACCATGCTTCGGGAGTTATTTATGCTTTACTTATACTCCTAGGTAATCTCGGCACTAAGAGAAGCTGGCCTTGAATCATCAAATTTAATACTTGGTATTGACTTCACAAAGAGCAATGAGTGGACAGGTGACCTTTTCTTGGCAGTGGTGATTATTTTGTAACTTCTAATCAATTGAGAAGATCATTTGACATTTTAATGATTGTAGGCAAGCAATCATTTAACAGGAAAAGCCTCCATGCGATTGGTAACACACCTAACCCCTATGAGCAAGCAATCTCTATAATTGGCCGCACTTTGTCTCCATTCGATGAAGATAACTTGATACCTTGTTTTGGATTTGGTGATGGTTAGTCCTTGCTCATGACTGCGCTATTAGGTTGAGTTCCCTTGGATTTTTGTTGTCTAATAATTCTATATTTTCCTTATATTTTCTGGTAGCGTCAACGCATGATCAATATGTGTTCAGCTTTTACCCTGATCATCGATACTGCAACGGATTCGAGGAAGCTCTCTCACGATACAGAGAAATTGTTCCTTACATAAAGTTATCAGGTCTTGAAATATACTCTCATTTACCCTTATTTATCCAACATCTTTAAATAATTTTTTATTGTCAATTAAAAGTGTGGCCCACAGCTCAGTTGGGTGCAGGAAATAAGGGTTGAAGAATGTCTTATTCATCTGCTGACATATATTCAGTATATATATTAGGGCAATTTCACTTGTGGACTAAAGTGCAGCTTAAGAGAAAAGATTGAAATACCTTTGTACATAAGTAACCTCATTATGCAAACCACAAACATTTTCGTCTTCTTTTTGGGAAGCAAAATTCACTTTAACCCCCTGTGCTTTACTCCATGTGTGATTTACTCTCTCTGACATTTAGAGATGAGCACATAACCCCTTTATGTCCTGACACATGTTTCAGTCTTAAGTTAACTTGGACGGAATGTCGTGCACTTTAGTCTGCAAAAACCATAACGGTTATGTGCTTATTTCCAAATGTAGGGGGTAACAAGGGCCAAACCACAAAGGGGTAATAAGTGGTATTTGCCCACAGATAAGGCAACTCTAGGCTATGTGGGACACATTCTGACACACCCTCATGGACCACCACATACACTAACCAGACAAACGACACACCAATCACAGGCCCAATCAAGTTCTGATACCAAATTGAAAAGCCCAACCCACACTTCTCTTAAAACCCATATATTAAGGAGAGGAAAACTGAAACCTTATAACTAGCACAGATGGGGTGGGGCAACTCCAAGCGATGTGGGATACATTTCAACACACTTTTCCCAATTATCTATTAGGTTCACTAATCACGAGCACAGAGTAAAGCGTGTAATTGATGAGTGTGTGATTGGCATTGATCCTTGTGATTTTAAGGTTCCAAATTTGAAACCTAAAAAGGGAACCACAATATAAGCCCCGAAGTGTCACTGAAAGGACTAAATAAGATTCCAGCAAGTGTATTTCTGCTGATCTGGAACTGAATAAGAAGCAACCATTGTTTGACCAAATATTTTTTGACATTTGCCTTAACCCTAGCAAAGGCTTATCTATGCTTGCGTTGCAAATGGTTCTCATAAACAATTATAGACGCTGATCCGCTTATCTCATGAAATGATGAGTTCTATTTAAAGAGATCATTTTTCTTTAAAATATTATTTGATGATTAGGATGTGCCATGATTATTTTATTTTTCTAGTTGTAAATGGCATGTCATCTTGTTACAGATGTAGATATTTGAAACATGTATCTCGAGCTTTAAATACATTACATTGCAGCTAATTTTCTACCATAGTAGAAATTAAACTAGTTCCACGTTTGGCTCTATAATGTTATCCTTCTGTGCATTCACTCAATGAATAGGTCCTACGTCATTTGCACCTATAATTGATGCTGCAATTGATATTGTGGAGAGAAGCAATGGCCAATATCATGTGCTCGTCATCGTTGCAGATGGACAGGTTTGGAACATGATGGGTGTGTTTGGCTTGTGTTTTGAGATAAATTTCCAAAAAAAAATTTGGGGAGAGAATTTAGAATTTTTTTTTTGATTTGTTTGGTTGTATGTTTTGAAAATAATTTTGGAGTTTGAGAGTTTGAAATGATTTGATATTTTGTTATAGTTGAATAGATGTGTGTGTGAGAAAAAATGATTGAAAATGAGAGAGAAGAGAGAAAAATGATTGATTGATGTGTAGGGAAAAGAAAGTGATTTTGAAAAAAAAATTTCAAAAAATTTGAACCAAACAAAATTTTGAAAATTTTTCTCAAAATTTTTCTCAAATTTGAAATTTTGGGAGCTTTTATTCACACACCACAGAAATTCTCAATTCACATCATTTTTCCATTCGGATATCAACTTCTCAACAAAAATGAATTATTCGGATATGAACTTTCAAACAAAAATGAGCTGTTCAGATATGAACCCTGTTCGATGGTTGATGTCCCAACATTTGATTTTTGTTCGGAAGTTCATGTCCTAATGACACCAATGGTGTGAACTGAGAATACGGTGTGTAAATAGAAGCTCCCTATTTATTTGTAGCATTTATAATAAATCGTAATGAAACTGTTTTGAAACTTTTGTAATATGAAATTAGGTTACCAGAAATTCTGATACACCGCCTGGAAGATTTAGTTCACAAGAACAGGCAACTGTCAATTCTATAGTTGCTGCAAGGTAAAAGAGTTACCATTTGATGAGCTTGACTACGATTGCTGTCTTAAATTGTTAATTGATGGCATTTAATTAACAGTCAATATCCGCTTTCAATTATCTTGGTTGGTGTTGGAGATGGACCATGGGATGCAATGAAACGATTTGATGATAACATTCCTCAACGTGCATTTGATAATTTTCAGGTACTTTGAGAATTGTTGCATCATTTTGATAAATCCCAATCTTTACATTTTCCATACTATAACATTTACTAAACTGTGTTTTTTCTTTTCCTTTTTTGGATACCCTTTTTGTTTGGTATGAAATCACCATTTAGTTGCAGAAAGACCCCCAACACCCTGAATTCAGTGCTATTGGCCAAAGAAAAATGTTTTTATTTTGCCCATGTTGAACCCACTGTATAGAGAAATTATTTTAGTTTGCATGCCGTAGCTTTGATTGCTGTGGAACAAAATGAAATTTGTTATAACATGTTTTTTGTTTATCCTCCATATAAAATTTTTCCCTGCTCCGCAGTTTGTAAATTTCACAAAGATCATGTGTGAGAACACAGACATGGAAAAGAAGGAAGCAGCTTTCGCCCTCGCCGCTCTCATGGAAATTCCACTTCAATACAGAGCTGCACAAAGCCGTCAGCACATGGAGTAAGGCTGAAAAGCTGTAGTTTAGGTTCTTGGTGATATTTATTTTAGTGCAGGGATCTAGTGAATATACTAACTTGTTCACTTATGTAGTAGAAATACGGGAGGTCCGCGGACAACGCCTCTTCCTCCTCCGCGTGCTGTGATAGATCATGATAATGCGGTTAAATCAATCCCACACATGACAAACTTCGAACCAATAGACCAAACACCAGTGGAGCAGGTAAAGTTCATTTTTCTTTTGTGGAAAAAGGAAACGTGCTCATTTCTCCCACTTTAGATTCCTGAAGTTGGTTTTTTTTTAAAAATTGGTTGTATTTTACTAGGTGTGTCCCATTTGCTTGACAAATCCTAAGGATATGGCTTTTGGATGTGGTCATTTGGTAAGCATTTTGCTAAAGTTATTTTGTTGGTCTGGACATGAACAGTTACAATGTACACTTGTGTTTTTGGGATCGAAATTATGTTCATACAATTTTCCTCAAACTAAGCTCACACTCCATATTTTCTTATGATAACTCCAATCATATTTGCATTTATATTCATGTTTGGGTGAAACTGTTTTTTTCTTTTCTAATTCTGGCATTGAAGGGATGCAGATATTTTCATTGGTTGTCCTTTCTGCTTGAGAGAGAGAGAGAGTATGATATTAGCCGTGAGCCTAAAAACCACAACAAGTGAAACAATTTTTATTGGGTAAATTACACTGACCTCCCTAGAGCTTCGGATAAAATACAATTAGCCCTATAGTTTTAGTATAATAAATTACACTAACGTCCCTCAAGTTTTAAATTTGAGGACAATCTAAACTACATGTTAGAAATTTGTTAATTATTTAACAGTAGACTTAATTTGTATAATTAAAGTCCAAATTTATTCTTGTTAAAACGGTTTAACCGTATTAAATGGGTTAATCTTATTTCTTTACTGTTTTTATCTTCCTCTACCCCTCCCCTTCTCTCTCTCCCGCCTTCTCTATCACGTCTCCCTTTTGCAGAACATTGTCATGCCTCCAACATGCCAAATCCATCGCCTCCGACATAGAAGCCACACCACCCTCACCTCACCTCCCCTTTCCTGTTCCCTCACCTCCATATTTTCTCCCCTGTGACCACCATGGGCCCGATTCCCTCTTTTGCGCCCTCATCTCCTATTAGTAGTGCCACCTCCCTAGCCCCCTCCACCACGACACCCCGCTCCGACCTAGGTCACTTCCACCATTGCAACCCTCCAACTACCTCATTCTCCCTCATAATGGTGGCTCATAATAATGATGATTCTACTGAAGTTGAAGAGAGACAGATGTTGATTTTACCACCTCCCTCTCCCTCTTCCTGATCAACAGACTTGTGACCCATACCAAAATAATCAAAATTTGAACAATTTAAGCTTAAAAAATTAATCAAAAAATTTCAGATACTCATTATAAAAAAAAAAATTACAAAAAGAAGAGGAAAATCCAACACCACCCAACTCCACCCCTTCTTCCCCTCCAATGCCATCCAACCCTTCCGATCAATGTCTTGCAACCCTACCCCCTTCTTCCTCTCAGTGCCTTCCACCGTCCTCTTCCTCTTTGTTAACAACAACAACAATGAAGCAAAAATTTGAATTAAAGAAAAAGATGGGGAGCAATAAGACGTTCGCAGTGGCATGTGATGGAGCTGGTGATGGATTGCGACGGAGGAGCTGGAGGTTTGTTGTGGCTGTCCGATCATTGTTCATGGCAGTGTGAGATAGAGGCAGCGATGGTGTGATGAAGGCGGCGACAACCTGTGATGGAGAGGATCCAACGATGCTGACATGCTATGGAGGTTCTCTCTGGTGACTTCTGCATGCGATGAAAGAGCCGGCATGAGGCTTTATGGAAGGCTTCGTATAAATAATCATTTTATTAAAACTAGTGGTTGGCACACGTGATGCGTGTGCAATTCAAATAAGTAAACATAAAACAAAATATTTATTTATATTTGGTGCCACTCAAATTGTAAGAGCCTTCTTCGTTAGATCCAAGGTCCAAGGTTTGAGTCTCATACCTCTCATCTAAATTTTTTGTTCTAAATAGGAAAATGGACACCACCAAAGGTGTTCACTTTATCCAAGTTTTTTGTTTTAAATACAAAAATAGACGCCATCAAAGGTGTTCACTTTATAATAGTATGGAAGATAGATAGATAGATAAAGGCAAAAATGTAATTTGCAACAACTGTTAGTTTTGTTACATTTGTTGTTAATGTAATTATATCGAAACTACGAGGCTACTATATTTTCTCCATTCCTCCAGGGACATCAGTGTAATTTACCCATTTTCATTTTAGGTACTATAACTGATCTTCTGTGTATAGTTTAAATAACCAATTTCAGCTATGACAAATCAAAATCTAACGCATGCTAAATGCTACACACACACAAACAAAAACAAAAACAAAAACAAAAACAAAAAAACTAATGTGGTGTAATTGTATCTGATGTCCGATGAACAACAAAAATACCATTCCTTTTCCTCATTGGTCTAGATTTTGCACAACTATTTAAATAGAGGACTGTTGTTGTGAATTGTTCCTTTTCTTACTCTTTTTTGAAATTTTGCCTCACTTTAGACATGCAAGGATTGTGGTGTGACCATTTCATCTTGCCCTATGTGCCGGCAGCGCATAACAACTCGCATTAGACTCTACTCTTGAAAGGGAATGTGAAGCAACACTCTGCCCTCTACAGTTATTCTGAGAAAAATTATGCAATATTTTGGTTACTTCTCTAGTTTGTTCTTTGCGCAAGTCATACTTGTGGTTGTGTTCAAGGTAAGGTGTGGAGAGTTTTTAATGTTGTTGTTAGTGTACTTTTCTTTGGGAAAATTGTCCAATTCATTGTGTAAATTGATTTGGATATTCTGCTGCTGCTTCTGATTGGTATCTGCCTGGGTTGTATTTAAAGCTCTCTTCTTTCACATACTTGAGTCCCACAATCTAGGGCCATGAATGTTGTTGTAATCTTATGGAATGTCAATAATATGAACTAACATATTTTTTCTCTATCCTCCCCCTCCTTTTTTTTTCTGGTTTTGGTAAAGAAAAAATCTACAAAATTATTAATTTAAACAAGATATGGCTCGTTCCTTGGTTCCTTGAAGCATCCATATTTATTGGAGAAATGGGTCTGTCAAAATTTTGAATGTGATTCTATTTTTTTAGAAAGAAAAATATTAAAAATCTCAAAAATTTTACTAAATATTTTACCAAATGTTTCGCATTGATATGAGACTCACACTATGTGAGTCCCATACTCATGTGAAATATATAGTAGAAATGTCTACTTGTATTTTATTTACTCGTGTTGTGGGGCATATAATCTGAGTACTTCTAATCAATAAAATTTATTTATGATTTGTTTTCCCTTATTTCTCTCCATGTGGAATTAAGAATTCAACTTTCAATACTTCATTTTTAATTCACTATTTTTAAAACAAAATAAAAAAGAAAATACAATACAATAGCAATACAAGACAGGGTTGGACATGAAAGCCTTACCTCTTAGACAACCCTAAGCAAGCCTAACAAAAAAATTCTGCACAGGCCTCAGGGGAGGGGATGGTGCTAACTCGTACACAAGTGAAAATCACCTAATTCTATCATAAAAACTTGGCTATGTAGAACACCCATGAGAAATCCTCAGAATTATGTAGCAAAATTTCATATACAACTCCGTGAATCATGTCTGGTTCTTCAACGCTACCAATCAGGAGATTGGACTACTGAAAAATATATATCCACTTCAAAAAAAGAATGCTAACTAGAAGTTCCACCGATCTAATTGGACCTTTGCTTCTGCCATGTCTTTCTGTGCCTTTTTCCTCCGGTAAAATATTGGACAGTCCCGGCTGAACAAGAACATACCATTGAAAGATCAAGACACAAACAACACAAAGAATAGAAAGAAACAAGTGTCATAAGTTCAACCACCAAGGCAATTAATCGGCCATCATTCGAGACATCAAACTGAAAGACCAAAACCAAAGGTACGAAACCAAAAGTTGAGTTTAAGGAAAACCTAGTGCACAACACATCCTGATGAAGAGAACCTTGACACTCCTGGCATTGCGTCCACAGCCTCCCAAAAAGCTTCTCTAAGTCGGACACTGCAATCAATCCATGTTTATTGGTTATTCCAGCACGCCTTCAGAGTCAAATTTAACATTGTAATATCAAATGAGTAAAATTTCTAGCATACCGTTTGCTACAGTTTTGCAATAGAGTTCAGCTTCTCTTCCTTTGCAATGTGAACAGAGAGTTCGATCAGAATTGCTGGTCCAAACAACAGCAATTTTCATGATTAGAGAAAAACAAATGCATGCACATGCACCAAATTCTCAAAGAGGAGAGCATGGACTTTCATTTCTTCCATAATATAATATTACTCACTCCCAAATATAGTAATTCTCTTTGGGTGAACCACTGAACTAAACCTAAGTTTTAACCGTCAAAAAGTATTGTATGGAACTATACAAGATCTTTTGTCTTTTAATTGAGAGAGAGAGAGAGAGAGAGAGAGAGAGAGAGAGATGTTAGTGGCATTTCTAAACTGGGAAGTCATTCCTATTTGAGCACTTCAGGAAACATTGGTGTTTTTATTTTTTATTTTTGGCCACAGTAGAACATGCAATATATGTTCACTCTCCAATAAGATTTATAGAGTTTGTTGGCACTAATAATTAGACATTAATTTGAGTTAAAGGAATCACTGAAGAGTTGCAGTCTTTGTCTGTTGAAGCTAATTTTCAATTAAAAAAAAAATCTAACAGTAGTGAGGAGTAAAAAAAAAATTTAGAAAAACAACACAAGGATTTAGTCCTCACATGAAGTAACGAAACATGGAAACAGCATAGCATTTGAACTCTACCTGATTAGGGCCTTGCAGCCAATGCAACTAAGTTGCTTCTTAGCAAATTTCATTATGCCACTGTTTGAAGGAGTTGAGATGGAGATAGATCTTGTATGACTTCCTTGAAGAAGTTCCTTACTGGCATTCTTCAAAATGGGCTCAAAAATTCTTAAAAGTGGCTGCAGGTGCACATTATTTATGAGACCAAGTTGAACAAGGTAAAAGATAAAATGCAGAGTATCAGATACTAAACTAACCTTGCTTATTTGATTTTCAAGGTAGTATTGAGGGTCTATAGGTATACTATTTTCTAGCACGTAAATAGGATCCTCCGACTTCTCATAAGCCTGATTGTCATCATCAAATGATCAATTTGATTCATACACCAAGCACACAAAACACCAATGTGGTTATGAAAAGATAAAACTATGAAACAGATTACCTTGGCACCTTTTGCAGCTTTAATAATGACATAAGGTACTCTATCGCCGACATTTGGAGCAGTAGCAGCATCTCGCTGCCAATTGAAACAGGGACAAATTAAAAAAAAATTTCATTACTTCACCAATTAAATTGGTGTCATGGACACCTCAATTGAACTTATAAACATCATAATGTTCATACCTCGAGCATGTGTAACAATAATTTATAAGTATGTCATACACAATGTTTTGAAAACCAGACCATTGATCAAACCGCAAAAAAGACTGGGTCAAGGGTCACTGGTGTTGAATATAGAAATTAAAGTACATCAAATCTTTTTATTTTTAATATTATGTATATAATCTGTGATTGCATCAATCACTGATTTAATATTGTTTCCTTATTTACATAGGTTCCTTATTTATATTGTTTCCTAAATTATATCACGAATTTATTATATATACATGGCCTCTACCTCATTCGTAGGTAAGCTAAATAATTCTTTTCATTCTTTTTGATATTAGAGTTAGGTTAAGTACCCAATAATTTTGCTTCACCGGTGAGCGGTAGCCTTGCCTTGGCCGCCCGCCGAACCTCAACCCATTTCACTGACATATTTTCTTTCAGCACCACGTCGTGATAATCTCTTCCTCCATCCACTGGTTTATTCCTATCCTAAATATCTCTATCATATTTTTTTTACTCGCAATTTTTTTTTTTTTGTGTTTCTGTTCCACTTTGTCTCTCTCTATTTCAACCTCAAATAAATTTCTATCTTCAAACCTATCTGAATTTGAGGAAGAGGTATTATACCTATATCATGGTGAACATGGTGATATAGCATGCCGCCCCCTCTAGTGCACAACCCAAGTTGCCCCCTTAGCGCACCACCTAAGCCGCCCCCTCTGGCGCACCACCAAAGCCGCCCCTTGGCGCACTTTCTAATAAGCCACCCCTTTGCACACTTTCTAATAAGCCACCCCTTGGCGCACTCAGTCATCTGTTGCCATCATCGTTCAACACAACGTCATAAGTTATGTATGTGCCACACTTGCTGGTTCTCTACATTGGTCCGGCGTGACCCCATTAAACTATCTCGACATTGATTCCGGTTAGTCTCTACAACTGTCCGACATAACCCCTTTAAGCTGTCTCGACATTGATTCTGGTTACTACAACAGTCCGGCATGACCATAAACTATCTCCCGGCATTATTAGCTTTGGCCTGTAATACCAACCAGGGTCTTGTTGGCTGCCGACCAGGGTGTTTCCTGGCCATAGATGCTTCGGCAACTCTTCTAGGGCAATTCAGCCCCTGTTTTTTCCCTTTCCAGGGCGTGGTGCTAATGTATTAAGCACTTTTTCAACATTTTTCACTTAGAGGATTACCAGATTTGTTCGATATCATTTATTCGAACTAACCGTTGAGTTTTTTCCGATTTCTTCCAGTCATCCATTGGCAAGTTACAACTGTTGAATATCTTCACACCAGCTTGAGGGGAAGTGTTGAATATAGAAATTAAAATACATAAAAAAAATTTATTTTTAGTATTATGTACATAATCTGTAATTGTGACAATCACTGATTTAGTATTGTTTCCTTATTTACACCGTTTCCTTATTTATATCGTTTCTTAAATTGTATCATGAATCTATTATATATACATGGCCTCTACTTCATTCATGGGTAAGCCAAATAATTCTTTTCATTCTTTTATTGGTTCAACCAACGGATCAACCGGAATCAACCCATGATGTCATAAATGTATTAAAAATTATATATTAATTTTAAAAAATAAATATTAAATTTACAAAAAAGATTACCCAAAAACTTAAATTTTCTTAAACAATTTTCTAATGCTTTCCTTTATTTCTAAAACAAAAAATATTATAAATATATTTATTTAAATTATTTTTAGTTTTGCATTGATTATTTGAAAATGAAATAATTATGTTTGATGTTAACTGAATCATATAATAAATAATATATAATTTCCTTTTACTAGCAACTTGTAGTAATAGCATAGTGGATAACATGCATCTTGCTATAAAGAAAGGCCTGGGTTCGAATCCCAGCAACACATATTTTTTACATGATATGTGCAATTGTGTTAACCAGGTGGTTGTGGTGAACCACCTCCGGTTCACCCGATTCGACGGTCCAACCACGGGTACAAGCGGTTTTACATAAATACCCTGGTTTTCGTGATTAGTCTAAACCGGAATCAAGACCGGGTGGCGGTTCAACCAGACAAACCCGATTAGACAGTCCAACCACGAGTATAAGCAGTTTTACATAAATAGGCCGGTTTTCCACTAGAAACGGTTCTGGTGGTTAGTCTGAACCGGAATCAAGACCGGGTGGCAGTTCAACATGTTGAACCGTCCGGTCCAGTCCGGTTTCCTAAACAATGGTCATACATGTAAAACAAGGGTAATTATTCAAAGTAATTCAAGTGCATGATCCAGTCAATTAAGTACTACCAACCTTTCGCATCCGCTCAGCAAGTTCAACATGTGCTGCCTTCACTTCATAATCATCTCCTGTTTTTGTCAGACCCTAATAAAATGAAGTAGTCAGTGCAAGGTTAAATAACTTTCACACTAATGTTAAGCATTTTCAGAACATGGCATGTAGAAAGGGAGAAAACTGTCTGATCAAAATCTCTCTTACCTTGGTAATAACCAAAAGAGACAAATCCATGCGATTCATGAGAAGATCTGAGATGGTATTTTTGACATACTGAACAGCACCAGGAATATCCCTTTCTATTAGTATTTTATGAAGGCATTCATTTACCAGGTTCTTAACCAACAGACAATTGTCCCTTCGAACTGTTTCAATGCCTGAACAAAAATTGATAATCATAAGGGTAGGTCAACACAAGATACTGAAGCTCAGACAGTTGAAAAACTCCATTCCTCACCTTTAGTATCCATTTTGTCAAATTTGTCCGGATTCGTCCATAGAAGACCAGCATATCTCTTCTTGCTAATCAGTAGATATGGATAATACACCTTCTCAAACTCTAGTTTTATGGGCTTCAAAACACATGTACCACCAAAATAAGAGAGAGAACAACTAAAAGGTTGTGTAAAATAACTATAGTCTAAAATCAAGGTCGCGTAAATGTTCTTTCAAGTTGCTAGAAGGAATTCCACAGTAAAAACTAAAGACGAGACTGAAAAGGAACTGGTAAGGACGCACATTTTTAATGTTAATCCTACAAATCTATAAGCCAATATGTGCCCAAGCATCTCTCAACAGTTCAAATTTATTAATTGAATCCAATGTCAGTTAGTAAAAAAAGAAATGAATCTATTTTAATTTAACGGAGTGCTGTTGTTGCTGTTTTAAACTCAATGCTAGTCTTTTGACTTAAGACTGCATTATCAGCAAAAAACATAAACATATTAGAAATGATTAATTAAGTTGGAATTTAGTAGCAGCTTCCAATTAAAGACAAGATGAGAGAGGGATGAGAGAGGAATTGTTTGCTTGTGCATAAGAATGAAAACTATTGCAGCTGTAAGTAATGACAATATACTCCTTGAAAGTGATCTAAGCCTTGTTCCATGACCAAAAATAAATAAATAAATATGAATAGGTCAGGGTTGAGTTTTTCCAGAAAATACAAGATTGCCAATAATATGACATAAGAATTCATTTCTAAAGCCGATACCAATTCATTGGAATAATGCTTTGAGTTGAGTTTAATAAAATGTATAGCTATTGAAGTTCAACCAAGTCCACAACACATCCAAATATATCCTCCTACCCCGACCCCCAGCCCCAAAACAAAATTTAATAAAGATAATAAAATAAAAATGAAGGTAGAAAATTCCAAGAAATTGGGCATTTAAACAATGAGTGCATCTGCATACCATACAGAAACACCATCTTTCTTCAACCAAAAATGGTTTTGGACATAACTTATCAGTTTCTTCCAGTTTAAATTGTTTAGTAAGATCTCTTCAGTACATATTTGAAAACTAATTCTAGAATCTATAATTTTGAGCACGATCACGAGGGAACTAACAGGTAGATGACAATTAGGGAAAAGATGATAGCCAACTAAATAAAGAACTCAAAACACTAAACTTACTTTCGTGAAAGTCCCGCTAATGTATTCAGCTGCTTCCCTCCCCAAGTTCATAGCTTCTTCAACAGCAGAAACACCAAATTGTACCATTACAGAATCTGTATCTCCATATATAACCTAAAATTGTTAAATAATCAATTCTCACTGAAAAAATGGACCAAATATCAGTGTCTTAATATAGCTGAGTATGAACTATGACTACAGGGCACAATGCACTCAAGTGAACTACAATATCAAGCAAATAATCAATTTGCATGCTTAAATATGATTCAGTAATCCATCTACATAAGAAGACTAATGAACTTAGCAAAGAAGACAAATGTGGGTTTGGTAAGAGCAACGTCTAGAACCATATACTCATTGACAAAATATAGAGCCCATCATACTTTCATATTTCAAGTTCTCTTCCAAAAAACTCGGACAAAAATTTATTCGTGAACAATACCATATTTATCCAAATAACTCAAAAAGCCGGCAAAAGTAATTATATTAATCAAAACCAGTAAAGGTTTTGACAGACCAGAAACTTCAGTAAATATAAAAGAAATTATCAGCATAACAATTTTGATAGGTTAATGTAACTTGAAAGGATTTTGATCAACTAAGTTTTATTAGATCATCAAATCTTTGAAATTGTAAATTTAGAAACTAAATACAGGGAGAACATTGTACTGAAGCACCACTTGAAACTACGCAAGATCAGTATTGTTAATAGCACCACCAGAAAGATCTTTAGCATAGAAAGGGATGCAAATATGTGGGAAGAATTTAACATTATGATTGCTTGGTTGAGGTGATTATTTGCCTTTACAAAAAATCTATTGCCGGGAAGTTTATAGTCTATTGGGCTTATCAAAGGGGGAGGGGGAGGGAATTTCTATGGTCTATTGGTCTGGGTTCATTAGCCTCAACCCAAAGTATAATTTTATACAGCTAGAAAAAACAATAGAAAAATAAACAGATTGTTATTAATTCATAAATTTAGTCGTCTTGAATGAAATAGTATCATATTTCAAGGTACAATATGGATTTGAGAATACTGGGGTATTGGCATAATCTGGTCACACTGGCTGTGTCTAATGAATTAGATATTCCAACATAAAAAGGGATTTCAGATGATATACCTCAGCATTGTGTTCATATCCCCCAAGTGTCATAAATTTCTCTTCCACGAGCTTTTTTGTATGCTCAATCATCTGCCGGCCTTTAGAAGGAGGAGCAACTCATAAGCACAACTCCCATAGAAGTACTCACAAATTATTTTGCCTTGTACAAACGCAAGTTTTTGTATTGGATTAGCAAGAAGAATTACTAGAAAGGTATATTACCATAGCTTGTAACACTGGAAGATATCTCTAAACATGGTAATTGACCAACAGTAGCTCCTGTAAACCCATATACAGAATTTGCACTTATCTGAAAAGCCAACACCATGGAGCTTAAATGACTGGAGAACGTAATAATTCATATTATGTTTAGAATTATGAAAAATACAAAACCATCAAAAAGTAAATAACTAAACACAATCAAATGCCTAAAAAAGGAGACAAATAAACAGGAAAAATGCTAGGGACCCCAAATGTTATACCAAATGTTCTACCAATTGTCTCATATGAGTGTGGGACCCATACCATGTGGGTCCCATGTGGGTGCCACACCCATGTGAGACATTTGGTAAAACATTTGGGATCACTAGCATTACTCAATAAACAGTGACATGCTTTACCTTTAAAGCCAGCTGGCGACCGTCTAGCACAGCCTTCACAAGAGGATCCTTCGCTTCCTGAGAGCCAAATAACAAGATCATTACAAGCAGAAAAAACCTATCATTAACTCAGAATGCAATTTGGGACAGGTCAACCCAAAAGCTAAACCAACCCCATAACCTTGGGTTGGCAACTTTTTTTGTCCTGGATTAGAATGCTTGAGAACAAAGCCTATGTGGTCGATTCTGGGTTGGGAAACAGATTTCCCAGAACCAAAGCCACAGCTTATTGAACCAGAAACTAGGGGGAAAATTGTGCCAAATTTTGAAAAACTGTGGTCCTTTCAAACCTAAGCAATCATCCTCAGCATCCAGTATAGCTCCTTCTCCTTTATTCTACTGCTATTTCTGCAAAGAACACACATGTCTGGGCAAAGGGCTTTCTAAGGTCTACTAACTTGAAGCATCTGGTATTGACTCCAAAAACGTAATTCCATTCATCAATGACTTAAGAAAAATTTCCTCTATGCCGTATACATAAGAGGTAATAGCTACCATTTATCTCGGAAGGACCTATACGAAGTCACATTTTAAAAAATAATAATAATTTGTATGCTTGATCACACATATATCTCCTAATTGTTCCCCTTCAACAACAAATAAATAAATAAAATTTAATTTAGCAGAAAAAAAAAACAAGTTGAATTAATCAATAACTATCAATGCATGACAGAAAAAATGAAAATAAAATTAAAAATTAGAGCCCAGAAAACACTAGAAAAGTAAATAGACACCTTTAAATCTGCTTTAGCTCTTTTACGAGCAGTTAACAGTTCTTCAAGAATTTCTGGAAGTATTCCCTGAAATTAGATGATAATAATTTGTTGTAGATTAGTTTCACCCATGTATATATATATAGATACCATTCAAAACTACACCAATAAAAAGGTTTAACCTTCTGTAAATTCGGTTTGACAAAAGTTTCACCAGATGGAGTTTTGTTAACACATTCTGGTGGGAGATTGAGTTTGCGAACATCTTCAGGCGTTACCTTCATGGAAGTTGTCAAAAATTAACAATAAACCTATTAGCTTCTTCGATAGAACCTATCATGCATGAGAGTTGGGATATATTCAATCCTAGATTCAAGACAAATGGAAGACACTGATCATGAAGAATAGAAAAGCATTTCACCAGAGTGCAGTAACATAAATTATATGCCATCATGATTGATGGATATAGAGATGCAAAATCCAACGTTGCTATTGGCTTCTCGTAGAATCCTGCCCTGGCCTCCAAAACCTGCATTGTATAGAATCCAGGAAGCCACACAGAGAGCGATATAAATAGATAGACAGGTACATACATACATACAACGTGTATATATATATATAGAGAGAGAGAGAGATCCATTTCTAATTGGAGTTCCTATATTTTACGCAGTGGCTTGTAGGAGACCAATCAAATTGCTAAAAGTCATGCTAAAGACCAATTAGAAAACCGTGAGTGCTAGTGGTTTGTCCATGCTGAGTGCTAGTTATCGATCATGAATTGGTCATTCTATCTATTAATATACTAAAAGGGTATTCTATCGAACTGCATGGAAATATCATATCAAAATTAGAAAAGAATGATGGAATCAGTTTCTTTGAGTGTACTTTGGGGTCTGTCCATCCAATCACGGTAGCACATATAGCCTACCCCATACCCTAATTTGAAGGATTACATGTCAATGCCCATCAAGAGTTAGAGATTACAAAATCAGACCAAGCTACTGGTTGAAAATGAAACAAGGAAGAAATAGAGAAGAGAGGCGAATGTGAAAAAAGGAGAAAAAATAGAAAATGAGGAGACAGTGAGCTGTCCAGCATAATAAGGATTTGTGTTTTCATGGAAGTGCAAGTCGGAGCAAGTGAAAGCTGTCTCATGCCACAGCTTTCACTTCCACCAAACACGGGCTCACTTGCACCTCCATGAAAGTGTAATTATTTTGAGTTGTTCCCATTTAAATGCACTTTTCCCATAAGTTTATAAGGTGTCCCAGAAAAGGGCCAAAATGCCGATATAACACAATCACTTTTCTTAAGAAAAGTCACCAAGTGATAATTTTCTAATCACCATCATGTCTCCACGTAGATTTCAACCCAATGCAATGAGTTTCTAATGAACATGAAGGCTGGTCAACACTTGCATTGCTTTGTGATTGCATAAAATCAACAAATTCAGATAAAAAATAATCCACATAGTGCTTTGACATCGTCCTACATCTCGTCTTCCATATTTCTGCAGTCACATGATTTTTATGGTGCTCCCTCAAATATGAATAAGTTACATTTCCTTATAATGAAATTAAAATTTATGAAATAAGCTTTATCATTTCAGAATTTTAAATTATATTGTGCATTGGATGGATTACGAGCAAGTTGGTACTACTACACTGCTCACTTGCAAATGGTACAATAAGCCAATTCATCTAAGGAATTGTTATTCCCACTCATTTCTTTATAAATACACTTCAAAACTTGTCTTGAGTGTCCCAAATTACACGTGACACAATTCGCAATGCTTATTAGAAGACAAATTTTAAAGTACATTTAAAAATAAGTTTGGCAAAAATAACAATTCCCTTAATCTATTAGTTTATTATGTACATGGAGGGTGATTTCATTCAACTTCCCATGTGATGTGTATTTGGTTTTCCAAGGGTAAGATCTCCTTCAAAATTTTAATTGGCGTCCTACTGCAATTATAATGATGGCAATATTCTATATTCAAAAAACAATTAAAAAAAAATTAAAAAATTGTTCAATCCTTTCCCTAAAAAAATGCATTTATTGAGGAAGTGTAAATGACAAACTTACAGTTGCACCTTCATAAGTTCCTGATTCAGATCCTGCCTGTTTCACATTTGGAATAACAAGATTCTTTTGTCTCGCCTTTCTAAGAAGTTGAGAAAGCACCTGACGGTAATGATTGTTGGTATTCATTTTTTCAGTATATAGAACCCTCCACCACAACTAACAACAAAGCAATAGTTGAAAAGCTCATAACCTTAATACTCTGTCCTCTGGAAAGAAGAAATGAGATAGGTACACCTGTGACACGAGCCATCTCAACATAATTGTAAATGAACATCAACTTGTCCAAAAGCCGTTGTGGGAGATAGGCATCCTGCGAACAAATTAACATGTTCAGTCTGGTATGTAGTATGTAATTAAGCTTTTTCTTCCCAAGCATGAGGAATGATAATTTATGTAAACAAGACACACAGGATTTGCATAGAACACACCAGAAGCACTACCTGTGATGCAAATTTTTATGATGCATTTTTCTTCTCCTTTTTTTATTTTTTTTTTGGTGTGTGTGTGAAGTGTAACATCCCACCACCTGTCGGCCCAAGTAACCTGAAAAAAGTTGGTCTACCAACATGACTCAAAATGCTTAAGCCAAGTTACCCCAAGATAGAATTACCCCATGATCACCCACGCAAACTTCAGATGTGGGGCATAATTACAAACTTCCTCATTTATACCCTCACGTCCTCATGAGGGGTCCATCAGAATACCATAATGAGCTCGTGGCCAGCCCAGAACAATGACCCACATGGTCGTGTGCACAGGATGGCTTTGATGCTAATCGTAACACCCCACTGCCTGAAGTCTAGTAACCTAAAGAACGTGAGTCTACCAACATGACCCAAATCCAAATGCTTAGGCCAAGTTACTTAGTACCAAGCTAGCAGTGCCTTGTACACCCAAGATCAGCCATGCAAACTTCTAATGTGGGATGGGGTCGTTACATGAAGGAACTACAAAAAAGATGACTTCCAAAATTTTCCAATTAGACAACAATATCTCTACGTAAAAAGTTCGAAGAACAACCTATTCAACTTCATTCCTTCCCTATAAAAAATAGTTGAGACACGATTCTTTGCTATAAGCCACTTGAATTCTTTATTTGATTACGCTAAAAGATGCACCAAAATAAAATATTATATGCACCTTCAAACAGTAGACAGCTAGTCGCCTTCTTGTTTCGGGGTTCCCATTCTGAAGGTCAGATATAATTGAATGATGGACATCCTCTTTCTGTGCACAAAAGATGGCATCAGCTAAAAATTCTATTCCATAACAGAAACCAATAGAGAGCTAAAGAATCACAAATGGGGATCACAAAAGATAAGAATGGACAAAAATGCATTATGAACTTCTGTAACACAACCCCTCACAGTCCACAACCTCACTGACACAATCTTCATTTCAAACACAACTGACAGCAAGAGTAATAGCAAAGATTTTGAGAAGATAGCTTCATCAAGTACAAGCAAACACATGCTGCCTAATAGTTATATATTACCTAGAACAAATGTACGAAGTGCGTCCAGTTCTAAAAATATTTATTATTAAAAAACTATATTTTGATGCATGTTTGATACATGTCAAAGTCGAGACGTGTCCAACATCAACATGGCACCTTCTTAGAAGTGTTCATGCTTCTTGGAATCGTACTACCTCAGTTTGCCAAATGCAAGAATGTCGGTTCAAGGTTAGAGGCAGCCAAATTGTTCAAATAATGAGAAAGTTTAGGTTCATACCCAGTTGTCCTCCCAACACAATGGCAAGACCAAGGTAGTTGTCAATGTAGATGTTGAAGTCCCACTTGGTCTTCATATATCATTGAGCCTCTTAGCCAGGACCAATTAGTGACCATAATTTTCTCCAAGATTAATGATTTAATCCTCCAATGTGCCATAAAGCTCAAATAATATCCCATGGCAGAATTTCTCTCTGTAGAGTGAATTCTCCTGTTGAAGTACTAAGACCCTTCTATTCCCAACAAACAATGTGTGTGTTTGGGTGTATTGAGACAGTTTAGTATGAATATTCTGGATCTGAAGTGATATGGTAGGAGGACTTAAAAGTGGGCATGTGTCCAAATTTGCATAATTATTCCTTAAAGAAGACATTACACAAAAAACACCTTGAAAAATTTACAGAAGGTAGGGGGAATTAAAAAGTGACAAACATAACAGTATCTTAAATCAGCCATTTGCATTCCGAAACATACATAAGTTCAAGTATGCTAGAGAAAAAAGATGAGAAGCAAGCTCGCTGATGTATGTATGTACATGCTTACATGTATGTGAATAATAATAATAATAATAATAATCAGAGTTTCAGTTTTCCATGATGCAATGGAAGTTAGGCAAATAGAAGAAGAGACATTTTCATTTTCACTCGGGGAAGGAATAGCTATAAATCTAGAACACAACAACTGGAAAATGGAAATGCAGCACAAAGAAGCATTTTGGCCCATCACATTGACGAACTTTAATGCTTAGAATAACATATAATTTTAATCTCCAATGGTGATTATAATTAAAAAGTGCTCTTCCATCAGTAACTCATTCAAATGTTGCAAACTGTTGGTGGATGTAAATTATAACAATGAACTGAAACAAATGTTGAACAAGATACCCTCAATATTACATAATAAAACAAATAAAAATAGAAAGGAAAACATAAACTTTGCCTGCTCATTAAGAAAGTGTGCTGAAACAGAATTCAATGAATACGAACTTAGTTTATAATCCCTTTGCATAACCTGCATAATCAAAGAGTGATGGTAGAAATATTAGGTTTTGATTGAATCTTCGTGAATATACCACCATAAACCAATCTGAGAGAAAGCATAGAAAACAATCCCAATGAGCAAAACCTGAAGCAAATCAAATTGAACTCTCCCTTCCACTGTTACTTCTTTACTCTCCCTTGTTCCATACTGCCTGTAATCCCACAAATATCAATCAGTTGAATACTCCCACAAGCTATATAGAAAGTAACACCAAGAGAATTCACTAGCTAAGTAATATATTCCATTCAAATGCCTGCACAGATAAAATGCATGTAATGTACAACAAATTGTATTGAAGTCCACAACCACAACTTATTATGAGAAAGAGAATCTTCCAAGTCCACTATAAAACCATTTTGTGATACATGGACAAACAAATAATATAACACAGGTTAGAAAACTTCAAAACGCCTCATTCAATTTTAATTTTTGGAAGTCGGGAAAATATTGTGGCCAAGAGGCTGAAGCATAATTAAGGCAAATGATAGACAATACAATGGGCAATCAAAATAATGAACTATGAATGCCAGCAAATACTAGATTGAATATCAATTCTCCACCATGCACTACCAAGCTTATATACACGTGAAATTTCATGGTTTCCCTTTGCTCCTTTCTATGCTTGTCATCATTTGTTCTACAGCCCATATCTACGAATTTACAAAATTAACAAATTGCCACTGACTTATAAACTGAATAAAAAGCCATTAAAGCTGTCCAACAGCATTCTAATCTATATAAA
Organism: Camellia granthamiana; assembly: GCA_036172215.1. NCBI lineage: Eukaryota > Viridiplantae > Streptophyta > Magnoliopsida > Ericales > Theaceae > Camellia > Camellia granthamiana. The sequence goes on along the minus strand of CM069903.1, from coordinate 60,466,521 downwards.
AATAAAAAAAAAAATAAGATTCAAGATCATGGGCTGAATAAAAAGCCATTAAAGTTGGCCATGATAGTATGATATAGAACAAAATCTATATAATGAGGGTAATGGATGATTTTTTCTTCCCCTTTTTTATATGCTTTTGATTAGGTGATGGACATAGAGTACAATTTTCGCATGATTCTTAGCGTGGGCAAAGACACCTTTGAATTAAACCTTTCAAGATCATTTTGTGATGCCAACTAATTCAGATGGTGCAGTACTGGAGTTTTGGGACTCATCCCCCTCAAGAGTAATTTGGTCACTTTTTCTAGAGACCCTTGCAGGATTGGTAGCGCAAATGAAATTAGAGCAAGTAATATTAGCCAAAATGAAATGTTGACATGACTTGTACTTACTTAATGTGGTAAAGAAGAATCAAAGAAATCAAGGAAGTCAAAGCAAAGAACAAAATACCATAATAATGGGGTTTCCAAAAATAAAAATACCAATTAACTAGGAAACACAATAATGGGCTCTTTAAATTAGATGTGTGCCTTGTATTAGGTGCATACAGCAGAAAATTTTGTATTGTATAAAAGACTAACAATTAAATATTAATCTGCTTTAGGTGATTTTAATTGATCGTCAAAGAAACAAATTTAAGGGATGAACAATCTAACATGTAACCTTGAAGAAAAAGTCGTATCTTTGACACGGACTCTGCTGTTTCTGATGCGGCCAAGCATTGGAAATTCTGGTATTCCCAAGACTTCAGCTCTCTACAGGAGAAAACATAGTTCAAATGAACTTACTCAAGCTGGTCAGAAACAGGAAAACTTGTACACTGCTAATTCTCACACAAAACAGATAAAACCAAATAAAAAACTTTGATGGTGATGGAGCACATAGTAAATACAAAAAAACGTTCAATAACCTGAATGAGATAGGGCAAATCAAATTTGCAGATGTTATATCCAATTATAATATCAGGATCTACTTCACGAATAAAGTCCTGCAGATAAACCTTGCTTGAGTGAAGCTACAGAAGTTTAAAAATAGAAGTAAGGGCTATATTTTCTTGCAAAGTCATGACAAGCAGTTTATTTAACATAATTAGAATTCACTGCATGAACTAGAAAGAAAGAGAAACTGAAACAACATTACCCGAATTTCTTCAACCAATAAATGTATATTACTCCTATTTTCCTCATCGCAACCAACATAGATAAGTGCACTCTTTGAGAAACACTTATGATCAAGGGCAGGAAACCAAATAGAGAGTAAGCACAGCAGAGGATAAATGACTAAACCATACACCTTTCCAGGTACTTCAAAAAATGCCAAGAACCAAATACCAGGCATGTGAACATAGATAACTTTTCCACATGAAAAGTCTCCTAAACTGCAATAGAATCACGTTAATTTCTGCATTACTTCCTGTTCCCCTATCTTATCCTTCGTCAATAATATCAATGTTTCTTGGTTTGGTCCATTGACCAATAAAAAGAAAAATAAATAAATAAAGATGCTAATACTAAAACGATTACGATTTGAGATACACTACAATCTTTAACCAATAAATGCGTTCTTTGAGGATGAACTCTACCTACATAATTTATTTTATTCATTATGCCCTCAGGTACAGGATCATTACTTTGAAGCATTACATAATCATTGCAAATAATAATAATCATACTAATATTAATATTAATTACCCTCCAAGCTAGTAACACTTCTCTTTCCGTATCGAATGACATCACATCAACACCTACTATTGGTGAGCATGAATTTAGGGTCATGACATTCCGAACAAATGGCTGGTCCTGTCCTTGCAAGGTAATTAGATTAGCCACCTAGAACAAAAAATCTTGCTTCAGCAAAATAACCAATACTTTCCAACTGGTTGTATTTAACTCAAATAAAGTAGATTGACGATAGAGAAGTATAAATTAAACCTGGATAACAGGATCATGTGTAGGCTCAGGAAAATGGCCCTTACGACCAGCACACTCAATGTCAAAGCTCAAAATGCGAAACGGAGCCATTTTGGAGAACTCTCCTTCCGGGGCATGGCTTATCAAGTCTGAATAACTAAGAGAAATGTTAAGGAAATCATTTATTCTTATAGTGAAAGACTCAATAATAAGTGAACATAGTGGAGCCAACTGCATGGACTCCCTGCATAAGGATACAGGCAATCAAACTCTAATTGGCAATAGGATAGATTCTTCGCTGACTTCCTATATTTTCCAGCAGGAACTTCAATCCAATTACCACCAACAATGTTGCAGTCGATCATGAATCGAAGAGCAAAAAGAACATTGCTTTCGTACGTCATAAAGCTCTTCATACCAAGACCATCAATCTGTATGCCTCTATCAAGGATACCTACCATGTTTCAAAAATATAAATGGATAGCAAAAAACAAGTACAAACTGCTACATTCACCCTATCATTGCATACATGCTTGTCCTACCATTTCAAACTAACGAGCAGATACAACAAAGAGTGGGCTGGTTTCAGGGCCACCAAACCATAAATCGGTTACATATGCAGGCATAACAGTTGTGAAACCCAGTCCATCTGCCTAATGCCCATACAAGAAGCAACAACTGAAATTAATAGGCCAAGAAAAAGTATGACAAGAGAATGAGGTTGCCAGCAACAGCTACACATTGAGCTTCGCATGCCCAAAGTATGCAATGAATATGGGTCATAAGAAGCAAAAACTGTCAAAGAATGTGATTAATTAAGTGACTAACTACCTCAAAATAAAATTTTGAAGGGGTAAGAAAGTTCAAATGTTTACCACGGCAGCTGGTAATCATTGTTGGTAATGCAACCACAATTCTAAGAAATGGATGAGAATCCTGCTGCTGATAGTACATAATGCTTCTTCTCTGCACCATTTCTATGCGGCGAACAATCTTAGGAACCCTATTGTTTCTATTCGCCTCCCTCATCCTCCCCTGAAATAACCACCACATGCAACAAGCATGTAAATTTATGTAACTATTTTCTCAAAAGTACTCAATCATGTATGCTCTCAGACAAACCTATAAATAAGTATTTATACACAGAAACACATACATTTCCATAAACATCTAGGAAAATATATTATTCTATTGTAATTTGTAAAACAAAATACCTCAAGAATTTGATGAAAATGAGAGATATCATCAGGACCCATTCCTGGAGGACAGCTGATGTAGAAATATGGTTCAAATCCATGAACATGGCAGCACACGCTATGTCCTGACCAATGATCATATAAACATTGCTTAGAATTTAATGAGACATAGGTTAACCCAAAAAAGAAGCACTAAATACCCAAATAAAACCGTGTTTGACTGCTTGAATCCAACTTTTTTATGTTAAGAAAGAAAAATGTGTCATACTTTATGGCAGAACTAGAGTACTCCCATTGTGAGGGCCTTTTCTTCCTAAACCATTGAGACTGTGTTTGGTTCATAAATTTGGGTAGGGATTTGGAAAGGGAAAGGGAAAGGGAAAGGGAAAGGGAAAAATTGTGAAAGGTGTGTGAAATGTAATTATATTTCATTCACATTTAACCCACCTTTTCTTTTTGTTTTTCCCTTTCCCTTTCCAAATCACTCACTAAATCCGTGAACTAAACACAGCCTGAAAGAGTGACAGATAAGCACAATACTATATTTTATTGACAATTTCTAAAAAAAACCAAAAGTTACAGGTCAAGTTAAAATAAATGTCCTCAACCTAATTTTAACCATTAAGGATTCTTTACTATACAATTTCCACACACAGGGTGGAAATCACATTTGTAATTGACAAATTGAAGGAACGTAATTAAGGTTTTGATATCCATGCTGATGCCTACTAAATGGTTAGAGCTTCTCCACTGGTGTAGTATTTTTTGTATTATTTTAGCACAGCAAAAGTGCACTTTATACGAATTTGTTAAAAGTTGTTGCACTAGTGTGTAGTATTTAATGTGCTAAAATATAATAGGAGTTAATGTGCTAAAATAGCATAGGTGCTCCAACAATATAATATTTTTTGTGCTAAAATACCATATGGGTGGACCCAAAAAAAATTAGCATTTCAATTTTTAAAAAATATATATGCATAGGGAATGAGTAATATCCTGGGTTAAAGATATCTATAAGAGAATGCCTATACTTTCTATATAAAAGAAAAATTAATAAACTACAAGAACTATTCATGTAATATGACTGGATCAGATTCAGACAGTGCCCAATGTGATACAAAAATAAAAATAATTCTAGGAGTCAAAACCCACAAAAGAAGAGCAATGTTAGCCATTCCAAACACTCAGAAAAAAAGGGGGAAAAGAGCAAACCTTCACTGGTAACCCCAAAGATCCTGATAATAGCAGCAGGACCAGACGAATTAGGCAACAATTCCTTATGACTCTCTCCGATAACGTAATCAATCTCCAGCTGCTGAAACACTACAAACCCAAAAACCACAAATCTTCAACAACACCCGAAAAAAAAAAAAAAAAAAAAAAAACTACAAATCAACACAGCTCTGCAAAGAAAATAAATTTTAAAATTACCTATGCTCTGGGACTGAGACTGGTAGGGCTGAGACAAAGCGGGGCGTTTCCACTTGAAGAGACGAGAGGAGAGAGCTTGTTGCTCCTCCATGTCGCGGAGGACTTGGGACTCCTCCTCGTAGAGGGTTTCGTCGAGGAAGACGTCCTCGTCCATATCTTCTTCTTCCATGGCGGCGCGCTGCTTCTGCGGCTGCTGTTGCGGTGGTTGTTGGCGGTGATCGGAGGAGGGTTGAGATCGCTTCTTCTTGTTGTTGTTGCCGTCGTTCATGGCTGTGGATTGGAGATAGATGTGTGATGTGTGAGAGTGAAAGAGAGAGAGAGTGAGTGAGGGCACGAAACAACAAGGGGAGATAGAGGGGATGAAATTCCCGCCAGTTTTAGGGATGTTTTTAGAGTGGAGTAAAGTCCCGTATATGTCACGTGTAAGTATAAGTGGTTGTTTGGAAAGTGTTGGATTATTTTTTAATTTTTTGTGAAAGAATTGTGAAACATGAGTTGTGTTTAAAGTGATGTGGTAGAGATGTGATATGATTTAAATAATATAATTGTGACCTAAATAGAATAATGTGCTAAAATTGTATGTGTTATTTTAACACATGTCAAACAACCACTAAATTCAGAGTTGCTAGGTAGCTTGAACATTCCCGATTCCAATGGTTCTAGATGTCAAAATGAGGTTGCTTTGACATTTTTTTTTCCTTTCTCTTCTTCCGTTTTCCTTCTCTTTTTTCTTCATCTTCTTTTTCACTCTATTCTATTCAAACCCAAAATCGAAGCAACTCCTTTTATTCCTCTCGAAGCAACTCAAGGTCATGAAATCGCTCATACCTCTCATCATTTCACTCCCTCTCGTCCAAGCGCTCTCTCTCGTCCCATTAACAATTGCCGAGATAGAGAGAGACCTCAAATCCATTAGAGGGAAAAAAATAAATAAATAAAAAACAGCAAAATAGCAAAACTATTTTGCAGAATAAAGAAATAGTTTAATTGGTTTGATTTGTTTGTTTAATGATAAAATGGTGCGATTGAAGAGGAAAGGTGGGATCACAATTTAGAAAGAGATATTGTATACAGTTGTGATGTTTGATTCTCCCTCTATTAAAAATCCATTAACAATTGCGAAAATAGTTAAAAACAATACTTGAATAGGTGATAACATTGTCAATTGGCCAAAAAACCATTCGGCCGGCCAAAGAAATTGCCGACCGGCCAAGTTTTTTAATATTTATTTGAGTTGAGGGTTTTCAATTCATGGTTACGGACACAGAGCACTTGTGCTTTTTGAGAAAATGAGATTTGAGGGTTGGTTCCAGATGCTGTCACACTAATATATATATATGTAGTTCAGAGGCATAGTTATGGACACCAATATCAGTAGTGACCCACAGCCACAGTCACGAATCAAAATTAAAACCCAAATCAGACAAAATTAAACCCAAATTTGTTCAAAATCAAACCCAAATCTATTGAATGAGAGTGTTTGGATGTTTTTTTGGTCGAAGAATAGAGATAGAGAGGAGAGTAGAGGAAACAGATAGAGAGGAGAGATAAAAAATTTCACCTTTCGGGCTACTCAAACCTCAAGAATTCGAGCTACGACACATTTATGGTGCAAATTACAAGTTTTATAGTGTGATTATATTAAAATTTTAAAACAAATTCAAATAATACTTACTGGTTATTTGAGATGATCTACATAAATATATTTTTTGATTTTTCATTAAAAAAATAGAGAATTGATATGATTTAAAAAAAATAAAAAGTATGTTGTTTTAAGGGATGCCAAATTGCCCCTTAACTTCTTATAAAATCATCTCCAATTCTTTGTCAAATTTTTCATATAATTTGATTTTAAATTTAAGTAAAAAGTTTGATTCGATATGAATTACTCCAATCCTTTCATCAAAATTTTCATCTAATTTGATTTTAAATTTAAGTAAAAAGTTTGATTTGATATGAATTACTTCAATGCTTTCATCAAATTTGCATCAAAATCTTTTAAAAAATTATTTCTCATCCCAAATTTCACTTTTTATCAAATTTGGTAAAAAAAAATCTTGCTCTAATCCTTCATCTCTTAACAATTTAATCAAACCTAAATGAAAAAAAGACTAGTTAAAAATTTGATGAAATGTTTGGTTCATCCATGATTTGATGAAAAATTTGTTTCTCCCTTAATTTAATACATGTTTGATAAAAAGGATTATACCTCATTTCTATCAAATTTAATTTTGACAAATAATTTGATGAAAGATTGGAGATATTCTAAATAATTCGTTAGTTAAATTTTATGAGAGGTTAATATAATTTACAACACATAATGTTCTCCTTTTAAATTACTTACTAAGGTGTTGTTTGGGAAGGAAAAGCCGGGCTAAATTAGCCATGTCGCGACAAAGTTGGCTATTTCAGCCACGTCCCGACAAAAATGCATTTCACAGGTATGGGAGAGGCTTGGTCGTGTAAATTTACCCAAATGCCCCGATAGGTTAAACTCTCTTCCATCTGCAGGACAAGCCTCATATTGAACCCAACACACCCTTCGCAAAGCAGAAGAGAAGAAGAACGGAGCTATCCGACGGCATCTGAGCGACCTTGGTAGAGGAAATCGCCACCGGAGTACGCATCCGCGGCGACGAACAACAACGAAGCCTCTCAAACTCAAACCGATCTGCAGGTAATGCTCTATGGCCTATCTGATTTCTCTTATTCTTCTTTCCATCTGCATAGTTTAGGTTCATAACAGCATCGGTTCATGGCCGATCTGTTGCTTTACGGTCGTGATTGGGTTGATTACGCTTACATTACACATAGACGGGGCACCGATCTGTCTCTGTGACAAATCTGAGATTATGGATCTGTTGTTATGTTCAAAATCTGTTCGGTAATCACAAATTTGGGGCAGATTTGTATATATACATACATATATATATAAAAAATATATCTGTTCTTCTTAAATATTTGTTCTTATTTATGAAAATCAGATCTGTTGATCTTTATATATCTGTTCTAAATCACAAATTTGGGACAGATTTATGAAGGCACCGCTGTTTAAACTCAAGGAAATGCCAATGTTATATATCTGTTTTGATGTACAAATCTGTTCTATATTTTTTGTATCTGTTCAGTTATATTTTGAAATGCAGCTCTTATATATCTGTTCGGTTATCACACATTTGGGACAGATTTGTTATATTTTTTGTTTATAATCAATGTTGAACCCTGAATTCTTTGCTAATAGAAATGCTCAATTCCCATTTGTGAAAAATATATAAAAAATATAATTCCAACTCAATTACATAAAAAAAAATATATATTAACAACAAATTACAAAATATATATGAAATGTATATAACAAATTAGATATAATTCCAACTCAATTTGGGAAGGAAGTTAGATATATTAACAACAAATTACAAAATATATAAAACTTATAGTACCAAAAAAAAAAAAAAATTTGTCAACAAATAAAAACAATATATTAAAAATATATTACCAAGATATGAAAAAAAATATATGTGAAATGTATATTACAAATGTAGATTTAAAAAGTAAATACTGTAAAAATTTTATTAGACATATATGACAAAATTTAATTATGAAAAACTATATCATAAATATATTGAAAAATGTTTTCATAATATCAAAAAAAATATATTTAAAATATATTACAAATTAGATGTATTAATTTGTGTATATTTTTTACTCAAGACAAAATGCTCAATTCTCATTTCTAAAAAATATATTAATTAGATAAAAAATATATTTGGAACTAAATTTGAGAAGGAAGGTACATATATTATCTACATATATTAACAACAAATTACAAAATATTACAAATTTATATTACAAATATATGAAAAAAAACAGTTTATTAACAAATATATTAAAAAAATATTAGAAAGATATTAATAATATATTTAAATTATATATTACAAATTTAGAGTTAAAAGTAAAGAGTGTAAAAATTTTATTAAACATATATGACAAAATTTAATTATTAAAAAATATAGTACAAATATTTTCAAAAATCCATTTTCAAAATATCATAAAAAATATATTGAAAATATATTACAAAATAGATTTATTAATTTCAGTATATTTTTTACTCAATATGAAATGCTCAATTCTCATTTCTAAAAAATAAAATAATTAGATAAAAAATATATTTGGACCTAAATTTAGGAAGGAAGGTAGATATATTATCTACATATATTAACAACAAATTACAAAATACATGAAATTTATATTACAAATATATTAAAAAAAAGTTTATTAACAAATATATTAAAACTATATTAGAAAGATATTAATAATATATTAAAATAAATATTAGAATTTTTTATTTAAATAGTAAAGAGTGTCAAAAATATATTACAAACTAAATTTGGGAAGGAAGGTAAATATATTCACGTTGTTATTACAAATATATGACAAAATTGGGTTTATTAAAAAAAATATTACAAATATATTAAAACGATGTTAAAAACATATTAAAATATAAATTTGCGTTAGTCTTCGTATCTGTTCATGTTGATTCATGTAAATTTAATTTATATTAAAGCGTAGCATGGCGTCGTTCACCTCTACTGCAACTTCCAGTACATGGCACGGCGAATGTGTGCCTGTGGACATAGCCCATGTATTGTTAAGATTTACAGGTCCACAAAAAATCCAGGGCGTTCCTACTTTGTCTGTCCCCTGCCCTGTGGTGAGTGACCCAATCTTTACCGGTCATAACTTTATGAACATTAACAACCCATGAAACTAATAGTTCCATAATTTTCACTCATCAGTCCTGTGTAAGTTGGATTGGTTGGTGTGAAGAACGAAGGCAAAAGAACCAAGGCTATGCGTCACCCGGAGATGAAATTGCCATGCAATTGCGGGCTGATGTCATAGACATTCAGCAATCCTTGCGTGTCCTTAAGACCATTGTGTATGTGCTCTGCATTGTAGTTGTCATTTTGTTGTGCCGTATGTAAGCACCGTTACCATGTTCTTAGTATGTACAAAGACGTTAGTATGTTGTTAGTATGTAGTTAGTATGTTCGTAGTATGTTGGTAGTATGTTGTCGCATATGGGAGCCGTAATACTAACTATCATATTTTTGTCCACTACTAACTTCCATGGAACCTGTTTACGTACGTTAGTAATTTTCAATGGGTATATGCAAATTTAACTTTAGCATCATATATCTCTGTTTGTTGTTATTAATGTGTCATGGCTTCTGCGTGTGTATGTAACAACCAAATTTGTGATGGTAATCTTTTGTAACCGTACATTAGTAATGGCTTCCACACGTACTTCGCCGCGTAACCACTCGAAAAGCAAAGGCATTGTCAGTGACAAGTCAAGCAGTCTTGAGGAGACACAAAATCAGTTAAGCCACAAGGCCTCATGGGACAATAACTCAGTCCGAGTTTTCCTCCAGTTGATCGCAAATGAGATTAGTAAAGGAAATCGCCCATTCTTAGTCCTCAGCCAGGCAGGGTACAAGTCGTTGGCAAGGAAATTTGAGAAAAAAACAGGAAAAAAACATGGACTGAAATAGTTGAAGAATAAGTACATGAGCTTGAAAAAAGAGTGGCAAGCGTGGACAAAGTTGATGGATTCAAGCAAGGGAGTGTCCGAGATAGGCTTTGACTATGACACCGGTTTGTTTCAGGCACCTGACGAATGGTGGGACAAGATGGAATCAGTAAGTACATGTACAAACAAGTTTCATATATGTCATTTACCAATACATTTTTTACTCCTTCATTTAACTGCAATACAATTTATTTATATGAAATATAACGTCTGCCTCTTTTATACATCTATATTTCTGCAGATCAACAAGGTGTGTGCGAAGTTCAGGAAAAAAACTTTGGAACACCGTGACTTGATGGAGACGGTTTTCATGGGGGCATCAGCTACTGGGAAGCACCATTGGATCTCGGGAGAGACCATTCATGAAGCTGATGAGGACTCATCTGATTCAGTGCGTAGTTTGGGAGCCCAGCCATTTGCTGATCCGATACCCGCAGGAGTACAAGACGTGGATTCTGATTCTTCACTCGAGCATGTTCCGATTGAAAAGCCAAAAAGGAGAAAGACGCCATCAACAAGTGTTTCAAAGTCGAAGAAGGCAACAAGTGGTGCGTCCGTTATTACGGAAAGCATGAACAGAATGACAGATGTGGTTCGTTCGAAGAATCAGCAGGTCACGGTTAGGCACCTCACAGGCAACGAATCGCTCTACACTATTTCCGAGTGCATGCATAAACTGAGCAGTATTCCATCCCTGATTGGTACGCCGTTATTCCACTTCGCCTCCACACTTATGGATAACGCCGATTACCGGGAGGTCATGATATGCCAGCCTGATGACAAGCACATCATTGGATGGCTTACACAGAAGCAGCTCCAGTGTACTGCGTCGGCGCCTTTTGCAAACCTGTTTGGGGGTCGCCGGATGTGATGTAGCGGTGTTACGAGTGTTGAAGATGCATGTCCTTGTCTTCCTTTTTAAAACTTTGACTTAAGGTATTGTTGGCAATGTACTAAAACACGATGGTGCTGTGTGAATGTTTTCATTCTGTCGTTTTTGTTTTTTTCTTGCTAGCTACGGGCAGCAACAAGTTTTAGGTAAGTGCATGGGTTGACGGACCGGAAGCATGGTTGTGCTTCATTTTTGGGAAATGAATGGGATGTTTATGTTTTAATATTTTGTGTGGCTATGTTTAAGACAGGGAATTACGTTTTACTTGCACGCTTTTGAATGCCTATATGTCGCAAGTTCATTTGTTAGTGTAGTTTGCTGGCTAGTTTTGTGGTTGTTACCACCATGGGCCCCCTGTAAAGCATAAGTTGAACATCTTAATTTTTTGTGCAATTCATATGAGCATGCGTTCCAAATGACATTGGTGACGACATTGCTTTGATTAAAAACAATGTCGGCATTTTTTAATTGCAAACTTTAATATAATTTAAGTCAATGAATCACGTGCCAACTGATTGAAAGGCTGCCACTTTTGTAGGTTTCGCATGAACGAAGACGCGATGAATCCCTGGGATGGAAGCAACTATGATGAAATAACGGAAATGCTTAATCAAATGGCAGTTCAGGTGCAACAAGAACATAATTGCACATTTCTACAAGTATGCCAATGGGCGACAGAATGGTACGAAAAACACATGAATAAAACGCCGTGTCGCACTTCTATACTAACCGGGAATGCATGGATATGCGAACTATATGCGGGGCATATGGGTCGATTTGAGGAAAATGTTTGCATGCCGAAGGAAGTTTTTGCCGCATTGTGTGAGACATTAGTAAATGATTTTGGGTTACAAGTCCCGCAACGTCCACATGGCTTAGCTGTTGAAGAAAGCGTTGCGATGTTTATCCATGTGTTGAAAGGGAAGCAAAATCGGGAAATCCAAGAACGGTTCTAACATTCCGGAGAGACTGTGTCGAGGCACGTGCATAACGTATTAACTTCCATGAAAGAGTTCACTGTTGTTCATTGCCGGCCCACATACAGTCAGCATCGTATACATCCATACGTGCGGTCTAGACGGAAATACCTACCGTTCAAGGTACTTCTGAAAAACATAATTGACATATAAATCAAGATAATATATTTTGTTTTTGTTATTAACTGCACGTGATGCTTGGCAAAAACGAAACACTTGTTACCAATTTACGCAACAAAACAATTTATCCATGTTTGCAGGACTGCATTGGCACAATAGACGGAACACATGCCAGTGCATGGGTTACGGGGCCAGATGCGGCAACATATTTCGGTAGGAAATACTGTCACACGCAAAATATAATGGCCGCTGTCGATTTTGACATGTGTTTCATATTCATTTCTTGCGGATGGGAAGGAAGTATCCATGATAGTCGCATATTCAACGAGATACTAACAAATGACAATGTCCCCTTCCCACATCCTGACGAAGGTAACACATGGTCCTGTTATTAGATTTATTAACAAATACGTTTTTCCTGAGAAAGCGTTATATGAAAATGACGCAGAATGTTCGTTTTGGTGTCATGCATTGTTGTCATGTCTGCAGGCAAATATTATATCGTCGATTCTGGCTATTCAAACCGGATTGGTTACTTAGCACCATTCAAAGGCCACCGTTACCACCAACAAGAATTCCGACATATTGCACGGAACGCGATGGCAAACACGCCAAGGGAATTATTTAACAAAGTGCACTCGTCCTTACGCAGTGTGGTGGAACGCACTTTCAGTGCCTGGAAAAATCGATGGGGGGTTTATTTGAGACATGCCTCGGTATGACTTTGCAAATGTGCAAGTTCAGTTAGCAGGTGCGTCAATGGTATTACATAATTATATACGGCGAAACACAGGTAACTCAACAACTGTTCAGCCAATCTGTGATGAGGAAGAGACTATTACAATAGTAAATGCCATACCAGAAGTTGAACATGACGAGGATGGTTTAATGGTTGGAGATGAGGACCCCCATATGGCATTGGTCCGCCTTCACATACGCGACAAATTATGTTACATGCGTAATAACGGAATGTTTGGAAATATATAGTAGTCGAAATAATTTTCGTATGGTTGTCACATAATGACACACGTGGAACAGACTGTATTCAAATATATTATCATGTACAATATGTATGAGTTTCCACGGGAATGTAATCCCTTCCAGTTGCTGACGTGCCTAACTTTAAAAAATAACAATCCATACGAATTTTGCTTTTGGAAAAACAAAAAAAGGTGAAACAAATAAAAACAAATGAAAAAGAAAACTAATACACAAATTGTCATGTGCGACGTAAATTACAAATAAATGAAACACATAAATATATTAAAAAAAAGTTATTGTATACCAATTAAAAAAAACAAGACATAGTTAAAAATAAAAATCCAAGACAAAAAAAACATAGTTAAAAAAAAACATAGTTATAGTAAAAAAAAAAAAAATAAAAAGACAAAAACATAAATTCCCAAATAAAAATCGAAAAATTTAAGCACAATACCCTAAATCAAAACCCAAAATTTTAAAAAGTAACAGGAAAAAAAATTAAGCAAAATACGAAAAATCCAAGCGCAAAAATAAAAAAAATTCAAAAAAATTTTAAAAAAAAAACGCAAATCCGCCAAACTCACAAAAAAAAAAAAAAAAAAAAAATGGATTTGCAAAATTCGGGAGATCGAAACCCAACATACAAAAATTGTCAACAAAAAACCATAAAGCAAAAAATGCCAAAGCGAAACCCCAAAAAAAAAAAAAACAAAAAAACAAAAAAAAAGGCAAAATCGAAACCCCAACATAAAAAAATTAAAATAAAAAAGAAGAACCAAAATATGGCAAATTCAAACCCAAAATAAAAAACAATAAAAAATAAACAAATTAAGCAAAAGTCGGTAGATCGATACCCAATATAGAAAAAGAAAAAAAAAAAAACACACAAAAAAACAAAAAAAGCCAAATTCAAACCCCCCCCAAAAAAAAAAAAAGTTTAGCAAAATATGCGAAATCGAAAGATAACATAAAAAAATAACCAAAATATGCCAAATCCAAAAAAAAAAAAAAAAAAAAAAAACAAAAAGCCAAAATTAAAAAAAAAAACCAAATTTTTTTTTTCTAGCAAAAAGCCAAAATTGTAAAAAAAAAAAAAAAAAAAACCGAAAATATTCCAAATCCAAACCCAAATTAAAAAATAAAAAAAAAATGGAAAAGGGCAATTTGGTCATTTAACAAGATGACACCTCACCAAAAAAGCCAAAAAAACCAAAAAAGCCAAAAAGTCCTTCCCAAATCAGGCTTTTTAGCCCCAGGCTAAAATAGCCAAAAAAGTCAAAAAGCCAAAAAAACCAACCCACTTCCCAAACGGAGGCTAAGTATTGTAAATTTTACATAATTACATTTTTTTTTTTATTGAAATCAATATTATCAAAAGAGGGTTTTCATTAGGGGAATCTTTTTTAAAATTATTGATATTAAAATTTTATAAAATAAAGAATATACAATATTTTCATAGTAGTTGGGGTCCTTCAACATTTTCACAAAGAAATTTTAATTTTTACAGAGAAATTTTATCGAGGGACCTTAGGTATAATAATAAAAAAAAAAACATATTGGACTTCTCCTCCTACCCAAAATTAAAAAGGGATATTTTAGTAATTTTCCCTTTTCGTTATAAAATATACAACAATTTAATCTTTCATTCACACAACAAATAAATTATTGATAAAAAAATGAAGGGACAAATATTCAATGGCTTTTTAAAGTAACTCGACCTTGATATTTTATCATTTGATGTTTTATTAATTTTAATATGTATAATATATTTTATATGAGGACTTGGGTGCTGCACAACAGCCACTGCAAGTAAGAAGTTACTTGCTTTTATTTTCACTCACACTTTTTATTCTCAATCACACTATAACATCGACAATATCTTCATTCTATTCACAAAACACTCTATCTGCCTACAAAAATGTGTATAATTTTTGTTTACTATTTATATGATCTTTATACTTATTATATTGTTGAAAATTGTAATTTATATAATATGAAGAATTTGCTTTGCCTTTTACATATTTTATAAAAGTCAGTTTCGAAAATGTTGGAAACATTTGGAATTTTTTTTTTTTTTTGATCGGCATAAACATTTGGAATATGCTAATGCAATTTTTGAAGTAGTTGTATAGATAAATTAATTTTTATTAAACTACATCTAGATATAATGATGAATTTTCTAATTTAAAGCCATGGAATCAAGAAAAATGTTCTGAAATCACCCTTAGGAACCCATAACTTACCTTGAATGAGTTTAATAACATGAAATGTGGAATCAAACCACTTTTTGCAGTTTGTTCATGATTCTGATTCAAAAGTTTCAGAATTCAGTTTGGTGTACACAGGAAAGAGAGAGAGAGAGAGAGAGAGAGAGGGAACTGAATCACTGATTATGTTACTGATAAAATAGCCAAAAAAAACAGTAATCTTCTGATGCCCTCACAAGAAAAAAACACTGAACCACGACAACATTGATCCCACTTGAAGACAGAAATACAAGAATGTAAAGACTAGAAAGCCAACAGAAATTCAACACAAGCATTTACTCCTCGTAGTAACCAGGATCAGTATCATTATCACCGTCATCATCATCATCAGATCTCGTAGTTGTAGTCGTCGTAGTAGTAGTAAGGTAGGACCGAAGGATGCGCTCGTACTTTTCAGGGCTATCGTACAGCGTAGGAGTAGCGATAATTGCACATTCCAACCAATCTTCTCGCATCTCCTTCTTCTTTGTCTGCCTCTGGAAGAACATTCCCCATTCATATAAGAGACGCTTCAGACGAACACTCTTCTTTCCACTAAACACAAACTTAATGACGTCCTGTGCTAGCCGAGTTATGTCCTCACCCTCGATGATGTAAATATACTGAAGCAAAAAAAGACAATGTTAAAAATGTATACTCACTAAAGAAAAAATGGAGGGGCTTCCAGGTGATTAAGACCCGGAAATTCTGCCATTCATCTTATGTACATATCTATAACCATCTAATCAAACTTATACGAGAAAATTCATCAATCTTTTCACTCCACATCTATAGCTAGGAGCAACTGATAAAAGGACAGTACAAAATTTTGACTGGCAAAGAAAGCTGAATGCTTTGCCAACTTAACACCCTGTTTCAACAGTGGCCCTGGTGTTGGTGTTGGTGTTGGTGTTGGTGGCGGTGGACCGGTGGTGGAGATGGCGGTGGTTGTGTTAATGTGGTGGCATTAGTAAGAATTTAGTTCTAAAAATGTTTTCCACCTATTTTCCGCTCAAATAAACTTGTTTTCTCAACTATGGAAAACGTTATCCATTGACTTTTGTTTTCTATTGTACCAAATGCTAGAAAATGTGAAAAACATTTCCCCAAAAATATTTTCTGGCCAAACAAACAGAGCTTAACAGTTAAAGGAGAATTTTTTTTTGTCAAATGAGAACTTCAGTTTGTCCTAGCGCGGACACTGAACTTGCAAAAGATGCTTTTTGTAATTATATTGTCGATCGATCGATCGAGAGAGAGAGAGTTTTCAGAGTAATTACCAGAAACACAAAACCAATAGTTGCTAAGGTCACTTGCAGTACTTCATCCACGATCCCAGCAAAGCCTTCATCCTCTAGCTCACCAAAATCACCACCGCCACTGCCGCCACCGCCACCACCAGGACGATTTCCACCATTACTACCTCCATCATCATAGAATTCTTGCTTTTCCATCTGCTGCTTTAATATATCCTCTACAGACTGTTCCTTCTTAAACCTTTCCATAGCTTTCTCCAGAGCTTCCCATGGAGAAGCCTGATAGCAATTTGAAGTCAATTAAAATGGAATTTTTTTCGTAGAGAAATAAGTAATTGAAGACTTGGACCAAGATCCAAAAAAGAATTTTCGAAAGTTCATAACCATCAATATTCCATAGTATTACTTCACTGATCAGACATTCTCAAAAGCAAATGTGAAGTCAGGGAAGGCTGTTTAGATACAGCCACTACGATCACAAAGTTATAATATGTAAAAAGGCATGCTTTTGATAGATATCACCCAAATAAAAGTTATAGGTTGTATTTACTTAGTCAAGAAAATCTATTAACTCAACTCCCTATCAGAAAACTCAAGATGGAGCATAGTGCATGTTCCAAAAACCCATAAGCACCAATTAACAATCTCTGATGGGACATACCACGCAGACAAAAATATGAGTCATGATGAAGCATTTGAATTAAGAGAAACCAAGTGGATGCACGATCTTTTAGCAGCAAGACATATAGTTTGCCTTGTTGGGAATAGGATAGGGGGGCAAGGAGGTTTGGGCATCTTATCTTAAAGCAGGAAAAAGAAAGAACTAAAAGATGTAGACAGGTTTTAATTTAAGAGTTGGAGAATGAAAGGGGAAGAAAATAACCAGAAAAAGAAAACCATTAGAAAAAGAGAGACGCTGAGAAGTGGTTATTACTTTCTTTTTCTTCTTCTTCTTCTTGAGCATATAAACAAGGGAATTTCTAATGCATGCAAGCCAATCTGTGGCCCAAACTCTGGAACACTGGCTATAACACACATTGGATTCCACATGTAAGAGAAGAAGAGAAGAAATTGAAGAAAGAGAGGATTATAAAAATTTCATAGGTTGGTTGCCGAGAAGAAATGGACAGGAAGGGAAGGCAGAAGATATTGAATTCCTCTTTTCTGTAAGCGTACTTTGTGCTATATTTTTTAACTTTTTTCCAAATCACCTCATTTTGGGAAGAGAGTTTTTATGGGCCTGAGGGGACACAGTAACTCTCCAAATCACTGCTTCTCTTCTTTTATCTCCTGTCTTCATTGTGATCTAAAGGCTTGGAGTTTGTATCAAAGGTACTTTATAACATCTCATTCAATCATACAATTAATACAACAACAAAAACAATGAATTTCAAGAAGGCCCCTTACCTTATTGGGATTCTCTGACTTCCCTTTGTCACCAAATAAACAAACAGGTGCACGATACCAGTATGTTGATCCACTAGAGGCCAGCTTTAAGTAAGTCTTGGGGAATCGATTGATGTGGGTTGGAGTAACACATAGCATAGAAGGTACACTACTTGAATGATATACATTTTTGAAATTGACAGCCAGCTGGCATGCTGTGACTGCAGTGCAGCTCATGTTTCATCAAACAACTCAGTTACCTCATAAGCCACACATAAAGCTCGGAACACCCCTAGTTTTCCCTCTTCAGGTATCACTGCACATTAAATTACAATGATGAAACCAATTTAAGATCCAGATGCAAATCACAAATCACAAAAGTAAACTCACATCCTTTACTATAATTAATTCTAAAATAACCAGGAAGTTAAAAACTAACCATGAATTAAACTGCGAAAGGGCATGCTGCTTCAATCAATTTCAACCAAAAAGGAAATGGAAATTTATACATGGAGCAATATGGAAACCTGCACTTAGTTGGGAACCATACAATCTGAAGAACCCCCAAAACAAAACAAAGCATGAAACCACGAAACTTCCATATGTGGTTCATAGCAGCGTTTGATAAAAACTGCATTCAAATTTTGATTTTTTTTTTTCCCAACTTCAAAGAAAAACCCGAGCAGACTGCCAAAATACATTAAATTTGAGTCTCATTGTAGCAAATTGGGATATACTTGGGCACCTATTGGTTAACAAGAGTAAAACAATGAAAATGCCAGTAGAAGGCTCAAGACCTCATCACGTAAATAATGAAAATACCAGTATGTTGTGAGCCCACCCGATGGGTGTGCTTAAAATATAAATTTTAATTTTGAATTCATAACATATTTTCTATGTTGTTTAAGTGATGAAAGTGTTCTTTAGTAAGTTAAGTAAACGGTCTTAGGTTCAAGTCTTGTGTCTCTTTTTTAACTACTATTTTTTATTTTTTCCCTTTTGGATGGAGAAATTAACACTTGACGCAAGAGGAGAAAGCTACTTGGCAAAAGGAGGGAAGGAAGTTCATGGACACGAAGTAACGTGTTCACTTTTAATAATAGTATAGATTACAACTGCTAGGTGTCTTTAGATTCCAAATCACCCCCTTTAACAAAAAGATAGGTTAATGTCTTCCAGCTAGTAATTAGAGACCAGAGATTCCTAAAGACCAATTCTTAACAAAGCATACCTCATATGGAGTCTTAGGAAACCTAAGAAATACGGACATGAACAGTAAATACCGTTTAACACCATTTATTTGTCATAGTGATCTGAAATGAACTAAAAATTTTCATAGAAGGTCACAAAATATCACAAAATTATATGCAGAAGGAGAGACAGGAGGGAGCTTCTATTTCCACACATTGTTTCCTCTTAGTGTAGACATTTTTTTTTTGATTGTAAATCAACTTCCAAATAAAACTATTTGGTTTGAAAATCAACTTCCGAACAAAATTATTTGATTCGGCCGTATCTTTGGTTTGAAAGTTGATTTCCGAACAAAACTCGAGCCAAATAGTTTTGTTCAGAAATCAACTTTTGAACCAAAAATTCAGAAATTAAATGTGTGAACTGAGATAATGTGGTGTGTGGAAATAGAAGTTGCTGAAACAGTATCTGCAGCTTTATACCAGACTTGCACTTTGAATTTAGCTTGACAATATACCAGAAGAAATGCTGAAATGGCACTCAATTGGCAGACACAATTGAGTTATAATGCAATCTAAACTGGTCATTGAAGACTTGATGAAGGATTTGACCAACTAATCAGCCACAGCCCATTTGGATTGAGAGTTTTGGTGAGCAAAGAAAAGAAATAGAGAGAAAGAACTCCAATAACTTGTTGGGTAATTTAGAAGCTGAAGTGGATAGAAATGGTGAGAAAAAGAAGAAGAAAAAAAAACCTTAACTCATATATTGATTCACACCAAAATTGAAGAGATTTGGTGATAAAGAAAGTTGATTTATAAAAGGTTTTCAAAATACATAAATTGGCCATCTAAATACAAAACATTAAAAATAAATTGACCCATGTGGCTTCTTTTATTCATTGATGAGATTTGGTGAAAGAAAATTTTTTGATAAATAAAATTTATTGAAGAAGAGCATGAAGCAGATGCTAAAGAATACAAAAAACCAGAGCCTCCAAAAGGGGAAAACAAACTAGCCAATCACATCATCAATGAAATCTAAAATGGTAAACAAATCAGGATCTACACGCCCTGACACCCAACCACATAAGACTCGCAAAAACCTATCTTCTAACCAAGAAACAAAGCAAGCAACTCAATGAAAAACACGTCGATTCCGCTCCAACCACAACAACCACATTAGGCACAAAGGGGCCAAAGCCCAAGCCTTACGATGCCACTTCCCAACCTGGCCCCCACCCCAACTCCAAGGAAGCTCCATCATCCCTTTCTGTTGTACCCACACAACTCCAAAAGAAGAAAAAATAAGCATCCACAAACAGTAAGTTACAGGACACTGAATCAATAGATGGTCCACTGATTTTGCATCACCACAGCACATACAACACTAATTAACCAAAATGTCCACCCGTCGAACCAAATTATCAATCGTAAGGATCCTACAAAAAGCCACCATTCACACAAAGAAAGCCACCTCTAAAGGAACACCTACAATCCAAATCCGCCGCTAAGGAAACTCCCCCATCCCACCTCCACATAAAGCTCGATAAAAAGAGGACACCAAAAAAATACCTTTAGAACCCAAACCCCCCCAAACCATAACATCCTCTCCCCTCCTCTCTATATACAACCCATGACGAAAGTTCAAAATATCCAACAACTGGCCAAATTCCCAATCCTGGACTTGCCGACGCAGCCTAAGATCCCAACCCATTCCCATTCCCATTCCCATTCCCATTCCCAACCCCAACCCCACCCCACCCCACCCCACCCCACCCCTTCCCTTCCCTTCCCTTCCCTACCCAAATAAGAAGCCACCATAGCATCTGAATCCACAGCAAGACGAAAAAACAACGGATACTGAAATTCCAAAGCCATTTCACCACACCACACCACCTGTCATTCCAAAAGCTCACCCTATCTCCTGAACCCACTTGGAACTGAATATGCTCCAAAACTACCCCTGACCAAGCCAAATACCCTTCCACAAACCACAACTATGAGACCCATCCACCCTCCCCAAACTCCACTCCCCTGACCAATCCCATACTTCACAGCTATCACCCGACGCCACGACCAATCTCTCTCCCAAGAAAACCGCCATAACAACTTCCCTAACAAAGCAGAATTTGCAGTCTGCAACCTCCGCACCCCCAAACCACGCATCTCCTTTGGACAACAAATCCAATCCCAACTCACTTGATGATATCTAAACTCACCCTCACCACTACCCCACAAAAGTCCTGCTGCAAATTCTCCAACCAACAAGCTACAAACACCGGAACAACATGCACCAATATGAAATAAGTTGGAACACTACCCAACACACTCCTAATCAATGTCAATTTCTCACCCTTACATAAATACTACCTCTTCCATCCCGCCAACAGATGTTGAACCCTTTCTAACATGCCATCCCACACCACCTTAGCCTTAAAGGAAGCCCCCAAAGGAAGCCCAAATAAGACACAGGCAAAGTTGCCACTTTGCACCCTAAAATAGCCACTAAAGACTGTAACCAAGGTTTCGAAAAGCAATTGTGGTCGTAGCATAATGGTTGCGGTAACCAGAGCCGTGAATATTTTATTTTTTCATACAATTTGAAAAAAATTTACTGATATGCATATATATATACATATTTTTTTCCCTTTCTAGAATCACATTTATTAGGGTTTAAAATATATTTTAATCAAATTTTATTAGTTTTTAAGTATGATCCAATATATTTCATGATTTTAAATCATTATAAAATGAGTTTTTTACATTTTATTTCAATAATTAATAATTTTAAGAATAATTGATTTTAAATGTCTACAAAATTATTTTTGACCAATATTTGAACTAACTAAATAAAATATATTTATAATTATTAAATAAAATGATTATAAAAATAAAAATTGTTCCATAAACAAAAATTATTTTTGAACTAATGATTTTTTTAAAAGATATTTTTTTAAACAACACGTTACAGCTAACTAAGTAAAATTATTTACAATTAAGTATTAAATGAAATGATAATAAAAATAAAAATTGTGCCATAAGTAAAAATTATTTTTGAGCTATTGATTTTTTTAAAGACATTTTTCAGACAACACATTATAGTAACAAAATAAAAAATATTTATAATTAAATATTAAATGAAATGATTATAAAAATAAATACAACCATTGTTTATACATTTTTTATTTTACATGCTAATGTAATGAAATAAAAATTATAAAATAAATTATAAAGAAAAAAATCCATACAAGTTTTTTTTTTAACTTGGATCATTTGAGTATTTTTTTTTTTTGATAAGTTTTTTTTTTGTTTGGAAAGTAAGCTATTCAGAATATTATAAAGGTGTGTAACAGGCCTTTACGGTACTGCTATGGCCATTACATAACACCGAAACGGCCATTACACATATGAATTTCTGTCACACCATAAAAGTGGATATAACGGATAGAGCCTACCACCGCAACCATTACATAACACCGCTTTTTGAAACCTTCACTGTAACTAATCCACTTCCCTAATCGGAATCAACTCCGACTTTGCAAGATTCACTTTCAACTTGGAACCTCAAAACATAACAAAACATACCGAAAATAACCCAATTGCTACAGCTCTACCCCACAGAAACTCAAAGCATCATCCATATACAAAAGATGAGAAACAACTAACGGATCAACACCTGCAACACCTACCCGGAAGCCCTCCAACAAACTATCACACACCGCCCTAGACACCAATCTACTAAACGCCGAAATTGCCTATCTAAATACAAAACATTAAAAGTAAAATGATCATTTATTCATTCTTCATTCAAACCCTATGGTGAGAAACTATAATCATCTCTTTTATTTTCTCAACAGGGTGAGAAATCATTTTTTTTTGTTATGTAGAGTATCCTGGACTAACTTACTGGCTAGGGGATTTGAACTTGCGACATGGGAGGGAGCAAAACTCCAAGCCCCAGTCATCACCCACTAGGCCAACCACCTATGGTTGGGTGAGAAATCATAATCTTATCATTCACTACTTTCTCACCTAGTTTACCAAACCGATAAAGTTGTACAAAATTTTCCTCTATATGAAAAAGCCTAATTTCGATTTCATTAATAATGAAAAAAGCAAAGAACAAGAACGAAAAAGCAAAACCATGGAAAATCAACTTCTATAAACGAAGCAATATTTTCAACTTCGTAAGTCCATAAAAAGAGATCATGAACTGCATACTAGTGTATAACTCTACATAAACAGTACAACGATAATATAAGAACGCCATTTTTAAGCACTGTAGATAATCAAATGCCCTTTAACAGTGCGTCAATTCAAAATTCAAATGATAGAACTGCTAATCTATTCGGATTCACACGGAGAGAGAATAGTTACCTGAGACAATTTCCGGCGACGGTGGCAATGGGCGGCGCGTGGCCGGCGAGGTTAAGCACAGAGAGAGAGAGAGAGAGAGAGAGAGAGAGAGCTCTGTTGTGAGTTGGGATGAGAGAGGGAAAGAGATAATCAAGGTCAGCCCAATCCTTTTTGGCCTTTGAATTGAGGGCTTTTATGTTTAAATATTAATTTTAATAAATACTTTATGATTTTTTTTTCCATATGTAAAATTATTAATTAAACTTTTTTAACAAATCAAAATTTTCAATATGCAAAATTACTAATTCAACTTTTTAATTAAGTTCTTATAATATATCTTTCTCAATTGATGATATAATTAATTAATTAAATTTATTTTGTGACAGATAAAGTAGCAAAGGGACAAAAGAAATCGAGAGATAAGGAAATAGGAAATTAGAAGGTGGCGGAAGGGGGGAAAGGCAGCAGAGGGGGAATGTGGAGTGACAACAAGGGTGGCTAGAGATGGAGATGGGTGGGAGAAGACCTGAAGTTGCTAGTAGTGATTGTCAGCTAGGGATTAGGGTTTGGATGATTGGAGATGGAAATAAAATTGATATTTTATGATAAGGTAAAATTGTAATTAAAAAATGAAGATTTTTTTTTTTTTTTAGAAAGTGAAAATTGAGAGTTAGGGGTCTAAAAAATTAAGTGGAGGCAAATAGCAAAAATCTCATTTGATCTAAAATCTCTTTAAATGAAATCATAGCAATGCAAATATATTTTTTCAATATTTTTTTAAAGAAAGCAAACCATTTTAAATGATCTATAACAACAAAATATGCATATA
This sequence comes from Camellia granthamiana, assembly GCA_036172215.1. Lineage (NCBI taxonomy): Eukaryota > Viridiplantae > Streptophyta > Magnoliopsida > Ericales > Theaceae > Camellia > Camellia granthamiana. The sequence goes on along the minus strand of CM069903.1, from coordinate 60,442,155 downwards.
TTTTGTAGAAATGCATTGTCTGATTCAAAAAGAAGAGAGAAATACTGCATTCAAGATAAACTTTCAAATCATAAGTGTGCTTCTATATATTTAATGTTTTCACTTCGTGTTGAGTTTACAATATCCCTAAAACATAATTTTCATACACTATACTCCTTATATTATATAATCACCCAACACAAATTTATAGGTTTCACCTTCTCCACCAATCACATCAGTTCTAGAGCACTACATAATCGTACTACAACAACACCCAATAATTACTCGTGTGCTTCCATATTTAATATTTCTTCAAAACATATTATCCAAGGGATTTTTACGGGCTAGTCCTATTTGCAAGGGTTATTACCGAACAGATCCTTAACAGAGACTCTTTTACTAATAGGTCCTGAATATTTTTATTTGTTCCTATTTTGCCCTCATATTTATACTCAAATCTGTGAGATGAAAAATGAAAAAAAGAAAGAAAAAGAAGCTCTCTTTCTCTCTACACATTCCTTCACCAACGACCATCGTCATCTCCACTGTTGCCGACCACCGCTGCCTCCACTGTCGTCATTGCTGGCGACCTTAACCGGCATCTTCTTCCACTTTCACCATTGCTTCCACCTCCACCGACATTTTTGCCTCCACCGCCACCTACTTCTTTGCCTCTACCTCTACCGTCATTGCCGACCACTGCCACCTCCACCTCTATAGTTGTCGTCTCCTCCACTTCTAGATCTAGGATCTAGGCTCTTTGCCGTCAGGTCTTCTCTTTCTCTCTTTGTATATTGGGAGAAAATCCCAGTGATAAATCTGTTTAAACCAATGATAAATTTGTTTAAACTAGTGATAAATTTGTTTAAACCAGTGATAAACCAATGATAAGTTTGTTTTTGTGAATTTATTAATGAAATTTATCATTGTTTAAACCAGTGTTAAGTTTGTTTTGTGAATTCATCACTAAAATTTATCACTGTTTAAACCAGTGATAAGTTTGTTTTTGTGAATTTATTACTGAAATTTTCGAGTTACATAATTACATTGTTGAGTCTATGAGTAAAAATGGAAAACACTGTTTGATTTTTTTGGATAATATCTGCTGGGTAATAAGACCGGCCCGTAACTCCCCCATTATCCAACCCTACCCCACCTGAAATCTATGTGTATGCTTCCATATTTAATATTTTCACCACGCGTTGAGATACAATTTCTCTAAATAAAAATGCTTTGGACCCCCAAAGTTGAAGACGCCTATGACCTCCAAAATAATGTGGATCAATCATGTGTTTTTATTTTATTTTTTATTATTTATTTCTTTCTTTTCTGGACCAATCACAGGTGAGCGGCGGTTGTGGGGTTGTGTTTTTTAGGGGTAGCATTGTTGCTCTCTAAAATATCATCCAATGAAAATGAATTTAAAAGTACATAAATAATATATAAATTGTGATTGGTCCAAAACAGTAAAACTCATAATTTTATATGAAATCAATACACTTTTTGAATATAAGTCTTACTTTTAAATCAATCAAATTTTCTTTATTATTCACATAAGTGTGTTAACAAAATTAGACTCTCATCCAATATATATATGACGTACAATCCAATTAATATTTAAGTCAAGTTCGTTTTCCTACATCAGTGGTAAGACTAAATTAAAATTAATGTGGATCTTATTCATAACATGTTTGGTTGTAAAATTAACCACCAGATTGATAACCCAATTGGATTCACAAACCCACCGAGCAGCAGGACTAGCATAGTTGATAGAGAGACACGGGATTGGGAAATGAGTCCCATGGATTAATGTTTCAAAAACAATTTGGACCTGCCCATACCTCTTTGGCAGAGCACTGTTCACGGTGGTGGTGGTTATACTTATTTTGTTGTTAATTTATGCCTTTTTTTCATGTCTTTTTTTCAAATAATTTATTTGTAAAAGAAAATTTTAAAATTTTTAATAAGTTTTAAAAATTATGAATTTTTTTATATTTAGTGAGCTTTTAAATAATTTTTACACAATTTATATTTTTTTGAGTATCTCTCTAAATTTAGTGAACTTAAAAAGTACAAGAACAAAATAATTATAATATTAAAAATACTAAAAATAAAAAATATTAATTTTATATATATTAATAATATCTATAATATTACTAATTTGGGTGGCTTAGAAACAAACACTATTTATTCTACATCTTTAACTTAATATCACCATATTAATAATCTCATCACTCAATTCTACTGTACTCTTTATTTCCTTCATCCCATGAAGCCAAACAAACGAGCCCTTAATAGATTCATATTCTATTTTGTTTTAATGATCGACAAACATAATTTTTTACCCCAAAAATATTAATAATAATCAAGATGTGGCAAGAAATTTTTTAGAATTGTGGCTGTTTTGATTTTGAAAGGAAAGGAAATACATCATTCTGTATGAGAATTTTGTACAAATTCCGTTCTGTATATAGCATTACTATTTGGTAAGTCTACTCACAATACAATATCAACAAACTAACCAAAAACAAGGCATTGGGAACTTTTAAAGATTGCATCCACTGGGTTTCTGTAGTATGAAGATGAACAAAAAGATGAACTAACAAAAAATAAAAAGATCAAAAAGACGAACACAAAGTTAAGGATCAAAATTATTTTACAAGACAACCATTAAGATGATCACAAAGAAACAGTTCCAAAGCCCAAACCACTACCATACCATGTAAAACACTACTTGAATTTGTTCATATACTTAAAAAGTACTATGAATCTAATCTGATACATGGATGATCCCAGAAGGCAGGGCATAGAACCCAGACTTCAGTCCATCTTTAAAGTGCCCTACAAGTTCTTATCTTGCTTGTGACAACTGCACAGCTTCTTGGTCATTTGTAGATTCTTCGGCCCATTCAAACGGGTGACACAAAAGTGAGAATTCTTGATTTCTTACTTCTTCAAGTTGCTCCCACTCGGCCCATCTCTCCTCCAAACCCTCTCCTTTAAGCATGTTTACAACTTCTGCCATCTTGGGACGATCTTCTGGTGAACTTTGCGTGCAGAGTAGAGCAACGTGAACAACAGTCTCGACTTCTTTGGGATCGTAGTCTTTTAAGTTTTCATCCACTATGTCCACCAGCCTCTTTTCTCTCAGCAATTTCTTGATCTGAAGGAGTAATAATTCCAAGTAATTCTTGAACAACACTAATCAACCAAATATAGAAATATCATAGCTAAACACCAAATATAATGACAACTTGCCATGAAGTTTCTGTTAGTTGTGTGTTTGCTGAGGAACAGAACAATAGCAACGTCGGTGATATCAAGCAACAAGTCTACTGATTTGGGATAGGCTAGTCCACCAAACATTTGCCAATAAGAAAATGCCATTATATTTCTTATCTCATTTTCTTACTAGACACAAGTGAGTGGGTCCCATGTGTATCCATTAATCTGGGAAGTGAGAATATAGGATAAGAAATGAAATTATGTATAGCATTGATCTTTCCGATACTGATCCTCCTTGGGTTTTCATCTAAGATTCTTGGACAATCTTCTATTCCTATTCTCCCAAATTTTCAATTTAAATAATCATAACTTGAAATCATTCACATGCACACACTAAGTTTAAAAAAAAATTATTATTTTTGCAATCTTAAGTTTAGCTAAGATCAGGCTCATTCTGATGGCCTCGTTTCAAATTTTCCCTTTTCTTTCTTGGGAAAAGAGAATTGACGTACAGTAAGTGAGATCACTGTTGGTTGGGGTGAAAACATGGATATTGAGGGTTCAAATAAAATAAAAAAAAAAAACGCCCAAATAGTACACATTAATGTGTGTTTGGGAAGGGAAAGATTCAGTACACACCTAACCTTTGGCATAGTGCACAAAGTGGTTGCCCTGAGATTTGAACCCATAACCTTAAGGTTATTAGGCCAAGATTTTACCATTCAAATAGGGGCAGAAATGAATATTTTTTCACAGAGATCTGTTAGGCTGCCCTTATTGGCCAATACCATAAATATTTACTAACAATAATGCTTTAACAATGAATAGACTGCACTATGTGGACATGGGGCATAAATATATACTACAAACGAACAATCATATGAAGAGAGAAATCATGTCAACAAATCGAAGCAAACTAATTAGTTCAATCACAACCATGGAACTCAATTCATTACGTATTTAAGATTCCAAAAGAATTAATTTACAACAGCTTATTTCAAAGTGCTTAAAAATAGTCAACCAAGAGCTTGATTTACTAGGAAGAATAATATGAGATTCTTGAATGGTGTCACTTATACTTGCAGGAAAGTGCCTTATCCTTTTGTTCCACAGTTCCGCCACTTAATAGAATTTCACAATGAATTAGCATATTTGGTTCTTAGTTTATGTTCCCTCAGTTTTACTACTGCACGAAGCATATGTGAGAATATTATGTATCAATTAGGTAGGTTGTAGGTTGGTTGGTTGCTTGATTGTGCATATTCGATTGATTGTATAGGGTATTTCCTATTATAGATTAGGTTATAAATATTGGTTGTAATCTTTGTATTACATAAGTTGAATATACAGAAATCTTACATGGTATTAGAGCCGCGTCCAAAACCCTAGGTCTGGCCGGCATTCACACCTATTGTTCGAAGTCATCTCTGGCTGCTTGGTCTGAAGTCGCGACTCAGGGGTCTTCGCCTCTCTCTTTGTGTGGTTCAAATACTCGAACACACCCTCTGGTTCGTCGGTCCCGCTGGTTCATCGTCTTCATCGTCTGCTGCTCTGTTTGTCTCTCTCTCCCTCTCTGCGTTCGTGTTTTATTTGGCTCTATAGTATTGTTCTTTCTTTGGTTAAGAATATTTATTTACAATTTGGCCCTTTTGGTATTTTGTATTATTCTTCAAACTGTTAATCTTTGGTTTTATTACAATGACGGACACCAAAATCCCAGCTATCAGATGTAAACTCACTGGTGCCAATTATGTTTATTGGGCTAGTGTTACGAAGAATTTCCTTCTTGGTCAGAAAAAATGGGACTATATTTCTGATTCCGTTCCTCGTCCATTGGACCCGAAACAAGAAGGATATCTGACTTCCTGTGACACTTGGGATTGTGAAAATGCCCAAGTTCTGACTTGGTTTCATAATTCTGTGGATGGCCGTATTGGAATGATGTTTTCCAAATACAATACTGCTAAGGAGGTGTGGGACTATTTATTGGGTGTGTATCAACAGTTTAACTTAGGCAAGCGGTATGAGTTGAAAACAGCTATTCAGAGTGCTCGTCAGCGGAATCAATCTATTCAGGACTTCTATATTGAGATGACAGGTCTTTGGGATCAGTTGGTTCTCATGGAACTATCTAGCCTCAAGGCACTAGACGTTTATGTTGAGTTTCAGAAGCAAGGTCGTTTAGTGCAGTTCTTAACGGCTCTCTCCCCTTAGTATGAGGCTATCTGTGGTGACATCTTTCATCGGTCTTCTCTCCCCTCTGTGGATGCTATTGTTCGTGAGCTCCTCTCCAAGGAAACCCGTCTTAAGACGGCCAGTCAGACTCTGTCTCCATCTGTCTTCTTGGCTTCTACTTAGTCTCCTCTGTTGTCGACCCCACCAACTCATCAGCTTCAGGCCAGTGCGAAGCCCAAGAAGGGGCCACTAGCCTCTGATGAGTGTGCCTTTTGCCATCAGAAGGGCCATTGGAAATACAACTGTCCCAAGAAGGGACGTTAGTCTACTCAGTCTTCTAATCCACCTCAGACACAGTTCCAAAGTCCTGCTCTGAGTACTTTTTGACCTCCTGCTGCTTATACTGCATCTGCTCCGACTTTTGATCCTGACTTGGCTTTCTTGAGTATGCTCACCTTTCTTAGCTTCAGCATCTCTTCTCCACCTCCCAGCCATCCCCATCTGCCTCTGCTCTTACCTCTCTTTCTTCAGGTTTGTTTGGATCTCCTTCAAGTATCTCCTCTTATGTCTAGCTTTTTGATTCTGGTGCCTCTCATCATATGACTCCTCATCTTTCTTTACTTCAAAACTATATTCCCCACCCGTTCCTATTACTATTAATACTGCTAATGGGTTTGGTATGTCGGTTCAGTTTATTGAGTCTGTCTTACCCTCTGATATGTCTGCTGTTACTATTTGCTCTGTTCTTTATGTCCTTCAGCTATCTGTTAGTTTATTATGTATTAGTCAACTTGATATTTTTGGTTTTGATGTTATTTTTTCCTCTTTTGTTTGTTGCGTGCAGGATCGGGTGTCCAAGAAGCAGATTAGAACCAGCTGTAGAGTTGGAGATCTCTATGCGGTAGAAAACTTGCATCTCCCCCTATCCACCTCTCCAATTGCTTTTTTCTCATTTCAGTTAGATTCTCAGTTGAGTCAGTTTTACTTATGGCATTCTCGCTTAGGTCATTTGTCTGTTGACCGCTTACGATCTTTAGCTCAATCAGGATTATTGGGTACAGTTTCTCCTAGTCAAATTGATGAATGTCGGGGGTGTAAACTTGCCAAAATGTCAACTTTACCTTTTAATAAAAATACTTAAGTTTCTATTTCTCCTTTTTCTCTTGTGCATACTGATGTATGGGGACCCTCTTCTGTTCTCACTAAAGGGGGTTCCACATACTATGTGTCTTTTGTTGATAATTGCGCCCATTACACAGGGGTTTATCTTATGACTCATAAATTTGACTTCTACCAAATATATCGAACATTTCAGTCTATGATCACTACACAGTTTGGGGTTACCATTAAATTGTTACGATCTGACTTGGGTTGGAAATATTTTGAAACGGAGTTCTGTGAGTATTTGGCCAATTTGGGTACCATTCATCAAACTTCTTGTACTGATACACCTGCCCAAAATGGTCGAGCCGAGCATAAACACCGTCATCTCCTTGAGATAGCTAGGTCTCTTCTTCTCTCTGCCTCAGTTCCAGCTTCGTTTTGGGGCGAAGCAGTTCTTACTGCTGCTTTTCTTCTTAACCGTATGCTTACTCTACTCCCTTTCTTTTTGGTCGATTTCTTTATGAGGCTCTGTTCTCTCAACTTTCCAATTACTCTCTCCTTTATGTGTTTAGGTCTGCTTGTTTTGTCCTTTTTACCCATAAAGATTGGACCAAACTTAGTACCTGGTCTATCCTATGTGTCTTTTTGGGTTATAGTCTTACTCAGAAAGGCTATCGGTATTACGACCCTATTTCCCGTCGTCTTTATGTCTCCCGTCATGTTTTTTTTCTAGAACGTCTGCCTTACTTTTAGCTTCCTCCTACCACTGCTCCAGTTTCCAACGAGGATTTGATTCACATTGATCCATTTCCTTCCAAGGTCCCTCCTGATGAGTACATCCCTACTGTTTCCTGTGACCTTACTCCATTTTCTCTTCCGTCTCTCCAGCCTGCTCCTCCTTTTCCTTCTCTTCCTCCGTTGTTAGTTTATTCACGTCGCCAGGCTTTCCTTCTACCAGTTATCTCTGCTTCTACTGCTGATCCTCCTGCTTCTGACAACTCTTATCCTGCTGCACACCGCTATCCTACGTGAGTGCGTTATCCTCCAAACAGGTTGGGTTGGTCTAATACATGTTTTTCTGCTTCCTATCGCAATTTTTTTGTCTGCTATTCATTCTTTTTCAGAGCCTCAGTCTTACAAGAAGGCCTGTCAGGATCCTCATTGGATTCAAGCTATGGAGGATGAGTTGTCTACTTTACAAAAAAAACTAGTACTTGGAAGTTGGTTCCTTTGCCTCTTAGTAAGAATCTGGTTGGTTACAAATGGGTCTACAAAGTCAAGACTTATTCTGAAGGTTCTCTTGAGCACTACAAAACTCGTCTGATTGCCAAAGGTTTTTCACAGGAATATGGTATTGATTATGAGGAGACCTTTGCTCCTGTTGCCAAGATGACTACTGTCTGTACTTTGATCTCTGTCGTTGTTGTTCGTTCTTGGCCTCTTTATGAGATGGATGTTAAGAATGCTTTTCTTAATAGCCATCTCATCGAGAAGGTTTAGATGCGTCCTCTTCCTGGCCTTCACCATTCCTTTAGACAGGTTTGTCACTTTCGACGTGCTCTGTATGGTTTGAAGCAGTCTCCTCGTGCTTGGTATGATCATTTTTAGATTGCTGTTATTGCGCTTGGATTTCATCCTTGTGCTCAGGACTCTGCTTTATTTCTTCTTCACACCTCTGCTGGTTTTGTTGCCTTATTACTATATGTGGATGATATAATCATCACTGGCTCTGACTCTTCTGCTATCTTTGAGGTCAAGCCGCATCTTTTCCGCACCTTTGAAATGAAGGATCTTGGCCCCTTGCGGTATTTTCTTGATATTGAGGTAGTTTCTTCTCCCAAGGGCTACTTTCTCTCTCAGGCTAAGTATGCCAATGAGGTTATTCATCGTGCCGGTCTTACTGACCCTAAGATTTTTGATGACCCTAAGATTTTTGATACCCTTATTGAGCTTAATGTGAAGCTCACCCCTACTGATGGTGTTCTTCTAGATGATCCTAGTTTATATCGAGAGCTTGTGGGTTGCTTAGTCTATCTGACAGTTACTCGCCCTAATCTTGCCTATGTTGTTCATGTGGTTAGTCAGTTCGTTTCTGTTCCTCGTTCTACAAATTGGGTTGCTTTGGTTCGGATTCTTCGCTATCTCCGGGGTACTATCTTTCAGGGGTTACTGCTGTATTCTACTTCCTCTTTGGACTTAGTAGCTTATGCTTATTTTGATTGGGCTGGTGATGTCACTGATCGCAAGTCCACTTTTGGCTTTTGTATGTTTCTTGGTGATTCCTTGATTTCTTAGAAGAGCAAGAAACAGATTGTTATTGCGCGTTCCACTGCCGAGGCTGAGTACCGTGCTATGGTTCATGCCACTGCTGAGATTGTTTGGCTTCATTGTCTCTTGACTGATTTAGGTGTCCCTCAGTCTTCTCCGACCTCCCTTTACTGTGACAACCGCAATGCTATTCAGATTGCCCATAACATTGTCTTTCATGAGCGGATGAAATATATTGAGATTGATTGTCAGTTTGTCTGTCAACATCTGCAGTCTGACTCCATCTCGCTTCCTTTCATCTCTTCGGCATTGCAACTTGTTGATTTCTTTACGAAGACTCACACAACTACTCGATTTCAGTTTCTTCTTAGCAAACTTTCCATATTTTCTGCTAAAACACCTTGAGTTTGAGTAAGGGGGTGAGAATATTATGGTATTATGTATCAATTAGGCAGGTTGTAGGTTGATTGGTTGATTGTGTATATTCGATTGATTCTATAGGGTATTCCCATTATAGATTAGGTAATAAATATTAGTTGTAATCTTTGTATTACATAAGTTGAATATACAAAAATCTTACAGCATACTCCTATAGAACTCTTTCTCCATCAACATTTGGACAATTCCAAAGTCATACTACTGCAAACTGATCCTCATTTGACAAAGATAGTCGTCGTGCGTTCCACTACATATTTACCAGAACCGGACACAGACACGGACATGCGGAATATTCAAAAAATGTGGGGGCACGACACGCTGGGGACACACTCAAAATATATAATTATTATTTTATTATGTCATAAAATTATAATAAAAAAAATCATTGAAAAGTAATGAAAAATTGGTTCCTATAATAAAATTAATAAACACATCAAAAAAAATTAATAATTTCAGTAATGTTAATGATTTGATTTTTTTCTTCAAATAAAACTAAGAATAATACTTGAGACCCCCTTTTGGGGGTCACCCCCTCACCCCCTTTGCCATGTGTCAGGGAGTGATTGGAGGAGCAGGAAAAAAAAGAAAAAGAAAAAGAAAAAGCAACCAATGAGAGAGAGAGGGGGTCAAAGGGGGTGATGGGAAAAGGGGGGATGAATCATTGTTGTAAAACTAATTTATTCTATGAAATAAAACTAATTACACAAAAAAACAAAAGAAAAAAAAATGATCAGAGAGAGAGAGAGAAAGAAAAGAGTTACTTACATTCAGCAAAACATATATATATATATATATAATCGAAGAGAGAGAGAGAGAAACAGGTTACATTTGAAAGAGAGAGAGGGGTTACATTCGAAGAAAAAAAAAAAAAAGTCGAAGAAAGAGAGAGATTGATCAAAAACCAGAGAGCGATCGAACAAGAAAAAGAAGATCGAACGAGAAAAGAAGAAGAAGAAGAAGAAGAAGAAGAAGAGAATCGAAGGAAGAGAAGAGAAGAACATAATCGAAGAAGAAGAAGACATACCTTCGGTAGCAGCGAACAATCAGCAGTAGCCTATGAAGCACGGATACTCCAAAAAAAGAGCCGTACGAGTATCAAATACGGATACGTGTCTGATACGGTGAGATACGTATCAAATACGACAAATAAGTATCTGCTTTTTAAAAAAAATTTACTTTTATTTTAATTTCGGATACTTGAGGGATACAGCAGGATATGTAAGGTACACCAAATAAGTATCCAATTTTTTTTCTAATTTTTTAATTTTTATATTTAATACTCCAAATAAGTATATAATTTTTTTTATTATTTTATATTTGTATTTTGTCAATGGTCAATACTCTCTGCTCTAATTCTTCTTCTTCTTCTTCTTTTTTTTTTTTTTTTTTTTTTTTTTTTCTTTCTTTCTTTTTCCCTTATCTATTAGGCTACTTTATTTAATTTTTTTTGTTTCCCTACACTGTTTTAATGTAAGTATTTATTTACCAAATTTTTAATTTTAGGAACTTTAATGTTAGTATTTCTTTATTTAATAGGAATCCCTCTCTTTATTTATTAATTTGTTTTAGGTTTTATTTTCATGCATATTACATTATTAAAATTATAATTTTTTTTTTACAAACGTATTCCCACTGTACCCGTATCCTACATTTTTAAATTTTGGCATATCATCGTATCCGTATCACCGTATCTCCATATTCGTGCTTCCTAGGCAACAGCGAACAGCCCTTTCTCTCGTCTCCTCTCTTCAATTAGGATTACAATTTTTGTATTTTACAATATGACCCCCCTACTTACAAGTTTCAAAATTATGTTTTGTACCCCGTAGTGTCCAAACGTGACCGGTTGCAAAAAAATCAAAATAAAAATAAAAATGGGACACCTTCATGAGAGCGTCAAACATGTGTCCACAACGTATCTGACGCGTGTCCGTGTCCGACACTGATATGCAGTCCTAGGAGAGGTGTCCGTGCTTCATAGATTTTAGTAGGAACCTATTTTAAAGCAAATTCACAATTGTCCAAAAAAATTTAGTGTAAATTACACTGACCGCCCTTGAGTAAAAAATTAGGCTACATCCAATTTAGTCCCCCATTTGACGGGGGTCTTCAGGTTCAAACCCACAACCTCAAGATTAGGAAACCACTGACCAGTAGTTTCTCTTTTGACCTCCCTTGAGGAATGAGAAGAATGCAATAATCTTATACTATTTACATCAGTGTAAGTTTAAATTTAAGGAGGAAATGTCATTTTCATGAGCAGTCTCCTTCATTAAATGACTACATGCCCCGACCATCCAAGAACAGGGAGCAAACATATGCTATGTATTTTAACTAGCAAACCGATAACTATACCTAGAGCACATAAATTTTCAATCTTGTAAGTCAATATATGTAAAGAAAATTATTGAACCAAAAATAAAAGGAAATGAAACAAAGAAGAAATGCTTCTAGTCAAAAATGCTAACGATACATATATTTCATCAAACAGAATAGTGAGCTATGAAGCACGGATACTTCAAAAAGGGTGACGTATCCGTATCGGATACGTATCGGATACCGATACTCCTCGGATACTCGCGGATACGTATCAGATACTTCTTAAAAGTATCGGATACTTCTTAATTAATTTTTTATTAATTTTGAAGTATCGGATACTTAGTTTTGAAGTGTCGGATACTCGAAGTTACATATTACTTATAATATTTTGTTTAGTTCTTTGATAAGAGGAATATAGTGAGAGTTAAAGTAATAGAATTTGTCAAATTGATGTATCCTTGTTGTCTCTCTCACTTCTCTCTCGCTTTGTCACTCTCTTACGCTTCTTCTCTCTGCTCTCATTCTTTTTTTGGTGTTGGCATATAAGGATGATGTTTAATTTGCATTTTTTTTTTTTTTGCTTTTAGTTTTGGATGTTTTATGAATGTTTGAGCACTTTTAGGTTAATAAGAATCCCTCTCTTTATTTATTAATTTACTTTAAGTTTTATTTTTATGCATATTACATTATTAAAATTATAAAAAAAAAATTTATGAATGTATCCCCACTGTACCCGTATCATACTTTTTCAAATTTTGATATATCGCCATATCCACATCTCCATATCACCGTATCCGTATCCGTGCTTCCTAGGCTATCATTAATGACTTAAAAAAGTATATTTACTGAAATTTTCATTTAAGAATGGTTTTTTAGCTTTAGCTAAGGTCTTGTGATATTCACTGATGAAGGGGAACAAGTTGAAGCTATTGATCTTGAAGACTCTTAGTTTTATAGGAATCTTTCTTCTTTATCAAGTTGTCTTTTGCTTTAGGTTTTATTTTTATGCATACTGCATTACTAAAAATTGTTAAAATAATATTTTTTACGAACGTATCCCCGCCGTACCCGTATCCTAGTTTTTCAAATTTTGTCGTATCGCCGTATCCGTATCGTATCGTATCCGTATCCCGTATCCGTATCCGTGCTTCCTAGATAGTGAGGAACATTTTTTTCGTCAACCCACAACAAAGAGGGGAGAGGAAAAAGAAAGAAAGAAAGAAAGAAAGAAAGAAAGAAAAAGGTGAAACAAATAAACAAATAAGTAGCGTAGAACATAAATGAGTCAGTAAATAGCACTAGAATGGGTGCATGAGAACTTACATGATCAAGCAGAAGAACATCCTCTTCTTCCTCAAGCCGAGAGAAATCTATTGCACGCTGACCAGTTACAAGTTCTAGAAGAGTTATACCATATCCAAACACATCTGTCTTTTCTGATGATTTTCCAGTAGACAAATATTCTGGGGCAATGTGACCCATAGTTCCACGCACCTGAGTTGTAACATGAGTCAACTTTGTATCAACTAGTTTTGCTAACCCAAAATCTCCAAGAACGGCTTCAAAGTCATCATCCAGAAGGATATTCGCAGCCTTCAAATCACGATGTACAATCTTAGGATTGCAATGCTCATGTAGGTACTCCAAGCCTTGGGCTGCTCCAAAAGCCACACGCTTTCTTGTTGGCCAATCCAGGCCCTTTTCTCCAGGTTTTAAATCTATGGCATTGTTGAGGGAAAAAAAATTAAGAATTAGTGAAGTATTACTACTCAAATTCATGTGATCCCTATAATTATTAATATGATAAAGAGAGCAATTTCACTGACTGCTTCAAGAATATATCATTTGGAGAACAATAGAAACTAAATAAGTAAATATAAATGTCATAACAGCAGTTTATGGATATAGAACCTGATAAGTAAGTCGGCCGGACAAAATTTAAACATCACACAGAGCTATGATTGAAAGAGTCCTACAGGCATTGTAAAATCCACTCATGAAAGTTTGCCTCATTTATTTTTATGAGTCTATTTCATCCTTTTCCTCCAATTCACCTCAATTATCTTATCTTGACCCTTTATCAAAATTATACATATACTTAAGTCAACCTCGATAATTTCATTTCCTTAAAATTTAAGTATTTAGTTGGCTAGAACAATTAGTTATCTTAGTTTAATTTTGTAACCACAACAAAAGTCAAGTGCGAAGTATACATTAATTGAATTTTTATTTTTAAGGGAGAATACTCAATTATCAAATTTGTACTCAATCATATAATTTCACTTTTCATGCAAGATTAGGGAATCATTCCTTTAAAATTTATTAACATTCAAATCAAGCTCAAACATGAATCATATTCATCTCAATAACATGTGGAATTATATAGCAAATCAAAGCTAAAAAATAAAGAGACAACTCTGTTTGGTTGAGTTTTCGGAATCTTTTTCTGAAAAAATTTCAAAAACTAGTTTGATGGAAAAAATTAAGAAAAAAACACATTATTTTTATATGGTTCTCTCTTTTTGGGGGCAGAAATAATTTATGAAAATTCAAAATTGATTTTTTTGTTGTTTTATTTTTGTCAAACTAGTTTTAACACTTTCAAAAATAAAAATAAAAATCAGAAACACTAGTTCTAAAAACTCAACCAAACAGAGAAGATTTTTTTTTTATAGTGATTTGGCTACTTGCCTAGATCCACTGTCGCCCTCCCTACCGGAATTAATCCACTAATCAAAAAAAGAGGTTTTCACTAGGGTTACCCAAAATCATTATGATCACTCTTCTAAGATTTTCAATAGGATCATCCAACCTTAAACTCTTCCAAATACAACAATAGAAATGGGTTTAGGCTCATAAAAAATCACCACCCAATCACAATCCTAAAACTTCACTAGAAAAAAAGAACAAATTTTTTTTTTTTTCTAGAGTTTGGACTTTGAGAAGGGAACCAACATCCTCAAAATGAGTGTTGAAACCAATATAGAATCATGAATACCAGTTTCACGAAACTCAAAACCTTGACCGCATGTTACTGAATGGAGAAGGGATGGCTAAAAACAACAAATAGGCCAAGTAAATTTAGATACCAAAAACTTAGATTGAAACAGAAGAATCTGTTTTGATAGAGAGCAAATTAGAATCAATGAACAAAGGACAATATTTATATTGTTTATGATTACTTAGAATGTGAATAAGTATGAAATCTTTTTGATAGATGTGTCAAATGTAATAATACTTGACCCAATAAATTTCAAAATTTTCTTAGTGTTGTTCAGGAAGACATGACAATTTTTAGAAATATTTTACCATTTTAAAATTCTAATGCATCCTTCCAAAAAAAGTTAGCTGAATTTTTCGGGTATGTCAATTTTTTTAGCTGAAATTTCATACAATAGACAATATCTCCTCCTAGAACACAGCTTAAAACTTTCATTGTACTGTGCTCTCCATATTTTACAATTTTAAGATATTCATGCATCACTGAAGGATCAAAAGACTGGAGTGTCATTATATGAATTTGAACATGGAAGGCATCATGGAGATTAACATAAGATGTACTTATAAACTAATATGCTGAAAACCAAGAACAATGGTTTCAAGATTTAGTGTAGATAGAAAGGAACAGCCAGAAAAAAAGGCTATGGCAGCTAACCCAAATTGGGGTGAGCAAGTACGTAAAGGAACAGGTTATGGGTCCAATTAGTTATAGTGAAAGAAAATGAAAGAGCCATATGTTCTTCCAAGTAGCCATCAATAGCTTCTTTCACAGGTGATTTGATTTGCGAAGTCATCATTATGTTTTACCCAAAGAAATTTAACCAATCTTCGTGCTCTAAATATAAAATTTCCAGTATTTAATTTGTTCAACTTTCTACAAGGACCAACCTCAATACGAAAACCTTATTTGAATGGCATGCTAACCTAGTTCACTAACATACAATATTAATGAAAAATGGCGTTGAAGTGTAGTGCTTGTAGGTTAAATACCTCTTAAACGATATGCAACACTGAGATTTTGCATGAATGGATAAACAAGAATTCTCTCAGACAAGGTTGTGCAGAACCCAATCAAACGGAGAAGATTTTTGTGAACTGCAACGCTTATCAATTGAACTTCCCTTAAGAATGCAGCCTCTCCACCAGGACTGTGATAATCTGTGAGACGTTTCACAGCAACTCTTGTGTTGTCTGAAAGAGCACCTTTGTAAACTTTTCCAAAGCCTCCTTGTCCAATTATGTTGATCTCACTGAAATTGTCAGTAGCAAGTTGGACTTCACGCAAGGAAAATCTTCTTAGTTGGCCAAAGGAAAATTTGCATTCATCTTCACCTGAAAGTGACAAAAAGCTCAAGTGTCAACCTCAGAGTACATGTGGAAGAAGAACATCAAGCTGCAAATAGGATCCAGTGGTAAAGTCAAAATGAATCCATTTAGATGCTTCAAGAATATATATATATACGTTTTTTTTAAATTTGCATCCAGAGAGTCCCTGGAGTAGGCAAAGAGAGCAGCACTACAAATTAATTTGGTTCTTCGCTCCGCCATAAAAATGGAATTTAACAGTTGATCATATGGTATCTACCTACAGAATGAAAAGTTAACGCTCGATTTTATGGAAGGATTCTACTGAAATATTAGCTAGGTTGAAACGAAAAAGTTTTTTGATATAGTACTTAATGGGCAAATCTCAGTATCACCAATTTATGGTAATTTAACAAAAAAGGAACAAGAGAGCTTACCAGCAACATCTACAAATAGATCATGCCTGAGTCTAGTATGGTATCGGTACATAAAGATAGCCCCAAGTGACAGGAGAATGAATGCACCACAGCTCACACCAGAAATAACAATTTCAAGTCTTGATTTCCTGGAAGAAACTGCTGCAATATCTGAATTTTAGGTTTTGTATAGATATTTTCCCTGATAGAAATTGCTGAATGTAACAGTGAAAAGAGTAACCTGGAACTGGGGAACTCGAAACACAAGGTTGCTGCAAGCTAGACCCACAAGAAAGAAGAGTTCCTGTATAACTGAAGCATGTGATGTATGAGACAGAGTAACACAATGAAACTACATAAATAAATAAATAATGTAATAATTTTGAGTTTCCTAATAAATATATGCATTTGCTCATAAAATTCACGAAAACTTCACATTAAAAATAATATAAAAAAGCAATATGCTGAGCAACATCTTACATCTAAAAGTAATGAAATTTGAATTTTGATTTAATAAGCGAAAATTAATGGAAATTTTAGATCAATATAATAGTTCCTTTGCTTTTCCTTATGACTCAGTTCTTACTATAATGGCAATGACAAAATGAAAGTTGGCATTAACTGTAGCAAATGTCCTGCACTACTTTTTCATGAACATCTATGATTTAGAAATACTTTGTATTATCATGTAGTTCAAGCCCATACTATCACCAATTCCCAAGTTCAATAAGATAGAGTTTACAAATCAGTGAACTGCCTAACTACCCTTCCTTCAATTAAGAGATCCTTATTTTTGAAAAAAGTTGGACAGATTGCCTCACTACAATAAATCATCAATTGTAATTGCCAAACTTCACAAGCAGTACGTCATACAACATGGGCTCGGTAGGTAGGCCAATGGTTTTTATAAATTCTGGGCTAGTGAAAAAGTCTCATTATGGAGAAAACTAAGCTTCAAAATAAAACCAGGAACAATGAAGGCCTCTTTACGGCAAATTCAACCAATAGATCGTAATGACAGCAAAGCAGGTAAGCACTTCAAAAGAGAAAACAACACGTGGTACAACTTTGGCTTGTTGGATTGCCTAATATAAATTGTTGGGCTCATTCCTAATAAATTAAGCTTTCGGGAGTAGGGACTAGCAGTGATCTAACGTGATATCAGAGCTTGGGTTGGGGGGAGGTCCTAGGTTCAACTCTCTCTATTTGCATTTGTTTCCTGTTTGCTTTCTGCTGCTCTCTATGTATGTCTCTTTGCATCTCCATGTGCAAGACACATTGCACATGAGGGAGGGCATTGGATAGTTTGATATACATTGTTGGACTTGACAAAACAATGAGAACAAGAATATTTTCTGGGAAAACTTTCAATGCCTCCATAAGGAAGACTCTCTTCTTCTTATGATCTTGAGTATTCTATACAAGGAATGTTTAAGCTACCAAATCTCAAAGATTAAGACATGTACAACTAATTCCCAAGCAATCATACAATGCAACAAATCCTACAACTAATTCCCTAATTACAACTAATCATACAACTTAGCAAATCATCTAAATTGGAATATAAATCATCTCTAATAGAGAAAGTCAGTTTTGACAGGGCTCATTTCCTAACAGTTTACTCTTTTGGGACTAGTGGTTCTAGCATGACTATCTATAACAAATGGAAAATTGAAGTTTTAAGCTCTTGTATAAACAACTTGAACATAGGATTTATGCCCCAGTTAGGAAGAGTGACACTATTCACATTGAGGGCAATGCAGGGAGACAAAAGAATAACAAAACTAACTTGGGTTGAGCATACAAGAGCTTAAGTGAGATTATGACACTTGACCAAGTGGAAGGGTGAAATAGGATTCATAAGGTTGACCCCAAGTATTTGGGATATTGGGATAAGACTTTGTGGAGTTGAGTTAGTAAGTCTGTTGAATAGCTTGATATACATTGTTGAACCCATTTTCCAACAACTTAAACTTTTGGGACTAGTAGTGCTCCAACATGGTATTAGAGCTTTGGTTCTAAAAGGTCTTGAGTTCAAGTCTATTTGCATTTGGTCTATATTTGTTTGTTTGAACTTTGTTTGGTTGTTTGTTTGTCAGCCTCTCCACATGAAAGATAGGGTTGCACGTGAGGGAGGGTTTTTTTTGGTAATTGAGGGTATTATTAAAGGAAAAGGAATACAAGTATCAAGAGGAGCATAAGCATACCCTTCTGTTGACAAATCAATCAAAAAGAAACAAAGGCTAGTGATAAGCAAAGATACAATGAGGGATGAGCCAATTTTTATTTAATAAAATATTAAAGTTGAAGACCTTAATGGATGAGGGAGGGTGTTGGATAGTTTAATATACAATGTTGAGCTCATTTCCTAATAGCTTGAGCTTTTGGGACTAATGGTGATCTAAATCTTTAGTCTAAAAACACATTAAAAGAAAAATTGCAGTTCTATCTATTGTCCACATTCATCAAACTTATCCAAAAACAAAAAGTCTACATTCATCAATGAAGGAGGTGCAAATGGTTGAAACATTTGCTTATCGTTGTCCTCCAAATTAGATCAAGCAGAGAGTAGGAAATTGTCTGGAGCATAAAAATCATAAGCTGAGTAAGGACAACAGAATAAGAGATGCAGTTGTAGCTGATCATCTCTGGTTTAAAGTCATCAAAGCCATTTGGCAAGGTAGCAACCCCACAGATAAGTCAACAAACTAGATAAACATCATTCTTACACAATTACAAAAATCATTATGATAATAAAATATGGTCCAATTTATAAATTAAAAAACCAAGGACACAAGATTAAATATATAGGTCATGAGAGTAATTTCAGTATCCAACTACAAAAGAAATCAAACATCAAAGGATAAATTTTCTAAAGGATTAAAAATATTGTAGATTATAGAAGGTTCAGGACTTGAAAGAGAGAGTTAATGTTTAATGAATGTACTTGAATGTTGGCAAGGAAAACAACTGTGTTGGGATTCTTCCAGTTACCATATTGGATGAAAGATCCCTGTCAACAAAAATAATTCATTTTTTTTATCAGCAATTAAAGGAATTTTATTAATGAATAAAAAGAAAAAAAACCAGAGCTCCTATATACATCATAAGTTAATAATTCATGAGCAACACAATCATAAATAAGAAGGGCAGTGGTCAGGACCTTCAGGTGGGAAAAATGATAAATACAACCAACACTAACGACATTGTCAAAGTTGAATAGTGATTGCTTACAGTTCTGTTAAGCCTACAATATTTGCAAGTGACTTGGGAACAGATCCACTTAAGTGGTTACTGCTTAGCACCCTGATGAATTGATGAGGTTATAGCTTCACGACAACCGTAAAATAAAAATACAAAGAGTTGCATATTATTTAGATCTCACGCAGACCACCCTTCCACTCCCTCCCCTCACCCCTCAAAAAGGACAGGAGAAAGTAGGCTTACAGATTCTTTAGGCTGGAGAGTTCGCCCCAAGAAGTTGGTATGGAACCATTAAAATTATTGTGCGAAAGATTCAGGTATTGTAGGTGCTCCATACTGCCAAGATAATCAGGTAACGCACCTGATAGATTGTTATCCTGTAATTCCCTGCATGGAATTGAGTGCTTCTGGATAACATACTTGCCATTGATCATAAAAAAATTCAATTGGTTCTTGGTAAACAATCAGCAGCAGAAAACAAGCATCAGCAATATATTATTAGTTTCTTCATCAGTTAAAACATGTGAAAATATGACAAATACAAAAGGAAACGAAAACATGAAATCATTATTGAAGATGCTATGTTCACCATGTCACCCTTCGAATCATTTATTTTTGTGATACACTCAAAATACAAAATGAACGACTTAATAGGTATGCTCTGTGTGTGTGTGTTTCTGGGTTGCTATGTTACATGGACTCGAATAGAGGTGTCGGGTGCAAATATGTGTCTAAATGTCATATTCATGTACTTCTCATGTCAAGGACACCAGGACACGGCTAGATTTCATATTTCTTAAATACATCTTTTATTTTTAAGGGTAAACTCGACTAGTTAAAAAAAAAAAATGCCCAGTTAGTACAAATGTGTGTTTAGGAGGAGAAAGATTGGGTACACACCTAACCTTTGGCATAGTGCACAAAGTGTTTGCTCCGTGACTTGAACCCATAACCTCAAGGTTATTAGGCCAAGGTTTTACCATTGAACCAATGGTCACCCCCTAGTTATTCATACTTATTGAATGTCGGGTGCAAGTATGTTTCTACATGTTGGATTCATGTAATTCTCATGTCAAGGACACTAGGGCAAGGCTAGATTTCTTGTTTCTTAAACACATCTTTTATTTTTAAGGGTACACCTGACTAGGTCTACATACTTATATTAGAATAGGAAATAATATTTATATATTTTATTCTTATTTTATTTTATTTTCTTATTTGATTTTATTTTCCTTGGATTGATGTAATGGGCTAGCCTATAATTTATGCATTATGACACTCCTATAATTATTCATTATTATCAATATAAAAGGGGATGATATTTAACTCATTCCCTAACTCTTTCTCTTCTCTAAACCAACATGGTATCAAAGCCTCAATAGGAGGAACCTAACACCAATCACAGCCACCTTTCTTCCACCGAAGGACTGCCCAGGCCACCTAGACCCTTACCTGGGACAGTCGACCCCTACCCAGGCCAACCAAATGAAGTTCTTGGCCATTCGGCCCTTACCCAGTTAAGCCGAAGGTCAATCGACTCTCTACCAAGGCATCCGAAGCTTCCTCTGTCTTCCTCTAGGCCTATCAGCAGCTCTAGCCTATCAGTCTAGGTCTATTGGCACACTTGGAGGCCTTCTTTGTCGGCAGCTTCTGGTTGGTCGACGGGTGCCTTCGTTGTCCCCTGGTTAGTTGACTAGTGCCTTCGTTGTCCATTGACTTTGTTGTCCTTTGTTTGGTCAACTAGTGCCTCACGAATGGCCTGAGCTCTTGTTTTCTTCTCTCTTTCTTCTCCGTTTTCTTCTCTTCTAAAAAAATTAAAAAAAGTACCAAAAAAAAAAAAAAAAAAAAATGCAGTATAACCAAAAAAAAGGAGTTTCTTAATTCTTTATGCTTTCATAGGAGCAGTGGTGTTTTTCCTTCTAATATTATCTTTCAGGTTTGTGATTGGCATTGTGTTTGAGAGTTAAATAATAGAGTATCCATGGCAGATTCCCTTAGTGAATCTATTACTTCTCAGCCACCTAAGAGCGAAAGTTCCATTATACTTCTTACTATGACTGATAACCTCAACCCTGGCCTTAAGATCACCACCTCTCTATTCAATGGTCAGAATTATCTAGCCTGATCGTAAAGTCTGACTATTTTTTTGAAAAGCAGAGGGAAAATGGGGTATGTTGATGGAAGGATACAGGCATCCAGTACCATGGATCCTAGTTATGACCAGTGGGAGATCACCAACTCTCTAATCATGGGTTGGTTGATCCATTCTATGGTACCTGAGATTGGAGAGGGCTACTTGTCTATGGGCACTGCCTAGGATATTTGGGAGGTTGTAGCTACTATTTACTCCAGGAAGGGAAACTTCTCACAAGCTTTCGAGTTACGTCGCTCCATTGAAAGGTCGGTACAAGGTGAGATGACTATCCTCCAGTATTTTACTTTCCTTAGCAATAGGTAGAAATAGCTTGATCACCTTTAGGATTACAAGCCTGTCTGTCCCACTGATTTTGCTGGTTATCGGAAGTTTGTGGCACAAGAGCGGGTCTTCAAGTTCTTGGAAGGCCTAAATGTGGAGTATGATCTAGTTCGGAGCAGAGTACTTGGCATGGATGTGCTTCCTTCTCTCCAGGAAGCCTTTGCTTTTGTGTAGAATGAAGAGAGTCGCTGCTTTGCAATGTTTCCTTCTACTACTACTGATCGCTCGGCCTTAGTTTTTGCACCCCCTCGCGATGGCGATCGTGTGACTCGTGATTTTCATCCTTTCTCTGAGAAGGATAATCTTTTTTGTGACTACTGCCATAGACCTCAACACATACGAGATGCATGGAAGTCCTTTTGGTGGCCGAGAAGACCGTCCTGGTACTCGAGGGGGTAGGCCTGGTCCGTCTAGAGGCCAAGGGGCCAATGCTCGGGCACATCTTTTAGACACGGTTGAGTCACCATCTTCATCTCCAGTTGTCTCCCCTGCTGCTAATGTTTCGAGGTTATCTACCTCGGATTTTGATATTGCTCTTCGCTACTTGCTAGACCATTGAGCCTCCACTTCTGCTATAGGTGCAACCTCTTCTTCATTTGCCAATTCAGGTAACTTGACTTCTTTCCCATGTGCATTGCTACCTCATACGACTGTACCATGGATTATTGATTCTGGTGCTTTCGACCATATGTCTGACTCTTCTAATTTATTCTCAGAGTATAATCCTTTCTCAGGTTAGAAAAAATTGCCTATTGCTGATGGAACTATTTCCTCTGTGTCAGGAAAAAGTTTAATTCATGCCACATCTTCCCTTTCTTTGTCCTCTATACTCCATGTTCTCAATTTTAGTGTTAATCTTTTATCTTTGAGTCATATTACTCATGATTTAAATTGTAGCGTGGCGTTTTTTCCTGATCACTGTCTTTTTTAGGACCTTATCACGAGGAAGAGGATTGACAATGGTAGAGAGGAACATGGTCCCTACATTCTGGATCAGACAGACAAGATGGTTCATTTATCTATTCAGTTACCATCCACCACAGAAGACATTTGGTTGTGGCACAGTCGCTTAGGACATCCCTCTGTTTTATTACTTAAGCATTTATTTCCTTCTGTTTTTTGAGAAAAATAGTGTGCCAGATTTTCAATGTGAGTTTTGTCAACTTGAAAAACAACACATAACCTCTTTTGCTCTTTCTATTAATAAAAGTTCAGTTCCATTTTCTTTAATTCATTTTGATGTATGGGGTCCATCCCATTTTGTGTCTTTAACCAGTCAAAAATGTTTTGTTACTTTCATAAATGACTGTTCCAGGGCCACCTGGATACATTTGATGAAAGATAAAAATGAGGTATTTTCTGTATTTCAAAACTTCCATAAAATGGTTTGTACTCAGTTTGGGACGGTTGTCAAAATTCTACGTTCTAATAATGGGGGGGATATATTGACTCTGGTCTTGCCCGTTATTTCGCCACTCATGGCATTATTCACCAAACTTCATGCACTAATACCCCTCAACAAAATGGTGTTGCAGAATGCAAAAATCGCCATCTCCTTGATATGGCCCGTTGTATATCTTTTGAGATACGAGTTCCTCGATCCTATTAGGGGGAAGCGATTCTTAATGCCGTTTATTTGATTAATCGTCTTCTTACCCAAGCCCTTCAAAAACAAACACCTCTTCAAGTTTTGTTTGGGTCTACCTCTTCTGGATTCTCCATTTCTCCTAAGACCTTTGGATGTCTTTGCTTTGTCCATAATCATTCACCCACTTGTGGTAAATTGGATCCTAGGTCTATTAAGTGTGTTTTTCTGGATTATTCTGCAACCAAAAAAAGAGTTATAAGTGTTGTCATCCTCCCACTAGCAAATGGTTTGTCTCCATGGATGTCACATTCTTTGAGTCTCAGTCTTACTTTCTCACCTCCCCAGTGTCCCAATCATCCCTTCAGGGGGAGCCTTGGTGTGAAGAGATTGTTTCACTACCACCAGTGGTTAAACAAATTGAGAATGATACACCAACAGTTGTTGTAGAAAAAGAAGCAGGCAAAGTTTATGTCAGGGACAAGAATAGATAGAAAGTCACCTGGATGCAAGAGACTACTTTCCTTCCTCTACTGCCAACTTCTCCTCCGGATGAGTGTCTAGAGTCATCCTCCTCTCCTGAAAACCCAGGTAATTCTGATCCTAAAGCTCCTATTCCTGAGTTTTCAAATCTTAATGTTCCAATTGCTAACAGGAAGGGAGTTAGGTCATGTACTCAGCATTCTATTACTAATCATGTCTCTTATTCTAATTTGTCTTCCTCATATAAAGCCTTTCTGTCTAAGATTTCTTCTGTGAGTTTACTTACCAATTTTCAGAATGCTCTCTCTATTCCTAAATGGAAACATGCCATGATGGAGGAAATGAGAGCTCTCAGCAAGAATGACACTTGGGAGTTAGTGGAGTTACCTAGAGGCAAAAATCCAGTTGGGTGTAAGCGGATGTACAATGCAAAACACAAAGCAGATGGTTCCATAGAACGGTACAAAGCAAGATTGGTTCCTAAGGGCTTCACTCAGACTTATGGGGTAGATTACCAGGAAACATTTGCACCGATTGCTAAGATGAACTCTGTGAGAATACTACTCTCTCTTACAACAAATTTGGATCGGCCACTTCATCAGTTTGATGTGAAGAATGCCTTCCTTCATAGAGACCTAGTAGAAGAGGTCTATATGGATATTCCTCCTGGTTTTGTGGATGCTAAGTCCAAAGGTAAAGTATGCAGGCTCCTGAAGTCACTTTATAGGCTAAAACAGTCAAGACCACAACTCAAGCTATGCAAAGATATGGGTTCAAGCAAAGTCAAGCTGATCACATCTTATTTGTGAAACACTCCCCACATGGTAAGACCACAGCTCTTATTGTTCATGTTGATGATATTGTTCTGACAGGAGATGACGTTGAGGAGATCCCTCAGTTGAAAATACTTAGCTAAGAAGTTTGAAATCAAAGACTTAGGTAATTTGAAGTATTTCTTAGGCATTGAAGTAGCTAGGTCCAAGGATGGTATCTTCATATATCAGAGAAAGTATGTACTTAACTTGCTAAAGGAAACTGGGATGCTTAGAGGTAGACCATACGATACACCTCTAGAATCGGGCCAGAAACTAAGTGAGGATCAAGCGGGCAAGCCAGTGGACAGGGGAAGATACCAGAGACTAGTGGGTAAGCTCATATCACGTCCAGACATTGCCATTGCAGTGAGCATGGTTAGCCAGTTTATGCATGCTCCTAGAACTTCCCACTTAGAGGCAGTTATAAGAATCCTGAGATACCTGAAGTTTTCTCCTGGAAAGGTTCTATATTTCTCAAAACATGGACATCTCGGTGTGAAGGCATTTACTGATGCGGATTGGGCTGGGTCAATCAGTGACAGACGGTCAACTTTTGAATATTGCACATTTGTTGGAGGCAACCTAATCACATAGCGAAATAAGAAACAAAATGTGATTGCTAGATCTAGTGTTGAAGTAGAATTCAGGATTATGGCACAGGGTGTATGTGAGTTGCTATAGATTAGACTATTGTTGGGAGACTTAGGGATCTATCAGATCGATTCCATGAGGTTGTACTGTGACAACAAGGCGGCGATCAGCATAGCTCATAATCTAGTTCAACATGACAGAACCAAGCATGTGGAGATTGATAGGCATTTCATCAAGGAAAAACACATTAATGGCACCATATGTACTCCATTTGTGAAGACCAGGGACCAACTAGCAGATGTTTTCACCAAAGGAATAGGGAGCAAACCATTTCATAACATTCTCAACAAGTTGGGCATAGGAAATATCTTCGCACCAACTTGAAGGGGAGTGTTAGAATAGGAAATAATATTTATATATTTTATTCTTATTTGATTTTATTTTCCCTTGATTGATGTAATGGACTAACCCATAATTTATGCCTTATGGCACTCATGTAATTACTCATTATTATCAATATAAAAGGGGATAATGTCTAACTCATTTCCTAACTCTTTCTCTTCTCTAAACTTACAACTTATTGAATGAATGTCCAACTAGGCCTATAAATATTATGTTTTGCATTGTATTATTCATATATATTGTGAGTGTTTAAGGTTGTGGCATCTTGAGTGTTTCTTCACTCTATTTTCCATACTACGTTCTACACCAGAGGTGTTGTAAGAATAGTTGCATGGGCTTTCTTTTGTGCTGCCGGAGGTGATGTGGTATTGGCCACTGTGAGGTTAAAGATAGCTGATGCTTAAGCATGGCTAGGTGCGTCTTTTCTGGATTGATTTGGCTGGCTTGGGCAATTGTCTCACCTACTCACTGATTGGACAAAATCCGGAGCATTCTCAATTTTGCGGTCAGCTGGGAGCCTTTTTTGGGGACTGGTCTGTGTGTGTGCGCATGTGTGTCTGATTTTATTTTATTTTTTGCTGAACCAGGCTCACAGCAGCAGCTTTAGAGTGGTTTAACTGGCAACCATGGGTATTATTGACTGCCACATAACTAAAAGTTTGGCACCTTTTCGGTGGCAAGTGTCTTATACTCCTTGCTTATGTGATTCAACGTGTTATGTTATTATGCCAATGAGTCTATGTTTTATATCCACGCGTAGCCAATCAGATTGTGATTGGGTTTTCCATTTTTAGGCTAGGTTGGGACTTGTTCTCGTCTCACTGAGTGTGTGCCCTTGTTGGCCGTGTGCATCTTTGGGAGTACAGGATTATGAAAAAAGCAATGAAATGCGAGTGTACCATTAAGATCTTGACTTACAAGCTAACCAGAAACTTCAATTTAGTAATTGATGGTGACAGAGTTCCTGAAAATCCATTTGAACCCAAGCTCCTGCAAATTAATACATTTAAAAACTAATTTTACTACAAACTATACATAAGTATAATACAAGCTTGGTCAATATATTGATACTGGGAATAAAAAATCTGGGTTACACCAATTATAGAAAAGTGGATTTTGTGTGTGATATAATAATGAAATGACAAAGATATCTTCATAGGAAAAAAAAACTTACAGGGATATAACATTTCCATTTTTACAAGTGATATGAGACCAACTAAAGCATGGGCTGACAAAATGATCATTCCAATCTGTAATTCTTCCACTGGAATCATTTAGAGCCTTTAGAAACTCAATCAAAGCTTCGCCTGAAACATTAGCAAATGAAAACCCAGCCATCAGACATGGCTGAAACCTTTCAGACAGAGCGGCAGTAACAGCAGGCTTTACAATGTTTTCTGAGTATACAAACCAAATGAGAATGGGTCCACTGTATTTTGTTCAATAGAATAATTGAACAACGAAACATCTGGATATACCATGAAGCAATGACTGGGTTTATGTGTTTTTCACATGTTATTGTTGTCAAGTTCTGGGTTTCTTAAGGCCATGTAATGGTTCTTTTCTTTACTTAAATAAGGACATTCAATATTTAAATGATTATCTCATCCTATTTAGTGGTGGCAGTTGCACTTGCTAGAGACAGAGAGATTATGACTATGATATGAAGTCCTACATCGCCTAGGTACAAAAGTAATATATAGTATTTAAGCATAAGGGCACCCTCATCTCAATAGCTAACCTTTGGGGCTACCCAAGACCACGTAACATGGTATGCAATATATAAACATGAGGGCACCTTCACCTCAATAGCTAGCTTTTTGGATTGAATTCTGCCTAAGACTATGTAACAAGGTATCAAAGCTGGAATACCCAGGGATGGGTATGATGCGCATCCCTAGCTTGCACATAGCAAGTGCTGCATGTGAGGGATAGCGAAATCTCACATCACCTAGGTACAAAAGTAATGTGCACTATATAAGCGCAAGGGCAATCTCACCTCAATAGCTAGATTTTGTGGTTGAGTTCTACACAAAACTGAGCAACATGGTATCAGAGTTGGAATATTCATGAATGAGCATGGTGTGTGTTCGTGGTCTACCTATAGGCTGCAACAGGTGTTGTTGAGTAGCACGTTGCACATGGAGGGTATGAAGCGAAGTCCTACATGGCTTGGGTACGAAATGAGTGTGCAATATATGAGTGTGAGGACGCTCTTACCTCAATAGCTAGCTTTTGGGATTAAGTTCTACTCAAGACCGTGTGATATAATATCAGAGCTAGAGTACCCAGGAATGGTAAGGTCCGTGTCGCTGGCTTGTATGTGATATGTGCTACACCCGCCTAGCGAGCACAATGCATGTGAGGAAGATGTGAAGCAAAGACCTATGTCACTAGGGTATAAAATTAATATGTAATATTTTAGCAGAAGGGCACCCTATGTACTATCTTAGCAGAAGGGCACCCTCACCTCAATAGTCGAGCTTTTGGAGTTGAGTTTGATCCAAGACCGTGTAACCCCCAGCATCATCAACCCATGTCCATGTCGTTTGGTTTGCATGTGATATATTATATCATGTGATAGACAGATGGATCTTAAGCCACCTATTGATTAATGGAACTATCTATGGCCACAATTTTAAGTGGGTGGCTATAGTCGTTAGTAAATCCTTTTTAGGACCATATTAGTGACTTTGTAGCATTTTAGGGCCATACTAAATTTATTTAGTATGAAATGAATGTGAAAATTTATCTTTCAACAATAAAAACACTACAATAATTAAGTACTTTCCCATTAGAAGCTGATGAATTCATTTTGTACTCTGCTATAATTCAGAATTTTATTTTATCAAATATTCTATCTTTTTTGGGTTTCTATCTAAGCGTATTTTCATCATTCCATCACACAATGTAACGTTGTCTAGGAGTGTTTAGTATACTTAGGCCAGCACAGACACTTCTATAGGGAAGGCATGTTGTGTCAGACACAAGACACTCCTAAAAAGCATGTCTAACACTTCTTCAACATGTCTTAATTACAAATGTAAATTTATAATATCACATACCTTAGAGATACTTCTCAAACACTTGGGCGACATTTCTTGAACCGTCAGAACGTGATCTATGTAATGAATCTTTCATAGTAACAATGTTATTTATTATTTGGAATGCAACTTATTCACTCTAAATCTATTGAAACATTAATAGGATGAATACTTCATGTGCATTTCTATATTATAAAATTGTTTTGCATTATTTATATTGTAATTGTTACGTCAATGATATTTCGATATTCAAATTCTAGAATATACGACTTTTTAATTTTAATTGGTTTTATGTTGTTTTTTTTCATTACCTTTAAATAAACTATTCATATATTTAAGATATAATAAATTTATAAAAATATAATTTTTTTAACATGTCCTAAATGTGTTGTGTCTTGAATTTTCTGAAAATCAACGTGTCGGCATGTCCATGTCTGTGCTACTTAGGGCCTAAAAAATTCAATCAAAAGTAAAATTGGGCATTGAAATCACCATACATGGTAACACACGGATTTATGTGGAACCCCTAGAAGAGAATGTCCTAAAGGTAAAACCAAGGGCACCGTTTTAGGAATTCAATCCACTATAGCAATTGATATTACAACTCAACCCTGGACGCACTTCAAACTTACCTCTTGTTTTTAAAAACACCTGTTCAATCTCCACACCAATGCCTCTAAGAAACCTCAGATGTCTCTTAAATGGATTGATCTTTCACAGATTCCTCCAATATCTAAAAAGCAACTCCAATCGCAATTGGCCAACAAGAATGCAAGGATGCTAAGCGAGATGTGCGTGTGGTTTTTCAAAACGCAACTCAGAGAAAGCTTTTCTAAAATAGAGGATCAAATCAATGTAGCTTCCGCAAAATTGTTATAGCCTTGGACTGGCATCAGCATGTATGTAAAGTAAAACTAGGGTAGCCCTATATATATTTCTGCCATAAAATAATTTCTCAAATTCCTCAAAAAATTATGCACTGCCAGAGTTATCCTTTGGGCGGCTATTTTGGAAGTCCAGTACATTATGCATTGCTGAAGCAAGCTTCGATCAAGTAGGCTCCAAGGGGACTACACTGGAAGTCCAATGCACTGGCCACTGCTCCAGTGGGTCTCAAGCAGAGTTTTCGGGAGACCTTCCAGGTGCTCACTAGAGCGGGCTTCGAGTGGAGCTCTCAAGCTGTCCAACTCTTGAACCGTTTGATCATCTTTTGAGCGCTCTTTGAGAAGAGCTCGTGGATTATCCATTTCAGTCTATTTTTTCAAGTAGTTAAGAACCAATTACACAATAGACTGCAATGTAGGCAAACCTAAGACAGTTAAACCAAGAAAAAAGTGTCCAAACTGATGTAACATGCTCCGTAAGAAAAATATATATATATATACCCAATACATAGAGCCAACATTGCATAATCTCTAATGATCTTCCACTGACAACTGACAGGCACAAAAACTTAAAATCATTTGCCTAAGTTTTGTTTACATAAATTGCCAACAAGCATAACTACAGTAGAGGTCCTCCCCTCAACTAATGGTGCATGTAGGAAGTACTGTGGTACCTTGGGCACTACCCTTCACTTGCTCAATAGAAGGCATTAACTAAAATTTCATGGTTTGATGCAATATGTTTAGAAAGCAAAGATTAAGCACTGATACCAATGCAATCATACACTCAACAGCTTAATGGATGGAAATCCAAAAAGTAGCAACATGAAAAATAACATATATGTTGCAACTTGCAAGTGACAAAATTATGATAAATAAATAAGCTTGAAATACAAAACAGAGTATATATAGTAGCTAGGTTTGATAGATTAACTAGAATTGTTCGTACCTTCAACATCAGGCCCCGTGGATGCAGAACAAATTGTCAACAGAATGAGAAGTATGAGCCAGGTAAGCTTTAAATTGGCATGGCAGTAGCGAAAGGCTCCAAACCTGTGACTGGATCTAAAATCCAAGGAAGCCTCTCTGAGTGATTTTTGGCCATTTTTGGGTAATTCTAGGGAAAGAAAAGATAAAGAAACAAACTTAAATAACAGTTATTACAAAAATAAATATATTAATATTATTAGTACAATAACAACGAAAAGCACACAGAATTATCAAAAGGTTGTAGCATGATGCACGTTTGCAACAATAAGTGAGCTGCATTACATTTGAAGAACAGAAATCAACATGAACCAACCAGGCCTGATATTATCTCATTAGCATATTAAACAATTGTATTCATGAATTTCCAATTATGTGAGATATCATTCAATGTCAAAGCTCAAAATCCTCAGGAATCTGGCAGATTGCCGTATAAGAGCACTCCTGCTATGATACCCTGACCCCTTTTCGCCCAACAATTAATCATTATTTTCCTACTATTGCAATCACAATTAAATTTCATTAGCATGTGAATTGTTGGTACAACATTAGAATCATATTTATTAATTTTTGCATAATCGGGGATTAATGGCACATAGCAAATTTTGAATAATTGTATGGGCATCTTTGTAAGTTTGGGACTTACGAGGTATTTTTGTAAATTTAGCAACATTGGAGACTTGTTTGGATGTTAATACTCATATACTTCACTGTGTATGAGTGAGTGTATATAATAAATACAATTTATATATGTAGAAAACACAGAGGCTTTGTCCGGTAGAAAGTCAGCCTAGGGTGTGAGCAAACGTCAAATTCATATTTCGAGGGCGTTGTCTATCCCATGCCGATCAAAGGAGTGTTTTGGAGTATTCGAAAGGCATTTAATGAGAGAGGTAAAGGTCATGATCTCTCCCATACAGATATACAAACTGTTTGATCGTTCAAACATGTGTCTGTGTTCCTTGTTCACTTAGGATTTTTACATCTATGGATATATATGAGCCTTGACTTCATTGTTAAGATTACCTGAGTTTGAGAGCATGTAGTATCCTAAGAGAGCTTTTTATAGTCCATAAATTTTCTTTCATATTTTGTGAGAGAGTGGCTAGGTCTGCATATAGGCTTAGTGTTTTGCTTGTTCATTGATTTAGCTTGGAGGATCATGATCGTGCGTGTTGGACGTGGCCAGTGGAAATATGAAGTCAGAGCGGGAGATTGGATAGGCATGGATAGCTTATTGGACTACGGAACTGCTCAGAGTTAGAGTAGGTAGGATCTTCGTCTTTAGGTCTAGGTAAGCTCTGCACTTGCTCTTCATACACTAGTGGTTTGTTGTTTTTCCATTGTTTTTCTGATTTTAGGTTTTCATATTTATATGGTCGTTTCTCTCTGTATGATTGTTTCTATTTATCCGCATATTTTAACTACTTAATTAATTTGGTAAAATCTGGGAAATTTTGTTGAATTAAAATATTCATGTTTATTTCAACCTCAAGGAGCTGGCCTGGTGGTCAAGGCCCTGGGACTTGGGAGTGTGCTCCCTCCAAGGTCTTAGGTTCGACACTTCCTAGGTGCAAACAATTTCTTAGGGCCAATCCATATAGGGCTTTATCCTGGCTTTAATTGGGACCCCCTGCAAGTGGGCGGTAGGATTGGTCCCCTGGATTAGTCAGTTAAAACAATGTCTACTTGCATACTCTAACTGAAAACATACTTTTCAAAACTCGCCTCAAATATTTCACCATGCAACCAAAGTTTTAAAAGATTTTAACCCAAATAAAAATTTAAACAAGCAAAACCTTTGATAAACTCACCATCTCCACATCAAATTCCCCATTTAAAGTAAATTATTGTACTTACTGAGGGAGATGCTAATAGGCCCCAACCTTTTAACTTAGGACATTCACCATTTTTATTTATTTTATTACAAATTTATTCTAACATAAAATACTAGTTTAATCCTCATCTCTAACCTCACAAACCCTAACCCTAACCGTAACCGTAACCGTAACCGTAACCCTACCCCACCCACCACCAACACTTGCGGCCACCCTCCCCAACCTCTCTCCGACGAACAAATTAAGATTGTTCGGCCTTTAGTAACCGAACATTTTAAGGTTGTTCAGAATACTAAGATTGAACGTGATCAATTTCACCAATTTTGTCCCATTCGGTAGACTATAATTGGCCGAACAGGCCCTGGTTATCCGAACAAAATTCAAATACAGAAAAAATAAGGTTTGAAAAAGGTTGTTGGGGTGAGGGAGGGCTGCTGATGGGCGACAGCGGAGGTGCGAAAGGAGGCTGGGGATTGGTGGGGAGGGGCCGGGTGGCAAAGGAGGGTTGGGGAGGGGTGCTAGAGGTGGTGGTGTGGTGGAGGAGGCGGATGGAGGTGGGGTGGTAGTGGAGGGGGTTTTCCGGAGGAAAGATTGTGGGGGTCCAAAGAAAAATATATTTTTGGGACTATGGTGGGGTCAAAGAAAGAGAGGGTGAGGAGCAATTTGGGTGATGGTGGTCCAAAGAAATGGAGGTCTTCAGAAAATAGGCGGGGGCTATTAGCAGCTCGCTATATATATATATGTGGTATTTTCCCTTAGAACCACTTCGGAAATTTTTTCATAAAGTACAAACTTATTAAGACTAGAAATCGATGAAGACTATTTCAAAACTCCTAGGAAATAAAATATTTGGGCAGATACAATCATAGAAGTGTATCAGTTTGGAATGCAAGAACGTAAAAAATAGCAATAGTATCTAGTAGAGCCCAAAGAACTACACATCCCAGTTCGTCAAAACCATCAAAATGAAACAAACCCATCAATGCAAACACTCAAATAATCACACCTAATCATGGTCTGCAAACAATCCGAGATCAAACTACGACTTTCATGGCCATTCATCAAGCAAAGTCAGACATGAACACCCAGAAAAACAATATATCAAACAACTGGTGTGCAATAAAAGGCAGAAACAAACCTGGTGTTCTAGCCATGGGTTTTGAAGCACAAACACAACATGAGTAGAGAAGTAGAAGGGGTTGATAATTATCGACATGGAGACTATCTGAAAAAATCCTGATGGGTTAGTGCAAGGACCCACCAAGCATTCAAGAAAAGGGAAGAAAAAGGGGTGAATTGAAATTCTGACAAGGCCAATGGATGGAAGTGTAGAGCGGAGTGGGCAACTTTGTGGGGGTGAGTTGGGGGTGAATGAGAATCCCACTAATCCCAAAATCAAAATGCTCTTTCTTTTGCTACTTTT
Source organism: Camellia granthamiana (assembly GCA_036172215.1). Taxonomy (NCBI): domain Eukaryota; kingdom Viridiplantae; phylum Streptophyta; class Magnoliopsida; order Ericales; family Theaceae; genus Camellia; species Camellia granthamiana. The sequence goes on along the minus strand of CM069903.1, from coordinate 60,408,194 downwards.
CTATGCTTTTAACTTCAAATTCGGATGCTGGGAAAGGCAATCAATGAAAGATGAGGCTTCTTTTGAATGATTATAAAGAGGTGAGACCAATTTTAAGTGATTCTTTTGTGAGAAGTCACTCTTGGAGGTGAAATGCAATCATGTTGTGACACGTTTGCTAAGAAAAAAATAGTTTGCTGCACTTTTTTCAGGCAACTGTGAACCCGATCAACTTCAATATTTATTTATTTTTAATCATTATCCAGCAGGTATTTATTTAATCATTATCCAGCAGGCGATCTAATTATCATATATTTTTTGTTTACGTTTTTATGAAAGGAAGTAACTGGCCTCTAGTCCAACATGGAATTAGATGGTATTGATCGACTTGTAGGAACTTATGAATTTTATTTTAATAATTTGGATCATTCAATATATAGAACTCATTAAGTATTATATTCTTGTAAAAAATTACATTGATCAGATATCGATAGCAATCTCATCGGATCAGTTTTTGTCAGCCGTTAATTTGTTTACCGTCCATTTTTTTTTATACAAAACTGATTTAATTATATAACTATCGATATCTGATTAACGTGATTTTTTATAAGTATATAGTATTCGACAAGATCTACGATTCAAATTATTAAAACGGGGACCCGTGATAACCCCCATGGGTCAAACAGTACCGTCCAATCCAATCTCAAACTAGAGGCAAGTTGCTTCCAATATCAAATATTTGGTGATGGCTGGCAAAATAGTAAGAGAGACTTAGGTATAAATCTTAATAAGTAGAATTATTATTTAATAGGTTTTATAATAATTAATGATATTTTTATTAAATATTATTATAAAAATGTCATAAATTATTAATTTTTAGTAATAGTTTGAAAAATTCATTATAGAAAAAAGTTATTAATTATAAATTTTAGGGACAATTTATAAAAATTGTGACAAGAAAATGTTACTAATTGTTAATTTTTAGCGATATGTGCAAAAAATCGTCACAAAAAATTATTTTTAGCGATGATTTTATTATGATTTATTTTCAATAAGATTTAATGAGAATTAAATCCAACTATTAAGACATAATTTACATAAATAATAAATGGTTTGTCTTCGGTTAAAATTTCAACTGTTTTATTAATCACAATTAATGAACGAAAAGTCTCTTATCAATAAAAGATCTCAACTGTTAGGTCGAATTGGATTCTTTTATTAATTTTTATTAGTAAGAAACTTCTGTTCATTAAATCTTATCGATAAGAAATTTCAATTGTCTAATCCAATACTAGCTATTCCTGAAAAAAAATAACATATTGGAAAGGATTCTTATTCAAAACAAAGAATCTCTCTCTTTTTTTTTATTATCAATCACTAATCTCATATTAAATCATCTTTAGAAGCACATAAATGTGATATAAAATCACTAATCTCGTATTAAATCATCTTTAGAAGCACATAAATGTGATATAAAAGGGCACGAATATGATTGTTATTGTATTGTAATTGCATATATATATATATATATTTTTTTTTTCTTTTTAAATTTATTATACAAGCGATGCAAAAGATTTAAGTATTGAGCTCGCTGTTCCATATTTGTTTACTATTTTTATTCCATATTTAATATAGGGTAAGCTATACGAAGTCTTTGCACATCGAAATTATCACATAGCTCCATGATTGTGAATAAATTAAGGGTGGATTTGGAGTTGGTCTTTTAATATTTTAGTTAAATCATTTTTTTAGTTAATGCATTTGGGCAATAATCCTCACTAAGTGAGGAATTAGATAAGGATAAGTTACATTATATAGTAAATAAAACTTAAATTCAAATATCACACGTAATAAGAGTATGCGTTATAACAACTCTTAAAATTGCTATTCCATCATGTAATTGTCAAAAAAATACTGTCCAACGGGCTAGCCCTTATATGATATGAAGCATGCAAATTCTTATTCCTTTTTTTTTTAAATTATATTTTTTAAAAAATAGTTCATAATTATCCCAAAATAACTTTTAATAATAATAGAAGAAATCTCACCAATCTTTACTACAAATATCATTGAATTTGAGTAAAACTATGATTATTAAAAAATTGATAACTAAGTTGGTTTATCTTTAAGTGACCAACAATGTGATTCTTCATTGATTGTAGACCATTTTGATGGAAGAATTAAAATTAGTTTTAATCCCTTTACATTAACTTTAAATTTAAAATATAATTTCATGTAAAATATGGAATGTTCTGTATGCTTTAGGAGTTCTAGAAAGGTTATTGGGAACTGCAAGTGCAATAAAAATCAAAACCATTGCCATTGGTGATGGTGATTGGGTAATATGAAATAAAGAAAGAAAGGTGTACCTGGGTGATGGCTCCACTTGAAATGGTATTTGGTTCCAAAAGTGCATGACAAGTAGGGAACCATCTATCCCATGTGCATGTAAGTTGCCCACTTGTTTGCTTGGAAAATTATAGGATAGATTACACTAATCTCTTGGGGATCAGAAAAAATTAGTAAATCATAAAATTTTAATATAAGTACATTAATTTTTTTGATACACTAGTAATAAAAATGAAATTATTATAAATGGTATGAAAATATAAAGATGAATAAAGTAAAATCAATATTTCAATATAAAAGACATGACAATATCATTTTTTCATTCATATAACCAACGAATTATTTATGAAAAGGGACTAAATGGTGTGTTAATTAAAACTTAAGGAAACTCAATGTAATTATGTAAAAAATGCGAGGCTTATTTTTTCTAAACTTTAGGAGATGTCAATATAATTTACCCAAAGTTTATATTATGGGGAAAATGTACCTAAGTTGAATTTTGATTAGTTGAAATAGTATGACCTACTATTTTTGTGTCTCTATTTAGGAGACGACATGACAAATATCTTGATATAAATGGCCTGGAGTAGTGCTCCTGGAAAACCAAATAACTTAATTGTTTGCTATCACTAGCTACTACATTTAAGAGAGAAATGAGGATAAATTACGCTCACCTTGTGATATTTGAAAAAAATACAAATAGTTTCTAATTTCAAAATAATTACATGATTTTTTTTTCCATTTAAAATAAGGTTAAAATGAACCAAACTAATAGAGGTCGTGGGTAAACACTAAAATAAATAAAGATAAATACATATTTTATTATACAATAAATAACAATACCATTATTTCATTCATACGATTAAATAATTAGTGAAAAAAATTATTTAATTGTTATATGAATTAAAATCTCGAAAGAAACCAATACGATTATGCTAAAAGTGTGGTTAACTGAATTTTCTTCAAATTTTATGAGAGAAAAGCAATTTACTTAATAAATTATGTGGTTGAGTTTTTAAAATGTATTTTTAAATTTTTTTTATAAAAAATAAAAATTAATTTGATAAAAATAAATGCTAAACAAATATTTTTAAGATTATTTTCTTCCAAAAAGAGAGTTACATGAAAATGATAAGTGTTTTTTTAATTATTTTCACCAAACTAATTTTTTAACATTTCTAAAAATTCAAGCGCACTCGAGCCACAAATTCAATTTCGAATTTTTTTGAACAATTGGTAAACTTTTTTATTTTACGTTGGGTTTGGTTGGGAGATTTGGGAAAAGATTTGGAAAGAAAATGGAAAAAAATGTAAGTGAAATGTGAATAAAATATATTTACATACTTTTTTCTTTTTCTTTTTTAAATTTCTTGTAAAATCTCCTAATCAAATACAGCGTTAGGATCACAAGAATAATTAGGAGTAATACTAGAGACACCAAATAATTTACTAAATGTTTTACTAAAATCTCTCATATAGGTATGAGACCCATACAAATATAAATTTGTGTGAGTCCTACACCCATATAAAAAATTTAATAAATTATTTAGGATTCATAACATTTTTCATAATTAGAATGTGAAAAATCATATGACCTCCAACTATAATGCTAAAACAGTCCTTATTCCAACCACTTTACAACACTACTAGTTGTTGCAGGTTGCCGACTATCGGCCTCTAACAACCGTAAATTTTTCCAGTGTCTCTCTAAGGACTTTTTCTAGTGCCTCTAGTGACTTTTTGACAACTGTTTTTTGATGACTCTTCTAGTCTTCAAATATCATTTTCATTGTTCCTTTTTTGTTTACAGTGGTGCTACATAAGGGAAATGAGAGTGAAAAGAGAGTCATAAAGGAAAAAGCCAGAGAACAAAGGAAAAATGAGTCGTAAAGGGACATAGATGGAGAACAAAAGAGAAATGAGAATATGAAAGAGAGTCAAAAAGGAAAAAGATGGACAGCCAGAGAAAAATGAAAAGAGAGTGGGTGCAAAAATACAAAAATATTTTGGAGCTCTAATAAAGGAGTTATAATGGGGTGTGGGTCATACTGTGATAGTGATATTTGTGTCTTGTGTTTTTTTTTTTTTTTTTGACTTTTCATGTCATTAGAGCTTATTGATTTAGAGGGATGTATCATTATTGGTGAAAAAAATATACAAATAAATAGAGAGAAAGAAAAGAAAAAGAAAAAAAAAAAAAAGATAAGATTTAATGATTAAAGAATAATAGATGAAGATAGAGAAAGATTACTTTATTTCTATAAAATAATTACACATACAAAATAAATAAGCGTTATGATTCATCCATCTAAAATTAGAGTTCTAATTGAACTCTAGTGAGATGAAAAATCAAAACAAGAAGATCAAGACATCATATCAGAGTGGGACTCACCTTCCATTAGAGCTATTAGAGCTTTAAATTTATTTTTATTCGTTGTGAGTATTGTCTTCCAGATTTTTTATAGTGGGTGTTTGGAAAGTTATTATTTTAGTGGGCTATTTTAGTACGCTAAAATTTTTGTATTTGGGAAGATGATTGGATTTTTTTGTAGTTAGATGTGATATTTGTGAGAGAAAAAGTAAAATGATTATAGGTTTGATGTGACATTTTGTCTTATTAACTATTTTAGTCTATTTTATCTTTTTGTGGATTTTAGCCAAAAAGATGCTAAAATTTTTCTTGCCAAATACCCCCCTACTATCATTTTGGGTGCTCAAGGTTAAAAATTCAAATTTAAATTTTTATTGTGAGTATGTTTAGGAATTAAAATATTTTGTGTATAAAGACAAGTTAATATAAAAAGACAAAATTATCTATATATATAAATATAGAGGCGTTTTGGAAAGGCAGCAAAAAGTTAATTTTTTAACTCTTTTATACAAAAAAAAAGTTACAAAAAAGTCAACTTTTTAAATCAAAAAATTAATTTTTTTTATTAACTTCTCAAAACACCACATATTATACAGTATAAAAATGTTTGAGAACACTAAAAGTAGAACTCTAATGAGAGCTCTACTTATGTGGTAGTAGGCCCCATTCATGAATGATTTGATGTATGTGTCTTATTTTTTTTTTTGTTCCATACCACATCATTAGTGTCATTGTTAGAGCTCCAAATTTAGAGTTATGAATCATTACTTTTATACAGTATTCACACACTGTACTTTTCTACCCCTCTCTCTCTGCTCTCTTCCCTCTACACACACTCTCTCTCTACCTTACTGTTGTAGCTACGCCGCTCGCCTCTGCCGCTTGCCTCACCTCGCCTCGCCTCGCCTCGCCTCTCATCTCTCTCTCTCTCCCCTCTTCTCTTCACCTTCGTTGCCGCCAATTGACCACTACCTCCTCCTCTGCTATCGTTGCCCCTCTCTCCCTGTCTCTCTTCTAAATGCCTACCGCACCACCTCTCTCTCCAAAACCCTTCTCTTACCGTCTCAAATCTGGACTCTGCCGACCTCTTCTGCATCATCGAAACCCTAGCTCTGGTCGGTCACAATCAATTCTACGGCTTTCCTTCACCGATCGAAGGTTTCTCTACTTTCCAGATCTCTAGATCTCATCTTCGCTCAACAATCCGAACCCCTCTCTCTCTTCCTTTCAGATCTTTGTGCGAAAATTGCAACCTTGATCTTCTAGATCTCCTCATTCGTGTCTTGATCTTCTTGTAGCAGCTAGAGCACTAAAGGTCAACCTTCAACACCATTGTTGTGACTTGTTCACATGTTGTGGAGTCAAATGTTCACTCGGATTTGAGTTTTTTGGTGGTTTGGTAATTTTTTCCATTTATTTACCTTAAATTTCTAGTTAGTAAGCAGAATGTGAAATCTGGATAGCTTGTAAATACTTGATTGATTACTTTGCTGAGTTTAAATTTATCTTCTCATTTTGTTGACTTCGTAAAAATTCATACATTTGTTTTTCATTTGTATGTGTATATATATGAAGATTTGTTTGGTTGTTTAGGAATATTGGCGGGCATTGAGAGATATGAATTAAGGATATTGGGAGATTTCTTCATTAGAGGACTTGTGAATGTTATCGACAGTTCTTCAATTTGAATTATTTAAACTAACACAAGCTAAGTGATAATTTCAGGGTTTTTTTTTTTTTTTTTTTCATCTAGTTGTTGTTGTTGATGATAAAACAGATATATATATATATATATATTTGAACAGATAAGGAGGAGAGAGATCACAATAATTTGTTTGGATCAAACCCACACTCAAACACCTTCAGATTTGGTGGTGTAAAAAGTTGGAGGCAGTACTAGTAGAAGAGGAGATGGAAATTAACTGTCCATCTCTAGAGTCTATTTGGATCATTTATTGGGATAGGCTCAAATACTTGCCAGACTCAAGAGATGGACAGTTAATTTTTTTTTAGTTGTTGTTGTTAATAATGAAACAAATAATTCTTCTAATATGTATGTATATTTGTGAGTGTGTGTATGTATGAGAGGAAATTATTCAATAATCTCTAAATACCATGTGGTTATATTCCAAACCAATCATCAATTACTTAGCCTCATGTTGTTTCTCCATCTCTAACAAAAATCGTGGTTTCTCTATCAATCAAAATCTTATGGAGCATAACGTGTCCATACTCCGGGAATACTGAATAATTACCCATGTATGAGACAAATTTGAAAAAAAATTAAACAAGTAGATAGAATTTAGGGACAAAAAATTAAAAAGATAGAATTTAGAGGAAAAAATTGAACAAATAGTCAAAAAATTTGAACAGGTAGATAGAGTTTAGCGGGAAAAAAATTAAACAACTAGATAGAATTTATGAGAAAAAATTGAACAGATAGGAGAAATAATTGAAAAGATAGTCAAAAAATTTGAACATATAATCAACAAAAAGTCAAACAGATAAAAAAATTTAAGGGGTAAAATTGAAAAAAAAATTGTTTTCTAGGATTTCTCACTAAATAATTCACAAAGTATACACTTTTCATCAATAAAAAATATTTACTAGACCTAATATCTTACACCCTCTTTAGATTAGGTTCATCACAATTTTTTTTCTATTATTTTTTGCAATATTAATTTGAGTAAGTGATTTAAGTTTAAAACATAATCAATTATGATTTAAGTTTAAATCATAATAGATAGTTCAAACTAAAAACATAGTAATTATTACAATAATCATAATCATTGCAAAATTATTGGCTTCTCTGTAAATCTAATTTGAGAGAACATTTGGATTTAGTGGGCCCATTATGAGCCCAATCTTGATGATTAGAACCGTTCACGTTTTAAGATTCATTGAGAACAATAAACATATAAAAAAAATTAAGATGATTAGATTTCGATAGTTATATGTTTAAATCATATTTATTTTATAAAAATAAATGGGTCTTCTTGAAATTATATTTGTCATCTATTTTTTTAAGACAAATGTGATTTAAATATAAAGTTTTCGAAATCCAATTATATTGATTTTTTACATGTTTATTCTTCTTAATAAATTTTAAAAAGTGAACGATTTAGATTACTAAAATTGAACTAGTTCACTTGGGGATGACCATTTTAATCTGATCCGCGAGAGCCTATCTATACCCGCACAAATGGGGTGGATTTTACCCGACTCGACACTTATGTGGGGCAGGGATAGATTATTGATGTAGGCCAAAAGGTACCATATTGAGACCACTTAAGTTACATTTTTAGTCTTTCAATGTTGTTTATTTGGAGGAGATGATGTGTTTTGTGCACTGGTGCAGATTTGGCAGGTAACACGCAAATTTAAGCAAAAAATGCGCGAAAAAAAATTCTCCGTGCGAGGAGCAAAAAATCCCGACCTGCCACCTCACCGTACATGCGGCCAAGCTCCACCGCACGTATGGCCTACCACCACTCGAGCGGCCTATCTAGGGTTGCGTGCGTGAAAATTTAAGGCTCTTCTGCTGGGAATAAAAAGAAGAAAAAGAGGTTGGAAAAGGGTTCAAAAATTTCATAGAAAAATGAGAGAGAGGCTAGGGTTTGAAACAAAAGAACTTGAAGCTTGAAGACTGTCCCCCATGGTGGCTTTTTCCTCATCCGCCTCTTCCCACTCCTCCATGAGTGGTTAGATTACCATTTCTAGGGTTTTGATGAAACCCTAGCCAAGAAAATAAGGTTTTCTTCTTGCTTTTTGATTATATAAAGGTCTGAACAAATTGTATGGTATTTCAAATATATTTTTCAGTATTCTTTTCAAGTATTCTTCTTTCTGTGATTGTTGAATACTTTCCATATAATGGTTTTCTGTGCTTTCATGTTCAAGGTATGAGACAAGCCATACTACGAGGAACGAGTCGTGTTGCTAACCTAGTTTAGAGCGAACAATTCGTACTACTTGAGATGGTTCGTGCCTATACATTGAATGTGTTAATTTTCTTGATAAATGCTTCGAGCTTGTAGTTATAAAGTATTATTTAGTTCGAACCATAACATAATTGAGTCTCAAATTGAAGCCTTATTTATGTAACTAGTGGTGAATTTATTATCCTAGGGTTTTTCCAAAAATCAACAATTCCAATTTTATTTATAAGTGCTAGTTTAATCTCTTAGTTTAATTTAGTTATTTCTAGTTTATGATTCCTTAATCTCTTTATCAAAATTAATTTAGGAATTTAACAATTAAATTAGTTTAATTTCCCATTTGTCCCTGTGGATCGATACTTGGACTTACCACTATTCTAAGGAATTTGGTATAGTTTAGTATTTATTTTTGTGTGTGTGAAACAACCCATCAAATTTTGGTGCCATTGAAGTGGTGCAATCAAGTGTAGCAAGTACAAACATGAATTGTTTTTATAAATACCCTCACCCCACCAAATTGGAATACAACATTATCCTCAATGTAAGCAATGATAAAATAGATAGTAAAATGAGAGAGAGAGGATCTTACCAGACGGCGTAAGTGCACATCCAACGAGGTAAGGACACACCAAACAGATACACACATTTCTTTTTTGGACTATACAGCATAAAAAAAGAAAAATAAAACAAAACAAAAATAAATAAACAAAACAAAAAAAATAGAACGGATATCACTGATTTGGATTCGGCAGTGGTGGAAAATGCTGCTCAAATAGGGCATGTATCAGCGTCCGAGTCGCGAATGCCTCATCATGAACCCTAGCGCCAAGTTGATCAAACCGCTGCTAGTTCGACTCCCTGTATGTGTAAAAGTCAGTTTGCATAGATGTAACTGACTGCTGATACTAGAGTTGACGGGAATTAACTTGGTTAAATGTCATTTGCGAGTAGTCCCGATATGTCTAATAGTCTGCCCGAACATTCTTTTTTAGAACCACATCAAGAAAGATGAAGAGGCGCGTTAAGTTAACTCGACGGATGCTAGTTCGGTTGTCATCATCTTGTCGCCCCTCATAGAATTCACTCACTAATGCTGTGACTGTGAGTTCCCAAGTGAACACCGGGAACTGCACTTCATTGATAGTGTCCATGGAGCAGTTCAAAATCTCAGCAATGGAAGCTGGTGTGACTACTACCTCCACTCCGTCAACAATGGACAGAAGAGCTCCCAGGGCTTCGTCACTAATATACATGTTCTGATAAAAGACTCGCACAATGCGAGGATACGCTGGTTCAATGATGATGCAGATGCCCAGTAGGCCTCGGTCTTCAAGTTGTTAGACACTCTACGCAATAGGTTGATGGTGCCGGAAGAAGCCACCATGGGAGACATTCTTCAAGCTTCAAGTTCTTTTGTTTCAAACCCTAGCCTCTCTCTCCATTTTCTCTGAAATATTTTTGAATTTCAGCCTCTTTTTTTTTTCTTTTTATTCCCAGCAGAAAAGCCTTAAATTTTCACGCACACAACCATAGGTGGGCCGCTCGAGCGATGGTGGGCGGCAGGTGCGGTGGAGCTTGGCCGCACGTGCGGTGAGGTGACAAGTCGGGATTTTTTGCTCCTCGCATGGAGAATCTGTTTTTGCACCATTTTTGCTTGAATTTGTGTGTTGCTTGCCAAATCTGCACTAGTGCACAAAACACATCATCTCCACCAAATAAACAACATTGAAAGACTAAAAATGCAACTTAAGTGGCCTCAATGTGGTACCTTTCGGCCTACATCACATCCCCCAACTTTTATTTTGCTAGTCTTTGAGCAAAACGAAAGAAATAAGAAGAGTAAAATAACTCTAAGCTATTTTCGTAGGGATCACGATTGCATTTAGCATATGTAACAAGCTTTTAAGCCATAAGGTTACACCAAGTGGACGAGTATAGTCTCGTGAGGGTTTCTAGAAATGATACCCACAAACATCAATATATTCATATCTGCCTAACACAATAAGTAATCACACTACTCCAATTATCAATTAACTTATGTGCCAACTACAATGTAGGGGATGGCAATATGAACCCGGCCCGACGAGGACCCGAACCGCCCCGTCCCCCGATAAATAGGTTATTTCCCAAAAATTATTCCCTATAGGGCCGAGGTTGGTATTCAAAAATATATCCCCGATAATTTTCGGGCCGGGGACGGGGATAAATTTCTCGGCCCCGGCCCCGGCCCCGGCCCCGGCCCCGGCCCGACATTTCCCCGAAGGATCCCCGCGTATTTACTACTTATATGTTTAGTTGTATTATATTTATATATCTGTTTAGTTGTATTATATTTATATAACTATCACTCTCTGACTCTCATCTCAATTCTCACTCTCTCTCAACTCTCTCACTCTCACAGTCACCGACGGCGACATCACCACCACTGCTGGCCCCGACCCCCCATCTCTCTCCACTTCGTCTCTCTCTATTCCTCATGGCCACCGCCACCACCACCGCTGTAGAAGGTCTGTCTCTCTATCACCACCACCGAACCTACCGCCATAGCCAGCCACTGTCGATCTTGTGCCTGGTCACTGGCGTCGCTCAGATCTGTGCCAGACGATGAAAGTGTACTCAGATCTGTTAGATCTGTTATCTGTGTGTGTGTGTGTATATGTGTGATCTGATCTGTGTGTAGGGATGACAATATATGTGTGTGTGTGTGTGTGTGTGTGTGTGTGTGTGTGTGATCTGATCTGATCTGATCTGATCTGTGTGGGGTGTACTTACACTGTGATTAATTTTTTTTTTTAAATTTAAATCTGTATTTGTTGATGATGATGAAACATAGTGATATATATTGATTTGTTGTTCTTGTGTTGAAGCTCAGGGATTTTTCGGGGTTGGGAAAACCCGATCCCGTTAGGGAACAGAGATGGGGACAGGGACAAGGGGGTGATGGGTTCCTCCGCCGGGGATCGGGGGTGGGGACAGGGATTTTTTAGCCTTCGGGGATCGGGGACGGGGAGTGTAGTCCCCGGCCCTGCCCCTGCCCCTGCCCCCGCCCCCGGCCCTGCCCCCGCTCCCGCCCCGCCCCGTTGCCATTCCTACTACAATGTGATATTAAGACATGATGAGCCATTGAAGGCACAATGGACAAGCATGAAGGAATCTATTGAGCAAAACCACAATTCAGTTAATACAAAAGTTAAGTCCCCTATACTTGTGAATGTTAGTAAACACATCATCATTACCCTTGGTGTAAAGTGCATTTCCATAACTAGTTAATTGTCCACTATAATAGCCCAGGGTAACTCACAATAACACCCAATATATACAGAAAAATTAAATTTTTGCAACCAAGATTCTCATCATTTGTTTTTTTTTTTTTTTTGAAAGACTGTGCAATGTTCTGATCCATTAAACTTTCTAATCAACTCATGTAACAAGTATTGGGTCAATGACTCCCAAACCAGATGGTTTTAGGGCAGTAGGTGTAAATACATCTCTACAGGGCTTAATAACTCAAGCTGAAAAGGCTATGAACCCGAACAAGTCTTTATTTTTTTCTTAACTATGCAATGCCTAGGTCCCTTAAGCTTTCTAATTAACCCATGTAGCAAGTATTGGGCCAATGACTCCCAAACCAGACGGTTTTAGGAAACTAGGTGTAGAGACACCTCTACGGGCTTAATACCTCGAGTTAAAGAGGCTATGAACCCAAACAAGTTGAGTTTTTTTTTGTGTGTGTGTGTGTGTGAATCAAGGTTACTCATTTATTTTTTTCTGCAACACTAGTAATTATCAATGATGTACACCAGGGATTAGAATAAAGAGGTCACCGCTATGAAAGTGTGTTTATGTGAATCAAGGCATACTCATGACAAGTGTACTAATACCACAAACACAAACAACTCTTTGAGTGCAAACATCACATGTGAGTATTTACCCAATAAACCATTTTCATACAAGTCCACTATGTTCCCCAATTAACATATGCTTATATCACCAACATATTTGCAAAAAGTGAACATCAAGTGAAGTGGTGCAATCAAGTGCAACAAGTACAAACATGAATTGTTTTTATAAATACCCTCACCCCCTAACTAGAATACAACATTGTTCTCAATGTAAGCAACGGTAAAATAGATAGTAAAATGAGAGAGAGAGGATCTTACCAGATGACGTAGGTGCACATCCAGCGAGACAAGGACACACAAAACACACACACACATTTTTTTTTGGACTATATAGTACAAAATAAAAATAAAAATAAAACAAAACAAAAATAAATAAATAAATAAAATAAAACAAAGAAAATAGAATGGATATCACTGATTTGGATCCGACAGTGGTAGAAAATGCTACTCAAATAGGGTATGCATTAGTGTCTAAGTCTCGAATGCCTCATCATGAACCCTAGTGCCAAGCTGATCAAACCACTGCTAGCTCGACTCCTAGTATGCGTAGAAGTCAGTTTGCATAGATGCAACTGACTATTGATACTCAAGCTGATGGTTTTTAACTTAGTCAAATGCCATCTGCGAGTAGTCCCGATATGCTTGATAGTTTACCCGGAGATAAACCACAGATTGCTGAATGGCGACTTGATTATCTAAAATAGCCTAATATTGTGCCCATGTCATACGAAATGGCGGCAACGGCGGCGAGCTCTACCGGAACATCATTAGGATTGGCCAGGGCATTAGGAAGAAGTAGTGGAGGCGGCAGGCGAGCAGTGGTTTGGCGCTATTGGGTTTTATCATAAAGTGTTAGCGGCAGAAGTTGAACCTCATTGGGTTCGAGTGGGTATGTCCCTTGGCCTTTTATGAGTGTAGTGATGAGGTTGACGAAAGGGATGGCCCATGTAGAACTGCCTCGGGTGTTGCACAACTTGACTTCATTAAGGATACGGGCCATCTGGTTGAAGATCAAAATAGGGATGTCGACCCAAAACCGAAGTCAAATTGGTGCAAGGCACAAAGGAAGTCCCCTCGCCGCTCTTCCTTATGGCCTAGATTGATAACATTCTTTTTTAGAACCATGTCAATGAAGAGGAGGCAGTGAAGTAAATTAGCCTGACGGATGCAAATTCGGTTGTTATCATCCTGTCGCCCCTCATAGAATTAGGTCACTAATGCCGGGACTGTGAGTTCCTGAGTGAACACTAGGAACTACTTTTCATTGATAGTGTCCATGGAGCAGTTTAGAACCTCAGCAATAGAAACTGGTGTAACTACTAACTTTACCCCATCAACAACGAACAGAAGAGCTCCTAGGGCCTCGTCACTGAAATACATGTTCTAATAAAAGACTCGCACATTACGAGGATATGCTAGTTCAGTGACGGTGCAGAGGCCTAGTAAGCCCTAGTCTTCCAGTTGTCAGACACTCCACGTAGTGGGTTGATGGCGCCGGAAGAAGTCCACATCAAATGGTGTGTCACAGGCAATTGGTTTGTTGGCCTAGGTGTCGGTTGGCACATTCCTAGAGGCGATGTTAGCATTGCGAGGCCGTTTGGGCGCTCAGCAAGACGCTGTAGACAGACGTGCACAAAATAATACAACTGTCACGACCCAAACCCGCCCCTATAGATCTAGCGTTGTAATCAGCCAGTAATACTTGGATTACCAAAGGCCTCTTAACAGAATAACATATAATTAGGGGCTGCTAAAGCAAATACATAAAATATACATAGTCCATTGAGCTGTGAGAACATACATGGGACAAATAATCTTAAACTTTTATAAACATATGAATGACATCAAAAGATACAGTATTTACACGTCACTCCATGTACGTATAAACAGGAAACTTGTTCGAAAATTAAAAGAAAGGAAGTCTTATACATTTATAAAAACATAGCCACTAGACTCGACTTAATCCGGAACCTCCTCGGGAGGCACAAAGGCTGGTTGACAAAACGGAATCTTAGGCCATCAACTCTGGGCCTGGTCACGTGCCTGATCACCTACATACATAGTATAAATAGTGAGCTGGTGCCTAATGAATAATAACAGAGTAAGGAGTTTACTGAATGATGTCCATGTAGAAACAGAGTCTAACACATATTCAGATTTCATATCGGAAACAGATTCTTATATATGTTCATATTTGTAATCAAAGTTTGTACATTACACATTATAATGTGTGGCACATCTATTAGTGTTAACAAATCCGATGACCCGTGAGGGGACGACTATGAAGGCATTCTGATGACCTATAAAAGGACAGCCATAAGGCATTCTGATGACTCATGTGCACAGAGATGTTTCTGATGACCCAAAAGGGACAACTATGAAGGCATTTTGATGACCCATAAAGGGACAACCATAGGCATTCCGATGACCCATATGCACAGAGACGTTTCTGATAACCCATAAAGGGATGGCCATAAGGGCATTCCGATGACCTATAAAGGGATGCATATCATATGATACTAAGGATGCCATGAATATATTCAGAAACTTGGAGGATCATTTATTCATACAAAACATAGTATTTCAGAAAACTGATCATTTCATATCATCAGAAAATAATTAAAGTTAAACATAACTTTACAGAGTTATTACTCAGAAATAACAGATGGCTCCGAGTAGACGAATAGAGTAAACAATTCATTTATCTTATGGTGTGTGACCTACACAGGTACAAAACGAACATGTACTAAATTACACACCCGAAAACAGTAACTTAGTTCTTTTTTTATCTTGGTGTGTTTGTACTTCTTATCCTCATTATGGTGTCTTAATCTTGGCCTAGGAATGCCTAGGATGCAATGAGGATGCTAAAATGCACTTGAAAACACTTAACAAAAATTGCTGAAAACAGGGGTCTCGCTCGAGCGCAGCTTTCTTCACTCGAGCGGACATGCAAAATGCGAGTGGTCGCTCAAGTGCACATTCCTTCGCTCGAGCGGCCTATAAACTTTGTAAAAGTGCTGGTTGCTTGATTTTTCCACTCGATGCTCGCTCGAGCGTGAGACTCATGCTCTCGCTCGAGCGCGAGACTCATGCTCTCGCTCGAGCGCAACTGTTGTCGCTCGAGCGATTTGCAAAACACGTAAACTTCTGGGAGCATGCATTTTACGCTCGAGCGGACTTTTGGTTGCTCAAACGAAAGTGCAAAAATAAAGGTGGTCGCTCAAGCGCAGGATTTGTAGCTCGAGCGTGGAAGTAGAATTTTGGAATTTCCAAAATTGCTTCCAAGCTTCAAACTTGACCCCAAAGCTGTAAATTATGTTTTCTTGGGCCAAAAACTTAAGGAAACTCTTGTAAACTTGCAAAACATCATGAATTAAGAATCATTACTCAAAATTAAGGCCCAAAAGCAAGTGGATTCTTCAAATTCAAACTTGAATTATGAGTATACACACCATGCATATGTTATCATGAACTCAAATCTTCCCAAACATGTATAAATGAAGTGTTAAGGTGCAAAACTACAATGAGCTCCAATAATAAAAATAGGCTCTTGCATGTAAGAATTTGTTGAAATCAAAACTCAAAATCCATGAATTATGCATGCATGTATACAATTAGCTCATTTATTCCATGATTGACATAATTCTAACTTATTCTCTTTAATTTCATGTAAATATTCTTACATGACTCTTGAATTCACTTCCTATGTCCCTTATTTCCAAGATTTAAGGGAAATGTTCATACCTAAGATGTGAATTCAAAGGGTTCAAGCTTGATTCTCCAAGAATTCTCCCAGTTGAGCTCAATCTCTTCTTCCCTCTCTCTCTCTCTCTTCATTTTGTTGCCTCAAAGATGATAAAATGAGAACGTGAGTCATGTTCCTTAATCATCTTAAGCCTTATATAGGCTTGCTTAGTGGTGATTAATTAACCTTGGTTTAAGCTTGGCATTAATTATTCTAATTTAACCGTTTCAAACTGAATTTTGATTAAACCTATCATAAAATTTTAAAAATTCTAATTATCACATAAATCAAGTCAATTTCTGAATCGGATGCCGATAAGGCCTTCAATTCACAATCCGTAATGAAAACATAAATATGTCTTTTTACGTTAAATAGATATAAACACAAATAAGGTAACACACACATGTAATTTAATTCAGAATTTCTCTTAATTACTGATTAAGCTTATTTAAGCTTATTTCTCTTTGTTTTATTTTATTTTATTTTTTCAAAGAAAAAGAAAAAAATAATAAATAAATAAATAAAAGAATAAAATCTGAACAAGAATTTTTTTTTTGAAAGGGAAATATAATCAGTAAAAATAAATAAGTAAATAAACTGTACGTTTTTTTTTTTTGGATGGGCCGCTCGTGTGCCTATTTGGGCCGCACGTGCTGTGAATTATGAGCCGCTTGTGCAGCGGAATTGGATTTCTCTAGCAGCGTTCAAGCAGTAGCCAATTAGGCCGAGGCCGCTCGTGCTCCCCAAATGTTTTTTTTTTTTGGTGGACCGCTCGTGAGCCCATTTGGGCCGTACGAGCGTTGAATTTTGGGCTACTTGTGCAGTGAAATTGGGCCACTCTAGTAGCGCTCGTGCAGTGTGCTCTTGGGCTTGGGCTGCTCATGCAGTCTAGGTCCCCGCTCATGCGCCCAATTTTGGGACCTCTGCTCGTGCACCCGTGTAGGCCTCACGTGCAGTCTGATGCACTCTTTTTTCTTTTGGATGCCCAAGTACAACCCAAAACATTTCAAACCATTTCTACCTTCTGTAGACACCTCATTTTTGACAGGCCTCAAGACTTGGATGTCATCGTTTGTGTACGTGATGATTGTGCTTGTTTGTGTTCGTTTTGAGCGCCCGAAATCCTCGGCGAGACGCCTTGTCTTTAAGCCTCTAAACCTTATCTGTTTTGTGCATATTTTTGGACCAAGAGCTTGTTGCCTCTAGTCTGGAAGAGTAGGTGACCTGTCGGCCAGCCCTAGAGGCTGTCGGCCATGGCTTGTGCTTGTCGGTTACTAGTGGTGGTCGACGGCCATTGGTTTTTTTTTTCCAGATATTTGTTGCCAGCTGTGTCAACTGGTGCTCACTGAGCTGCATCTTCATACATGTGTACGGTGAGATGTTTATAAGCTTAAGACTTATTTTTCTATATATAGGGGAATACCTCCCCCATTTTTTAGGGTTAGCATTTTTAGAACAAAAATATCTCTCTCTCTCTAGAATTCTCTCTCTCTCTCTCTTGTTATTTTTGCACACATTTGCCTAGTTTCTCTTAGCTTTTGCATACCAACCCTTAACCAAATACTCTCACCTTTGGGCTGAGATAGCTTGGGACCTTCTTTGAGCTCTAGAAGGTGGTTTGAGCTTGAATTATTGGCTATTTTGTACTTTGCTTCAAAGGTATAGCACTTGCCTTGTTTATACTTGCTTTATATACTTGTTTTGCCATCCTTTTAACTTGTTTTAAGGCTGGTTTTGAAGTATAAAAACCTCTATTTTTATGACCTAAAAATGGTGGTTTGAGGCTATTTTGAGTTAAGGGGTTGTCTATCATTTTTGCTTCTTAGCTTGCTAAGCTTTTGTGTTATTATTCACCACTTTCAAAACAACTTTTTTTGACCTTTTAACCACTAAATCTCAGAGGTTTTTCAATGGTAAAAATCAACTTTTGAAGTCCAAAATGGGAGGGGTTAGCCTCCCCTTCTTGTGTCTTGTTTGCATGCCTAGTTAGCCTCATATGTTAGCTTATTATTTTACCTTTTTGTAGCTCAAGTCCAGCATGTTTTAAGCTCTGTTTTGACCTATTTTGGCTCAATTTTGGGCTGGTTAATTCATTTGAGCCTTGTATTGCATAGTTGTAGTGTAATTTCCTTCATAACCTGGATGTTTTAATGCTTTAATCATCATTGTTTTGAGATAATAACATGTTTTAGTGTTGTTTTACACTTCATTTCAGCACTTAAAATCTCTGCAGTCTCCCTCCATTCTTCACTCTATTATTTGCTTTAAAAGTGGCTTTAAACCTTTTGTTTGCCTAAGTGTGAAATGAAGGTGTTGCACCTAATGGTTTAATCCTTTAGGGGGTTCAATACCAACAGTGTAATGCCTCTTTCATGCCCAAAGCAACTTGTTGTTTGAGCCATCTTTCCATTAGAGGACACTCACCAATGGACAAATCAATTAAAGAATGGTTCTGGTAATTAAAATGAGTAAACAAAATCGGACAAGTAAAAGAGGCAAGATAAGCATCTTTTGTGTTGCATTGTATGTGTTCGAATCGGACGTTAATTTGAACATAAGGGAAATGAGACATTTCATACTCAAAAGTGATGAAATGTGCCACTTTCCTTGGTCACCATTACCCTTGATCATGCATGATAGGGTGGTGGTCCTTTTGAGTCTTGTTTTACACTCATTAATTTGTTCAAACTTGGTTCCTTAGCCATCATGCATGGAAATTGCTTGATTGATGGTTTGAGGGCTAAGAGTTTCTCTCATTTGAGCTTGTGTGATGATAAGGAGGGTAAACAGTGCAAACAACCTGTGAGAATACACTACTTTGCTTTGTTTTGCTCTCTGTTGCAGCATGCAAGTGTGAACCAGCAGTGGCCGATAACCACCATTAGTGGCCGACCGGCCACCATTGGTAGCTGACCGGCCCCCTGTCCCCCTTGTCGGACATCGATGATTTTTGCACAGTGTGTTCCTGAGGTGGAGCAGAGGTGTTCTGGAAGTTGGCACAATTTTCAGTGATCAAACATGTGCAAACAGAGGCTTGTAGTAGCAAAGCAGTGGCTTTTTTCGGGGTGAAAGATCAAGCGTGCATGCATTCCTCGCTTCCTGGGATTAGCTAGTTAGTTTAATTAGCATTAGATTAAGCATGTGTTGTAATTAATTAGTTGTAACTAGTTAAGTGTTGTAAATAATTAGTTAGTTTAACTAGTTATTCAATTTCATTTTGTAATAATTAGTTAACTAGAATAGTTAATTAGTTTCGAGTTTTGCAATAATTAGTTAGCTTAATTAGCGTAGCTAGTTGGTTATCTTATTCATTCGGACCCTCCTTCGCGAGGGCGTAATGTTGTAATAAGTGTGCGTGCGTGTGTGTATGTCTTCCAACCCCACGTCTTTCTTCCTTTTATTTAATCACTTTCGATAGTTAGATTATGGACATTTTCAATTAGCATATCACATGTTGGCATCCATTCATTTGTATTGCATGCACCAAGGCTCGGCACATCATTCAAACTGTATTGCAATTTCAATATCTTCTTTGAATACGTGTTTTATCGCATGTTGTTCAAATCGATTCATATGCCCTATTAGTAGTCGAGCCTATTAATTGCATTATTGCATGCGTTGCATTAGACATCTTGTATAGCTAGGATCATGCATCTTCCTAACTAGTTTCTGTTTTGGCTTGGAGTACTCAATAAGTCTTTATGCTTTAACATACTTGCATGAGTGTGATTGCCATGTTGCCATGTCTAGCATGCTTGCCATGAGGCTATGTGCTTAAATGCTAAACTGCATGAATGCCTGTGGATGAAGGCTTGTTGTTTGAATTGGAACGATTCAACAAATGTGCATTTTAAGCCCACTTTGTTGAGTGGCAAATCATGTTTTAAGCCCATTATGTTTGGTGGAAAATCCGCAATCTTTAAGCCCATTTAAGGTGGCAAATTCAAACCATTTTCGAAAACAAACATGAGTTGAATTGTTCCAAATTGGGTAAACTAGTCTATACTTGTTTCTGTGTGTCACATAGTAAAGCTAGTTTAATAATCAAAACAAGAACACATAATGTTTATAAAACATTATATTATGATTAGTAGAGGCCGATCTTTGATCGGACGAGCAGGAGGTGCTCATTTCATGACCTTCCCCTCTCGTACCTAAGTTCCCGAGCCGAGGGAACTTTGATCATGACGGACACGTAACCTTTGGCACGAGTCAGGGTTTCCTAAATTTTCCCAAAAAATAAAATATTTAGGTGGCGACTCTGTATCTAGCAAAGCAGTCCCATTTTGGCATTATTTGATTTAAAATCGATTTTCCAAAAAGGTTTGTCGTATTTGGACTCTTTGGTGTTTATCAGTTTCACATTACATTTGTAAGACTAGATTTAGAACTGCGGGAGTCCGAACTGTGAGGCCTTCTTTTCAAACCCTTTCCGAAAGGCAGGGCACGGAAAAAGGCGAGTCCACACCTTCATTTCACATCCAAAATAAATATAGCACTTTAAAAATATCAGGATGCTTAACAAAGGTATAATCTTCACACGAAAACCACAAGTACTACTTTTCTCCCTAACAATATTTGTAACTTTTCCTATTCTCTAATAGGATGACAGACTAGGTTGATACGGTATCTAGAATCGAGGCGGATAAAGCTAACTCGACCTATGGGGCTACCATACAAAGTTCAAGCCGAGGTGGTTTTGAAGTAATCTCTACACCCATGGGTATTTAAACCAGACTTTAGTCTTAGAAATTCCAAACCTTTGTGTTCTAGGCTTTGCCATTCGAACTCTAGTTTCCACTGTCTCAGTTGGTCTCCTAAAAACTCACTACAAACACAGTTAGGTGGCTATACTAGACCGTCAGATGCCGTTTGGGCACGACAAATACCAAAGGAATTACACCTTTAGAGGATTTAAAGTCTCCTAGACTCAAAGCAATTACTATGGAAGATATGTTGGGTCCATCAAGTGAACAACCTCAATCATCTCCCCTTTTCTCAATACCATCCACATAATGTTTCAATCTTTGGCCATTGAGCTTGAAGGTCGTACCATCTTGTGGATTTTTAATTTCAACCACCCCATGCAGAAAGACTTCGATAACATCATATGGGCCATCCCACCGAGACCGGAGTTTACTAGGGAACAAACACAATTTGGCATTGAACAAACACACTTTTTGGTGTGGCTCGAAGGACTTACGAGAAATGTGTTTATCATGAAATGCCTTAGTCTTGGCCCTGTAAATTTTGGAGCTCTCATATGTATCATTGCGGAGCTTCTCTAACTCATTAAGTTGGAGTTTCCGATGATCACCGGCTTTGGCCATATCCAAATTGAACTTTTTAATGGCCCACAAAGCCAGGTGTTCTAACTCAACAGGGAGATGGCACGGTTTTCCGAACACAATCCTATATGGAGACATCCCGATGGGTGCCTTATATGCAGTGCGATAGGCCTAAAGTGCATCAACCAACCTAGTGGACCAATCTTTCCAATCGGGCTTCACAATTTTCTTGAGGATGTGTTTAACTTCCCTATTAGAAACCTCTACTTGACCACTAGTCTAGGGATGATAAGGAGTGCTAATTTTGTGAGTGATCATGTATTTACGCACCAATGCCTCGAAGAATCGGATGCAAAAATGTTTGCTACCGTCACTAATTATGGCACGGGGGAACCCAAAATGACAAAAAATGATTTCATGGAGGAATTTAACCATAACTTTGTGGTCATTCGTTCTGGTGGCCACTACCTCAACCCATTTAAAGACATAGTCCACAGCCATCAAAATGTATTCAAATCCAAAAGATAGTGGAAAGGGACCCATGAAGTCGATGCCCCAAACATAAAAAATTTCAACAATCAAAATACGGGTCACCGGCATCATATCTCATCGTGACATAGAGCCCATGCGTTGACAATGCTCACAAGCTCTACAAAAGTTATAGCCATCTTTGAAGATAGAGAGCCAGTAGAACCCACATTGTAAAACTTTAGCGGCTGTTTTCTGTCCACTGAAATGGCTGGCACATGCATGAGAGTGGCAAAATGTGAGAATGCTATGGGTTTCACTCTCAGGTACACAACGCCGAATCACTTGATCCAGACAATACTCGAACAATTCTAGGTCTTCCCAGAAATAGTACTTGACTTGTGAGAAAAATCGGTCTTTGTCTTGCTTAGACAACATTTTAGGAATTTGACCAACCGCCAAGTAATTCCCTATGTGAGCAAACCACGAGAGGGTCACTTGTGATACCGCAAGAAGTTGCTCGTCTGAAAATGAGTTGTGCAAGGCTAAGGGATCACTCATGTGCTCAATCAAGATTCGGGATAGATGATCCACAACTACATTCTTGGATCCCTTCTTGTCCTGAATTTCTACGTCAAACTCCTGAATGAGTAGAATTCACCTAATCAACCTAGGTTTGGTATCTTTTTTGGATAATAAGTACTGCAAAGCGACATGGTCAGTGAACACAATGACTTTAGACCCTAGGAGATACGACCGGAACTTATCAAGTGCAAAGACAACAGCTAGTAACTCTTTCTCAGTGGTAGTATAGTTTAATTGAGCATTAGAAAGAGTACGACTAGCATATGATATAATATGGGGCCCTTTATTCACCCTTTGGCCCAAGACGATGCCGAAGGCATAATCAGATGCATCACATATGATCTCGAAATGAAGGGACCACTCAGGAAATCACATGATAGGAGTAGCAGAAAGGGCCGCTCGAAGTGTTTTGAAAGCTTTCAAACATGCATCATCAAAGATAAAAGGTGCATCCTTAGCAAGTAAACTACACAAAGGATGTGATATTTTGCTAAAATCTTTAATGAATCGACGGTAAAAACCTGCATGCCCTAAGAAATACTTAACTTGATGCATAGAAGTGGATGGAAGAAGGCCTGTAATGAGGTCAACCTTAGCTTTACCTCGAGGGGACACAATGTGTCCCAATACTATACCCTTGCGAACCATAAAATGGCTCTTCTCCCAACTCAAAATCAGGTTTGCCTCAGTACATCGTTCCAACACTCTAGTCAAATTTCTAAGGCATTCCTCAAAAGATGGTCCAAACACTGAAAAATCATCAATGAAAACCTCTAAAAATTTCTCCACCATATCAGAGAAAATGGCCATTATACATCGTTGAAAAGTCGTCGGTGCATTGCATAGCCCAAAGGGCTTGTGCCTATAAGTAAAAGTGCTAAAAAGGCAAGTGAATGTGGTCTTTTCTTAGTCAGCGGGGTATACTAGAACTTGATTATACTCCGAGTAACCATCAAGAAAACAATAAAAATCCTGCCCCACTAACCTTTCAAGAATTTGATCAATAAATGACAATGGAAAATGGTCCTGTCTAGTCATGGAATTTAGTCTCCTATAATCACTGTACACTCGCCACCTAGTAGTGGTTCGTGTGGGGATTAACTCTCCTTGCTCATTCTCAACAACAGTGATGCCCGATTTCTTGGACACCACTTGTGTGGGACTTACCCACTTGCTATCCGAGATGGGGTATATGAAACCCGCATCTAACAATTTCAGCATCTCCTTTTTCACCACCTCTTTCATATTGGGATTAAGCCTCTGTTGCATTTCACGAGAAGGTTTGGTGTCCTCCTCTAGATGTATATAATACATGCACATGGAGGGATCTATTCCTCTCAAATCAGCCATAGACCACCCTATAGCACTCTGATGTGCCACAAGAACGCTCATTAATTGACTTTTCTGCTCTGTAGTTAAGTCATATGCAATTATGACAGGTAAAGTATCCTGAGGCTCTAAAAATGCATACTTAAGTGTGGCTGATAGTGGCTTCAACTCAAGTGTAGGTGATGTGACTAAGGATGGTATGACGGGCTCTCGAGACAAAGGATGAAGGGACTCAAACCGGGCTTTCCATGGAGGAAAATCTGGTGTAAAAGAAGAATTTAGGTATTTACCTCATCCACTGACCCGTCAATATCAAAATTTTTAAACCCAAAATGAGCTAAACAAGCCTCTAAAGGGTCTTCTGCGAGAATGAAATGTAAAGCCTCCTCCACTATCCTACCCACAACATCCACAAATAGGCACTCCTCTCTTTCATGGGGTTGTTGGGATGCTTGGAAAACATTAAGTTTCACTTGCATATTCTCAAATGAAACATCCATAACCCCGGTACAACAATTAATAGATGCATTAGCCGTAGCCAAGAAAGTCGACCTAAGATCACCGGGATTTGTTTCTTAAAGCTGGCTGCCGATTCCATATCTAAAACCAAAAAGTCAACAGGAAAATAAAACCTGTCGACCTTTACTAGCACATCCTCGATCATGCCACGTGACACTTTAAGGGACCGGTCAGCCAACTAGAGTGTAACAGTAGTGGGCTTTAACTCGCCAAGCCCGAATTCCTCGTACATAGAGTATGACAACAAATTGACACTAGCCTCTAAATTTAACAAGGCCCTATCAATGAAATGGTCCCCTATAATGCATGCAATGGTTGGAGCACTCGGGTCTTTAAGCTTAGGGGGTGTGTCACTTAATAAGATGGAGCTTATTTGCTCCGTGAGTACGACCTTTTGGGACACGTGTGTCCTAGATTTAGGCTTTTGCATACAAAGGTCCTTCAAAACTTTAGCATATGAGGGTACTTGCTTAATTGCCTGCAACAGGGGGAGGTTGATTTTAACTTGTTTAAAAACCTCTATCATCGCTTCCATGGATATCGCCTTCTTATTAAAAGGGGACGGTGTATCAAGGCATTAGGGAAAGGGTGCCTTAGACTCATGTGAAGTACTAGGGACTAAGTTATCCCCCTTAGGTGTTTCTTTCTCACCCGTGCTCTCATTGGGTTTACTACCGTGGTCACTCTTCTTAGCCCTAGTTGCTTCAGACGTAACTGGCTAAGGCTCTAACTCTCTCTCAATTCTCAAAGTGATCACCGCTTGCACCTGCTCAAGGTGTTTTCCATTCCCATTTGACCCCTCTGTCCCATATTGACCCTTAGGGTTGGCCACAGTCTGACTCGGTAATTTTTCCTCTTCTTTCCTATTCATGTTATTAGCCATTTGACCTAATTAGGCTTCTAGCTTGGTAATAGAGTGAGTATGGGAGTGAACTACTGGTTCTAACCCCTTAGTTCTGAGAGAACTTCTAACACCTGAGTCTCAAAGGCAGAGTTGCCTTGAGGAACATGCGGGGGTTATGGTTGCCAATAAGGTTGTGGAGGTCGGTAAGGTTGTGTTGGTCTGTAGGAAGATTGATTGGAAAAATTATTAAAATTCTACCTTGGTGGTGGAGGATTGTAAGAAGTTCCATGTGAAGAAGTCCCCATGAAAAATTAGGGTGATTTCTCCATCCCGGATTTTATGTGTTAGAATATGGGTCATTACCCGGGTTGGAGAATCCTTGAGCCGCATTCACATACTCTTGGACTAATTCCGAAAATTGTGATGCCGAAGGGCACTCACTCAAGTCATAAGCAGAGCTCGCACAAATAGCACATGCCTCGTGAAATTAAGGCTGATCTTGCTATGTAAGGGCATGTCCCACAGCTAATAATTGGTCTATTTTGTGGGACAATGCCTCTACTTGTTGGGTTAACTCTAGGTTTTGCCCTACCTCATAAATGCCCCCTCTTTTCGGGGCTCCAACTACCGGTTGCTGGACTGCGGACGCGTGGTGAAGGAAATTATCACTTAGGTTCTCAAATAATTGCCATACCCCGATATTATTTTTGGACATGAATGTCCCACCACAAAAAGAATCCACCATTTGGCAGTGAGGCTCAGTTAAGCCATAGTAAAAGGTTTGATCAAGTTGCCAATCAGGCACTTGGTGGTGGGCACATTGTTAGAGAAGGTCACAAAGTCTTTCCCATGTTTCATGAAATTGCTCGATATCAATTTGAGCAAAATTGGTGATGGCTCGTCTAAGTTGGTTAGTCTTACCAATAAGAAAGTACTTCTCCAAAAACTTTTGCTGTAATTGGTCCCATGTTGGGATAAAATTAGTAAGTAAGGAGTTCAGCCAATGTTTGGCTTTGTCTTTCAGTGAAAATGGGAATAGTCGCAACATTAAGGCCTTATTGGTGAAATTTTAGATCCTCACTGTAGAGCAAATTTCCAGAAATTCATGCAGATGTTTATAAGGGTCATCATGAGCTAGTCCATGGAGTGATGGGAGCATTTGGATAGTGCTGGACTTAATCTCATAATGAGCAGCAGCGGTGTCGGGTAACTGGATGCATGATGGTGATGTATATGCAGTGGGTGTGAAGTAATCTTTAAGGGTTCGATTGGGCCCATTTAGGCCATTCGGGTTCGCCATCTCTAATGGCTCGAAGTATGGGTATGGATATTCAAACCTAGGAACACGAGAAGAGGCTTTAAGTTTCCTAAAAGTCCTTTCTAGTTCACGGTCCAAATTCCACAATTCAAGGCGACAAGAACGGCGCCCGTGCATACACCACTCACACACATACATTAAGTTCCTACTCTGTGCACTAAGTTATGAAAGCAAAATACCAAAGGAGAAAATACTCACTGCGGTTTAAGGAAAACGCTTTACTCGTCTTGCGGGTGTTTGACTTGTAGACTGTTGTCTCCAATCTCCATTTGAGCTCTTTCTTTCTTTTTAGCACTTTGGTACTTTGCTTGCGAGTATTTGCTTCTTTTTTAAACACTTTAGTGTTGCGGTTTGTTTTTAAAGCTCGGTTGCACTCTGCTTGCACTTCAGTGATAGCTCTACTTGCAAACACTTTGCACACTTAGCAACACAAAAATATAAAATGCTAAACTAAAAATTAACATAGGAATATAACTTTAAATTACTTAATTTCGCCAAAAGTCCCAAACAACGGCGCCAAAATTCCCAAACAACGGCGCCAAAATTTGATGGGTCGTTCCACACCCCAAAAATAAACACTAAATTATATCAAATTCTTTGGAATAGTGGTAAGTCCAGGTATCTATCCACAGGGACAAATGATAAATTAAACTAATTTAATTTTTAAATTCCAAAATTAATTTTGATAAAGAGATTAAGTAACCATAAACTAGTAATAATTAAATTAAACTAAGAGATTAAACTAACACTTACAAATAAAATTGAAATTATTGATTTTTAGAAAAAACCTAGGGTAATGAATTCATCACTAGTTACATAAATAAGGTTTCAATTTGATACTCAACTATGTTATGGTTCGAACTAAATAATACTTCGCAACTACAAGCTCGAAGCATTTATCAAAAAAATTAACACGTTCCCCATCTCAAGTAGTACAAGTCGTTCGCTTTAAATTAGGGTAGCAACATGACTCATCCCTCGTAGTATGGCTCGTCTCATACCTTGAACATGAAAGCATAGAAAACCATTGTATGGACAGCATTCAACAATCACAGAAAGAAGAGTACTTGAAAAGAATACTGAAAAATATATTTGAAACTTCTTAAACACCATACAATTTGTTCAAAACTTTACATAATCAAAAAGCAAAAAGAAAACCCTATTTACTTGGCTACGGTTTCATCAAAAACCTAGAAATAGTAGCCTAGCCACTCATGAAGGAGTGGGAAGAGGTGGAGGAGGAAGAAGCCACCATGGGAGACATTCTTCAAGCTTCAAGTTCTTTTGTTTCAAACCCTAGCCTCTCTCTCATTTTTCTTTGAAATATTTTAGAACCGCTTTTCAGTCTCTTTTTCTTCTTTTTATTCCCAGTAGAAGAGCCTTAAATTTTCACGTACGTAACCCTAGGTGGGCCGCACGTACGGTGGAGCTTGGCCGCACGTGCAGTGAGGTGGTAGGCTGAGATTTTTTGCTCCTCACACGGAGAATCTGTTTTCATGCCCTTTTTACTTAAATTTGCGTGTTGCCTGCCAAATCTGTACAACTGCATAAAATACATCAATTATATTTTGGTCACTCACAAGGGGGTTGGGGTGAGGGCGGGTATCGCCTCACCCGATCCAACCCCGATCCGATATAATTAAGAATATATATAATATAATTAGATATGAGAAAGGAATATTAAAAATCTGTGGTTCTATTTAAATATAAATAAATAATAATTCTAAAAGTCTCATTATTTATATATATGAAAACAAGAGAAATTATTTAGTGTGCTAAGAATTTAAATAGTTCTCAATGTTTTTGATTATTTGAAATTTGGTCGGGTATCCGCGACGGCGGGGACAGGGTTGAAAAATTCACCCATAGTGGGGTTAGGGCAGGGGCGACGATGGGGTTTAAAAGTGAAAGCAAGAGCACAAGATGACAAACCCGCCCCTTAATCATTACTAAGTTCACTAAATCCAAATACACCCTGAGTGATGATAGAGAGCACTAGAGTTGGAGCTCTAATGCCAACTCTAGTGATGTGACGATACATAAAATAGAAAAAAAAAAATACAACATCACAAGCTAAAACATCAAATCATAAGGTGGGGCCCACCTCTAGAGTTCCCTCTAGAGCTTCTCATTTAGAGGTCTCAAACATATTTGATACACTCTCAAGCACCAACCCTTATAAAAAGTACAGTTTTGATTCAGACCTCTAATTTAGCTGCTCTTAAAGCAGCTCTAAACATGTGGCACCCAACAAGGGAAGATGAAGCACATTTGCACATACAGTGCATGTGTTTCACGCATTGTGTAAAAAAAAAAAAAAATTAGAAATCCCGCTCAAATGTAAAACAACTATAAAACAGAGGTATTTCAAGGTCTATTCCAGATCTATCTCTCCTCCGTCGTCCCTCTTCTCCACTGTTCGGCGTCTTGTCCCTCCTTCACCGTCCAGCGTTCGCTGTTTCCCTCTTCGTCTCTGTCTTCTTCTCCCTCTCCATCTTCTCTCTCTCACTCTGAAAGCATTTGCAGATCTGTCATTTGCCGTTCTTTTCCTCCACTGTCCGACGTCTTCTTCGTCGTCCACCGTCTGGCGTCTTTTCCCTCTCTAATCTTCGTCCCTTTGTCGCTCTGAAAGCATTTCTAGGTTGGTGACGTTGTCCTATATTTTTTGTCCTTCTCTCTCTCCATACTTATACATATACATACATATATATATATTTAGATAAATTTCTTAGAATGATGAATTGATATATATTTTGAGAATGATGAATTGATAAATTTCTGGGAATGATGAATTGATAAATTTTTGAGAATGATGAATTTATATACATATATATATATATTGAGAATGATGAATTGATAAATTTATGGTTAATCATTTTTAATTAATGATGAATTGATTTTGATGAATTGAATGAGAGTGAATAGATGAATATTTAGATATGTAGACTGTAATATTGATGAATCCTTTCCAGAGCTTGCAGTTGTAATATTGATGAATATTTTGATATGTTGACCGTAATTGAATTTAAGTCTTTTGATTTCAGTTTAAATTTTAAATGAGCATAAATGGAGATTGATTCAAATAGTGGTGAGAATCCTTTATTAAATGATAGTGAAGAAGTTAAAGAACCTAAGAGAGAAACGTGTTTTAGCTCAAAACAAAAAGTGTACACTTTTTATGCCAAATATGCTAAACATGTTGGATTTTCTATAGCTTATAAAACAAAAGTTTTTGGCAATGATGGGGAATTAAGATACTTTGGAATTGAATGTTTTCGATCGGGGAAGAGAACAAAAAAATCAGGAGTAAACCTTCTAAAGCTATCTCTGTCCACAAAAATTGGTTGCAAAGCAAGGGTACGAGCGAGCCTACAAAAAGATGAGAAATACATGTTAACCACAGTTAACCTTGAGCATAATCACGACTTGATTCCCACCGACTCACGTCATTTTGCAATGAATAAGAAAATGCTTACTCCTATGAAGAGAAGATTAGAAATTAATGATCAAGCAGGGATTTGTGTGTCTAGGAATTATCACTCAATGGTTGTTGAAGCTGGAGGTTGTAAGTCATTAACATTTGATGAGCGAGATGCACTTACATTGACAGAGCTAGAAAATTGAGGCTTGGAGAAGGAGATTCCGATGCACTTCAAAAATATTTTTTGAGGATGCAAGCACAAAATTCGAGTTTTTGTTATATGATTGATGTTGATATTGACTTTCGCATTAAAAACTTGTTTTGGGCGGATGCAACGAGTCAGGCAGCTTATGAAGAATTTGGAGATGTTGTTTCATTTGACGCAAATGAATTACTGCTCAAATGAATTGCTTAGCCAATAGGATATGATCAGAAATTTGGTTGATTGTGGTCGGTAAATAGTTAAGTTAATAAGTCCCCAAAGATGATGTTAACAGTTCAGAACTTTAAATAGTTAACCACCAGTGAGTCACATAAACACTCAATTACACGCAAGATTCATAACTAAATACCAACATTGTAATATTCACATATACTATTACATCTTCATAACTGATACGACACCAATTACAAGCAAGATGAAAAACTCATAAATACGACACCAACTTCGATTTATGTCTATTTCCAATTTAAGCATCTCCGCGCTCTGAAATTGAAGTTGTTCGCTTTGAAATTGAATTTGTTCGCCCATAAATCGTAGCTGTTCGGTGACAGTTGGCATATTTTCCATTTGCACTTCTCCTTTACCTCTACATTATGAAGTTGTAGGCAAGCACCATCCAATAAAACCACCGCAATCATAACAACAATAAAATAACTTGTTTTTGTTTCGCTCCGTCTCCGAAATTTGAATAGTTGTTTTTTTCCGACATTTAGGACAATTTCTGTTACAATATATCAATTGATTTGAGGTATTGCCGTTAACACTTGAAGTTGATAGCTGCGAAAATATAAAGCCAAATTTGAATAATTTACACAACCTACTCTCCTTTAGAACAAGCATACCCAGTCTCAAAAGCAGGGCCATATAATTGTAAAAAAAAAAAAATGGTGTACAAGTCTCCCCTATCAATTAGTTAACTAATTTCCTTACTTGTATGCTAAACAAAACAAAACAAAACAAAACAAACATATTTTGTGCCCTCAAACAACATAAAAGTCATCTACAAAAGTTAATTATTAAATAAAAGTTAATGTGAGTTCATATTTATTTTTGACACTTAAAAAAAGTACAATGCATTGCCATGAGATGGTAGTCTTAGCATGTGAAGTGTACAAAGCACAAAGCAGACATATATTGAGCTAAACCACATATCAAACCTCATCTTCATGTACTTTGCATTGTTGCTGATATAATGTCATGTCCCTGTTCAAATAGTTACATATTTGTCATATTTGATTCATTTTCTTTCAAGAAATATGGTGTACTCAAATAGGATGGTTATTGAGATCAATAATTGTAAGAAAAATTTGCAAATAATAACTCTAACTATAAATGTGGCATTTTTCTTTTACTATGGACATCAATAATTGTAAGGAAATAGAATAATTCACGTATAATAATTCTAACCATACACCTATATTCTTCTACGGAAAGGCAAAGATGGACTTAAAGGGGCCGACCACTCTTATAGAATGCTTAGACTCAACCTCAACCTCAACCTCAACAACAACAACAACAAGGTTTTCAGAATGCTCAGTCCCTTTTCAGTATATATCAACAACAACAAAAACAAAAACAGATTATTATTTTCTTTTTTTTCCTTCAAAAGAAAATTAAACCCCTTTTCAAGAAACCAGTTCGTATGATGATTTAGATCAAGGTTTTCCAGAAATTCAACTGAAATATGGTCAGCAATTTGGAACACTACATAGAAGCCCTAAATCAATTTCTAAGTCATACATACACAGAAACATACATACAAACCCTAAATCAATTTCAAAATTACATACACACAGACACTATATTACAATGCGAAAATTCAGACCTCTAAGTTATATTGTTATCTGTACATTCCCTAACCCTAAATTAATTTGTAAGTTATATACCTGTAGATTGAAGTCGTTGGTTTGGGTCGCTCTTCAGAACAAAGACTCAATCAGCAACAGAAGATACAGACTTGATCGACGGTCGGATAAAGAGTCGATAGAAGACGGAGAGTCCTTATTGATCCGTCGAGACTGATGAGAAACGAGAAGTAAGAAGCGAGAAAGTTGATCATCGAGAGGATCGAGGGAGATAGAGAGGCTCGGTCGGAGAGAGAGTTGATCGTCGGCGAAATTGGTGTAGAGCTATGCTCCATCGGGGAGTGAGAGGTCAAAGACAACAAATAGAGAGAGATAAAAGGAGACAGAGAGAGAATATAAGGTTTTGAATATAGAGAGAGAGAAGATTCTGAAAATAAGTTTGAAATTTGAAATCAAGAATGAGAAAAAGAGAGAAAAGTGAGTTAGAGAACATGGTTGCCACGTCAGAGCCACGTCATTAGTGCCGCTCTAGAGCTCTTGCTCTAAAGCTCTGAAGTATTTTTGTAAAAAGTAATATAAAAACAACAATGATTCATACCACTGAAAAAAAGACCACTAATAATACTAATGTATTAGGAATGCCAAAAAAAAAAAAAAACAAGGCATACTCACTGCTACATCATTAGTGGTGCTATTAGAACACTATTTTTAATGCTCTCAACCATTTTTCTTATAAATATCATATTCTTCTCTCAACACCCTAGCCTAGTCCACATTGTAAGTGTAAAGCAGGACATTTTCATCTGCCAATTCCACATTGATAAGACATTGTCTCATCACTTTACTTCACAAGAAAGCTTTTATTGGAACTCTCCAGCCTTTATCTACAGACATATTAATATTTTTTTAATTTTTTATAATAAAAATAAAGAGGGTGGTGTGATAATTTATACTTATTTTTTGACCTTTTAACCAAAAGTAAAAGTTTCCAAACGAAGCCTAAGACTTTTGTGAAGAATTACTTTTGAAAAATTTCACTACAATTTGAAGCATTGAAAAATAATTATAAATAAATGATAAATTTTATAAATATTAATAATTTAATATTTAATATTTTTTTCACAAATCTATAATAAATTTTAGGAAGTATCACTTATTCTTAATTTCTCCAAATAATTTTATATATAAAAGTATGTTAAATTACTTAAAAAAGATAAAAGGTTAACACAAAAAGTTAATTTATTATTTTTATTGTTTTACATTTTTTTTTTATAAAAAATTAAAAGTCACAAACAACTCAATTTCTAAACAAAACTTTAATAGTTATTAGAAAATCTGTCAAAATAGTCATTGAAAGATTTACTAAAAAA
Organism: Camellia granthamiana; assembly: GCA_036172215.1. Classification (NCBI taxonomy): domain Eukaryota; kingdom Viridiplantae; phylum Streptophyta; class Magnoliopsida; order Ericales; family Theaceae; genus Camellia; species Camellia granthamiana. Next base: position 60,374,737 of record CM069903.1, on the reverse strand, counting down.
TGATTGTCAAAACTATTTGTCGACACTGATAGTGGTCACAGATGGTGTAGATGTCAACGATTAATTGTAATGTATAAGAGAGTAGAGAGACAAAGTTAAGGGAGAAAATATAGATCAAAATATATATATATATATATTTTGTGCTTAAACATTTTTATACAGAGAATTTTCTCCAAGATATATATATCTCTATATTTCACTATTTTGAGCTCCAAAGTGCTTGGTTCTTGACCCCTTTACACCACAACTCCTAAGCACACACCTCCACCACTCATCTAAGGTTCTTGGAGGGTCTTGAGAGGGCTCAAAGGTTGGGTTTTGGTCCAAAAATCTGCTAGTTTTTGCTGAGCTACAAGGGTAACTCCTTTTTCCCTCTTTTATTCCCCATTTTTGCACAAGCTTTTAGCCTATCTTGCATGCTATTTTGAGCTTAGTGTATAACTGATAAAAGTTCTATTTTTGAATTCTTTTGAACTTTGTTTAAGGTCACTTTTGTGTTTGGGGTTGTTTCCCCCCTCTTAGGCCTTGTTTGGCCGCATTTTTGTGCCTTTTTTGTGAACTTCGGGACCACCTTGTATTGGCCTTCTCACCACTGAAATCCAGAGGGATTTTAGTGGTGGGGATGATGTTTTGAGGTCCTAAGAAGGAGAGGGCCATCCCCTCTCCTTATTGTCTTGTTTACTTGCATTTTTTGCCTTATAAAGGAGCCCATATTTGCATGCTTTCAAGCCTTGTTTCAGGCCATTTTTGGTGACTTTTAGGACCTGCCTAGACTCTGTCTAGGGCTAGTTTGGTCACCTTGGAGTTGCCTCTTGCATGTGTAGAGTAATCCCATTCATAGCTTATCAAAGTAGCACCTCATTCTTGCATGTATGGGTCATGTTTCAGTGGGTTTTTGGCTGTCATTTGGCATGCCATGCTTCTTTTTTTGGCTGGTTTGGTAGTCCCTCACATGCTTCATATGCTTGTAGTGTAACTCATACTTACTAGCTTAGAATGCATGTTGTTTTGGCCCCCCATTCTAGCACATTTTGGCCATGCTTCAAACATGTTTTGTTCATATTTTGGGCTGTCTTAGTTCTGTTTGTAGGCCTCTTGGTCGATTGGTGCTCGCCATGCATGGTTGTAGTGTAATAGCCTTGCTTACCTTTGAGTTTTGGGGTCCCTTGCATGCATTGCTTGAGGCATTTTAGTGTTTTGGCATCATTGAATATGATATTTCAGAGCTTATATGTGTGTCATATTCTCATGTTTATCATGCCTTTAATGTGTTTGAGAGTTGTGCTTTTATACCTCATTTATGAGCCATTGCATGAGCTTCATTTTGGTGCATTCTGAGCCATCATTTTAGGCCATTTTGCTACTGTCTTGGACCTGCCTAGGATCTGTTTGGGGCTGGTTTTGCCATTTAAGCATTGCTTTGTATACCTGCTTTGTATACCTATAGTGAAGTGTGCTTCACTAGTTTCGGTATTTGAGCCTTCTAGCATGCATAGCATGAGTGTTTGCATGCTTCGGAGTCATTTTGGAATCATTTAGTATGCCATTTTAGAGCTGGAATGTATGCCATTGTATGCCATGTTTCATCCTTGCATTGCTCTTAGAGAGTTGCATTTTGTGCCTTAGGCTTAGAGCCCTTGCATTGTGCATGTTTGCATGAATCTTGGGCCTTGTTCTCATCTCATTTGGCCACTGATTTTGGCATGCTTGAGAGCTACCCATGTTAGTGTAAGTCCATCTCACCATGTTGTTGCATGCTTGTTTCATTTTGCATGTTGTTGCATGCTATACATGTCCACATGTTTAGGTTGTATACCTATTGCATATTGCATGTTAGCATACTCATGTTGCATTAGATTTGTTGCACACTTGAGTTATTTGCATGCTTGCTTGCTTGCCTAGGTTGCATTGCATTGTGTGTGCATCTCTTGCCTCTTGATCAATCATGATAGAGGTTGAGGCCCTTTATGTGTTTTGTACATTTCATTCCATATTGAGTTGCACACTTGGCTTCTTTGGCCATCATGCATTGAAATGCGTGATTGATGGTCCGAGGGTCGAAAACCATACTCCTTTGAGTCTTAAACATGATAAGGAGGGTGGTTGTGCAAACATTGCTTTGAAAATACATTGCCATGCTCTGTTTGCCTTTTATTGCAGCAAAACAGGATTCTGCAGGAAGAGATGGCCGGTCGTCCATCTTCAGTGCCGGCCGGCTATGCATTGTTGGCCGAGAGCCTCACACATGGTCGATGACCAGTTTCCCATGCCCGGTGGCCTTGCCTTTTGGCCGGTGACCTTCCACAGTGCTCAGAAGGTGGTTCAGAAACATCCTGGAGACTTGTGCAGCTTTCAGAAGTGCAGAGCAGTGTAAACAGAGGCAGCATGAGTATGTCGATGGATTTCCGAGCGAAATCGAACATGCATGCATTCATCCCTCTTCCTGAGGCCTCTTTATCGCTTTCTTCGCTTAATTAATTCATTTAATTAGTTAAGTGTTGTGTAATAATTAATTAGCTTGTTAGTTAGTTAATTTGTATTATTCTTTCGGTCCCTCCGAGAGAGGGCAAATTGTGTAATAAGCGTGCGTGTGTGTGATGCATGTCTTCCAACTCCACGTCTTTCTCCCTTTTATTTAACCGCTTACAATGGTTAGTTTTAGGGCACGTTTCAATTAGCATACTTATGATAGCATGTTTGCACACATTCATTCGTACTGCATGCACTGGGCTCGGCACATCATGCTAACTGCATTGTATTTCAATTCCAATTTGAATACATGTATCAAGTTGCATTTCACATGACATCTTAGAATAGCCGAGCCTATTTCTAGTTGCATTTTGCATGTGTTGCATTAGCCATCTTAACATGAACTAGGATCATGTATTTGATTACTAACTAATTTTTGTTTTGGCTTGGAGTACTAGGTAAGCATTTACGCTTTAGCATCCTTGCATGTGTGTGAGTGTTGCCATGACAGCATGCCTACCATGAGGCTATTTGCGTATGTGATATAACTGTCTGAATGCCTGTGGGTGAAGGTTGGATTGCTTGAATTGGGACAATTCATTGAAATCCGTATTTTAGCCTATTTGCGAGTAGCAAAACTCAAACCATTTTTCCGAACAAACGGATATGTAATGCTTTGTTCCAAATTAGGCGATCTAGTCTATACTTGTTTTGCTGTGCGCATCACATAGTAATTCTGGCTAATTAACCGAAATAAAAACACATGTGTTTTCAAAAAAAACAAGATATCATGTTTAGTAGTGGCCGATCTTTGATCGGGCGAGCGGGGGTGTTCATAGCTGACCTTCCCCAATCGTACCCAAGTTCCCGAGCCGAGACAACTTTGGTGATGACGGACACGTGGCCTTAGGCACGAGTCGGGGTTTCCTAAATTCTCCCAAAATAAAATATTTAGGTGGCGACTCTATATCTGGCAAAGCAGTCCATGTTTGGCACTTCTTTCTAAAAATCTGTTTTCAAAACGATTTGCCAGATTTGGACTCTTTGATGATTCATCAGTTTTGCATTGCACTCTGCGAGATTAGATACAGGACCGTGACATTGAGTCCTGAACTGTAGTGAGCCCGAATGAACAGAACGGGGGGGATTTCCCCCGGGACATTCGGGGACGTCTACACTAGGGTTTCATCAAAACCCTAGAAATAATAGCCTAGCCACTCATGAAGGAGTGGGAAGAGGTGGAGGAGGAAGAAGCCATCATGGGTGACATTCTTCAAGCTTCAAGTTCTTTTGTTTCAAACCCTAGCCTCTCTCTTATTTTTCTCTGAAATATTTTAGAACCCCTTTTCAGTCTCTTTTTCTTCTTTTTATTCCCAGTAGAAGAGCCTTAAATTTTCACATACGCAACCCTAGGTGGGCCGCACGTGCGGTGGAGCTTGGCCGCACGTGCAGTGAGGTGGTAGGCCGAGATTTTTTGCTCCTCACACGGAGAATCTGTTTTCATGCCCTTTTTACTTAAATTTGCGTGTTGCCTGCCAAATCTATACAAGTGCACAAAACACATCAATTATATTTTGGTCACCCGCAACGGGGGTGGGGTGGGGGCGAGTATCGCCTCACCCGATCCAACCCCGATTCGATATAATTAAGAATATATATAATATAATTAGATATAAGAAAGGAATATTAAAAATATGTGGTTCTATTTAAATATAAATAAATAATAATTCTAAAAGTCTCACTATTTATATATATGAAAACAAGAGAAATTATTTAGTGCGCTAAGAATTTAAATAGTTCTCAATTTTTTTGATTATTTGAAATTTGGTCGGGTACCCGCGAAGGCGGGGATGGGGTTGAAAAATTTCACCCATAGTGGGGTTAGGGCAGGGGCGACGATGGGGTTTAAAAGCGAGAGCAAGAGCACAAGATGACAAACCCGCCCCTTAATCATTACTAAGTTCTATCCAAATACACTCTTAGTGATGATAGAGAGCACTAGAGTTAGAGCTCTAATGCCAACTCTAGTGATGTGGCAATACATAAAATAAAATAAAATAAAATAAATGCAACATCATAAGCCAAAACATCAAATCATAAGTTGGGGCCCACCTCTAGAGTTCCCTCTAGAGCTCCTCATTTAAAGGTCTCAAACATTTTTGATACTCTCAAGCACCAACCCTTATAAAAAGTACAGTTCCAATTCAGACCTCTAATTTAGCTACTCTAAAAGCAGCTCTAAACGTGTGGCACCCAGCAAGGGAAGATGAAGCTCATTTGCACATACAATGCTTGTGTTTCACGCATTGTGAAAAAAAAAAAAATTAAAAATCCCGCTCAAATGTAAAACAATGGTAAAACAGAGGTATTTCAAGGTCTATTCCAGATCTATCTCTCCTCCACCATCACTCTTCTTCACCGTTCGGCGTCTTGTCCCTCATTTACTGTCCAACATTCGTTGTTTCCCGCTCCATCTCTGTCTTCTTCTCCCTCTTTGTCTTCTCTCTCTCGCTCTGAAAGCATTTACAGATTTGTCCTCCGCCGTCCCTCTCCTCAACCGTCCAACGTCTTCTCCATCGTCCACCGTTCGGCGTCTTCTCCTTCTATGATCTTCGTCCCTTTGTCACTCTGAAAGCATTTCTAGGTTAGTGATGTTGTCCTCTATTTTTTGTCCTTTTCTCTCTCCATACTTATACATATACATACATACATATATATATATTTAGATAAATTTCTTAGAATGATGAATTGATATATATTTTGAGAATGATGAATTGATAAATTTTTGGGAATGATGAATTGATAAATTTTTGAGAATGATGAATTGATAAATTTCTGGTTAATCATTTTTAATCAATGATGAATTGATTTTGATGAATTGAATGAGAGTGAATTGATGAATATTTAGATATATAGACTGTAATATTGATGAATCCTTTCCAGAGCTTGCAGTTGTAATATTGATGAATATTTTGATATGTTGACTGTAATTGAATTTAAGTCTTTTGATTTCAGTTTAAATTTTGAATGAGCAGAAATGGAGATTGATTCAAATAGTGGTGAGAATCATTTATTAAATGATAGTGAAGAAGTTGAGGAACCTAAGAGCGAAATGTGTTTTAGCTCAAAACAAAAAGTGTACACATTTTATGCCAAATATGCTAAACATGTTGGATTTTTTATAGCTTAAAAAACACAAGTTTTTGGCGATGATGGGGAATTAAGATACTTGGGGATTGCATATTTTCGATCGGGGAAGAGAACAAAAAAATCAGAAGTAAACCCTCTAAAGTTATCTCTGTCCACAAAAATTGGTTGCAAAGCAAAGGTATGAGCAAGCCTACAAAAACATGAGAGATTTCTGTTAACCACAGTTAACCTTGAGCATAATCACAACTTGATTCCCACCGATTCACATCATGTTGCAATAAATAAGAAAATTCTTACTCCTCTGAAGAGAAGATTAGAAATTAATGATCAAGCAGGGATTTGGGTGTCTAGGAATTATCACTCAATAGTTGTTGAAGTTGGGGGTTGTAAGTCATTAACATTTGATGAACGAGATGCATGGAATTACCTTAACAGAGCTAGAAAATCGAGGATTGGAAAAGGAGATTCCGATGCACTTCAAAAATATTTTTTGAGGATGCAAGCACAAAATTTGAGTTTTTGTTATATGATTGATGTTGATATTGACTTTCGCATTAAAAACTTGTTTTGGGCGGATGCAACGAGTCGGGCGGCTTATGAAGAATTTGGAGATGTTGTTTCATTTGACGCAAATGAATTACTGCTCAAATGAATTGCTCAGCCAATAGGATATGATCAGAAATTTGGTTGATCGTGGTCAGTAAATAGTTAAGTTAATAAGTCCCCAAAGATGATGTTAACAGTTCAGAACTTTAAATAGTTAACCACCAGTGAGTCACATAAATACTCAATTACACGCAAGATTCATAACTAAATCGTAACATTCACATATACTATTACATCTTCATAGCTGATACGACACCAATTACAAGCAAGATGAAAAACTCATAAATACAACACCAACTTCGATTCATGTCTATTTCCAATTTAAGCATCTCCGCGCTCTGAAATTGAAGTTGTTCGCTTTGAAATTGAATTTGTTCGCCCATAAATCGTAGTTGTTCGGTGACAGTTGGCATATTTTCCATTTGCACTTCTCCTTTACCTCTACATTATGAAGTTGTAGGCAAGCACCATCCAATAAAACCACCGCAATCATGACAACAATAAAATAACTTGTTTTTGTTTCACTCCGTCTCTGAAATTCAAATAGTTGTTTTTTTTCGACATTTAGGACAATTTCTGTTACAATTTGTCAATTGATCTGAGGTACTGCCATTAACACTTGAAGTTGATATCTGCGAAAATATAAAGCCAAATTTGAATAATTTATTCAACCTACTCTCCTTTAGAACAAGCATACCCAGTCTCAAAAGCAGGGCCATATAATTCTAAAAAAAAAAATAGTGTACAAGTCTCCCCTATCAATTAGTTAACTAATTTCCTTACTTGTATGCTAAACAAAACAAAACAAACATATTTTGTGCCCTCAAACAACATAAAAGTCATCTACAAAAGTTAATTATTAAATAAAAGTTAATGTGAGTTCATATTTATTTTTGACACTTAAAAAAAGTACAATGCATTGCCATGAGATGGTAGTCTTAGCATGTGAAGTGTACAAAGCACAAAGCAGACATATATTGAGCTAAACCACATATCAAACCTCATCTTCATGTACTTTGCATTGTTCCTGATATAATGTCATGTCCCTGTTCAAATAGTTACATATTTGTCATATTTGATTCATTTTCTTTCAAGAAATATGGTGTACTCAAATAGGATGGTTATTGAGATCAATAATTGTAAGAAAAATTTGCAAATAATAACTCTAACTATAAATATGGCATTTTTCTTTTACTATGGACATCAATAATTGTAAGGAAATAGAATAATTCACGTATAATAATTCTAACCATACACCTATATTCTTCTACGGAAAGGCAAAGATGGACTTAGAGGGGCCGACCACTCTTATAGAATGCTTAGACTCAACCTCAACAACAACAACAACAAGGTTTTCAGAATGCTCAGTCCCTTTTCAGTATATATCAACAACAATAACAACAAGAGATTATTATTTTCTTTTTTTTCCTTCAAAAGAAAATTAAACCCCTTTTCAAGAAACCAGTTCGTATGATGATTTAGATCAAGGTTTTTCTGAAAATTCAACTGAAATATGGTCAGCAATTTGGAACACTACATAAAAGCCCTAAATCAATTTCTAAGTCATATATACACAGAAAGATACATATAAACCCTAAATCAATTTCAAAATTACATATACATAGACACTATATTACAATACGAAAATGTAGACCTCTAAGTTATACTGTTATATATACATGCCCTAACCCTAAATTAATTTGTAAGTTATATACCTGTAGATTGGAGTCGCTAGTTCGGGTCGCTCTTCGGAACAGAGACTCGATCAGCAACAGAAGATACAGACTTGATCGACGGTCGGATAAAGAGTCGAAAGAAGACGGAGAGTCCTCATTGATCCGTCGAGACTGATGAGAAGCGAGAAGTAAGAAGCGAGAGAGTCGATCATCGGGAGGATCGGGGGAGACAGAGAGGCTTGGTCGGAGAGAGAGTTGATCGTCGGCGAAATTGAAGTAGAGCTATGCTCCATCGGGGAGTGAGAGGTCGAAGACAACAAATAGAGAGAGATAAAGAGAGACAGAGAGAGAAGATAAGGTTTTGAATATAGAGAGAGAAGATTCCGAAAATAAGCTTGAAATTTGAAATCAAGAATGAGAAAAAGAGAGAAAGTGAGTTAGAGAACATGGTTACCACGTCAGAGCCACGTCATTAGTGCTGCTCTAGAGCTCTTACTCTAAAGCTCTGAAGTATTTTTGTAAAAAGTATTATAAAAACAATAATGATTGATACTACTAAAAAAAAGACCACTAATAGCACTAATGCATTGGGAATGTCAAAAAAAAAAAAAAAGCATAGGCAGTGGATAGGAACCATTACCACATCATTAGTGGTGCTATTAGAGTACCACTTTTAATGCTCCCAACCATTTTTCTTATAAAAATCATATTCTTGTCTCAACGCCCTAGCCTAGTCCACATTGTAAGTGTAAAGCAGGACATTTTCATCTGCCAATTCTACATTGATGAGACATTGTCTCATCACTTTACTTCACAAGAAAGCTTTCATTGGAACTCTTCAGCCTTTATCTAGAGACATATTATAATATTTTTTAAATTTTTTATAAAAAAAATAAAAATAGTGATTTGATAATTTATACTTATTTTTTGACCTTTTAACCAAAAGTAAAAGTTTCCAAATGAAACCTAAGACTTTTGTGAAGAATTACTTTTGAAAAATTTCACTACAGTTTGGAGCATTGAAAAATAATTGTAAATAAACAATAAATTTTATAAATATTAATAATTTAAAATTTAATATTTTTTTTTCATAAATCTATATTAAATTTTAGAAAGTATCACTTATTCTTAATTTCTCCAAATAATTTTATATATAAAAGTATGTTAAATTACTTAAAAAAGATAAACGGTTAACACAAAGGCTGATTTGTTAATTTTATTTTTTTATATATTTTTTTAATAAAAAATTAAAAGCCACAAACAAATCAATTTCTAAACAAAACCTTAATAGTTATTAGAAAATCTGTCAAAATAGTCATTGAAAGATTTACTAAAAAATGATTGTGAAAATTATTTGTTGACGCTGATAGTGGTCACAGATGGTGTAGGTGTCGACGATTAACAGTAATATATGAGAGAGTAGAGAGACAAAATTAAGGGAGAAAATATAGATCAAAAATATATATATATATATATATATTTTTTGAATACATTAAAATACACTAATATTGCTTTTGACCAATATATTTTGATAATCATATTATTAAAATCAAAACAGAATATCACTTAACTAAGTAGCTTACACACTCGAAGAAGTAAATTCATTACTGATTTTTTTCATTTATTATCCTCTCGTTCTCCCAGTGACTACCTTTCAAAGGTTGGTCACTCATATGAAAAAAATATTTTATTTAATAAGTATATATGTGTTAAGATGATAGGATATATCTTTCCACTTAGCATATAATTAAAACAGAAATGCCTCCGACCCCCAGCTGGGGGTGCTGGGGGTCATGCGTGTCAAGTCTCAATTGGCCAAAAAAAAAATAGTTTTTTTTTTTTTTTGGTGTTTTCAACGAATCGGGGCCGCCACCTCACTGGGGATCGACCCCCAGTGGGGATATGAAGCAAAGTCCTAATTAAAATGAGTTTTAAAAAGTCATTTTTTATTGGTCAAATACGTTGAGGGTTTGATCACATCAAATCTCGATTTCACTTTTTATTAAAAGCTAATTAATAAATGAAAGAATAACGCTACGTTATTTTGGCAATGTGGCGTACCAGTTGTCTAAATTACTTTATCATCACCTATGGGCCTTGCTCAGTAAAGATTATTTGAAATTAAAAGTTGATTATTAGGAAATAAAACCTAAAAATACCTCTCTTCTAATTTTAGATAATCACTTTTTTTTTTCCAACTTATTTGACTTAAGGTTATTTTAGGAAGATGGTTAAAAATTAATTAACTTTTAACTTATTTTGAGTCACATTACCTTTATATTATTTTACACGTTTAAAAAAAAAGAAAAGAAATCAAAAAGTCAAATTTTAACCAACTTTTCAAAACAATTTAGTTAAGTTAAAAGCTAACTTATTGGCTTTGTGACTTTTTGGATCACATCATCTTTTAACTTTTTAAATAAATAAGTTGACTTTTAACCTATTTTCCAAATCGGCCTAAGTTATAATTAAAAATTATACCAAAAAATTTGATACATACTTCAAAATTAAAATAGGTTATAATCACCATTTTAAAACCATCTCCAACCCTTAGTTAGGTATTTCATCAAATTTAAATTTGGTAAAAAATTGTCTACTTTTCTATTCTAAATGTATCATTAAACTTATATCAAATAAAGACAAAACTTTCATCAAATCAAACTTACATTTATCTTTTCATCAAATTTTAGATTTAATTATTGATGGATGATTGGGTGAAACAAATGGATTTTAATATAAATTTGATGAAAATTTCCTTTTCAGAATATCGACAAGTTTGAGATTTTTTTTGGAAAAATTTATTTGGTTTGATTACTTTTGAAAATTTGTTTGTAGTGAATTTTTCCCAAATTTTTTTTTAAAAAACAAACCAAACAAGCCCATAGTGTTTGGGAACTTGGTTTTTTGGTTTTTTTTTTCACTAAAAGACAAATTGATTACAAAACTAAAAAAAATATCACATCAAATCTCATAATTATTTCACTTTTTCTCTCATAAACATCACATCCAATCACAAAAAAAACCCAACTATCTTTCAAAACACAAAAAAAAATTTCTCCAATAATATCTTACAACTAACAAAATTACAAAAAAAATCCCTACTTTTCAAACACCTACAATGTACAAGATCAAATTTTTACTCAAATCCAAATCCAAATCCAAACTCAAACCCAAACCCAAACCCGTGCCCGTACCCGCCCATCCCGGTCCGGTGCCATCCTCCTCTCTCTCTCACTCTCGCTATCTCTCTCTTGCAATTCTAACCGAGTTAGGGCATTCGCAGCAGAGTGGCAAGTTGGCAACTGTTACTTGCTTCCAAGTTTTGATATCTCAGGTTGATTTTGATTTTGATTTTGAGCTAATGCTATATACTCTTCCTGAACACGCACATTCACACACAAATTTACATAAAATTGTAAGCGATCATACATAGTATTGAAATTTGGATTATAAATTTTGGATATTGATATGAATAGGACCTGAGAAAGCAAGCAAGGCAAATATGCCTCGGAGTATATCGAGGTCACCGTCGTACAGACGGAGATACTCTCCGTCACCGGTGAGTTACAGGCACAGCCGCCGTACTGGAAGGGACCGAAGCCGCTCACCTTATTCTAATTCTCACAACAACAGGTCTTCTCATTCGTAATTCTCTATTTTCTCAAACATTTCATAGTCAACATTTATATACATTATCTTTGTAAATTGGACCTTATTTCATCATCCCTTTTTCATGTTTTAATTTTGGGTCTTTCTATAACACACACACACGCTCAAAAGAGCTGTATTTATGATATTTTGTGGCTTTTGATAGCACGTTGCGGCATAATCAAATCATTTTCAGTTAACAGTATATAAAAAAGAGAGACAATAATGGGTAATAAACATATCAACAGACACAATAGGTCGTAACTAAGTCATTACCAACACTACAATGGGCCATAAACCAATACCGCAATAGCTCATAATTGTGTGTATTATAGAATTTCCCTTTACTTTTGTGTGTGTTAATATCTTATTTAATTTAATCCAGAAATCAATTACAATGATTTTACTAATTCAAGTCAGAATTTTATGTTTAATGGAAATTTTAGCTCATCCTTTACAGATGCATCATTTTTCCTTTGGATGTGTATATCTGGAAAGGCATCAGCATTGATTGGTGAATTATAGGAAATGTGATTTTTTTTGCCCTAGTCGGTTGCCTTTGAGGAAATTGATATGTGAAATAGATGGGCCTCTATGGGATGATGGTGTGCACCCTTGTGATTGGTTGCTCTGCAACATAGCATTCTTACTTGCAGTGTTGGAGGTGGTGGATTTAGGAGTTAGATCATCAAATTCAATTTAATTTTTAATGGGTGTTTTGCTTGTGGATTTTGGTTTTATAGAATGGAAATGATTTTATTTTATTTTTTAAAAACTTGTTGCTTTGATATATCAAATGAAGGGGTGATATTTAGAAATAATGCTCATTGGATTTTGCATTTTATGCCCAAATCCAAGTCCGCAATCGGCACCACATGTCCAAGGTTAGTAGGGACAATGTGGAGACTGAATTTTTATTTAGCTAGAGTCAGTTAGTAAAAAATTAGTGAGATCAACTTATGATTCTGTAAAAACCATAATAAATCCAATCCCAAGGGGTTGGCCTGACGGTAAAGCCTTAAGTCTTAGGGATTCGCTCCCTCCAAGTTTTACGGATCGAAATCTCTTAGGTGCTAATAATTTCTTGGGGTCATCGGACTAAGGAAAAATCCTTGAATTAACCGTGGTACACTTGCGGAAAACTTCTTACCGAGGGCTTGTGCACCCGTGGGGATTAGTCGGGTTTTGATTCAGACACCCCACCCCAGTGCCAATTAAAAAAAAAAAAAAAAAAAAAAACCCCACAATAAATCCATTTTATTTTGTTTCCTAGAAGCACTCATAATAAGAAATATAAAAGCCATGATGAAAATTGAAACCCTAAACTAAAATATATTAATCCAATAGAAATTAAAAACTAAATAATTAATTTTAAAAAACAATTTCCATCCAACAAGTAAAAATTTGAATGAATAAAAGTTTCTTTATTTTACTTTCCTTTATGATTATGTTAGTCAAAGAAGGTGACTATAACAAGGATTAACACTATTAGACATTGGGTTCAGATTCAGATGCAAATATGCGTGCCGATGGTGGCTTGTCCCTGTTACTCAAGAGATGAGATTAGATGGATTTTTAGATCCCACCTTATCTATGTAAGAGATAAGGGTAGTTACCACTATCACATTATATTTGGATAGTGGGAGGTGATATACGGTGGAAATATACCTGAATACTATGTTGTCTTCAACTCTCTCTCCATTTACATCTTAAAACATAGGGGTTCTCTTTGTTCTTCCTATCTGCCATTTTTCAACTAAGAAAAACCTTGCACTGTGGAACGTGGGTTATGCCCATTTAATTTGTACCGCAACCTTTTAATTTGCACAATATTTTTGATGGGTAAGTTATAGGAACCTCTTCGCCCTCCGAAAAAGAAAAAGAAAAGAAAAAAGGATTCCATTAAATATGCTCTTGTTTTCTGTTTCAAATTTCATTGGGTTCTATTAATTTGATTTTCTTATATTTTGCTTTGCCCTCGAGGATGGAACCTAGATTTTCAATAGTTTATTTATTGGATACTATATGTTGCCCATCTTTTTTAATGTGCATTCTGTGAAGACATTGAAGCAAAGTAACTTTTTTGTCCGTGAAAATAAATGATTTGTCTTCATAATAATGTTCACTGCTTAAATCGACTTTTTCTAGAACATGGATTCATTTTTTGTCCAATTTACTTGCATTTTAACTTGTGGAGCTGTATATAGGTTCTGTTTGGTACAGCTTATTTTTAGCTTATTTCAGCTTTTAGCTTAATTTAAGCTATTTTGATATGCTTGGTTCGGCTTAATAATACAGCTTATAGCTTTTTGTAAGTCAAAAATTAACTTATTCTTTGAGTAGGGAAGGAGAAGCTTAATTTATAAGTCAAAAATCAGCTTATATTCACAGTTATAAGCTATAAGCTGTAAGCTGTTAGACTATAAGTTATAATCACTTTTCCATAGCTCTACCAAACGGGGCCATAGTGTTGATAATTTCATTACATGCTTCATGACATTATGATTTGTATGTGTGTTTCTGTTAGTTGGAGTGAGATGCTTGGAGTTAATGTGAATTAGCTTGATGACAATTATTCTTTGGCCATACATCTTCTTCTTCTTCTTCTTCTTTTTTCCCTTCTATTTAATGGTTGTGTTGCTTCACATTCTAGTTTTTCCAATCAATTCATCAAAGGTTTCTATGATGTAATTCTCTAATTTCATCTGTATGAGGTGGGATTGCATTTGCACTCAAGATAGAGGAGGCATAAAGCATCAGTTGCCTCAAACTATCTACAATATAATATTGGGATTGAACTAGTGAATCATGATGTTTATTTGCATGAGGAAATTGAGTTTAGAATCTTAATAAATGGAAACAAATAGTTGGTTCCCATACACACCTTAATTATCTGTTGGGGAAATAACTGAAGAATTGAACAAATCAACTAAAATGGTTAAAAAGAGGGTAACCCAGTGCATGAGGCTCTGTTTAAGTTGGGATATGGGGAGGGCAAGATGTACAAAACTAAAATGTTAATTCAATTTTATTTTAATGTTGAGGTAACAATTTATGTTATCTTGGCAAACAAATATATTGGGTAGTGGGATTTTTTTTTCCAAGTGGACATGGCATTCAAGATTTAGTTAATATTCTATAATTGTTGTTACTTTACTACATAGGCGAAGAAGCCGTTCTGGTACCCCACGTCGCCGTAGAAGTCGCTCACCTGCTTTGAGGCGCCGTAGAAGTCGATCTCCAACACCTAGACGACAGAAAAGACAAAGAAGTAGGAGTAACTTGGTGTCTCCTCCACCCAAGTCCCGCAGTCCAAGTATTGTATCAACTGAGCGAAAAAATGCAATTGAAAAATTGAGAAAGGAAGAAGAAGAAAAGAAAAGGTACATCCACTTTTTCTTGTGCTTATCATGACATGTGCTGTAGGATTTTTTATTTGCATTCTGTATCATGTTTTGGCAAGAAGTGACATATGTTATGTTGTATTCGCAATTATGATTTTCTTAACATGGATAGATTTTTGGCATTGATAGTTTTTGGAGTATACAATTCTATCTTCATATGGTTGATATATATTCCAAAGCACGAGACGTATTTAATATGAAAGATATCCAATTTTTGTAGTAACTGTTATACTAGATACAATTGGCCTGGCATAGATTAATGTTATTGATTACACATATTTTTCATACTTCCTGCAACTAAGCTTCATTCATAGAGTGTCATAGTTGTTAGGGTGTCTTACATATATTTTCATTGATTTCTAGCTAGGACAAGGGTCTAGGTCTAGCTTGCTGCCAAGTGCATCTTAGAGGTGCTTGGGGTTGTCTAGAGTGTCATAGAATAACATCAGGTTGTGGGAGGCTTATTGCTAGTGGCCTTGTTTTGGTTTGAGATAAGAATAATATCTGTTGCAATTTGCATTGCATCTTTTAGCAAATGCCCCATTCAATATTTTGTGTTCATGTGCGCGTGCATGTGTTTGTTCTATATATGCATGATGCTTTTCAGTTATGTTTTGTGTTTGCATTCTTCCAAAATTCAGAAACTGGTGAGTTTCTTTGTTGCTATCTCATACACAGAAAATAGGCTATAATATTTGAATGTTATTAAAGAGCTATTGCAGCCTTGCAGGCAAAGATGTTGAATCGATAGTTTAAATAATGTGGATATCAGTTAATGATAGGAATGATAATTAGATAACTTGAGCTTGAGTTGATTTCTTTCTTGCACTGCTTCTTTTTAGATTCTAGATTTACTTTTGCATCAGATTCGTGATTAGTTCTGAACATGCGACAGGGTACTTGACATTCTTCTTTTTCTGGCCTTTATGTGTGAAGGATGCTACTGCTATAGTTCATCTTGTTATATTTGATGATCAATTGGTGCATCGTTTATCTACTGTTCCCAGTTTTGAACTTCATATGTTATGGATCAGAAACAAGTTATAGAGGTATGCATTAACGGCATCAGCTTTTATTTAGCATGGTGATGGATGGGAGGGTTAATTGTTGTAATGAATAATGAAATTTTCTGTCACCTTTGGCTTGTTGGTACTGCTGTACTACTGTAATGGCCATTCCTGTAGTTAACTGTTTACATCTTCTATTAGGCTGCAACTAGAAGCAGAGATGAAACGATTAGAAGAGGAGACTACAAGGAGACTGGAAGAGGCAATTCGAAAAAAAGTTGAGGAAAAGTTGAATTCTGAGGAAGCTAAACTGGAAATAGAGAAGCGAATTGAAGCTGGTCGGAAGAAACTGTTTGATGATGTTGAAGCTCAACTTGAAAAGGAGAAGGAAGCTGCTCTTATTGAGGCAAGGCAGAAAGAGGTATGTGTCTTGGAGACCAGGTTCTAGTTTTTGTTCTCCTTTAGATGAATATAATTTTTGAGTAAAAATTAGAATGTTTTCTTGAAGCCCCTTTCCCCTTTTGTTTGTCATTGTTGCTTGCATTGTGGTCATTTTTGTGATATCATAAAATCATTTCCCACAGGAACAAGCTCGAAAAGAGAGAGAAGAGCTGGATAAAATGCTTGTGGAGAATCAAAGGAGGGTAGAAGAGTCTCAGAGAAGAGAAGCTCTGGAGCAACAGCGGAAAGAGGAGGAAAGATACCGGGAGCTGGAGATGATTCAGAGACAAAAAGAAGAGGCTGCTCGAAGAAAGAAAACTTGAAAAGGACGTTGAAGTGCAGATCAAATGAAGTTATTACTCAAGTACAAATCTTGGGTGAAGCTGTCTTTTGGGACGGGTCTGTAGTGATGATTTGTACACAGCATTGATAAAGAAGACTTCTTGTATGTCTGACTTCTCTTTGAAAAGTAGAGAATTTGGGCTATTGTTTTCCCAATGAAAACTTAGTACTTTACCAGAACTGGTTTTGCAGTAGAGGAACATTGTTTTTGATAACTGGATGATGTAGTGTAATATTGGAAAACTATGAGGAAGACTAATATAGTACATTTTCGAGTCTTACGATCTCTGAGTGAAGTTGTCAATATAGAGATGGTCTTTGATTCTCAGTTATTTAGTATGGACTAGGTGCTGCAATCTGCATTTGTACTCTGCACATTTGGCCCTTTGGTTGCAAATGGTAGAAAATTTGTGGGTTTTATTTACTGTTCTCAATCTACTATTTTTGTTTTATTGCAGTATCAATAAAAAATGAGTATATTTACATTATATCATTTTATTAAAACTAAAGTTATCGGCTACATAAATTATGGTGACCAGATGTGGAAGCGAGCTTTTTTGAAGCTTGCCTTTGAACTTGTTGGAGCTGATTCGTCTCTTACTTACCGGAGGTTATAGAATTTGTCAAATCTTCATATGCAGCCATACTACAGTCATTTACATAATTTTTGGTGTGTTTTATTTATTTATTATTGTTATAACTTTCATGTAACATTTTGTAATTGTATCTCTATAGTCTTCTGTAGATAGATGTGCAACTAAGTAAATATTCAGTGATTGCATATTAGTGACAGAAATACATAAGATGCACAGTGATAATCACCAAATCATCATGGGTTCAACTCTAGGGGAGTTGAATTAAGGGAGCAAGCATTTAGTGCTCTGCAAAATGTCGGGAGGCTAACTCTCATATGTGCTAATTTAACAATCAACAACTGACTTCTTTTAATAAAAAAATAAAAAATAAAAAAATGTCTGTTTTACGACTATCGACAGAGATGAAGCTAGATGTTGTGTATCCTGATATCATCACAACTACTTGAGGAATGTTTGGAGAATCGTTTTTAGCTTTCACATTCAATCCATGTTTGGATGGTAGGACTGGAGAGGCTGAATAATAATCTCAATATAAGTTTCTTTTTATTCTGTTATTTTAGTGCGTTTGAATGTGATTTTAATTCGGTTTCCATTGTGAAATGAAATTACCACACTAAGTAAAAATATTATTCTCGCATCTTTTAATATGAATCTCATATTCCTAAAAAAATGTGATTTATTTAATAAAACAAGTAAATGTGATTTATTAGCTTGAGATGTTAATATTGTACCGCCACCTACGGTCAACCTGACAATATTTGGAGGATGAACTTCTGTGTTATGCAATAGTCTCATGTAATCCAATCTTCTTCCTTTTTTTTTTTTTTTTCTTTAAAGATTTGATTCATACAAAATATTATAATGAAACTCAATAAATTATAATCATAGTAATAAAAATTAAATATAAAATTCACAATAAACTCTCCAAGTCGAAGAGAGTGCTCCAATTAATACACAAAAAGTAAGACTCACACGCAGGTAGAGATATTTGAACTACTGACCTCCTAGTGAGGTGTAAGAGTTTTGACCAATCGAACTAATCAATTGGATTCACGTAATCTAATCTAATCAAACAAAAGTTGCCTTGGAATTTTAATGTTTTGGAGAAATGTTAATGTGGTCCTCTTGAAAGATTTTAATTAAGCCAACATTTTATTCAAAGTGCAATAAGTGGACTTTAACAAAAAGATAATGGTAATTGCAATTGTTTTTGTTTCCAAGTTTATTAAAGCAATTTAAGGGAATTTTTTTTTCCATTAATTGTAAGGCTCCATGAAATTATAAATTACAGAGGGTTTTTGAAAGTTGGTAAAAAGTTAATTTTTTTACTTTTTTAGTCTATTTTGTCTTTTGTGAGTAAAAAATGTGAGAGGTGATGTGACCCAAAATGAATAAAAAGTTAACAGTTGACTTTTTATTTTCTTCCCAAAACACCCCATACAAGTTAATTTTCTTTCCAATGTGGGAGAGCAATTTAAGAGAAAAGATCTTATGGACTTGTTTGGAAAGTTAATTATTTTAATTGATTTTTTAATTTTTTAACTATTTTAACCTGATTAAAAAAGTTATTTTTGAAAACTAGGTTGATTTTTTTTTTGAGTAATGTTAGAGATCTCAAAAATTTTACCAAAATTTCTACCAAATGTTTCACATGGGTGTGGGACCCACACAATGTGGGTCTCATGTGGGTCCCACCCTCATGTAAGACATTTGATAAAATTTTTGATAGAATTTTTAGAGTCTCTAGTATTTTTTTTTTTATTTTTTATAATTGATTTGATGGTTGTGTAAGAATAAGTGAAATGATTATAAGTTATATATAACATTTTAACTTATTGACTATTTTAACATATTTTTAACCAAACTCTCTTCCGAAGCACCCATATATCAATATGACGTCTCGTTAATGTGATTGTAACACATAATGACAAGTATCATTTTTTTAGGAAATCTTACGTGCATGTCTTAATAGGTAAATTTATTATTTAATAGGTCATGTGATAATTAATGATATTTTTCATCAAATATCATTATTAATTGTTAATTTTTAATGACAGTTTGAAAATTTTGTCACAAAATTGTTACTATCAATTTTAATGACAGTTTAAAAAAATCATTACAAAAAAAAATCTCTAATTTTCAAGTTTCAGCAATCATTTGAAAAATTAGTCAAAAAAAATATTACTAATTGTAAATTTTAAGGACAATTTATAAAAATTATAATAAAAAATATCATTAATTATTAATTTTTAATAATATATATAAAAAATTATCATAAAAATTTATTTTTAACGATAATTTATTACAACACAACATTTGACCAAAAAAAAAAACTACAGGAATTGGCTGCAAAGGCAAATATGTGCTGCCCATTGATTTCTTGCCACGTCAACCTTAAGAATAATTACCTCATCTCGATGGGGAAAATTATTCTTTGCTCCTGGGGCAATATGATGTCATTGGTTGAATCAATATGTTGTACTTCTGGCTGGGCGTATCACCTTTTAGTCTCTTTTTAAGGGGAAAATTATCATGTAGTCCTATGTAGGGGATCTATTTCCCTTCTAATCTCAATTTATTTTTAATAGATTAATAGGTCTACAGTTTTTTAAGTTTTATACCCAGAGGTCCCGTTTTTTATTTTCGTATTTTTAAATGACTGTATTACCCTTTATTTTGAGATCTATATATACGTGAAAAATCAAATTTTTGCTCCGTTTAAAAAAAGGAAATCAAATCTTCGTCTCTGCGATCTCGATTTCTCTTCGTTGTGGCGGTCTCATTGTGCTGTGAGGTGGATCTGGTTGTGCGATCTGAATCTCTGTGTACAGGCGATATCTGCGTACGTTGTCTCTCTCTCTCTCTCTCTCTCTCTCTGTATCTGGTGATAGATATATGTATGTGTATGTATGTATCTGTCGATACATAGATATACATATATATGTATATATATATGTCTGTGTGCGTATGTGGTTTGTATTTGTCGATACATATATATATGTATATATAGATAAGCAAATTTGCGTGATATGTGGTTTGTGTTTGGCAAATTTTGTTTGTTTGATTTTGATTTTGTTGATTTTATTTGTCGTATAGTGTAATGTGTTTTGAAGTTGTATTTTGGAATTGTGAATTCTGGTGTTTTGATACTGATATGTTGTAAGTGTATAATTTTGCAGTTTGGAATTGTGAATTGTGCACTGTTGGTATTGATATGTTGTAACTGTATAATTTTGCAGTTTGGAATCTGTGAACAATTGTTTGTTGGTTTGTGATTTTGTAGTATGGAGGGGTGTTTCATGTTAATGTGCAAATACAGTAATTATTGTGCTGCTATTAAGATTAGTGAGGGATATAGTTATGATGAAGTTGTTGAGAAAATATGTGCGAAGTTCAAGGAGTTGAGTGTTGGTAACTTTTGTTTGTTTTTCTCTGTTCCTGGATATTCTAATTGTATTGTTGAATGTAATGATGATTTGGGGAATATGCTGTCAATGGTAGGTGGTAGTGGTTGTTATGTTGTTGATGTTATTGTGGCAGATAAGAGAGTTGTGGAGGTTGATGATGGTAATTCTTGTACGATTGATTCTGTAACTTGTGAAAGTTCTTTTGTGAATGATTTTGATGATGTTGGTGGTTTGTTGCGTAGTTTTTATCCAGAACTAGAGAGAGTTTTGTTGTCTGCTAGTTGGAAGGGGATTATACATAGTGTTGGTCAAGAATTTGAAGGTGGAGTGCCGGCGTTCCGCATTGCATTGACTAAGTATGCAGTTGAGTGTGGTTTTGCAGTGAATTATTTGAAGAACGATGCAACAAGAGTAACCGCTGAATGTATGATGAAGTCATCTACGGGTTGTAAATGGTTTGTGCATGGAAGGGTGTTGATGGATTCTGGCATTTTTTTTATAATGAAGTTGGATAATGTGCATACTTGTGGGGTTGTTGCTCGTAGATCTTGTAGCAAAATTGTTGGTTCTAGACTTGTGTCTGATATTGTGCAAAATGATATTAGTGATAATCCGTTGACTTGTCCTATTGAAGTTTAAAAAAATTGAAGAAGCAATATGGTATAGATGTTTCTTATCGGGTTGCATGGTTAGGAGTTGATAAGGCAAGAGGTGAGTTGTTTGGTGATTTTACAACTTCTTTTGACCAGCTTCGATGGTACCTTGAGACGGCTATGAGAACGAATCCGGGAAGTGTGTTTGAATTAGATGTGGATGAAAGTAGTGAGTGTTTTCGGAGGTTGTTTGTGGCATTTCATGGATGTTTGTATGGCTTTCAATTTTGTCGTCCGTTGTTGTTTGTTGATGGTACATTTTTGAAGGGGCGTTACAAGGGGCATTTGCTTGCAGCAACATCAAAAGATGGTAATCAAGGTATGTATTTATTTGCAGTTAGTATAGATTTGGTTTGTCAGTGTGTTATTGTATTGTGAGTCTGCTAATTTTTGCAGTTTTATGTGATTTTGTTTGCAGGTTTGTTTCCTTTGCCTTTTGCGATTGTTGACGCTAAAAATCAAGATAATTGGATGTGGTTCTTAAGTCAGTTGTTAAAGGCTGTTGGTTCAGGCCGGAGATTGACTTTTGTGTCGGACCGTCAACATGGATTGTTAGACGCTCTTTCAATGGTTTTCCCCAATGCACATCATGCTTATTGCTTGAATCATTTGAAGAGAAATTTGATTGACAAATTGGTGGGACTTCGTACTAACTATAAGCTGTGTTTGATGAAAATATTAGTTAAATGTGCTTATGCGCCAACGGTTGCTTCTTTCCAACATTATATGGAGAAATTGAGGCGTATTGCTAGGAATGGTAGAGTTGATAGTATGTTGGATGGTTTGCAAAATGATAAGTGGGCCAATGCATTTTTTAGAGGGAAACGATATGGTGAGATGTCATCTAATGCTGCCGAGTCTTACAATAATTGGATTGGTGGGGCCCGTGAGTTGCCTATTACTTGTATGGTTGATATGATTAGGGTTCAAATCATGACTCAATTGTTGGATAGAAGAGCTGAATCTAGAAGATGGACTACGAAATTGTGTCCAGTTATGAAAAAGAAGTTGGTGGACTCTTTGGAGCTAGCTAAGTCTTGGGATGTGATTGTTGCTAGTGATACTGTGCTTGAGGTTCATTCTTCTATTTCTTTTTATGTTGATATTGGTAGACAGACTTGTTCTTGCCATGAATGGCAATTGAATGGTTTTCCTTGTTGTCATGCTGTGCATGCTTTGCGTAGTAGTGGTAGAGATGTGTATGGTTTCATTGATCCTTTTTTTCATGTAGATTGTTTTAGAGAGTTATACAAGGAATCTGTTTATCCAGTGCCTTCAAGTGAGAGATTTGACTTTGATGGTACCAGTAGTTCGGTTATCAAACCTCCTATAACGAAGAAGCAGCCCGGGCGGAACAAGAAGAAGAGGATACCTTCTAGGAGTGAGAATGTGAAGCAAATCAAGTGTGGGAAGTGCTTGAAATATGGGAATCACAATAAGAAGACGTGCAAGGCTACTATTTGAGGCCACAATCTATTCTTTTGGATTTGTATTTGAATTTGAGGAATTATGATAATAAAAAATGTGATACTTGGTATTATGAAAGTAATGAATAAAGTTGGTTGAATTATTTTTTGTTTGTTGATGTGTTCTTTACTTATTGAAGTTGTTTTGTAACAGTCTGGTTTTGTTTTTTTATTTTTATGGAATGTAGAGAAGGTTGTTGAAAATTTCTTATTGAAACAGTATAATATGGAAATGCAGTTCATATTTCATAGCGACAAAATTGTATAATTTTGCAGTTTTAAGAATTATTAGAAACAACCTGATGAAACCGCATAATTTTGCAGTTTTAAAAATTATTAGAAACAAGCTGATGAAACTGCAAAATTTTGCAGTTTGAAGAATTATTAGAAACAACCTTTACTGTATGAAAATATATGCAACCAGAAACAAGTAGACAAATAATCAGAAGAACAACCACAATAATAATAACAAGAAGAAGAGCAACAACAACATCAATCATTTTCACCATAATCATAATAACCAGAAAAAGATCATTCCCAAAAGTATATAAAGTACTTGTCACATGTTAAAAACGAAAAATAAAAAAATAAAAAAAAAGGGTACAAAGATATGTTCCCTTGAATATTTGTATTGTCAAGAAGTTTGTTCATTGTTTCTATGGTTTGGTATGTTTTGTCAACATTTGGTAGTGCTCGAGTTTCCAAGATCGGTTCTCATCATTGAGGAATTGATTGATGATTTGTGCTCGAAATTTGACCCACTCAGTTGGACGAAGTTTTTTCTGCACAGGTTGCCAGTTGACATATTGGTTGATAACATTGCAGACGGCGATTGCACAATCATTCCTACAGTGTTTGAGATGAAGTTAATTAGTTAGGTGAAACTGCAAAATTTAGCATATTGGAAGATTAGTTTATGGATTTTGTATCTTACGAGTGTGGGGTTTGTTGTGGGCATTCCTCAATTGATGCAATTTCTGTCTCGCACTCTTGAGATGATAACATGTTTCCCTGTTTGCTGAGTAATGCTTTACTCTATATTCCATCAGTTGAATTTTTAAGAATTATTAGAAACAACCTGATGAAACCGCATAATTTTGCAGTTTTAAAAATTATTAGAAACAAGCTGATGAAACTGCAAAATTTTGCAGTTTGAATAATTATTAGAAACAACCTTTACTGTATGAAAAACAATGAGAAGATTAAAAATTCAAAAATAAGAATAAGAGAAGCCAATATTGAACAACAAGAATAAGAATAAGGTGTTGAATGTGTAAAAACAGGATTTATGTGTAAAAACAGTGTTTAGAATGTTGAAAAACAGGAGACTAGAATGTTTGAAAATAGGGGATTATATATAAAAGAGGGTTTATACATTTGGAAGTATGTAAAATGTGTATATACGAAATATGAAAGAATGATGTACAAATGTGAATGAAAAATAATGAATAGGTGAAGAGAGATGTTACTTTTTTCCCCCATTTTTGTGAATCGGAAGTCAGGAACTATGAAATCTCTTCAGAGTGGTGATGGTTCTTCGTATTGTTGAGAGTCGCCGATTAGAGAATATGAACGACTTGGTGTTGTGTTGAAGATGAACGGTTTGGTTTTGTGGTTAGGGTAGGGTTTCAGAGGGAATGGAGTCGAACGGAGGAGCGATGGAGGATTGAGAATGCAATTTCGAGCGGCGGAGATGTAACAGTGTACTGATCAGACTACGATGATTGTGGGTGATGAAGATGAACGGTTACGTTTTCTGGTTAGGGTTAGGGTTTCAGAGGGGATGGAGTTGAACGGAAGAGAGATGGAGGACTGAGGAGTCGATTTCGAGCGGCGGAGACGTGACAGTGTACTGATCAAATTGAGATGATTGGGACGTGGGTGATGGTTGCGCGCGTGTAAATTGGATGATATATTGTGGGTATTTTCGTCTTATTGTTAATTTGAGGACTCAATGGAGTATTAAATTTGTTTTGGGCCTAAACGGGGTATGATAGGTTGGGCTTGGACCTTTGGGTCAGTTCTCCCTTTTTAAGAAACAATTTGGCACTTGTCTTTAGATAAATGGTGTGGACTAACACTCCTAGACCAGGCTCCGTTTGGTAAGGAGGTTTGGGGTTATTTTAGTTACAAAAGATAAAATAGGTTATTTTAGCCACAACAAACAAAATATCACATCCAACTCATAATCATTACACTTTTCTCTCACAAAAAAAGTCAAAAAAGCCAAAAAGCCCTAAAGCCAAAAAGCCCTTCCCAAACCAAGCTTTTTAGCCCATGCTAAAATAGCCAAAAAAATCAAAAAGTCAAAAGGCAACCCACTTCCCAAACGGATGCGGTGAGAACTTGTTATTTTATTAAGTTATTTTAGTTTTTGACTATTTTAATAGGTTAAAATTTCTATGTTTGGGAAGATGTTTGAACTTTTTTGTAGTTAGATGTGATGTTTGTGAGAGAAAAAGTGAAATGATTATGAGTTTAATGTGATATTTTGTCTTATTAACTATTTTAATCTATTTTGTCTTTTTGTGAATTTTAGCCTAAAAAACAAAAAAAATAGTCTTTGCCAAACAAGGCCAATTTCTCATTGACTAGGCTGTAGTTAGAGTTAGGGGTTAAATGATCAAGTAGTAGATTATCTAAGGTTGAATTAAAAATTTAACAAATTTCAAAATATGTTTTAACTTGGCTTATTTATATAGCGAGTCAATCTCAAACGAGTTTTTAACAATTCAAACGCAAAGTAACTTGATTTTTTTTAATAATATATATAAATTTATGGGTAAATTGCACTGACACCTCCTGAGGTTTGATCCAATTATATTCCATCTCTCTGACGTTCTAAAAATTACATTCTTACCTATGTGGTTAATAGTTTCATTTCACAAACCCCCTGCTTATATAAAATACAACAATTCTTAGTAGAAAAATAAAGGAAATTACATTGAAAAAAAAAAAAGTAAGGCAAAGGAAAGGGGAAAAAAAAAACAGAGAAAGTTAAGCAAAGTAAGAAAAAAGAGAGTGCATGAGTTTAATGTCTTCGTTCCGTCTAAATAATTACAAGGGAAAATTATGCAAATAGTCTCTATAGTTTACACGTTGTGTCATTTTAATTCCTCTAATTTCAATTTGCTCGATTTTGACCTTGAATTTTGAACTCTGTATCATTTTGGTCTAATTGAAAACGAAAGTTAAGAAATTGGATGGAAAATTTGCACGTGAATGATATGTGATTGGTTTTCAAGAGTAAAATAGACATTTTGCTTTCCCTTTTAGCTTATTTCATGCGCGTGATTGAACAGAGGCACCGATCACCGTCGTCTGCCGTTCCACTGCCTTTCTTTACTGCCGTCACAACTAAACAACAATCCAACATCAACAGACCATTATAATTATCAAAAATTACAAAACAAAATCCAATTTTCAACCCTAGATCAAAAATCACAACACAAAGATATCTTCGAGTCCTCTCCATCAACAGTCTTCAAATGGGGTCACGAATCTTAGCAACCCATTTCCCTTATTTCCTCCGTCGAACCCCCTTGTAAGGACTCTTCGAATTCGACTTCTTCTTCGAAGATTGAATCAAAACCCTCTTATTTTTTTTATTTTTTTCGTTGTGAGGGTTTTTCTAGGTTGTTGTTTCTTCAGAAGGAACGACATCTTCGAGATCAATTTGATGAATGATTCGATTCTTATCTACCCTCATGCCATGTTCTTTGTCTGAAGAACAATTAGTTGCATCTGGGTCGGAGTAAATTACTCGAAGCTTTTTCTAGCAATTCTTTTTCGCTTTGGAGCTGTAGAGGCTGAGATAATGCGTCATTGAAGAACCTATTCAAACTCTCTTATGTCACAACACTGAACCCAGTTCTGAACACAAAGATATATATACATATATATCTCCTTCTTCCTTCCCCAACTCTTTGACGACACCTCCTCCTCGCCCCTCTCTCTCTCTCTCTCTCTCTCTCTTGTGTACATATATATATATATATATTGTTGAGTTAAATGGGAGTGAGTTAACTCACTTTGAGTTAAGTGGATTAATCATTGAGTTAATTGAAAGTGAGAGCCAATTGACTTTTTTGCCCTTCAAAACTTTGCACATGTTGTCCACGTGGGCCTTTTTCGTCTAATTTCTTAGCTTCCGTTTTCAATTAGACCAAAATGATACAAAATTCAAAATTTAAGGTCAAAATCGAGCAAATTGAAATTAGATGGACCAAAATAACACAACGTGTAAACTACAGGGACTCTTTGCATAATTTGCCCTAATTACAATGACAAGAGAGTTAGTGTAATTTCCCAAACGTCAAGGGGTGATATGTATTAAACCCAAACCTCAAGAGGTGTAAGTGTAATTTATCATAAATTTATCGAGTCGGGTAGTAGATTGTTTAAGATTGACTTGAAAACTTGACGAGGTCTAAATTGTATTTACGTTTGGCTTGTTTACATATCCAGTTGATCTTGAGTGAGTTTTTAACAAGTCAAACACGAGTTCAGCTCAAGTAACTTGGTTCGTTTAAGTGATCATGAGAAACACTTAAATGTCGTTGAGGAAAAATATGAAATTCAAGTAAATGGAATCACGTCAATTAGTTGTAGTAATCAAGCTCTATGTTTTTGGTTTTTTTTTTTTTTTTGTGAAAGCGGTAGTAATCAAACTCTATTAATCTACTATCATTTATACATGGCTGGAAAAAAAAAATCTCATATAAACAAGAAATTGTTGTACTAGAGCAATACTCCATTCTATTTACTAATGTACATATTTACATTTGTTAGGTTTTTATTCTTGGCAATCCCGTTTGACAAAACTCCTTTCGGTTGTAATTATATTCGATCTTTTTATTTCAGTGAGGCTTGAGTTTTAGATGCGAATCCAACTCGGATTGTGCCTTACAGAGAAATTTCAGAAGATAATTCTTTCATATTTGCCACTTCGCTGACTATGTCAGAGATCGAGCTGTCCGGTCAGCTCGCGGAGATCCAGGGGGCAGCGCCCTTTGACGGGTTTGGGGCAGGGTCGAGGGGCAGAGCCTCCGAAGCAAAATGCAAAAATGCATTCAAAGTTGCTTGTCCGCTCGAGCGGAGAACGTTTGGTTCCAGAAGTTTGACTTATCTGCAAAAGTACTAGAAGTTGAGATTTTACGCTCGAGCGAACTTTCTTGCACTCGAGCGAGGTTCGCTCGAGCGGCCATTCTTGCGCTCAAGTGGAGATCGCGGATCTGTTTTCTATAAATATGCGGTTCAATCAGATTTTAGAGTTACGACTTCCAGATATTCTTCTTAGATATTAGGGTTTATATCTAGAGCTTCTTTGCTAGTTTTTTTGATGTTTGTTTGAGTTTAAATTTGGTTTGAAAAGTATACATCAAAGGATTGTTTGTTTCGTTCAATACAAAAGAGAGTATTGTTCTTCGATGGATATCGTGGAATTCAGGCCTAAAATTTTGGGGGATTCCAGAGTGGGTCATCATCGTGATTCGACATCAGTGCTGTGGATTCAATGTTGGGTAAGACAATTCCGAAGTGAAGACAAGGCTGGAAGAGGCATATAGGGGTCGGTTCGATTCGGGTGTGAATTCGCTAGTTAATTGAAAATACACTTGTGTAATTCCTTTATATCTTCTTAGTGGATTGTTTTGTGACTTTTACCCGTGATTTTTTATCACAATTGGAGGTGCTCCAATTATAATTTTTCTAGGTTAAATCGTTGTGTTGATTTGTCTTTGATTGTTTAATTGGGATTGCTATTTACTCGTTCAAATTGATACATAATCACAAATCAATATTTAGGGAATTTCTAGATTTTTCAACATTATCTCTTAAAATTCTAATACAAAAGTGTGGGTCCTATAGCTTAAACCAATAGCTGTTATTTAGAGGATCATCACTTGGATTTATCAATATCAAATCACTGGAACATTTTATATATATTAATAATTAAATTTGTAAAATTTTTCAGGAATTTATATTTCTTTTCTTCTAACATCACTGATATAAAATAACCCAAAAAAGTTATCTTATCGAGTATCACTATAGTATTGGTGATATGATCACCCATTACATAATAAACAAAAGGGTTAATTATACTAATAGTTTCTATAGTTTGAGATTTGTGTCACTTTAGTCCCTGACTTTTCAATTGTGACACATTTGACCATGAATTTTGAATCTTGTTCTAAATAAGGACAATTGAAAATATTATTAGATTTTTTAAGGGTAAAATCGTCAATTTGATAAAATATAAACTAATTTGACAAAAATAAATGTCAAAAAAATATTTTTAATTTTTTAAAAATTATTTTTATCCACCAATGATAAAATTATGTAAAATTAATAAGAATTACATGATTAATTTTTTAAAATTAATTTTACATGATCATCATCCAAACAAATAATAAAAATTAATTTGATAAAAATAAATAAATAAATGTCTAAAAGATTAATCAATTTTACATAATTTTATTTTTAATAGGTAGAAATAATTTTTAAAAATTCAAAAATATTTGTTTGACATTTATTTTTGTCAAATTAGTTTATATTTTATCAAATTGACAATTTTACCCTTGAAAATCTAATTATATATTCAATTGTCCTTTTTTGGAACAAGATTTAAAATTCAGGGTCAAATGTGTCACAATTGAAAAGTCAGAGATCAAAGTGATATAAATCCCAAACTATAGGGACTATTTGCGTAATTTGCCCTAAACAAAATCAAGTAAAAAATGCAATCTTAATTCACATTTTCAATTTCTATTTACACTCACCACATTAATTATAACTATTGTATTAGTACACATGTGGGTGTAAATTGAAATTTAAGTGTATTTAAAAACTCCCCAACTTTAGTCTTTGTCTTTAATTTTTAGGTGGGTGGATATTTGTATATGGGATGAATTATACGACTTTTGAAGTTTGGGAACTTATAATTATTTTCATAATTATGATATAATTACATTAATTCTTTAAATTTTAGATGTATCACAAATTGGCCCATTTGTAAATAGTAATTCTACTAACCTAGGTATAACTCGTCCAAATTTACCAAGAATTAGATTATAGGGTAGAAATTAAATTAGTATGACTCCACATATAGAATAAATTTGATCTAAAAATTAATTTTTTTAAAATAAAATTTTAAATAAAAAATCTGAATTTATAGTGCCATTGTTTTGTAAAAAACTGTTAATTGACATTTCTAGTTCACACACCAATCTTGTGCATTTATCATTACTTTACAAGGGTGGGGACCACATTATCATTCTATTATTGTTAGGGATTGCAATAAACATTTGGGTAATGCTATAGTGTGCAACTTACACCTTACATCTTTTTGTGTTCACTTACACCTTACACTTACACCTTTTTTACCTTGCACTTACACCTTTTGTGTAAGTGGCACATGGTGCGCAACTTATACATTTCATTTATACCTTCCACTTACACTTACACCTTACACTTACACCTTTTGTGTGAGTGGCACATGGTGTGCAACCCACTTACACCTTTTGTGGGTTGCACACTTAAGAAGAAGCCTAAACATTTTATCTATTTGTTTCTAATTTGGAGAAAATTTTGAGACTCTTTTAAATGTGTGTTTTGTATTTATAGAGTGGTATTTTGAAAAGTTGGTAAAATTGTTTTTTGACTTTTTTAGTGACTTTTTTAGCAAAAAATTGGTTTCTTTTGGGTAAAAAAGTTGACTTTTTTGATTAAAAAAAGTTAAAAAGTCAAAAAATTAACTTTTTTGATGTGTTCCCAAAAGACCCAGAGTGATCATTTAGTATTGATAATGATTGAAAATTTTGTTAAAATGATAAATGATTGAGACATTTTAACCTTTATTTGTGAGTTTTAATTTATTTATATTAAAATATAATATAAAAAGAGTAAATAATTAAAATTTATTTTTTAAACATATTCTTATAATAATAAATTTATTACTAAAATTTAAATCAAGACTTATATGTAAATAAATTCAACTTATACAATTGACCAGTGATTATTTCTTATTGTTTTGCACTGCATTTATAATTTCACACAAGGGGTGGGCTCACACCCCATTACGAGGACGATCATAAGTGCGATGTAGGGATTGGACTACGTTATTTACACGAAAATTCTTTAATTTTAAAAAAGTATTATTTTGATTTGTTAAATTATAAAAATATATAAATGAATTTTTTATATTATTAAAAATATAACTTTATCTTCTAAATTATAAAAGCATAGAAATGAACATTTTAAATTATTGGCGTGTTTTTGTTAAGAGTCTAATTTGTACACTTTTTATAATTTTGAAAATTCATTCATATATTTTTATTTTATTTTAGTTTTGATTTAAACCAAAAGAGTATACGACATAAAAGGAATTAAAACAACACAAAACAAAAGAGGGCCAAGCTCCAACTATAAGCCTCGTTGGGGGACATGATATTTTAGTAATTTTTTAATTTTTTTGTTAAAATATGAGGTAAAAAAAATTAATATGTTTGAGATATTTTTTAGCTTTTTACGAAAAGATGTGCAAAAAGTAAAGAGAAAAGAGAATCTTTGATTTTTTGGTATAAGTTATAAATTTTTTGACTTTTTTAATAACTTTTTGATTTTTTTACTAAAATGTTAACTTGCCAAACGAGGCCTATGTCTGCAACCAGCAAACTTGCAATCTCATTTGGGAGATCTTATAGAACTACCAGATTTTTAGGCTTGGTTTGGGAAGTGGGTTGGTTTTTTGACTTTTTGACTTTTTTGGCTATTTTAGCCTGGGCTAAAAAGCTTGGTTTGGGAAGAGCTTTTTGGCTTTTTGACTTTTTTGACATTTTTTGTGAGAGAAGAGTGTAATGATTATGGGTTGGATGTGATGTTTTGTTTGTTGTGACTAAAATAGCCTATTTTATTTTTTGTGGCTAAAATAGCCAAAAAAGCCTCAAATCTTGCTTCCCAAATGGTGCCTAAGTATGATTTACACTCATATTTGCAAGGCCAGCAGCACGCTTATTGCCCTCTCTGAGAATATGCTTAACAGAGGAGTTACACATTTGAATAAGATCTCGTTTGACATAAAAAAGTTAAAGGGTTTTTTTGGCTAAAATAGTTACAAAAGAAAAAATAAGATAAAACATTACATTCAACTCATAATCATTTTATTTTTTCTCTCACAAAAGTCAAAAAAGTCAAAAAAATCTATCTCAAACAAGGTTTTTTAGCCCCAGGCTAAAATAACCAAAAATTTAAAAAATCAACCCACATCCCAAATGAATCATAAGAAATTTGATATCTTCTAGCAAGGCTCTTCGAGGGAAGTGACTAGGAGTGATATTTCTCAATAATTTAAGGGGTCAAAGTGATATTTCTTAATAATTTAGAGATTCTTCATATAAATAACTCATTCGATTATACTTTCAATAAATTTGAATTTTGCTAATAAATGTCACTATGTTTTAAAAAAAATAAAATAAAAGATATTTTTCATTAATTTTGAATATTTTTCATTAATTTTGAATTTCTTACCATTTGCATTACATTTATCATTCATCACATAGGATGGGCTCACACGATCACCCTATTGTGAGGTTCGGTAGTAACTATGATAGAAAACTTGAGTCCACAGGAGGGCTACTGATTTTCAAAAATTCTAGATCTTAAAAATTTTACTAAATGTCTCACATGTTGTGGAACTCACACATGATATGTACATTGTGTGGATCCCATATCTATGCGAGACATTTGGTAGAAATTTTGGGGTCTCTAGCATAACTCATTGATTTTTGATATATATATTTAAAAAAAATAATATATAAGTTTATTTTATAAATTCATTTAGTAGATGTAGTGATGTATTAAAGAGATGATTAGTTGATAATTAGAGAATGTATGAAAAAAAATTACCTTATATATTTTAATAATTTACTGCATCATTGAATTTGAAATGTATATCTAATTTTTGAGTTAAAATAACATTATCCCTTTTTGTTTTTGTTTTGGCAATAAAAATGGGGATTTAAATCCTTCCATTACATGGGAAAATTTTCATTATATCATCAAAGATTATGAAAGAGTCACACCAATATATATTTATTTCAAATTCAAAAATACCTATGCGAGATTTTAAAATTTAAAATCTATAATATTTTATAATGTACAAGTCAGCTATTGGCAGCAATGATGGCAAAATTTCCTGACCTAATTGTATTAGCTCCCATCCCATTTTAATATAAATGGTTTGAGAGAATATTGATTGGGTATGATAAAATATAGTGGTAAGTAAGTTAAAATTATCAAGTTTATACTAAAGTATGAAATCATATTATTAAAATAATTGAGTTTGAAAGTAAGAATTTTCTTACAAAACTTTAAAAATCCGATCTATTATCATCCCTAATTGGAAGGCTGACTTATATTTAATATTAATGCTGAAATGCAAACTAAATATAGAATAAAACACAAATATTTCACGGTATCCCATTTTGTGTTTAGCTTATTGTAATGGTGTATTACAACTTAATTTTTGGTTAAAATAATTAATAAAGACAAAAAAAAAATTTAAAATAATTAATAAGATAAAATGTCATATCTTCTACACAACCATCTATTCAATTATAAAAATATCCATAAATCATCTCAAATAAAATTTTATTTCATCTCATAAAATAATCATAAAAAAAAAATCAATTAAAGTAGTCAAATTTGTATATTTAATTCACCTATGTCTAATTGGCCCATTTAAAGAAGTAAATCTGAGGGGATTAACCAAATCTCGCTCTCTCATTACAACACAACACATCACATCATATTATCCAATTACTTCTTGACACGTGGCAGGCGCACTTTCCTTAAAACAGCGGTCACGTGAGGCTCAGCCCGCCTTATTCACACAGAAAGCAAGAACTTCGCATGCTTGTCTCATTCTTCTTTCGCTCTGTAACAAACTGCGCTCTCTCCATCTCTCTCTCTATATATATAATATACACACACACATAAATACAGAGAGAGATAGAGATAGAGAGAGAGAGAGAGAGCGTTGCCATGGCATCTAGGGTTTGTGTTGGTTTGTTGGTGTTGGTTTCATCGATTTTGTTGTTGTTGTTGTTGAGTGTATCGGTCTATGCAGAGGAAGGAGAGCATGAGCATGTGTTGACGCTGGATCACTCCAACTTCTCTGATACTGTGACCAAGCACGACTTCATCGTCGTCGAATTCTACGCTCCTTGGTATATATATATATATAGATGTATATCCATTTCTTTTTGCTTTATTCTATAATTTACAGTCCTCAATATCCGTTATGTGCATTTTGCAGATCTTCCTTTTAAAATGCTATACATATGTGTGTGTATATATATATATATTTAGAGTTATATAGGAAGTGTTAAATATAATTTTGATTTTTTTATGAAAAGATGCCCAGGAAGATAAATGAATAGATGTAATAAAAATAAATAAAAAAATTACAAAAGTGCACTTTTTTAATATTTGTCAAATAACCCCTTACTGTAGCTTCGGTTGCTGAATTATTAGAATTTTCAAGTTTTTTTGCATAATTAAAATATTTGTATCTATAAAAATATTAGGAATCTCAAAAAAATTATCAAAATTTTTACTAAATGAGCAATACTAGGTATCATGAAAAAAATTTCATGAAAATGATCATGAAAGATTTATGACTCTTGGATTACACTTAAAATAAAACACCACACACTAATCAAGATAATCCAAGGGTCATAAATTTTTCATGATCAGTTTCATGAAAGTTTTTTCATGATCCCTATCTTTTCTCTTACTAAATATCTCCCAAATAGGAGTGGTAGAAATTTTAGAATATCTAACATTATTTTATTTTAATATGCATAAAATCTGATTACATGAATGAAGATAATTTGGATGGGTGTCGCCAAATGTATGGGTCATATAATGTGAACACAACTCTCTCGTATAAATGGGTCCCACTAAATGAGTGGGGTCCACTTTAAAGGGATTTGTATTTTCGGAGTATTATGTAGGCTTTGAATCTTTTTAATACAGGTAGAATTGGAAAAATTATGTTATGAATCAGATCTTCAATTTACGTACTCCTACGTGTGTGTATGTCACGTATTTATATGTACTGTTCTGTTACTAAATTATTAAGTTTTTATTTTTTTTTTATTTTCGTTTCGAATATATGTTGTTGACCAACGAAATGACGGAAATGAATTCATTAGTCAATCCACTTGATTAGGACACGAGCTTTTGGGTTTGGTTGGGTAATCATTTGTGAAGTTGTTGGTCCATCTGTGTAAGAATCGGAAGGGACATTTTTTTCTTCCTCTTCACAATTCAGATCCATATATATATATATATATATATGTGTGTGTGTGTGTAATATAGACCTTAGTGCATATGCTCCAAATCAAATTTTATTGCTCGATGTATGTTATTAGATAGATGTCCTGAATTGTTGCTGAGTTTTAAAGATTAGTCCTTTTTTCTTTTTTCTTTTTTTTCTTCCTGTGTTCAAATATGAATTTATAAATATAGTGAATGCCTGTGTTTTTAGTTAGATAAGAAAGGACGAATTACACTAACGGTTCCTATAATTTGAGTCTTGTGTCACTTTAGTCCCTAATATTTCAATTGTGACATATTTGACCTTGAATTTTGAATCTTGTTCCAAATAAGGACAATTGAAGATACTATTACTCAATTTTAAAGACAAAATCGTCAAATTGATAAAATATAAACTAATTTGACAAAAATAAATGTCAAAAAAATATTTTTGAATTTTTAAATATTATTTCTACCTACTAAAGATAAAATTATGTAAATTTGATAAATCTTTTAGGCATTTATTTAGTTATTTAAATTAGCAAATTGATTTTTATTATGTGTTTGGATGATAATCATGTAATGCGTGATTGTTTTTATTTTTATTAAATTAGTTTCTATTTTTTCAAAAGTTAAAAATGGCGACAACTTTGATATCACTATTAAACCAATCCATTAAATCAAAAAATCCAAAACTAAAAACATTTCATATATTAAATATAACGATTACACATTAAAAACCTAACAACCACCTATTATATAATCATCATCCAAACTCATAATAAAAATTAATTTAATAAATAAATAAATAAATAAATAAATAAATATCTAAAAGATTTATTAATTTTACATAATTTTATTTTTGGTGGGTAGAAATAATTTTTAAAAATTCAAAAGTATTTTTTTGACATTTATTTTTATCAAATTAGTTTATATTTTATCAAATTGACAATTTTATCCTTGAAATTAAGCAATGATATGTTCAATTGTCCTTATTTGGAACAAGATTCAAAATTCATGATCAAATGTGTCACAATTGAAAAGTCAAGAACTAAAATGATATGAGTTTTAAATTATAGAGATTGTTAGCGTAATTTGCCCGATAAGAAACTAGGATGAATTGGCATTTGATGGGTCAAAAGTATGCTTATTAATATTTAAATGATTTGTTTTGTAATTTGTTTTTTTTTTTTTTTAATGTTTTGGTCCTCTTCTGTGAGAGAAGTGAGAACTGGAAGGGATCAACCAAGAGTGATGCAACTGAGTTGTTTGGTTTTTGTATAGAGATCTTTGTGGGATTCTGGAGGGAATCTCAATTGATATTTTCTTCCTTGTCACATCATACGTGGGATCTTTCTTTTGATAGATAAGAGAGGACTCCCCCTTGAACAGATCTTTCTTTTAATAGATAAGAGCTTCCCCGGAATAAACTCCTGTGAGAAGCCCTTACCTGTTTGATCTTTTATAAAGCCCTTACTCCAATACAACGTGTTCGTGCTTGATTGTGTTGTGATTGACAAGTAAATCATTCCATTTCAGTCACTCCAAGACAGATATAGGCATGTAATGCATGTTTACCCCTTCTGAGTGTCTGCACATTATGTGGAAGTGGTTTAATTGTGTTTTAAAAAGCATTAATGATTGTGCGTATTGAGGAATGGGGCAATTGATTGTAAATTTGAGAATTTTTTATAATGACAGTTTATTTGAAATTTGCACTATTGTGGCATAATATAATCTTTCTAAAATGTTCTCTTGCTGCCCACCTTGGACTTGTGGAAGTTGCTACATGTCCCCCGACACTTTGTTGTGCTTGTAATTTATTACATAATTATATTTTGTTCTCTGCAAAGTATGCTCAATCAAAAGCTATCAAGATGGCGAGGATCACATCTCAAAATTTGTCACTGGGGCAAGGCTCTGAGAAACAACTCAAGTTTCAAATCCATTGTTATCCAATTTTAAGGTGATTATTGGATAAATGTAAAATCTAGCACATCTACATCACTAATATTTTGACTGAGAGTCCTGAACTATAATAAAAAAAAAGTGTCAGCTCAAAAGAAAACTTAAAATTCTTTATACTTCTCTAATTTGATTATTTGGTTAAACACAACAGACACTTCCCTTGTTAGGCTTAGATTTCGTGCATTAGCAGTTAGAGAGCCCAGGTTTTGGATACAAAACTACAACCATTACTTCGACTTGGTTTCATCAAGTATCTGAATTATCAGCTCTGGTTATATCAGCATGTGCCTTTTGTTTTATGCATTAGCCCTGAATGTTTAAACATTTGTCTCAATACTTGCAGCATCTTATTTAAATGAACTTATGTATAAATCTATGTGCATAACTGCATGCTTGTAGAAACTTATTTGCCTCAGCTTATTTGTTTAATTATAAATGTCTTGGTCTATTTTTTTGGTTTAATACACATTGCCTATCCATGTGACAGGTGTGGACACTGCAAGAAGCTTGCTCCTGAGGTAATCACTTCTTTTGAAATGTCCAAAGAGAAAACTGTTTCATTTTCTGTTTACAAAATGCAGCTTATAGCATGTTTAACTGATAGTATTTTTCAAATGCAATGTATTTTGTTATATGTAGTATGAAAAGGCTGCTTTGGTTTTGAGTAGACATGATCCTCCAGTGATACTGGCTAAAGTTGATGCAAGTGATGAACCAAACAGAGAACTTGCCAAAAAATTTGAGATTCAGGGCTTCCCCACTATTAAGATCTTAAGAAATGGAGGAAAGAGTGCTCAAGAATATAATGGCCCTCGTGAAGCTGATGGTATAGTAGCTTACTTGAAGAAACAGGCTGGTCCTGCTTCTGCTGAAATAAAATCTGCGGAAGATGTTAGCAGTCTTATTGATGAAACAAGAATTTTTGTGGTAAGTATTTCATGGTGGTTTGATTTTCTTGGAGTTACTTGTATCAATTAATTGTAGGTACTACTGAAGTGTACATGTATTTTTTAGGTTGGAGTGTTTCCCAAATTTTTGGGGGAAGAGTTTGAAAAGTTCAAAGTTCTAGCTGAGAAGTTGCGTTCTGACTATGATTTTGGTCACACTTCGAATGCCAAACTCCTTCCACACGGTGGATCAGTTAATGGGCCAACTATTAGGTTACTTAAGCCTTTCGATGAACTCTTCGTTGATTTCCAGGTATCTTGATTTATTTGTCTTAACATTCTCAGTTTCCCTTTATTTTCCATTTTGGCAACTCCTCTAATCGCAGTGAGCTGTTGTGCTTGCAGGATTTTGATGTGGATGCTCTGGAGAAGTTTATTGTAGAAGCTAGTGTACCTGTTGTCACTGTTTACGACAAAGACCCAAGCAACCATCCATTTGTTAATAAATTCTTCAACACTCCAAATGCTAAGGTGCTCTTATTTGTTCTCATAACTGTTTAATAGTTTTGATCAAGATGTGTAAACTCTAAACCCAAGAGATTCATTTTTCTAGATCTTAGATATGTAATTTCCATCCACAAATTTCTTGAATGGAATTTCTGGAAACAGAAAAGGAAGAAAAGGAAAAAAAAAAAAAAAAAGACTGACAAAGAAAAGGTACTATTGGGTTTGAGATTTTTAAAATTTTTTATTTTATTTTAAAAAAAGAACTTAAAACCCTAACTTATAAGAAGTTGAGCTTATTTTGCATTTGCTTTAATTCTTGTTATAAATGATTCTAACATTAAAAAGACATAATAATCTCGACACTTCCATCATTTCTTAGCACAATAAAAACATTCAACAAGAAAACCTTGAATCTTAAACAAGTGATACAAGGTATGTATCTACACACTTATTATAAAGAGGAAGAGAGAGAGAGAGAGAGAGAGAGAGAGAGAGAGAGGCACTGTCGTTCGTTACTGATTCGATTAGTATTTGGGGTGATGTCACACATTTTTGTTGTTTGACTAACACATTTTTCTTCTTTTCTACTTGCTGAACAAATGTGCTGATGATATTATATTTTTTTCTGTGGAATCATCCTTTGGAAAATAATTCAAAATGGGTAGGCAATGCTGTTTCTCAACTTCAGCGATGAGCATCTTGATGCTTTCAAGTCAAAATACAAGGATGTTGCGACCGCCTACAAAGGAAAGGGCACAAACTTTCTATTGGGTGACAGTGAGGCCAGTCAAAATGTATTTCAGGTTATTTCTTTCCCAGTTCTTTGTCGTTGGCTGTTATGGTATTTTAACCTATTTTCCTCACATTTTCAACTGTCATTTTTATCCGGAGACAGTATTTTGGACTGAAAGAAGATCAGACACCTCTCATCTTTATACAGAAGAAAAATGGCCAGAAATATCTCAAGACAAACTTGAAACCCGGTCATATTGCAACTTGGTTGAAGGAGTACATGGTGATGCTTCTGTTTCTTTTTCTCATTGATAATTGCTCATGATAATGATAATGACAACTATGTTGAATTCTTGGTTACATTGCAAAGAATTTTCTAACCTGGATTACCTAAAATGACTTGAAACTTTTTTCAATGAGGTTGCAGGATGGTAGTTTGAAGCCATTTGTAAGATCAGAGCCAATTCCTGATGTTAATAATGAACCTGTTAAGGTGGTCGTCGCTGACAGCCTCCAGGACATGGTCTTCAACTCTGGAAAGAATGGTGCGTGCTTGTCAACTCCTTCATCCCATAATTCCTATATATATATAGATTAAACGGAACTGAAAAATTCAGGTGAATTAGAAATTTGGAGTTGCCAAGTTTCTAATTGACCATTCTTTAAGAAGTGTTATACAGCTATGGAGAGGATATTTCTTTCCGTTGCTTGTGTAAATTATATGAGCTTCCATGGCTGTAAGATTCACACTTTTTGACTTTCTGTTGGAGTTAGGTTAAGCACAGAAGCAAATTGAGCTGATTTCCACTTTTTTGGTTCCCTACGGTTGCTCTTTCTTAGAAGACCTTTTATAATCTCTGTTCTTTTACAGTTATGCTAGAGTTCTATGCACCATGGTGCGGACACTGCAAGAAACTGGCCCCAACCTTGGACGAAGTTGCCGTGTCATTTGAAAATGATCCAGATGTCATCATAGCAAAGCTGGTAAGATTCATTTCCTCCCAATTTAGCAATGCGTCACTCATCCTTTGTCACATGGCAAGCGAGACTTAAACTCATGATTTCATTTTTAAGTGTTTACAATTATGGACATCCTCCGTTACGTGTAATGTCACTTGATCCAGTTATGGTAAAAGGGCACATCATCACAATATTGTTCTAGGCTGTGTTTTGATCTTGGATTTGAGAAGGGATTTGCGGAATGAAAGAAATGAAAAGAGAAGAGAAAAATAAATGAAATAGAAGTTTAAAAAAATTTCCCCACTTTTTCTGTCCTTTTTATTTTCCCTCACAAATCCCTCCCCAATTCCATCATCCAAACACAAGTGCTTGTATGCTATCTCAAGGCAGACCTACTGAAAATTCTTATAGCTCATAATTTTTCCATTTTTAGCCTCACTACTAATGATTGGCTTTTCTTTCTTTGTGATTTTCTCAGGAGGCTCCCAAAATATGTCAACCCATAATTTTATAATTTCTCAGTTTGATACTTTCATCTTTAGCAACACAATAACCATATTTTGTTGATCATATGTAATCGCGTGCCTGTTATCTTTACTTTCACTGCTGGTTCCCTTATATTTTTATTTATAATTATTAATTTTTAAGTTTAATGCATCTCACTGCAATTATTTTCTAGGATGCAACTGCAAATGATTTGCCAACTGACGCCTTTGACGTTCAAGGTTTCCCTACTATATACTTTAGATCTGCTAGTGGTAACTTATTGAGGTATGATGGCGGCAGAACAAAGGAGGATATTATTGAATTTATTCAAAATAATCGGGATAAAATTACCCAACCAAGTCCAGTAGAATCATCTCCAGGGAAGAAAGACGAGCTATGAAGAAGGTAAATCCCATACTTCATTTGTTTGCGACTTTCATTACTAGAGTTGTTGTTTTGTTTACTGCAAAAGAGTGCTAAATTCACAGCGAAAATGGCTGTGTACCTATTCATCGAATCAATGTAGAATTTGTGTTTCTCAAATAAGATCTATTTTCCTGGATTCAAGGTTGAGATGGGAAAAGTTTGGTTGTTTTAAATTTAATAAGGTGTTGTGTTGGCTAGATTTGTAGTAGAACACAACACAGATTGTGATGGTATAACGTTCAACATTGCTATTTTTGTTTTCATGTTTTGCAGGTTGCAGATTACTACCTAGCATTGCGGGTTTCAGTTAACAATGTCAGCGTGCCCTAGAATCTGTGTTATGAATTTTGCTTCAATAGAAATAAAAATGAAACTAATACTGTTTCATGCTGTTCTAGTTTCAGTACTCTTTGGTTAGTGGTGTTGTTCAGAGCTGCAAACTGGATTTCATGCCCTACAATCTTGTTTCATTGTCGTTTAAGAGCTTAACTCATCAACCACTTCAAAAAATAACCCCATCGCTTTTCTCCATCTTTATTCTATACTTCGACCTCTGTTTTAATCTAAGGCGCCTTTTACAAAAAGAACTAATTACTTAGCCGTCGGATAGAATTTTACCAATATGCCTGATCGACTAACAATCAATCTAATTTTTCACAAATCAAAATACAGTTGACATATTGACCAACAATATCGAAATGCATTGATATGGAAATGTTTGATTGGAGCATCAATACAAATCATGCAATTGATAAATCCACACCCATTTTTGAATGAATCCAGTCTTTCATTTGTGTACATATCACTAGAATAATATTATGATAATGTTTTTAAAATAAAAAGTCTCATTAATGAATTTTATGAATTGAAATGAATAGTGAATATAACAAACTCAAGATTCGATCTTTAAAGCTGAACAAAATTATACAAACATCGAAAATTTCAGTCACCAAAATTAATGTGAAACAAAATGTTTGCATACATAATACAAGCGTGTGTATATATGTGGACATTAACTCTAAAAAATAATCAGGGTTGAATGAGTTGGTAAGGTAACAATCTAAGTGGCCTAAGATCTCGAGTTTGAAACTTACACTAATCTCGTTATAGCCTTTGACTAAAATTGAAGGATGAGCAATGAGTTCCTTAACATGCTCTCTACGTTGGCTTGTAAGGTCAGATCATAAATAGACTTAGCTTGGAGTTCCCAAGTCATATAAAAAAAATAAAAAAAAAGCTCACAAATTTTGGTATTCATAACACTACAGAAACTATAAGGATATTACATGCACGGACACGAAATAATTTTTCTCGTATAATCCTGTTGATCAAGCTTGCACTCCTCCAAACGTCGTCACTTTACTACCTGAAAACACACGTGAGCTAGCCGGCAGGTGTATGCTAGAAACCCCTTCGATGCCCAGGTCAGCAAGTAGACAATAAACAATAAGCTCTATGTATTTTTAAGAATTGCAATACCTGTACATAGGTTCTATCATGAGCTCTTATAGACTTTGTGTGGCACAATCCTAATAGAACTCTATCTCTCCTTAGCAAAGTCCTCTTAGGAATCACATTCCTAAAGGATAATACTTATCCTTAGAACACCCTTCTCATTACTAACCAGGTGAGATAGTTCAAACTCTTTTGCTCGGCTGTCATTGCGGTCAACTGAGCTATCTCGACTCTATGCTCTCCTTGGTAAAGCTGTGATAACCCTAGCTATAGGATGGCACCCTGCCGAGCTACACATAGCTCGATTCTCTTTATTGACAACATCTTGGTCCTTTAAAGGACCGTCTTCAGATAGCTAGGTCCAGGCCCTAGCAATATATCTCTGACTGGCTTGATGCTTGTTTGACCCAAGACTGAGCTACCTTTCTCACTTACGCGGTCCGACTTCCAAGGATAACCCTACCTTGATCAGCCCAATTTATCTGCACAGATTACCCTCTCAATTGCCCCTTAATTCCATCTGTAAAGCATGATTGAGATTACTTTTCCTAAGCCGAGCTAAGAAAGATACAATTCAACTGAGCTAAAAATATTTGTTCAGTCTCACGATCTGCCCGATTCTAAGAAATCTTATCAGTTACTCTGTACGTTGCTCCACTACTCTAGCACATCTGATACGACATAATTCCTTGGATACGTGGCAGGCCCCCATTGGTCGAGTACCCCTACTATAGCTGTCTTGCATTGTCAAAAATTTGAACAGTCCCACCATTCTTGCTTCCACTATATAGCTTTACTTATTCAAAGGGTCACCACTCAGAGCTGCAGCCTCTCGATCCTTGCATTCAAAGCCCAAGTCTGAGCATTTCTGCCATTGAATCAAGCCCATCACTGCCGTTGGAGCATTTCCCACCGACTGGAACGTAGTTCTGCGCTGGAATCTGTAAGTCATTCACTCCTCCTGACATTTTTCTGATAAACATTCATGTTGTTCT
The DNA here is from genome assembly GCA_036172215.1 of Camellia granthamiana. Taxonomy (NCBI): domain Eukaryota; kingdom Viridiplantae; phylum Streptophyta; class Magnoliopsida; order Ericales; family Theaceae; genus Camellia; species Camellia granthamiana. The sequence continues at coordinate 60,331,138 of CM069903.1, read as the reverse complement.
TCATGGGGTTGCTAGTCCACCGTTTAGGCCCAAAAAAAAAAAAACACTTTAGAATAGAAATCCGCTAAAATGTACACAAAATGAACTTAGAGGTGAATTAGGGCCTCTACAAATCCTTGAAATCCCACATTTTAAGATGAACTCCGTACAGTTGGGACCAAAACTAGTCAAAAATGGTGTTTTTGATCCAAAATTAGGCTACAACTAAGCAGAAATCTGTTTGTATAAATTTGAACAAGCCTAAGTGAGCTAGGGACATATTTCATAACAACAACCGGGCTAAAACCTTGAACTACCAGTGGGTCGAATTGTGTCCAGCTCATGATCGAGCTAAGTCTCTGCACACGCACGCTCCTGACCGAGCAAACTATTGTCTTAGCTCGGTTAACATCTAGGCATAACACATTTTATTTTTTTACTTTGCAGACTTGACTAGGTTGTCCAGGCACACCATTCACTTTGCTTCTCTGATGGTGCTGTTGAACTGAGCAACCAAACAACGCTGATCGATTCAGTCGAGCAAACCACAATAAATCCTAACTTAAAACCAATGGGCAAATGGTTAGCTCGCCAAGGGCCATAGCCGAATTTAGGAGGGATTACAGCATTCTTGATGACATGTAGTTTACCCTATCCAAGCAAGATGCTATACCCTGGGCAAATCTGGTTTTTGCCTCTTCACCGTATTGTCGATCGTAGAGGGTAGACTCTGGTTCCTAGTCCAACCCTTTATTTGTAAATTCCTTAGGCAGACCAGACTCTATCCCTCCTAGGTGTCCACCAACACATATAGAATTATAAACGGGATTGTTGAGCTCAATCGCCGTCTCCGCCTCAACCTTGGATTGGTCGAGATATTCCATCAATACTCACTTGGTCAGAATGATGATGGTTGGGTCTACTACCTCAAAGTAAAGAGAGGCCGAGAGAAACTTGTCAAAAAAACGCCAAGCAAATAGTTAAATGATAACGACTTTCTTTGGTGTTATCCTAGTCAGGCAACCTAAAAGGGGGGGTGAATTGGGTTATTAAAAAAAATAATTTACAATATTAAAAAAATAATAAATACAAAATTCAAAACAATGATTATCAGTATAAAAGTAAGAGAGATAGGGAGAGAAAATCAAACACTGAGATTTATAGTGGTTCGGCACGTCGGACCTACGTCCACTCCCCAAGGAACCTCCCCAAGGAACCTCCTCAAGAATTTCTTCACTATCAAAATAAATCAATACACTACCAAAGCTTCACCAAGCTTGTGGATTTTACGCAGGTCTTACTTTTATTTATTGAGCCTCACTCAACAATAAATGTCTTACCCTTACAAAAGTCTCTCACAAAATAATGAATAAAAATAAGAGGTACTTTAACCATCTTTTATAATAATTTTCTCACAAAGAGTAGATATGAAAGTGTAAGAATAAAGACTACTCTTAGATCTGAAAGTGAAAGAGCAGAATAAAATATACTCAAAATTTTGAAGCACACAGAATTTTTTCTCTTCAAGTTCTCTAATTTTTCTCCACACACAATATTTCTATTTATACCAAAAAATCTTCCCGTTGGAGAGACAAACGCTCCTTCGGATTATGAGAAGTCAGCACAAAGTTCCATCATTATAAGTTCCTTGAAGTCAAAAGCCATGTGAAAATTGTGTCTATTTTGTAACTTTTTCTTTTTCTTTTTGCAAGAAAATTCAAACCAACTTACAATTTTTTCTTTTTCATTCTGCAAGCAAAATATTGTCAAGGATTTGTTTACAATAAAAAATTAAATAAGTCTTCTCCTGCAATTATTATAGTATATCAATTTCAAGATTTTGACTATATATGTATATTTGATACACCGCACCGCCACCGACTATTTATAAATCTTTAATATATTCAAAAGATATTTTGTATAAATCAACTATGTTTGTAATCGATTCATTCAAATATGATTGTAAAGTAAATTTGAATTTAGTGCAATATGTATCAAAATGATATAATATAAATTTACTTAAAAGAGACAATCACATCAAATTTATCAAAGGATGAATAGTGATTAAAACATGAATAGTAAAATTTTCAAAATATTTTTATTTAAAAAATATTTATAACAAATGTATCATAAAGTATGTATATTTTAAACAGATAATATTTTGTGTCAAATATGTCAAAAAATATTTATAACAAATGTATCATAAAGTATGCATATTTTAAAGACATCATCAAAATTAAACAACATGATTAACAATCTCCCTCGTTTTGATGATGGCAATACATGAACGGATTTGACACAAAATTGAAATCAACAAAATATTTGATGATTTTGCCACATAAAATATTTGATACATGCACAACAATTCATAGTATACATGCACAACAATTCTCAGCAATTCAATTCATATTTTTCTCCCCCTTTGAAGGGAGAAAAATATGGAGATGGGAAGGTGGTAGAAAGAAAAAAAAATGGCAGTGATCAAAACAAAAATCAAACAAACACATGTGAGAAAATAACTGAGATGCAAAAAAAAAAAAAAAAAATTATAATAATGGTGCTTATGTCTTGTCGTGATCTTTGTGGGGGATTTTGGAGCATCTCTGGCGCACAAAATGTTGAAAAACATAATATTTGAGTAGATATGCATCGAGTATTGGATCGGTGGAGTATATAAAAAATGACAAGGATGACAGGCAGAGATACAAAATTGTCAAGTGTTGGGAGAGAAAAATTTGTTTGACCTTCTTGTGTAATCATGTCATTCCTTACCTTAGCCATCAATGGTTCGGACATGCATAAGGTGCCTGTAATACAGGCAAATGAGAGGTTACCAATGGTGCAATCACAGGCTATTCCTATAAATGACAGTCCTAGTGTTGTTGGTAATCGGAATGATATCGATGCTATTAATAACACTATGACTCTTAGTACACAGGAAATGACTACGGTTTCCAATATGGCTCCCGACTACAAGCAAGAATACAAGAAAATCAGTAATGGAGAGACGAGGTGTGCTTGTTAAAACAACAACTGGCTAAGATTCTTCAGGAGAAAAGAGAGCTAGAAAGGAAAAATGCACAGTTGGAGAATGCGGTGCAATATTATGCAACGGTTATAATGCCAAGACTCACAGAAGTCGAAAATAGAGAGAGACATGTAAAGGAGGCTCATGAAAAACTGTTGAGCGAAGTTAAATGCAAAAAATCTGTGAAGCCTTTTGAAAACTTACATGTACTTGAATAATATTTTCTCCTTCTGAAATAAAATTGCACTTGAGAGCGTTTGATTGCCGAGCTTTTGTTCACATTCCAAAGGATGAGAGGTCCAAGCTTAAGAGTAAGTCAAGACAATGTATTTTTCTTGGCTATGGCCGTGATGAATTTGGGTATAGATTGTGGGATCCGGTCGACAAGAAAGTCATTCGAAGCCGTGATGTTGTATTTCTTGAAGACCAAACAATTGAAGACTTTGGCAAAGGTGATCAACCGAAGCCAAAAAGTAGTGATCTCATTGACATGGATCCATCTCCTTCATCTTCAGTGGATAATGAAAATGGGGGAGATGTACAACCACCTATTGAAGATGCAGAGGATGATACTAATCCTAATGAACTTGAGCCAGAAATTGAGGAAGAGCATCCAACTCAAAAACTGCCACCCCAACTTGAGTTGAGGAAATCTACAAGGGACCGACAACCTTCGAGAAAGTATCCTCCCAATGAGTTTGTGTTGATTTCCGATCAAGGGGAGCTTGAGAGCTACCAAGAAGCAATTGAGCATGCAAAGAAAGGTGATTGGAAAAAGGCCATGGAAGAGGAGATGAATTTCTTACTTGAAAATCACACCTATGATTTAGTGAAGTTGCCTAAGAGGAGGAAAATTCTGAAAAATAAGTAGGTCTTCAAATTGAAGAATGATGACAAGAATCTGAGGTACAAGGCACGTCTTGTTGTGAAAGGCTTTCGGCAAAAGAAAGGTATTGACTTTGATGAGATTTTCTCACCGATTGTGAATATGTCTTCTATTCGAGTTGTACTTGGCATGGCTGCAAGTATGAACCTTGAAGTTGAACAACTTGATGTGAAGACTGCATTTCTTCATGGTGATCTTGAAGAAGAAATTTACATGGAGCAACCAGAAGGTTTTGTGGAAAAAGGGAAATAAAAGGTTGTTTGCAAATTGAAGAAAAGTTTGTATGGTCTTAAGCAAGCTTCGCGGCAATGGTACAAAAAATTTGACTCTTTCATGATGAATAATGGTTTTTGTAAAACCACTTCGGACCATTGTGTGTTTGTGAAAAAATTTCAGATGGCAAATTTATTATTCTTTTGCTTTATGTTGATGACATGTTAATTGTGGGTCAAGATTCTACCATGATTAACAGGTTGAAATTGGAGTTGAGCAAGTCTTTTGCTATGAAAGATTTGAGACCGGCAAAGCAAATACTTGGTATGAAAATTGTTCGTGATCGCAAAGAGGGGCTGATTTGGTTGTCTCAAGAAAGCTACATTGAGAAAGTTCTTAAGAGGTTCAACATGGATAAAGCAAAGTCGGTTGGTTGTCCACTTGCGGGTCACTTCAAGCTTAGTTCGAATCAATGTCCTACAAGTGAGAAAAACAAAGAAGAGATGTTGAAAATTCCTTATGCTTTAACAGTTGGCTCTTTGATATACGCCATGGTTTGTACAAGGCCGGATATTGCTCACGCCGTTGGTGTGGTGAGTCGGTTTCTCTCTAAACCAGGTAAAGAACATAGGGCAATGGTAAAATGGATTCTAAGGTATCTTTGAGGGACTTCGAAGGTGTGTTTGTGTTTTGGGGATGGTAAGCCAATGCTTGATGGGTTCACAGATTCTGACATGGCTAGTGATGTTGATTCTAGAAAATCTACTTCGGGGCATTTGATGACTTTTGCAGGGGGAGCTGTGGCATGGCAATCTAAATTACAAAAATGTGTTGCTCTCTCAACTATCGAAACTGAATTTATTGCCATTACGAAAGCTTGCAAAGAAGAGTTATGGTTGAAGAAATTTTTGCAAGAGTTGGGTTTGAAGCAAGAAAAGTATGTGCTTTATTGTGATAGTCAAAGTGCTATTCATTTGAGTAAAAATTCTACTTTTCATTCGAGATCGAAACACATTGATGTAAGATACCATTGGATTCGTGATGTGTTAGATTCGAAATTGTTGCAACTCGAAAAGGTTCACACGGATGATAATATTTCGGATATGTTGACTAAGACTTTGTCGAGGGACAAACATTTAAAGTGTCGAACTTTGGCGGGTATGGTTGATGTCTCCACCTAAATCTGTAGAGAGAGAATTGTTGGGTATACCTCCTTATTGAAGTTTGAGACCCAATTGGTTTGTTAAAAGAATTTTAATTTGGCTTGGTTTAGGTATAATATATTTTATATATTATATCTAATTTGTGGAGACCTAATCTAATTTGGTAACAACTAGGGTTTTGATGAAACAAGCCCAAAATTTTAGATATATATATTGTTCAATAATATATTTGAGAGAGATACATTGTTCTCTTTTTCCAAAAGTGTGGCTGTTATAGAATAATTGATTGGAAAAGTCAATTCGGGGGGTCAAGGTGTGGCTGTGTGTATTGCTTTCATAAACAAGCAATAGTGTGCTCTCATTGGTGCTTTACTTTGAAGCGTTTTAGTCTTGTTTTGGGAGAATTTTTTTGGGTATTCTTCAACTCTGGTTCTGAAAATTTTTGTTCATCTATTTGGTGAGATCTTTCCTCTTGTTTATTTGTGATTATTTGGAATTCACCTAAAGGTGATTTGTGAGACTATTTGTGTCTCGTTTGTAATCATTTGGAAACTTATTTAGTTGATAGTGGAATCGGATTTCGATCCCGTAGACGTACCTCACATTGAGGAAACTACGTAAAATTCTTGTGTTACTTTTGATTTAATTTTTTTTGCATTACTTTTTATTCCCATTGATTGATTTACTTGTGGGAAATCATATATTTTCCCTAACAGTTGTGGATGATGGAGCTGGTGGTGGACGATGGCGAGGATGATGGTGTCTGAGGATGAAAGGAAAAAAGAGAGAGTGAGAGAAAGAGAGAGAGAATCAGAGCGAGAGTAAGAGAGACAGAGAATATATAAAATATTTTTTATTTTAATTTTATTTTGATTTTAATTTTAATATTAATTTTATTAAAAAAAATAAACATGATATAGGAGTATTTATCATACCAAGTTTAGTTCTAATATAATAAAATTGTTCTTCATTAAGTGGCTTGGTAAATATATCAGCTAATTGACAATTTGTAGGCACAAATTCGAGTTCAATGTCATCTTTAAGTACATGACCTCTTAGTAAATGATGCCTTATTTCAATGTGTTTAGTACGTGAGTGCTGAATAAGATTTTTTGAAAGGTTAATGGCACTTGTGTTGTCATATTTTATAGGAATATGATCATAGTGAAGTCCAAAATCTTGAAGTTGTTGTTTCATCCAAAGCAATTGTGCACAACACCCAGTGGCGGCGATGTATTCTGCTTCAACAGTTGACAGAGCCACTGAGTTTTCTTTTTTGTAAAACCAAGAAATGAGTGTCCAAGAAAGTGACACGTACCACTTGTGTTTTTTCGATCAAGTCTACATCCCGCAAAGTCGGCATCCGAGTAACCAAAAAGTTTAAAAGTGGTTCCCTTAGGATACCATAATCCCAAATTTGGAGTGCCAACAAGATATTTGAAATACGTTTGACTATGGTGATGTGTGACTCTTTCGGTGCGAATTGAAAACGTGCACACATACAAACACTAAACATTATATCGGGTCTAATTGCAGTAAGATAGAGTAAGGAACCAATCATACCTCGATATTTCTTTTCATTTACAGGTTTACCTTGCTCATCTTTGTCGATTTTTATTGATGTGCTCATTGGAGTTGCTGCAGGCTTTGATGATTCTATTTCAAACTTTTTGAGTAGGTCCTTGATATATTTCGATTGATTTAAATGGATTCCATTATTAGTTTGTTTAATTTGTAGACCAAGGAAGTAATTTAAGTCCCCCATCATACTCATTTCAAATTTACTCTGTATATCTTTAGCAAACTCTTTGCACAAATTTTCATTAGTGGCACTAAAATAATATCATCAACATAAATTTGAACAATTAGCATATCTTCCTTTTTGGTTTTTATAAAAAGTATTGTATCAATTTTTCCTCTAGAAAAACCTTTGTCAAGTAGAAAATTATTTAATCTTTCATACCATGCTCTAGGAGCTTGTTTTAAACCATATAAAGCTTTTGAAAGTTTAAAAACATGATCTGGATATTTATGACTTTCAAAATCGGGAGGTTGTTCAACATAAACTTCCTCCGAAATGTACCCATTTAAAAAGGCACTTTTAACATCCATTTAATACAATTTGAAATCTTTAAAACATGCAAAAGCAAGTAACATTCTAATAGTTTCAAGTCTAGCAACCGGTGCAAAAGTTTCATCAAAATCAATGCCTTCTTTTTTATTATAACCTTGGGCTACCAATCTAGCTTTATTTCTGGTAACAACTCCGGATTCATCCATTTTGTTTCAAAAAACTCATTTTGTTCCAATAATTGGATGATCCTTTGGCCGAGGGGTCAAAAACCAAACTTCGTTTTTTTCAAATTGATTTAATTTTTCTTGCATTGCTAAAATCCAATTTTCATCTTTTTGAACTTCTAAAAACGATTTTGGTTCAATTTGTGAAACAAATGCTAGGTTACCACAAACATTTCTAATTAAGGAACGAATTTTTATACCTTCCGCTACATTACTGATGATAAGGTCTTTAGGGTGGCCATGAGCATACTTCCATTCCTTTGGTAGATTTGATTCGTTTTTTGGATGAGCATATTCTTCTTGAAGATTCTTCATTGTAATTTCTTCTTTGTGCTCCAAAGATGGATTTTTTTCATTTGTTATGTAAATGCTCTCCATTCTTAGATGTGTTTCTTTAGTATCGTCACTTACAAGATTCTTGGAAACAATGTTGTTAAATTCATCAAAGGCAACGTGTACAAATTTTTCAACAAGTAAAGTTCTTTTATTGAATACTTTATAAACTTTACTAGAATTCGAATAACCAAGAAATATAGTTTCATCCAATTTAGTATCAAATTTTCCTAAGTTATCTTTATTGTTATTCAATACAAAGCATTTATAACAAAATGTACGCAAGTGACTAATATTAGGTTTTCTACCTTTCCAAATTTCATAAGGGGTTTTCTTAAGAATAGGTCTAATCATAGCACGGTTTACAATATAACATGCAGTGTTAAAAAAAAATATCTAGGTAAATTATTTTCACAAAGCATAGTACAGGCCATTTCTTTAAGAGTTCTATTTTTTCTTTCCACCACACCATTTTGTTGAAGAGTTCTAGGGGTAGAAAAATTTTGATCAATTCCAAACTCATCACAAAACATAATAAAATCATCATTTTCAAATTTTCTACCATGATCACTTCTAATACTATAAATATTAAGACATTTTTTCATTTTGAATTCTTTTACACAACTTTGAGAAATTGTAAAAAGTTTAATTCTTATGTGTCAAAAATAAAACCTATGTATATCTAGTATAATCATCAACATAAAAAACAGCATAATGTTATCCCAAGTAGGCAACCCAAGAGGGGGGTGAATTGGGTTATTACAAATTTTTACAATATTAAAATTTATAAACACAATATTCAGAATTTTAACAAATAAAAAACAGAATAATAATTATCAATATAAAAGTGAGAAAGATAGGGAGAAAAAATCAAACACTAAGATTTATATTGGTTCGGCACACCAGGTCTACGTCCACTCCCCAAGGAACCTTCTTGAGAATTTCTTTACTATCAAAATGAATTAATACACCACCAAGCCTTCACCAAGTTTGTGGATTTTGCACAGGACTTACTCTTATCGATTGAGCCTCATTCAACAATAAATTCCTTACTGTAGACGTCCCCGAACGCCCCGGGAGGGTTAAGTCCCGTTCTGCTCGTTTGGGCTCACTACAGTTCAAGGACTCGATTGTCACGGTTCTAAATCTTGAACCAAAGAGTTTAAATCCGGCAAATCGTTTTTGAGAAAACAGATTTTTTTTTAAGAAGTGCCAAACATGGACTGCTTTGCCAGATACAGAGTCGCCACCTAAATATTTTTTATGGGGAAATTTAGGAAACCCTGACTCGGTGCCAAAGGCCACGTGTCCGTCATCACCAAAGTTGCCTCGGCTCGGGAACTTGGGTACGATCGGGGAAGGTCACTTCGTGAGCACCCCCGCTCGCCCGGTCAAAGACCGGCCTCTACTAACCGTGATATCTAGTTTTGAATACATTGTGTGTTCTTATTCCGGTTATTAGCCTGGATTACTACGTGATGCGCACAGCATACAAGTATAGACTGGATCGTCTGAATTGGAACAACACATTTCATGTTTGTTTTTGAAAGATGGTTTGCTACCCGCAGGTAGGCTTAAAATGCAGATTTTGCCACCCTCGGGTGGGCTTAGAAAACATGATTTTGCCACTATCTAGTGGGCTTAAAACAAACATTTGATGAATTGTCCCAATCCAAATAACCCAACCTTCACCCACAGGCATTCAAGGCAGTTATATCACATAAGCAGTTAGCCTCATGGTAAGCATACTATTCATGGCAACACTCACACGCATGCAAGGATGCTAAAGCATAAAAACTCACCGAGTACTCCAAGCCAAAACAGAAACTCATTAGAAATCCATGCATGATCCTAGATACACAGAATTGCCTAATGCAACACATGCAAAGATGCAAACTATAGCAGGCTCGGCTATTCTAAACATGGCATATGGAATGCTACAACTAACACGTATTCAATTTGGAATTGAAATACAAATGCAGTTTGTATGATGCGCCGAGCCCGGTGCGTGCGAAACAGATGAATGATGCAAACATGCTGTCATACTGTATGCTAATTGAAATATGCCCTAATCTAACCATCATAAGCAGGTAAATAAAAGGGAAGAAAGACGTGGGGTTGGAAGACATACATCACACTCACCTACACTTATTACAATTATGCCCTCGCACGGAGGGTCCAAAAGAATATACAGTCCCGAATGAAAGAATAGTACAGTCCAAATAATACAATCCAAATAATACAAATTCCTAATTAATTTACAAATTAACTAAGAAAAGAAAAGACTGGCATGCAAGCCAGGGACTGCCTTGATTCTGCTCCGGATGATGGAATGATGCATGTTTGGGCTGCTTTGCGCGAAAATCCACTGGCATGCCCCAATTAGCCTCTGTTTGCACCTGTTCTTGAAATGCGTGCCAAGCTCCGAAAAGTTACTGATTCTTCATTTTGCTGCAACAGAGAGCAGGAAAGGGGCATAGCAATGTATTTTCACAAATGTATGCATGCCTCGATCCTCGTGCCACCAATCACGCATCTCGATGCATGATGGCCGAGGAGCAGAATTGCACAACTCAATGTAGAATGAATGCATATGAACACTACAACAAAACCTAACTCCATCATGGATAATCCGGAGTGTCGGTGACTTGGGAATTGAGACACGTTCCGTCACTCGGAATACGGAACGTACCTCGTTTCCCGTGCCCGGGCTAACTCCTATCCCGAACACGATGCAATATGCATGGTATGCATGAAATGCAACTAAGATACAATCCTAACATACACAATGTTATGGAATGGCATACACGCTACACGAGGTGCTACACAACCGAGCATACACAATGCTATGGATGAGATGGCATACGCAATGCAATATGGGCTTACACCAACATGAGAGATCCTCGGCCACACTCACATAAGAGGCCATAAGATGAAAACAAGACAACTCGAAATGCGTGCATGCGTGCACGCAAACTGAGGACCGAACCTACGGCACGGAAATGCCACTCTAATGAGACATGGCAAAGACATGGAATATGATATGCAAACATGCAAAAATCAGTAGCAAAGTGAGGGGAAAAACAGCCCCGAAACATGGCGAAATGAAACACGATGCAAGGAACGAGTCCCGAAACATGGAATTAAGCACATGAAATGGCCTATAGCTATGCAATGCATGCATAATTGGTGCATGGAATGAAAAGACAGAAGAAATGAACCCCCAAAATAAGCATTTTTTCAGTTCAAAGCATGGCCAAACTGTGGGTACAAATAGGGCAAAATAAGCATGCAAAAATGGGGGGCCAAGAGAGGTAATGAAGCAAGTCATAGCTGCTGATCTCAAACACAGAAGACCCCTTCTAAAATGTTGAATAGGCGCCAAAAATATGATGTTTTATAGTTTATGTCAAACCCCAAAAACAGATACAAGTATGGCAAACAATTCATGCAAGAAATGGGCCAACAAAGGGGCAAAGAAGTAACTGATATATGCTGGCCCCAAAAAGGTTAGGGCCCTTCAAAAATGTTGAAGAGGGGCCCAAAATATGGCTTTTTTCAGTAGATGATCAAGCCCAAAACAGTGTAGAAATATGCTCAAAATGCCATGCAAAATTAAGGCCACAAGAGGGCTATAACACAAAGTATACCAAGGATGTCTCAAACAGCTGTAGAACCTTAATAAAACATGAAGAGGGGGTCATTTTAGGGCCATTTTCAGTTCGGACCAAATCCCAAAAACAGAGACACAATAGCCTAATAAATCATGCAAAATAGGGGACCTAAGAGGGGTACAATGACAATTGATATATGGAGGTCCCAAACAGTATTGAGCCCTTCTTCAATGTTGAAGAGAGGCTCAAAATAGGCCTATTTACAGTTTATATCAGGCCCCAAAACAGATCACACATAAGCTAAAAATATCATGCAAGAAAATGGCATTCAAGAGGGTATTGAAGCAAGTGCAACATGGGGGGCTCAAACACTGCTGAGCCCTTAATGAAACAAGAAAATGAGCTCAAAAAAATGACCTTTTCAGTTTTGGTCGGAGCTCAAAACAGCAAGAAAAGAGGGCTAATATATTGAGCAAAATAAGGGTCAAAAGGAGGGAAATAGGACTTACCCTTGTAGACCAACCCTTTTGCTGCCTCTTGGACCAAAAATGTTGCCTCCTAGCCTTTGAAAAACTCCCCAAGCTGCTGGAAATGGAGTAGTGGTGGTGGTGCTAGGTGGTGATGAAGAAAGGGTGTAGAACTTGGAAGATTTTTGTGGATTTTGGAAGAGAGGAAGAGGGAGGTGTGTATGCAAGCTCTTAGGGATTTTTTGTAACCCTAAAACCAGGTTTGGGCAGATGGTTATATAGACCAAAGTGGGGGAGAAATGGAGGGAAAAATGGGAGGGAAAATGCATCAATTTTCCCTTCAAAAAAGTTCCCTCCGGATACAGGTTTTTGGGGGGAAACAGATATACAGCTGTAATGTACCAACCTTGAGGATCATGGCCGGCCAAGTATCAAAGCTGCAGGTGGCCGGCCGGCCACCCCCCATGGCCGGCCGGCCAGGGGTCAAAAGGGTCAACTTGAATTAGTGGCCGGCCACCACAAATTGGTGGCCTCTCAGGTGTCCTCAACACAACCCTGTGGTTCAAAATTGGCAACTGTAAAACAGGAGAGAGAACAAGCCATTTTTAGGAGGGGTTCAAAAGGGTCAAATGGAATTACTGGCCGGCCACCAACTTTTAGTGTCCTCCCAGGTGTCTACAACACAAATATGGGGGTTAGGATTGAAGAAAGTGACCCTAGGATGGTCAACATTGGCTTAGAAGTGAGAAAAACGGGCGTCGGAGGGCGCCGGAGGAATATAACTGGTTGTTGAAACAATTGCTGGCCTCCCACCCTTCTACGGCCTTCCCGGTGATGAAACAGAGGTACCTGCCAAAAATGAACAAAAACCGATGCAAAATGAAGGTTCCGGGGCCGAAACGCGCAGTCCGAGGCCCTGAAAACTGCCCGTTAGGCACCGGGAGTGGTGTTCGACCACGAAGTGGGTCTCTCAGACCTCAGTGTCCCTCAAAAGGGAGTAAACAAGATGCATGCCAAAAACCGGAGCAAACGGAGGCGTTTAAGTGGTCCCGAACCGAGGCACACGGCCTGACGGCTCCGAAAACTGGGAACTGGGCTCCGAAACGGGCAAAATGGCCTACGACCACGAAATGTAGCCCACGGCCACCGAGGGATGATCTACGAGACCTCTCCCTCCCTTTGGGAAGAGAAACAGAGAAAACCGAGTCTGGTTCGCAAACCGAGGCAAGGCACAAAAGAGGGTTCGGAAGTCCGGAGGCAGGGCTCACGGCCGAGACTTTGAGACTTCTGAACGAGCACAATATGCACCATCACCAAGCGCTCAAATGGTAACGTCTGAGTCTTAAGGTCGGTCAAAAATGGGGTGTCTACAGTTGCCCCTCTTTGACAGAACTCGGAAGTCAAGAAATGACGGGAGTGAATGTCAAAGCCCAGAGACGACCCATTTTTGACAAGGCCGAAGACTTAGACAATCATACAAGATAAACAAAGATGTGCCCGCAGGCGTGCCCGCAGGCAAAGGGCAAAATGCAAAGCGATATGCACAGGGCCAGATGTAACTCGATGTTCATGCAAATGCAGCAAGCTGTAATGAAGCAAATATTCGCAAATAGATGCAACAGTTTTAAGCAAGAATGCAAAGCAACAACTACATTTCATGCAGTTAGGAATGCGGAGAATTATTCAATTCTCGTCGCGTCTCACACGGAGAAGATACGATACCTGTGCGATTCGTCTGGTCGCACCAGCCTCAAATGAACCGTACATACAATATCGTGCCTGCAAAAGAGAGAAACTCAACAAGCACAATATGTTTAGCAAGATATATTCAATGTGATATCGAAAATTCGACAAAAGCGGTGTCGATGAGTGAGTGCATCGCAATGCGAGGAAGAAGCGTGCGTGACAACGCAAGCCTAAACACAGAGGCAAGGTAACATTAAACAGACGTGCATGACAATGCAAGTATGTTCATGAGAATGTAAATTAGATGCACAATGACGCAGAACAATCGCAAATCAGGACACGTGTTCGTCGCGAAACGGCGAGCAAGGAAACGCGCGTTTCGGCGAAGGCGATTCGATTGCGGCCTCCGGTTCACCCCCCGAAGAGGTTACAACATGTTTACGAAGGATACAACTTGATCCTGATGAGTAATGATGAGGCACATGTCAGAAATTGAAGCTGAAGTTCCGGCGGAGCGATTTCGCGACAGAAAGTGCACTTTTCTTGAACTTTTTCAGGTCCCGGGAACTCCAATCTTCCTCAAAATTTGCAGAGAGCTAGGTGGGCATGTGGGGGATACCACTGGCCAGTTTTCTTCCCCAGGGGAGGCCACCGGCCAGATTTCAAAAAGAGGAGGGCCGGCCATCCAGAAAAGGTGGCCGGCCGGCCACCTGCCCAAATCCGCGGGTAATTTTGTCTTTTCACCTCTTTTTCTTTATATTCTCTTGCTCAATCACTTTGAGCTCATAACCACAGCTGCGAAATCTTCTTCTCCACCTTCCCAAACCATTTTCTCCCTCAGATCTGCACTCTATACGCGTTTTCCAACGCCCCACGCAAGTTGTTTTCGCGAAAACTTCCCGTTTTAAGCACTTTGAACTGATTAAATTTTGATTTCGGGGCTTCTTTTCTCATTTTCACCACTTGAGGTAAGTTTGTCTCAACATTTGGAAGATTTTCTCGGGAGTTGACTTTTGTTGACTTTTCCATTCCCCGGGAGTTGACTTTTGTTGACTTTTTTCAATTCTAGCTCATTTTTGCTCGTTTTTGCTCCTTTTGCAGATTTTCCGAAATGGCGGGTCATTTTCCTCACGGTGGAGGTCCTTCGGGTGCCGAGGATGATCCCGATGTCATGGCTCTGCCTCCAAGGGTTCGACCCTTCATTCCCGAGAGGTACGCCCCGCCGGTACACGTTCTTCCGCGGGCCGTTTTTCATCACTTTACTGACTTTGATGAGCGAGCACCCGGAGATCTACTTCTACGGGAGCCAGAGTATCACCTTTCTCACGAGTCACGAGAGGTATTTACTTCATTTTCTGTATTTTTCGTGCAGTTCATACATTTGCCATTTTTGAACACACAGTTTAGTCTATGACATAGCATTTTGTTCGCACCTTGAACACACGGTTCAAACACTTAAATTTCCGAACACTCAGCTCAAAAATTGGTCATGAACACACGGCACACATTAGTTGAGAATTGAACACACAGATCAAACACTGGTTTTTCGAACACACGGCCCGAATTGATGGTGAACACGCAGCACACACTGATTTAGAGCAGAACACACAGCCCTGACTCCGATTTTCTGAACACACAGCCCAAATTGAAGGTGAACACGCGGCACACACTGATTGAGAGTAGAACACGCAGCCCTAACTCGGATTTTATGAACACACAGCCCAAATTGAAGGTGAACACGCGGCACACACTGATTGAGAGTAGAACACGCAGCCCTAACTCGGATTTTATGAACACACAGCCCAAATTGAAGGTGAACACGCAGCACACACTGATTGAGAGTAGAACACGCAGCCTTAACTCGGATCTTTTGAACACACAGCCCAAATTGAAGGTGAACACGCGGCACACACTGATTTAGAGTAGAACACACAGCCCTAACTTGGATTTTCTGAATACACAGCCCAGATTGAAGGTGAACACGCGGCACACACTGATTGAGAGTAGAACACGCAGCCCTAACTCGGATTTTATGAACACACAGCCCAAATTGATGGTGAACACGCAGCACACACTGATTTAGAGTAGAACATGCAGCCCTGACTCCGATTTTCTGAACACACAACCCAAATTGATGGTGAACACGCAGCACACACTGATTTAGAGTAGAACACGCAGCCCTGACTCTGATTTTCTGAACACACAGCCCAAATTGATGGTGAACACGCAGCACACACTGATTTAGAGTAGAACACACAGCCCTGACTCCGATTTTCTGAACACACAGCCCAAATTGATGGTGAACACGCAGCACACACTGATTTAGAGTAGAACACGCAGCCCTGACTCCGATTTTCTGAACACACAGCCCAAATTGAAGGTGAACACGCAGCACACACTGATTGAGAGTAGAACACGCAGCCCTAACTCCGATTTTCTGAACACACAGCCCAAATTGAAGGTGAACACGCAGCACACACTGATTGAGAGTAGAACACGCAGCCCTAACTCGGATTTTATGAACACACAGCCCAAATTGAAGGTGAACACGCAGCACACACTGATTGAGAGTAAAACACGCAGCCCTAACTTGGATCTTTTGAACACACAGCCCAAATTGAAGGTGAACACGCGGTACACACTGATTTAGAGTAGAACACACAGCCCAAATTGAAGGTGAACACGCAGCACACACTGATTGAGAGTAGAACACGCAGCCCTAACTCGGATTTTATGAACACACAGCCCAAATTGAAGGTGAACACGCAACACACACTGATTGAGAGTAGAACACGCAGCCCTAACTCGGATCTTTTGAACACACAGCCCAAATTGAAGGTGAACACGCGGCACACACTGATTTAGAGTAGAACACGCAGCCCTGACTCCGATTTTCTGAACGCACAGCCCAAATTGATGGTGAACACGCAGCACACACTGATTTAGAGTAGAACACGCAGCCCTGACTCCGATTTTCTGAACACACAGCCCAAATTGAAGGTGAACACGCAGCACACACTGATTGAGAGTAGAACACGCAGCCCTCACTCCGATTTTCTGAACACACAACCCAAATTGAAGGTGAACACGCAGCACACACTGATTGAGAGTAGAACACGCAGCCCTAACTCTGATTTTCTGAACACACAGCCCAAATTGAAGGTGAACACGCAGCACACACTGATTGAGAGTAGAACACGCAGCCCTAACTCGGATTTTATGAACACACAGCCCAAATTGAAGGTGAACACGCAGCACACACTGATTGAGAGTAGAACATGCAGCCCTAACTCGGATCTTTTGAACACACAGCCCAAATTGAAGGTGAACACGCGGCACACACTGATTTAGAGTAGAACACACAGCCCTAACTCGGATTTTCTGAACACACAGCCCAGATTGAAGGTGAACACGCGGCACACACTGATTTAGAGTAGAACACACAGCCCTAACTCGGAATTTCTGAACACACAGCCAGATTGAAGGTGAACACGCGGCACACACTGATTGAGAGTAGAACACGCAGTTCGCTTACTTTACTTCGCACGTAGCTCATTCATTTCATTTGCACACAGCTTATTCATTTCATTTGCACGCAGCTCATTCATTTCGTTTGCACGTAGCTCATTCATTCTATACTGACACATGTATTCATTCTGAATACAGGTTGGTTCTCGCACGGTGCGAGGGTACGGCTCCACTACAGCCAGAGATTGGTACGCTGAGCTCCCGGAGGCTGTTCGGGATTTAGTGGATTTGGCAGGGTTCGGGGCTTTCTGCGTTGGGCTATCGCGCTGTCCTGCCAGGAGGACACTGATGGCAGCTTTGGTGGAGAGATGGTGGGACACCACCAACTCCTTTCATTTTTCCGCCACTGGGGACTTGACTATGACCCCGTTGGACTTTGCTGTATTGACTGGCCTAGACGTAGGAGGTCGACCCATTCCTTTCGACGAGGACATGGACGACTGGGAGGCCGCTTGGGTACATTTGCTGAGGGCCCGCCCGCCTGTTGATAGAGCTTCAGGGAGAGTCCGGTACACCTGGTTCTCTTCTCATTTTCGGAGGGAGGGGATGGAGCCCGGGACTCCTGAGGAGGCAGAGCAGTACGCCCGTGGTTTTCTCATGTTCCTCTTCGGGACTACCCTGTTTGCCGATAGAGGGAACACGGTTGGGCTATATCTGTTGAGCGCTCTGGTGGACCTATCACAGGTCAGACGGTATGACTGGGGTGGCGTCGGCTTGGCTACCCTTTACTGCTACATGAGCGCGACCTCCCACGGACAGGGAGACTTACTTGGTGGTTATTGGAGGGCTTGGGAGGTACTTTCTGTTCTCTTGATTTACATTTCTGCTCCTCATTACTTGTACATTGCACATACAACGCACTTTTCACTCTGTATTTTGCCCTCAGCACTTTGTATTTACATTCTGCACTGTTTTCCTCAGTTATGGGTCTACGTATATTTCCCGACGTTAGCCCCAGAGTTGGTGGTGGCAGGGCCCCTCATGACCCCGTACTCACTGGTATTCGAGGGTCAGCACCGGCCGAGACCCCGAGAGACTCTCCTTTATCTGCGGCAGTATTTCGACACTGTGCGGACGACGGAGGTATTTCAGAACTCTCAGTCCTTTCCGTTCTCATCTTTGATCTGTCCCGTATATTCCCGATTTCTGATTGGTTTATGCACTGGTTATCCGCAGATTACATGGCAGCCCTGGGCGCCCTTGGGAGATGGCCTCCGATTTCAGTATGCTGGAGGATCGGGCGCTTCCCAGTATAGGATCCTATTTGAGGGACCAGTTGGTAGAGCATGGTTTCTAGGGGAACGCTTCTTGCGTCAGGTATGGGGCTATACTTCTCAGGACCCTCCCGCAGCACCCCCAGTTACTATGCGGACTGCTGATAGGCTCTCTTCCCGGGATGTTGTTAGTGCTATGCTGGGCACTGATGCTTTGCTACATCTTGAGGAGGGGGACTATGCCACTTATCGCCACGTATATCTGATGCCTTCCTTGACGGGAGTGCGCGTTCCCTCGATGAGGCCTATTGGTGTGCCGTCTTCGAGCCAGGCTCGGGCTACAGATATTCCTTCCAGCAGCGGGGCCGGTACATCCAGAGGTGGGGGTAGCCCGATTTCCCCGATTCCTCCGACTCTTCATCATCTTGGGTGGCCAGACATGCCGACCGAGTTGACGAGTTGGCGATTTGGGACTCCTTATCAGATCTCGCTGGAGCCTCCCCTTCCTGACCACAGATATGTCAGAGATCCTGAGTCGCCACCGGTATGTTTTACAGCTTTGATTCATCAGTCGGATACTTAGACATTCATTCCTTTACTGATAGTTTCGCACTTGTATCCACAGCCTCCTGTTGAGTATGTGGATGAGATGCTTGGAGTGATGGCCGCATTCGAGGGCATGATCCTGCGGAGGGAGGCACAGCTGGCCATTATGGGTGTGCAGGTACTGTTCATCTTTCTTGCATTTATCATATTTCTGATGACACGCTGGTTTTGAACACCCTACTGCATTGATAGGCTGTTTGTGTAGAGCACATCTGACACACACCCTACTCACATACTGTACTTGCATCTGATTTTCATATTTGAACTGATGTATTGAACTCTTCACTTTCAGATGCCTCCTGTATATGCTCCACCGCGGGCTGGGCCACCCAGGCCTTCTCAGGGAGGTCGATCGTCTGATCCTTTTCGGGGTGTTGGGCCATCTGGGCCCTTTCGAGGAGCTGGGCCATCCAGGCCTTTTCGAGGGGCTCGAGGAGGCTCTTCTCGCAGACGCAGGGCACATATTATAGAGGCGGAGTCCAATGAGGATGAGGATGAGGAGGAGGAGGTCGCAGGCCGTCAGTCGGAGACATCCGCTGAGGAGGGGGGTTCCGGTCTTGGTTCCGGGAGTGGAGGCGAGGCTGAGAGGGATCCTGAGGATGACAGCTCTGACCCGGATAGTGATGGTGGTGCAGAGGTTGCCTCGCAGAAGAGGATGAGGAGGGTCTCTCATTCCCGCTCCCGAGAGCGTTGATACTGCTGTTCCCTGCTTTATTTTCCTTTTTGCTAGTAGTTTGTAGCACTTTGCATGTTGTTAGGCAGTTTTATTTTCTGTAAAACTTGTACCTTTGTAAAAGGAAATATGATGGGGTGAAACAGCTTTTTGAAAAAGTGTTGTATTTTTATGCTCAGAGCATCGTATCGCATCATTTTGCACAAAAATGGGATTGAATGGAAATGTGCACTGTGTATTTACCGGGTCAGGTGATGAACCGACGCAACAAATCAAATAACTCGACTCATTAAGAAATAACAAAAATCTTAGCAAGTTTACAACTCGATAAGCAAAATACAACAATGTTAACGACTCGATAAACAAGACTTACCAAAATTGCATAAACAAAGAGTAACAACTTGAAACACAAAATACGACAGCTCGACAAAACTTACAACTCGATAAACAAAACGACAACTCGATAAGCAAAAATTACAATTTGATAAACAAAACAAAGCGTACTTCGGACGATCTGGGCAACGGAATGCATCCGAAACAGAGGGAAATGGAGGCCTTTGATACACCCGATGCTTGGAAATGCCTGGAACTTTCCTCTGGAGGGCAAAACAGGACCAAAGGCATACATTGGAGCATGGCCGGCCACTTTTGGGAGCCGGCCGGCCAGTTTTTGTATCTGAGGGGGGAAAAAGTAGCCGGCCTGCTAGAAAAGGTGGCCGGCCGGCCACTTTGCCCAGCAGCCACCAAATTTTTGACACGTGTCCCCCGAATAGTGTCACATCCTCTATAAAAGCTCCAACTTTGGGACTCATTCATTTCATCACTGCTTTGCACGAAAGATGGAGGCATTTCTCACAGAAAATCTCACATCTTGGATCTCTTCTCTAGATGGCTCGGAAAAGTTGAATTTCCGGGGTTTCGGCTTGAATGCACTATTCACGTTGAGCTGCACTCCGCTGCATTTTTCCTTCCTCCATGTCGCAGCGAGGTTTTGGGACCCAGTGACGCATGTCTTTAGCTTTGGCGAGCAAGAGGTATGTCCTACTTTTGAAGATTTTCAGGTTTTGCTGGAGTCTGAACGTTCGGAAGAGATCTTACCTCAGTTTCGCTTTGGCCGTGCCCAAGCTTTAGGGGAAATGTGTGGGCTCTCCATGCACGATGCTCGGTCTCTGATCTCTAATGGGGAACTGGACATTCTCGGCTTGATCCATTGCTTTTCCGACACCGGTGACTGTGGCAACCATTATCGGCAAGGTTTTCGGCAACACGCCCTTTGCTTGTGTATGCTATCTCATTTTCTGCTCACTTCAGGCTTTGGCGGATCTAGCATTCGTCTGATTGAAGTTGCTCAAGGCTTGAGAGAAGGGAAGAGCTGTATTGCCATGACATTGGCCGAGACGCTGATGGGCTTGGACGCTTTCTACCGCCGGGAGACGACCAGATTTGCCGGGAGTCCACTACTGTTGCAGGTAACGTTTCCCACCCAACCTCACATATGTATTTGCTCATATCACTCGGCCCTCAGGCTCGGTTTTTCTCACAAAACCCTTTTCTCGCTTTTCTCTCATCGTACATCTCTCTATTCTTTATTCTCTCATTTTTCATTCCTCCCCAGGTATGGTTGATGGATAAATTGCAGGTTGTGGACTCTTGTCCAGCCTATTCAGCTCGCGGCTACTTCTTTCGCCAACGCTTAGTCGATGCCCTGGACGAGGGGTGGTGGTTCGACTGGATGTGCAATCTGTCTGCAGATCGCATTGCTTGGCGTTGTCCTTGGCTCAATCTCCCGGCGATAAGCTATAGCATGTCCCGACTGGTCGGGATTCAGTTGATTGGTCTGACCCACTGTGTATTCTACTTTCCGTTCCGGTTCCTGCGTCAGTTCGGTCATGATCAGACTTGCCCACCAGAGGGGATTGAGTATCCGGCTGCTTTCCCGGTCCGAGGCGCACAACTTTCCCGATATGCCACGGCATGGAAGACTAGAGAACTCCTGGCCCCCGCCCCTACTTTCAACTGCACTTTGTCTGACGAGTGTTGGGATTGGCTCAATGAGGAGGCACAGACCGGGCCCAGCTTGGCATCAGAGGTTTCTACGAGCTCTAGGAGGGGGCGCAGGGACACCTGACTTGACTATGCCCCAGATTTATTGCTTTATTAGTACTTTCAAGTTTTCATTATGAGTGTAATAAAAAGCAACTTCAATTGTATGCAAGAGCAGGAGAACTCTGTTTTGAAATCAATGAAATTGAAGGTCGTGGTACTGAAAATTTTCCGCTTTGGTCCAAAAATGGTCTTAGTTGTAAAAAGATTAATTTGAACCAAGTCAACTTTTATTAAAACTTTTCAAAACTATTTTCGATATGGATCAGAACTGGACACGCCTGAGATCTGTCACTGGGATGCACAACCCCGGATCCTAGCAACTGGAAAGTTGCCCCTAGTCTGAATAGCACTGCACCGGAGATTACGATGAATGCTGATGGACAAGGATGACTGAGATGATCAAAATGGACAAAGTTGATCGGGGAAAATGTTTATGGCTGAACTTCAGGATGAAGCTGCCTACGTATCCCAAAGACGGGAATCAAGCCTTACGTAGTTCAGGCTTAGGTTCGCTCGGGTATTTTTACTCTCCTTTTGCGCTCTAACTTTTGCCAAGGCCGCCCTTTGCGGGTTTTCAACCTTGCGAGCTCAGTTTTTATATTTTCAAATTTTTTGTGCTCTGAGTTTTGCCTAGGTCGCCCTTTCGGGTTTTCGGCCTAGCGAGCCTCTCAAGGATAGTATTTCTTCAACTTATCCATGTTGATCGGTTGTGAAAACTCTAAGCCATCCAGATCCATCAGAACCACAGCCCCACCTGACCAGATAGACTTAATAATGTAAGGACCAGTCCAATTAGGTCTGAACTTGCCCCTAGGGTCGTGGATGGGAGCTCGGTTGTCTTTGAGTACCAAATCTCCTTCCTTTAAATTCCTGGACTTAACCTTCTTGTTGAAAGCCCGGGCAATTCTGCGTTGATAACCTTGAATGTGGTACAGTGCTTTCAGTCTTCTTTCATCGAAAAGCATGAGTTCCTCGAATCTGCTCTGTTGCCAATCTGCCTCGGCTATTTGACACTCGGCCAATACTCGCAATGACGGAACCTCAATCTCAATAGGTAGAACGGCCTCCATCCCATAAACCAATGAATACGGAGTCGCCCCGGTAGAAGTTCTGATTGAAGTCCGGTAGCCCCACAGAGCAAACGGCAGCTTATCTGGCCAGTCCCGGTAGGTTTCCACCATCTTCTGCAATATATGCTTGATATTCTTGTTGGCGGCCTCAACCGCTCCATTGGTTTGCGGCCGGTATGTGGATGACTTATGAAAAGCCACGTTGTATTTTTCCAACAAGTCTATCACTTCCTTCTTGAAGTGGGAACCGTTATCTGAAATTATCTCATTTGGGACCCCGTAGCGACAGATGATGTTGTTTCTGATAAACTTTGCAACATGCGAAGCCTTCAACACCGCGTAAGATTGGGCCTCAACCCACTTTGTAAAATAATCTATTGCAACCAGGATGAACTCATGTCCATTCGACCCTTTTGGCGTAACAGCCCCGATCACATCAATTCCCCAGACTGAAAATGGCCATGGTGAAGTCATATTGTACAGCTTTGTCGGCGGGATGTTCATGCGATTGGCATGAATCTGACACTTGTGGCATCGCTGAACGAAACCGATACAATCCTCCTCCATGGTGGACCAATAGTACCCCTGTCTGAGGATCTTCCGTGCCAGCATTACCCCATTCATATGTGCTCCACATTCTCCTCCATGGATGGCTTCCATTAGGCGCTTCGACTCTTCGGTATCAACACACAGCTTACCCCCACAGATGATGAACTGAACAGCCAATCTTCTTATTGCCCTTTTATCCTTGGCATTCACCCCCGGCGGATATGTTTCCTTCTCTAAGAAATTCCAAATGTCGTAATACCAGGGGTTTTTGTCCTGAACCTTATCTATAGCAGCAATCGACTCATAGGCTGGTGTAAACTTCTGGTCAATGATGACTGGACACATCCGGACTCCACACGGGATGTCTATCATGGAAGATAGAGTTGCTAAAGAATCTGCGAACCTGTTGTTCTCTCTTAGTAGATGGGTAAAACTTAGCTTCTCGAACCGAGGAATTAGCAAATCCAAGGTTTGGTGATACATCATCATCTTTTCCTCTTTTACTTTCCAGTCTTCTTTTGCTTAAGACACAACAAGGTTCGAGTCCCCAATGACGTCTAGTCATCTTGCCCCTAGTTCTAGGGTTGCTTCTAGGCCAGCAATGCATGCCTCATATTCTGCTTCATTGTTCGAGACTTTGAATCGGAGTTTGAAGGCTAGGGGAATACGGGAATTGTCGGGCGCTATCAGCAGCACTCCTATCCCATACCCGTACTGATTTGATGCTCCGTCGAAGTACATCGTCCAAGTTTCGTCGTCGATATGCAAAATTGCTTCATCTGGGAACAAGTATTCAACTGCTTCATCCCCCTCAACCGGATGGTCGGCAAGGAACTCTACTACCGCTCTTCCTTTGACTGACTTGCGTGTGACATACTTCAAATCAAATTCGGAGAGCAACAGCAACCAACGAGCCAGCCTACCCGTAAGTGCTGGTTTCTCAAAAAGATATTTGATGGGATCGAGACGTGAAACCAACATTACGGAGTGAGCTAACAGGTAGTGCCGCAGCTTCCTGGTAGCCCATACCAAAGCTAAGCAAGCCTTCTCCAGCGGTGTATAGCGAGTTTCATATTCTAGCATCTTCTTGCTCAGATAGTAGATGGCTCTCTCCACCCTGTCTTCAGACTCTTGTGCAAGCATACAGCCCATCGTGGTCTCAGTCACTGATAGGTACAAAATCAACGGTTTCCCTGGTTCTGGTGGTGATAAAACGGGCGGGTTCTGTAGATATTCTTTGATCTGTTCAAACGCTGCTTGACATCGGCCGTCCCATTGAAATTTCTTGCCTTTCTTCAGGAGACCAAAAAGTGGTTCACAAGTCAAGATTAATTTTGAGATAAATCGTCTTATGAATTGCACTTTACCCAGAAAGCCTCGCACCTCCTTTTCAGTCCTTGGTGGAGGCATTTCTAGGATGGCCTTGATTTTGGAAGGGTCAACTTCGATGCCCCTTTGTGTGATCAGAAACCCCAGCATTTTTCCCGCTGTAACACCGAATGTACACTTTTGAGGGTTCAGCCGCAACCAGAATTCCCTGATCCTTCGGAAAAACTTATGCAAGGCGGTGTAGTGGCCCTCTCTTTCTTTGGACTTGACAATCATGTCGTCTACGTACACCTCAACCTCCTTGTGGATCATATCATGTAATATTGTGGTCGCGGCCCGTTGATAAGTAGCTCCAGCATTCTTCAACCCAAACGGCATTACTCTATAGCAGTATGTCCCCCACGGGGTGGTGAATGCAGTCTTTTCCCTGTCTTCTGGTGCCATTACTATCTGGTTATAACCTGAGAAGCCATCCATAAATGAAAGCAATGCGTGCCCTGCTGTGAAATCCACCAACTCATCAATATGCGGTAAGGGGAAGTCGTCATTCGGACTAGCTCTGTTCAAATCCCTGAAGTCCACGCATACTCGGATCCTGCCATCTTTCTTCGGCACCGGAACAATGTTGGCCAACCAAGTCGGATATTCAGATACCAGCAGGAAGCCTGCGTCGATTGCTTGGTGACCTCTTCCTTAATCTTGAGAGCCCAGTCCGGGCGGATCCTCCTGAGTTTCTGTTTGACTGGTCGGGCCTCGGGGTCAAGGGGGATCCGATGCTGTACAATCTTAGGATCGATTCCAGGCATGTCTTCGTAGGACCACGCGAAAACCTCTTTGAAATCTTTTAATAAAGCGACTAAGCGCTCGCGTTCCTCCGAAGACAACGTGGACCCGATCTGGACCAGCCGCGGGTCCTCCTCAGTACCAATGTTCACGGTAATGATTTCATCCACTAGGGGTTTAACAAATCTTTCCTGCTCTTGCTCAATTAATCGTTGCAAAACCGAAGGAACTTCGTCCTCGTCGTTTTCAAAATTTTGAAAGTCTGAATTAATGCAATAAATTAAGGGCACAGAAAAGTACTCAGAAACCACAGTTGCTTGATTCTCATTAAGTTCATCCAAATCGTCCGATTCATTTACAACAGACTCAAATGAAAAGGAAAAAGACGACCTAGACAGGACTGTGGCATCCGGGTTAACATCCCCAGGAGTACCAGACTCAGACTCAGTCGAGCTAGAATCTGATTCCGACTCACAAGACTCGGTGGAATCAGATTCCGGCTCACTACCTGACCCGGTGCTGCTGGACAAAAATCCCTCCTCGTATTGCCAAGTGAGAGAGGGTGCGATAGATGCATCCAAGATAGCTGCTGGTTGGCTCGTAGCCGTTTCACCCCCAATCATGGAAACCTCGAAGTTATCCCCCAAGCACTTATGGTCGATCGGAGGATCAGAGAGTAGACATGCTAGTGTTACCCCCGTTTCAAATTCTGTGCCCTCGGAATCCCCTGCCTTACACTGCTCAATCTCAGCTGATGGGTCCGTCTGCTCTTCGGCAACATCCTCCCCAGGTAGTTGCAGGTCGAAGAAGATCTCGAAACCGGGCACGCGCTTCTTTTCCGCGTTCATCCACGGCTCTGGGAAGCCGCAAAATGGAAAGTCCTCCCCCTCCCGGACGAAGCGTCCGTTCAGGGTGCCCTGGATGGGCCTATGCATTAATTCAAAAGGCTTCCCAGCCTGCTTTGCTCTGGCTCTTCCGGCCATTTCTTTCCCTTTCCTCACCCAGTCCTCTTTGGTGGGCAGATAACCCAATCCAAAGGTATGAGGGTTGTGTGGCACTTCGGCCAATGTTGCGACGCATTTCCTGCCGCTCCTTCCTAATCCCATCCCGGGGATGTGTTGTAGCTTGTTCATGAGGTAGACGGATTGAGCACTGACGTACACACCTTTATTCACAGCCATAATGTTCTGCACTACCCGGGCCTTAGCCAGAGTAAATCCTGATATAAACACGTCCTCCATGCCGTGCTCGATTTCTAGGACTGGTGTAGACACCTCCGGAGGGGGATGGATCGATGAATTCCCAAACACAATGGCTACTCCCTTTCCATAGGGGTATTTCACAATCTGATGCAGAGTGGACGAGACGGCCTTCACCTGGTGCAACCACGGTCACCCCAAAAGTAGGTTGAAAGTTGCGGGAACCTCCAAGACATGGAAATCTATCTCGTGTTGTCCAGGTCCAACCTTTGTCTGAATCTTGACAGTCCCCATCACTTCTCTACTGGTATTATCGTACGCTCTAATCACCTGAGTTGTCGGGATGAAGTCCGCGGGCTTCAACCCGATTGCATACGCTGTTCTGGCTGGGCAAACATTGATAGCAGACCCGGTATCAACAAGTACCACCGGTATCCACTTGTCTCTACATTCCACGGAGATGTAGAGAGGTTTGTTATGATTCACGCCCTCAGGCGGCAGTTCTTTGTCTGAGAAGGTTAAAGCTGGGGAACCTCCTCCCGGAAAAACTAGCCCAACCAGCTGTTCTGGTGTAGTGTCTATAGAGAGTTTGGCCCTGTCCATAGCAGATAGGACAGCCTGTCTGGGTACTCGCGACACCATAAGCAGTCCCCAGATGGAGATGTCTGCTTGTATCTTCTTCAATTGCTTGAGCACAGCTTCTTCTTCAATCTATTTCTCTCTCTGTTTTTCAGCTTCCTTGTCTTTCCCAGATGCCTCAGGTTGGTCTAAGTGCGGAGGCTTGAAATACCGCCCACTTCTTGTCATATGAGCGACCTCATCAAGATACCAGGTGTCATTTGGTTGAGTGCTTCCCCAATCCTCGTCTGTGTGGGCAAGACATAAGTCATCGTCTTCCCACCACATTCCGTCGGCAGCCGACAGACACCTGTCCGGCTCCGGTATGATCGTACTCGCAGCACCTTTAGTCTTCATGCCCGCAGCATTTCCTGTTCCTGTGCACACAGCACTCTCGACCCCCACATGGGCCTTGGCTTTTCTGATTCTCTCGGAATCCTCAAATCTTTGTTGCTCCAACTGTGTCAGTACAGCTGGTTGGTCAATATTCCCTGTATTTACAATCCCCAAATTCTGAGCGAAATTCTTAGTGCCGGCACTCTCCAGCAGTATATCCTGACTCTCGGCCCTTCCGGCCACCACTGATACTCTCGCCCCTGCCGGGCCTTGTTCTGGTTGATATTCCACAATGTCTGGTTGATCATCTAACCATCCGGTAACTTCTGCCGACTCCTCATATTCGAACCAGTTGATTGCTGTATCCCCTGTTTCTTGGTCGTTGAAGAACTGGAGGTTGGCAAAGTCCTCTTCCATTGTTGTCAGGTCATCCGCCCCCTGTTCAAGTCTGTCCCCCTAAATCACATACAGTTCATCTTTATCTGGCAGTCCCACACTCGGCTCTAACTGGCCCACTGACTGGATGTATTCACTTGGATCATAGGCTCCTGCAGCGAGATTCTCAGACTGTTTCATCCCAAACTCAACAACCCCACTTTTCTCTGAAATCTGCCCTGTCCCATCTTCGGTGGTCACCACCTTTGGCTCAGATTGGGTTGTGGAGATGTCCATCATGCACAAGTCAGTGCAGACAGGAAGGATCACCTCCGACTTAGGTAGGTGGGATGGGTTGATATAGACACTAGGATCGTAAGACACGACCCCAGTTTGGATGAAGTTGATTCTGTTGGGAGGAGGGGCTTGGTTATGTGGTGAGAGGGGATTTGTTGTGACGTTGGATTTTTCGGGAGGCGCGATCACCTGTTTGTCGATAAGATCCTGGATCTCATGACGCAATTTATAGCAACGGTCGGTGTCATGACCGTGCTGTTGGTGATACGCGCAGTATCTTGCCGGGTCATGAGAGGGAGGGAGTGGATTTGGTAATGGCCTCGGCTCTAGGGGCGTCAAATGCTTCTTCCTGATTAATACCCCTAAAGCCTTGGACAGGGGCATATAGAGGGGTGTAAAGGTTCTTTGTCCTCTGGGCGGATATTTTGTGGTTTGGGTATTACTTCCGGATGCACCGGAGAAGGGCGTGGCTGCAGCGGGCCTTGGATGGGGAGGGGGATTGGTGGTGACCATACTGACCTCCGGAGCTCTTGTATTTGCAGCGCCACTCGGGCCTGCGTTGTTGTTGCGGTTAAATGTCCTCCGGGGTTGTTCCCGGTCCTGGTCAATCAGACCTTGTTTCATCGCATCCTCGATTTGTACCCCCATCTCATGTAGATCTGAAAAGGTGGGAAAGGGGAGTACAATCATCTTCTGCATCAATTTCGGTTGGAGATTGCGCATAATCATCCTGATATGGTCCTTGTATGTAGGCCTCAAAGTCATCATCGATGCCTTCACCCTCCACCGGGTCACAAAATCTGAGAAGCTCTCTTTGGGCTCCTGCCTCGTCGTCTCAAGATCACGAGTTGTAATCTCGATCTGGGTATTGTACGAGTACTGTGCAACAAAGGCCTCAGCCATTTCATCCCAATTTCTTTTGACATCATCTTCCAGCTTTGCATACCAGATGGCGGCCACACCTGACAAGGTTCGGCCAAATAGTGAAAGTTTTTGTGGTCTGGTCAGGCCCATTGGCCGCAGAATGTCTGAGAATAGCCGGAGGTGGACCATGGGGTCCCCGGATCCGTCGAAACGGTCAATTTGCGGCATCTTGAATCTGTCGGGCAGTGTCACGGCCACGTCGGTATATCCGTCCTCGATATCCGGAATAGCCTTCACCCCCTGGGACTTTTTGAAAAGCTTCTCAAGCTTACTCAATTTCAGAGCTGTATGGTCTATCTCGAACTCGAAGGGAGAGTCCGGATGGTTGGCAGGTGTATGGGTTTTGGACAGTTGAGGCGGAAGTGGAGGCGGAGCCAGCCCCGTTGGAAGGCCCGTGTCCTCTTGAATGTTCTGGGCATGGGGTAGGGTGTTTGGGAGGGCATTTTGAACAGTAGGTGTCTGCTCGGGCAATGGGACTCCCGACGGAGGAGGAGCTGGGTGTGAGGTTGATGTTCCGGCCTGTTGCTGGAGCCTAGTAATGAGCTCAGCCTGTTGGGCCATGACTGTGGCCTGTTGTTTAGAAAATTCCGCTTGGCGGATGGCATCCTTTTGCATCTGTCTCATACTCTCCTGCATTTGACGCATCATTTCCTCTATCCCGGCCATATTCTGTTGGTCCAGCTGACTGATCGGTAAGTGTATCTCTATGGCGGAAACAGAAACCCCAACCTGACTGTTTGCTGCTAAAGTAGCTCGCTGCCCCGGTAATCCCTGCTTTGACACACTGCGCCTCCTTGGCTTTCTCCTAACAACTGGGGGTAGGGAGTGGAACACTGGATGTCCGTCAACCAGATCCTCAGATCGATTGAGTCGGCGACCTCTCGTCCAAAGTGCTTGGGGAGTATCTACTGGTTCGGAAGCAATTGTGCTAAAAACCCTGCCCCTAGCAAAAAGATAAATAAAGCGAAAAGGAAATAAATAACCAGATAAACGGACAGCATAACAGCTTAAATTAAATACACAACACACGGCTGGGCATAACAACACACGGCTGATAAGCTGAATACACACTGTCCTCAAACACTGATCAATATCCCTGAATCACTGTCCCCAAAACTGAATCGGATACTCGCAGATAACTGATTCTCAAATACTGACTGATGCCCGCAGGCCTGATGCCCAAACTCATAAACTGATACATGCATTCCTGTAGAGACGCACTCTAAAGCACATAACAGATAAGTGAGAGCCAAAACACCCCTATGTTGGGGTAGGGTTTCCCTGTCCTATTTTGTCAGGAGCTAGGGTTTCACTATGCACGCAGCAGTTTCAAACAACCTATAAACGGGTAAGCAACCTGTCCTAGTTTGGAATGGTCACTATGGATCCGAATATGCACTAGGTCGAATGGTCAAAAGGGTGCCCCGGTAAAATCGGGGTTTGTGTTCCCATACTGGCAGAGCCCACAACCGGTCAGCCTAATGGACATGCCTTGACAAGACAAGCCTCCGGCAAACCGTTCAGGAATAGCAGATGGCAAACACGGTGTCCTAGGCGCACCAATGCAAATGCAATGCAAAGAAACACACAAGTGTAGTCAAAACCAGATATCATGAGTTCGAGTCAAGTTCTCTAAATCCCCAGCAGAGTCGCCAGAAACTGTAGACGTCCCCGAACGCCCCGGGAGGGTTAAGTCCCATTCTGCTCGTTTGGGCTCACTACAGTTCAAGGACTCGATTGTCACGGTTCTAAATCTTGAACCAAAGAGTTCAAATCCGGCAAATCGTTTTTGAGAAAACAGATTTTTTTTTAAGAAGTGCCAAACATGGACTGATTTGCCAGATACAGAGTCGCCACCTAAATATTTTTTATGGGGAAATTTAGGAAACCCTGACTCGGTGCCAAAGGCCACGTGTCTGTCATCACCAAAGTTGCCTCGGCTCGGGAACTTGGGTACGATCGGGGAAGGTCACTTCGTGAGCACCCCCGCTCGCCCGGTCAAAGACCGGCCTCTACTAACCGTGATATCTAGTTTTGAATACATTGTGTGTTCTTATTCCGGTTATTAGCCTGGATTACTACGTGATGCGCACAACATACAAGTATAGACTGGATCGCCTGAATTGGAACAACACATTTCATGTTTGTTTTTGAAAGATGGTTTGCTACCCGCAGGTAGGCTTAAAATGCAGATTTTGCCACCCTCGGGTGGGCTTAAAACAAACATTTGATGAATTGTCCCAATCCAAATAACCCAACCTTCACCCACAGGCATTCAAGGCAGTTATATCACATAAGCAGTTAACCTCATGGTAAGCATACTATTCATGGCAACACTCACACGCATGCAAGGATGCTAAAGCATAAAAACTCACCGAGTACTCCAAGCCAAAACAGAAACTCATTAGAAATCCATGCATGATCCTAGATACACAGAATTGCCTAATGCAACACATGCAAAGATGCAAACTATAGCAGGCTCGGCTATTCTAAACATGGCATATGGAATGCTACAACTAACACGTATTCAATTTGGAATTGAAATACAAATGCAGTTTGTATGATGCGCCGAGCCCGGTGCGTGCGAAACAGATGAATGATGCAAACATGCTGTCATACTGTATGCTAATTGAAATATGCCCTAATCTAACCATCATAAGCAGGTAAATAAAAGGGAAGAAAGACGTGGGGTTGGAAGACATACATCACACTCACCCACACTTATTACAATTATGCCCTCGCACGGAGGGTCCAAAAGAATATACAGTCCCGAATGAAAAAATAATACAGTCCAAATAATACAATCCAAATAATACAAATTCCTAATTAATTTACAAATTAACTAAGAAAAGAAAAGACTGGCATGCAAGCCAGGGACTGCCTTGATTCTGCTCCGGATGATGGAATGATGCATGTTTGGGCTGCTTTGCGCGGAAATCCACTGGCATGCCCCAATTAGCCTCTGTTTGCACCTGTTCTTGAAATGCGTACCAAGCTCCGAAAAGTTACTGATTCTTCATTTTGCTGCAATAGAGAGCAGGAAAGGGGCATAGCAATGTATTTTCACAAATGTATGCATGCCTCAATCCTCGTGCCACCAATCACGCATCTCGATGCATGATGGCCGAGGAGCAGAATTGCACAACTCAATGTAGAATGAATGCATATGAACACTATAACAAAACCTAACTCCATCATGGATAATCCGGAGTGTCGGTGACTTGGGAATTGAGACACGTTCCGTCACTCGGAATACGGAACGTATCTCGTTTCCCGTGCCCGGGCTAACTCCTATCCCGAACACGATGCAATATGCATGGTATGCATGAAATGCAACTAAGATACAATCCTAACATACACAATGTTATGGAATGGCATACACGCTACACGAGGTGCTACACAACCGAGCATACACAATGCTATGGATGAGATGGCATACGCAATGCAATATGAGCTTACACCAACATGAGAGAGCCTCGGCCACACTCACATAAGAGGCCATAAGATGAAAACAAGACAACTCGAAATGCGTGCACGCGTGCACGCAAACCGAGGACCGAACCTACGGCACGGAAATGCCACTCTAATGAGACATGGAAAAGACATGGAATATGATATGAAAACATGCAAAAATCAGTAGCAAAGTGAGGGGGAAAACAGCCCCGAAACATGGCGAAATGAAACCCGATGCAAGGAACGAGTCCCGAAACATGGAATTAAGCACATGAAATGGCCTATAGCTATGCAATGCATGCATAATTGGTGCATGGAATGAAAATACCGAAGCAAGGAAGCCCCAAAATAAGCATTTTTTTCAGTTCAAAGCATGGCCAAACAGTGGGTACAAATAGGGCAAAATAAGCATGCAAAAATGGGGGGCCAAGAGAGGTAATGAAGCAAGTCATAGCTTATGATCTCAAACACAGAAGGCCCCTTCTAAAATTTTGAAGAGGGGCCAAAAATATGATGTTTTACAGTTTATGTTAAACCCCAAAAACAGATACAAGTATGGCAAACAATTCATGCAAGAAATGGGCCAACAAAGGGGCAAAGAAGTAACTGATATATGCTGGCCCCAAAAAGGTTAGGGTCCTTCAACAATGTTGAAGAGGGG
This sequence comes from Camellia granthamiana, assembly GCA_036172215.1. Classification (NCBI taxonomy): domain Eukaryota; kingdom Viridiplantae; phylum Streptophyta; class Magnoliopsida; order Ericales; family Theaceae; genus Camellia; species Camellia granthamiana. The sequence goes on along the minus strand of CM069903.1, from coordinate 60,297,750 downwards.
TCCAAAATATGGCTTTTTTCAGTAGATGATCAAGCCCAAAACAGTGTATAAATATGCTCAAAATGCCATGCAAAATTAAGGCCACAAGAGGGCTATAACACAAAGTATACCAAGGATGTCTCAAACAGCTGTAGACCCTTAATGAAAAATGAAGAGGGGGTCATTTTAGGGCCATTTTCAGTTCGGACCAAAGCCCAAAAACAGAGACACTATAGCCTAATAAATCATGCAAAATAGGGGACCTAAGAGGGGTACAATGACAATTGATATATGGAGGTCCCAAACAGTGTTGATCCCTTCTTCAATGTTGAAGAGGGGCTCAAAATAGGCCTATTTACAGTTTACATCAGGCCCCAAAACAGATCACACACAAGCTAAAAATATCATGCAAGAAAATGGCATTCAAGAGGGTATTGAAGCAAGTGCAACATGGGGGGCTCAAACAGTGTTGAGCCCTTAATGAAACAAGAAAATGAGCTCAAAAAAATTACCTTTTCAGTTTTGGTCGGAGCTCAAAACAGCAAGCAAAGAGGGCTAATATATTGAGCAAAATAAGGGCCAAAAGGAGGGAAATAGGACTTACCCTTGTAGACCAACCCTTTTGCTGCCTCTTGGACCAAAAATGTTGCCTCCTAGCCTCTGAAAAACTCCCCAAGCTTCTGGAAATGGAGTAGTGGTGGTGGTGCTAGGTGGTGATGAAGAAAGGGTGTAGAACTTGGAAGATTTTTGTGGATTTTGGAAGAGAGGAAGAGGGAGGTGTGTATGCAAGCTCTTAGGGATTTTTTGTAACCCTAAAACCAGGTTTGGGCAGATGGTTGTATAGACCAAAGTGGGGGAGACATGGAGGGAAAAATGGGAGGGAAAATGCATCAATTTTCCCTCCAAAAAAGTTCCCCCCGGATACAGGTTTTTGGGGGGAAACAGATATACAGCTGTAATGTACCAACCTTGAGGATCATGGCAAGCCAAGTATCAAAGCTGCAGGTGGCCGGCCGGCCACCCCCCATGGCCGGCCGGCCAGGGGTCAAAAGGGTCAACTTGAATTAGTGGCCGGCCACCACAAATTGGTGGCCTCCCAGGTATCCTCAACACAACCCTGTGGTTCAAAATTGGCAACTGTAAAACAGGAGAGAGAACAAGCCATTTTTAGGAGGGGTTCAAAAGGGTCAAATGGAATTACTGGCCGGCCACCAACTTTTAGTGTCCTCCCAGGTGTCTACAACACAAATATGGGGGTTAGGATTGAAGAAAGTGACCCTAGGGTGGTCAACATTGGCTTGGAAGTGAGAAAAACGGGCGTCGGAGGAATATAACTGGTTGCTGAAACAATTGCTGGCCTCCCACCCTTCTACGGCCTTCCCAGTGATGAAACAGAGGTACCTGCCAAAAATGAACAAAAACCGATGCAAAATGAAGGTTCCGGGGCCGAAACGCGCAGTTCGAGGCCCCGAAAACTGCCCGTTAGGCATCGGGAGTGGTGTTCGACCACGAAGTGGGTCTCTCAGACCTCAGTGTCCCTCAAAAGGGAGTAAACAAGATGCATGCCAAAAACCGGAGCAAACGGAGGCGTTTAAGCGGTCCCGAACCGAGGCACACGGCCTGACGGCTCCGAAAACCGGGAACCGGGCTCTGAAACGGGCAAAATGGCCTACGACCACGAAATGTAGCCCACGGCCACCGAGGGATGATCTACGAGACCTCTCCCTCCCTTTGGGAAGAGAAACAGAGAAAACCGAGTCTGGTTCGCAAACCGAGGCAAGGCACAGAAGAGGGTTCGGAAGTCTGGAGGCAGGGCTCACGGCCGAGACTCTGAGACTTCTGAACGAGCATAATATGCACCATCACCAAGCGCTCAAATGGTGACGTCTGAGTCTTAAGGTCGGTCAAAAATGGGGTGTCTACACTTACCCTTACAAAAATAATGAATAAAAATAAGTGGTACTTAAACCCTCTTTTACGATAATTCTCTCACAAAGAGCAGATATGAAAATGTAAGAATAATGGCTACACTTAGATCTGAAAGTGAAAGAGCAAAATACAATATACTCAAAATTTTGGAGTACACAGAAATTTTTTTCTTTTCAAGTTCTTGATTTTTCTCTACATACATCACTTCTATTTATATCAAAAAATATACCCGTTGGAAGAGACAGACGCTTCTCAAGACGTCAGCTGAATTAATTTGGAAGAGAATCACGTGAAAGGAAATTTGCAATCTTGCAAATTTAAACACTTTTAGGCTTTAGTCAAAATTATACAAAAAAACAAAAAGAAAAGTTATTGGAAATGATGTCTTGTATGACTTTCCACATGCCAACATGCATATATGTAACATGATATACTCAAATGTAGTCTAATTGCTTCCGTGATGTATTCTATTATATGCATTATATAAAATATTATAATCAAATATTTGCATACATAGTAAAATCTTTTTTTTTTATTTTTTATAATAGATCTGAAAATATATATATACCTATTTTAAATTTTTGTAGAGATTTTAAACTAAACATAACATACTACTCCATGTGGGTATATCAATTTTGTCAAAAGAAGACAAGTCACTAAAATCACATTTGTCAAAATGATATAACTAATCAATTTTAATTTTATCAAAAAGTGAACAGTGATTAGCCAACCAATTAATCAATTTTGTCAAAATAATACAACTAATCAATTTTAAATTTGTCAAAAAGTGAATAGTGATTAGTTGAATTTTTTCAAAATCATGAATAGTAATATTTTCAAAATATTTTCATTTAAATAAAATTTATAACAAATATATCATACAACTTATATTTTAAACAGATAATATTTTGTGTCAAATAATATAGAATATGTATATTAAAAAATTCAAAATTTTCAAATAATATTTTAGACATCATCAAAATTAAACAATATGATTAACAATCTCCCCCTTTTTTATGATGGCAATATTTGTATGGATTTGACAAAAAATAAAAATCAACACGTTATTTGATGATAATTTAAAGCACATGCATGCACAGTAATTCAAAATCATATGTGTTCTCCCACTTTGACATCATTAACATAAAATATGGATATAGGAAACAAACACATTTGATAAACGAATCTGAGATGCCAAAAATATAATAGTCCTTAGGTCTTGTCGAGATCATTGTGGGAATTTTGGAGCATCGCTGGCGCACAAAATGTTGACAAACAAAAGATTTGAGCAGATATGCATCGAGTATTGGATCGATGGAGTGTATAAAAAGTGATAAGGATGATAGACAAAGATACGAAATTGTCAAGTGTTGGTAGAGAAAAATTTGTTTTACCTTCTTGTGGAATCATGTCATTTCTTACCTTAGCCATCAATGGTTCTGACATGCATGAGGTGCCTGTAATGCAGGCAAATGAGAAGTTACCAATGGTGCAGGCACACGCTATTCTTGTAAATGAGGGTCCTAGTGTTATTGGTAATCGGAATGATATCGATACTATTAATAACACTATAGCTTTGAGTACACAGGCAATGACTGCAGTTTCCAATATGGCTTGACAACTACAAGCAAGAATACAAGAAAATCAGCAATGGAGAGACGATGTGTGCTTGTTAAAACAACAACTGGCTAATATTCGTAAAGAGAAGAGAGAGATAGAAAGGAAAAATGCACAGTTGGAGAATGCAGTGCAATATTATGCAACGGTTATAATGCCAAGACTCACAGAAGTTGAAAATGCAGAGAGGCGTGTAAAGGAGGCTCATGAAAAGTTATTGAGAGAAGTGAAACGAAAAAAAGAATTGTAAAGCTTTCTGAAAACTTACATGTAATCGAGTAATATTTTCTTCTTCTAAAACAAAATTGCAAGCATTTCTTCTTTTTTAAAATTTTTTTCTAAGTAAAAAAAAAAAAAATCCGTCTTTGCAAAAAAAATGGTTAGTGCAGATAAGGAGTAAAAATTATATAAACTCCCCCTAAAATGATGCACAGGATATACAAACACCTTTAAATTTATTTTTATTTTTATATTATTAATCTCAAAATATTACATAATATGAGTCTCCCCCTAAATTAATGCACTAAAAATTACATAAATTGGAAGAAACAGATTACCAATCTATAATACTAAGGGCCATTAAGATTCGGCTATAAACAACTACACCAAGTGCACTAGCATAAAAAGAGAAAATACAAATAAAAACAATTTCTTCAGACAAGGTAAAAGCAATCATTATTAAATCTAAGAGAGTTTGAAGCACATACAACAAGATAAAAAATATAACACAGTGCAAAATTAATTTTAACATATTGATCAGCGATGACCTTGATGATCAGAGAGAATGGAGAAGATCATGTAGATTGGTGATGGATTTTGGTAGATCGGTGATGGATCTTGGTAGATCAGTAACTGATCTTGATGGATCGGTAATTGATCTTGATGAATCAAAAATGATTTTGAAGATTGGTGATGGAAGTAGAGCAGTGATGGATTTTGGTAGATCGGTGAGGAATTTGGGTGAATGATGGTAGTAATGAAGGTGATAGATGATGTTGTAGATGGTGGAGCTGGTGGTGGACGATGGTGAGGATGAAGACGTTGTCTGAGGATGAGAGGAAGAAAGAGAGAATGAGAGAAAGAAAAAAACAGAGAATGGGGGAGAGAACGAGTGAGAGATAGAGACAGAGTGGATGAGAGAGAGAACCAGAGCGAGAGAGAATATATAAATATATATAACTTTTTTTCATTTAAATTTAAATTTTATTTACTTATTAAAAAAATAAAAATAAATAAGGAGTATTCATCATACGAAGTTCAGTTCTAATATAAAAAAATTGTTCTTTATTAAGTAGCTTGGTAAATATGTCAGTTAATTGATGATTTGTAGGCACAAATTCGAGTTCAATGTCACCTTTGAGTACATGATCTCTTAGAAAATGATGCCTTATTTCAATGTGTTTAGTGCGTGAATGCTAAATAGGATTTTTTGAAAGGTTAATGGCACTTGTGTTGTCACATTTTATAGGAATATGATCATAGTGAAATCCAAAATCTTGAAGTTGTTGTTTCATCCAAAGCAATTATGCAGAACACCCAGCGGCAGCATTGTATTCTGCTTCAGCAGTTGACAGATCCACTGAGTTTTGTTTTTGGCAAAACCAAGAAGTGAGAGAGTGTCCAAGAAAATGACAAGTGTCACTAGTACTTTTTCAGTCAAGTCTACATTCCGTAAAGTCGACATCTGAGTAACCAAAAAAGTTCAAAAGTGATTCCCTTAGGATACCATAATCCCAAATTTAGAGTGCCGACAAGATATTTGAAAATCCGTTTAACTGCGGTAATGTGTGACTCTTTCGGTGCGGATTGAAAACGTGCACACATATAAATACTAAACATTATATCGGGTCTACTTGCTGTAAGATAGAGTAAGGAATCATACCTCAATATTTCTTTTCATCTACAGGTTTACCTTGCTCATCTTTGTCAATTTTTATTGATGTACTCATTGGAGTTGCTGCAGGCTTTGATGATTCCATTTCAAACATTTTGAGTAGATCCTTGATATATTTCGTTTGATTTAAATGGATTCCATCATTAGTTTGTTTAATTTGTAGACCAAGGAAGTAATTTAATTCCCTCATCATACTCATTTCAAATTCACCCTGCATATCTTTAGTAAACTCTTTGCACAAATTTTCATTAGTAGCACCAAAAATGATATTATCAACATAAATTTGAACAATTAGCATATCTTCTTTTTTTATTTTTATAAAAAGTGTTGTATCAATTTTTCCTCTAGAAAAACCTTTGTTAAGTAGAAAATTACTCAATCTTTCATACCATGCTCTAGGAGCTTGTTTCAAACATGATCCGGGATATTTATGACTTTCAAAACCTAGAGGTTGTTCAACATAAACTTCCTCCGAAATGTACCTATTTAAGAAAGCACTTTTAACATCCATTTGATACAATTTGAAATCTTTAAAACATGCAAAAGCAAGTAACATTCTAATAGCTTCAAGTCTATCAGCCGGTGCAAAAGTTTCATCAAAATCAATGCCTTCTTCTTGATTATAATCTTGGGCTACCAATCTAGCTTTATTTCTAGTAACAATTCCGGATTCATCCATTTTATTTCGAAAAACCCATTTTGTACCAATAATGGGATGATCCTTAGGTCGAGGGGTCAAAAACCAAACTTCATTCCTTTCAAATTGATTTAATTCTTCTTGCATTGCTAAAATCCAGTTGTCATTGTTTTCAGCTTCTAAAAACGATTTTGGTTCAATTTATGAAACAAACGCTAAGTTACCACAAACATTTCTAATTGAGGAACGAGTTTTTATACCTTCTGCCGTATCACCTATGATGAGGTCTTTGGGGTTGCCATAAGCATACTTCCATTCTTTTGGTAGATTTGAGTTGTTTTCTAGAAGAGCATATATTTCTTGAAATTTCTCCGTTGTCATTTCTTCTTCATGTTTGCATAATGGATTTTCTTTATTTTATTTTATGTAAATGCTCTCCATGCTTGGTTGATTTTCTACAATATCATTACTTACAAGATTCTTGGAAATAATGTTGTTAGATTCATCAAAAATAACATGTACAGATTCTTCAACAAGTAGAGTTTTTTTTATTGAATACTTTATAAGCTTTACTGGAAATTGAATAATCAAGAAATATAGCTTCATCCGATTTAGCATCAAAATTTCCTAAGTTATCTTTATGTTATTTAATATAAAACATTTACAACCAAATGCACGCAAGTAACTAATATTAGGTTTTCTACCTTTCCAAATTTCATAAAGGGTTTTCTTAAGAATAGATCTAATCATAGTTCGATTCACAACATAGCATGCAGTGTTAACGGCTTCCGCCCAAAAATATTTAGGCAAATTATTTTCACAAAGCATAGTACATGTTATGTCTTCAAGAGTTCTATTTTTTCTTCCAACTACACCATTTTGTTGAGGAGTTCTAGGGGCAGAAAAATTATGATTAATTCCAAACTCATCACAAAACCTAATAAAATCATCATTTTCAAATTCTCTACCATGATCACTTCTAATGCTACACTTATTAAGATTTTTTTCATTTTGAATTCTTTTACAAAGTCTTGAGAAATTATAAAAAGCTTCATTTTTGTGTGCTAAAAATAATACCCATGTATATCTAGTATAATCATCAACACAAACAAGAGCATATGATTTTCTTCCTAAACTTAATGTTCTACATGGTCCGAGTAAATCAATATGCAAGAGTTGAAGCGATTTAGTAGTTGAAATGATATTTTTGGATTTAAAAGAAATTCTAGTTTGTTTTCCAAATTGGCATGCATCGCAAAGTTTGTATTTTTCAAAAATAATTTTTGGTAAACCAATGACTAACTCATTTTTTGAAAGCTTGGAAATTAAATCAAAATAAGCATGTCCTAATCCTTTATGCCAAAGCTAACCATTATCATTTATAGCAGATAAGCATTTACTATTAAAATAAGAAGACAAATTATGCAAATCAAACACATATACATTCTCATGTCTATAAGCTACAAATATAGTTTTGTTTTCTAAGGTGTTTTTAATAGTGCAATGAGTTTTCTCAAAAAAACTCTATACCATTTATCACATAATTGACTAATACTAAGCAAGTTATGTTTTAAACATTCAACAAGTAAAACATTTTCAATGATAGGAGAAGGATTTTTACCAATACTTCATACACCAATGATTTTACCCTTACTGTTATCACCGAAAGTCACATATCCACCATCCTTTGGTTAGAGTGTGGCGAACATAGCTTTATTTCTAGTCATGTGCCTTGAACATGCACTGTCGAGATACCATCTATCGTTACTGAATTTTGTCTTGAAACATACCTACAAAAATTTGATTTTTCTATTGGTACCTATATTTTCTTGGATCCATAAAAGTTAGATTTTGATACTCTTGAAATGTCCTTAGGAACCCACATTTTTTTTATTTTAGCAAAATGATTTTTTTTTAACAAAACATGAAGGTGAAATATAACATTTTGTACCACAAAAATGACATGTGAGATGAGAGTGACTAGAAGATGCATGCATAAAACTATTTTTGGTAGTTTTTACTTTTGAAAAAGGTTTATATCCAATTCTGGCTCTATCAAAAATATGATTTTTATTTTTAAAAATTTTATCTAAAGTCTCTCTTCCTTGAGTGAATTTTGAAAGAGTATTATTCAAATCTTCGATATTTTCTTTCAAAACAATTTGCTCATTTTTTAAAGACTCATTTTCTTCTTGTAATACAACTAATTTTTTATCAGAAATTGAAAACTCTTTTCGAGTTAAAATATCATTTTCCTTTTTCATTTTCATGGCTTCATTTTCTAAAGTATTTATCTTGGAAGTCAAGGATTCATTTTCTTTTGAGAAACTTGAAATCACTTTTTTTTACAGTTACTTTTCAAACTAAGTTTCACAAATTCAACATGTAATTCATCAAAAACTCATTGTAATTCATCAAACATAAAAGATTCGTCATTTACCTCATCTACCTCATCTTCGTTTTTAAGTGCCATTAATTATAAGTTAGCAACCTTATTTTCGCAAACTTCGGTTTCTGAGTCGTTTTCATCGCTATCTTCTCCCCATGCTGCAATCATGTCTTTCTTCTTGTCTTTCTTGAATTGTTTCTTAAGTTCCAGACATTCTGATTTGTAGTGTCCAGGTTTGTTGCATTCGTAGTAGGTAACTCCAGATTTTTTGTGATTTTCTCCCCTTTGAAAATCCCTATTGTTGAAATATTTTCTGAAAATTTTTTGCACACCTTGTTTCTTTTTCACAAACCTTTTGAACTTCCTAGTGATGAATGTCATTTCCTCATCATCATCCGAATCATCTTCCTCATCCTCTTGATGTTTCGAGGTGGATTTGAAGTCTATTCCTTTCTTCTTCTTGTTGTCCTCCTCTTCTTTTCCTTCTTGCATTATGAGCTCATGAGTTAAGAGAGATTACATTAACTCATCTTGACTTAGCTTTGATAAATCCTTGGCTTCGGTAATGACAATGACTTTTTTCCCCCAACTTTTTGGCAATGACCTAAGCACTTTCTTACAATTTCAGCATTAGTATATATTTTTCCAAGAGAAGTTAAACCATTAATAATATCAATAAAGCGAGTAAACATTTGAGGAATAGTTTCATCAGGCTTCGTTTTAAAGAGTTCATAATTATGTACTAGCAAACTGACTCTAGATTCTTTAACTTGTTCGGTTCCCTCATAAGTCATCATAAGTTTATCCCAAATTTCTTTTGCGGTTTTACATGTGGAAATTCTATTGAATTCGTTGGCATTGAGGGCGCAATACAACATGTTTGTGGCTCTGACATTAATTTGGGCATTTTAGTATCTGATTCATTCCACTTATCTTCAGGTTTTGGTACCTTAAAGCCATCTATGGTTTTGGTAGGAATTTTTAGACTATTGTAAATAATTTTCCGACATTCATAATCATTAGATTGAACATGTATGATCACCCTAGTTTTTCAATAGCTAAAATTTGTGTCGCTAAACAATGGTGGTCTATTGGATGCTTGTCCCTCAGGTAAGGAATAACTAGGGCATGCCATGATCTACTCTAAGACGATTTAGTCACACAAACTAGATATCTAGGCTCTGATACCAATTGTTATCCCAAGTAGGCACCCCAAGAGGGGGTGAATTGGGTTGTTAAAAAATTTTACAATATTAAAATTTATAAACACAATATTCAGAATTTTAATAAATAAAAAATAGAATAATAATTATCAATATAAAAGTAAGAGAGATAAGAAGAGAAAATCAAACACTGAGATTTATACTGGTTCGGCACGCTAGGCCTACGTTCACTCCCCAAAGAACCTCATTGAGAATTTCTTTACTATCAAAATAAATTAATACACCATCAAGTTTTCACCAAGCTTGTGAATTTTGCACAGGACTTACTCTTATCTATTAAGCCTCACTCAACAATAAATGCCGTACTCTTACAAAAATCTCTCACAAAAATAATGAATAAAAATAAGTGGTACTTAAACCCTCTTTTACAATAATTCTCTCACAAAGAGTAGATATGAAAGTGTAAGAACAAAGGCTACACTTAGATCTGAAAGTAAAAGAGCAAAATATAATATATTCAAAATTTTGGAGCACACAGAAATTTTTTTCTCTTTAAGTTCTTGATTTTTCTCTACACACATCACTTCTATTTACACCCAAAAATATACCCATTGGAAGAGACAGACGCTTCTCAAGACGTCAACTGAATCAATTTGGAAGAGAATCACGTAGAAGGAAAATTTGTAATCTTGCAAATTTGAACACTTTTAGGCTTTAGTCAAAATTGTACAAAAAATAAAAAAGAAATGCTATTGGAAATGATGTCTTATATGACTTTCCACATGCCAACATGCAGATATGTAACATGATATACTCAAATGTTGTCTAATTGTTTTCGTGATGTATTCTATTATATGCGTTATATAAAATATTATAATCAAATATTTGCATACGTAGTAAAATCTTTTTTTTTTTTTTTTTTTTTATAATAGATCTGAAAATATATATATACCCTTTTTAAATTTTTGTAGAGATTTTAAATTAAATATAACCTACCACTACATGTGGGTATATCAATTTTGTCAAAAGAAGACAAGTCATTAAAATCACATTTGTCAAAATGATATAATTAATCAATTTTAATTTTGTCAAAAAGTGAATAGTGACCAGCCAACCAATTAATCAATTTTGTCCAAATAATACAACTAATCAATTTTAAATTGTCAAAAAATGAATAGTGATTAGCTGAATTTTTTCAAAATCATTAATAGAAATATTTTCAAAATATTTCCATTTAAATAAAATTTATAACAAATATGTCATACAACTTATATTTTAAACAGATCATATTTTGTGCCAAATAATATAGAATACGTATATTAAAAAATCTAAAATTTTCAAATAATATTTTAGACATCATCAAAATTAAACAATATGATTAACACATAAGATTTTCCTCCCAAACTTAATTTTCTAGATGGTCCAAATAAATCAATATGCAAGAGTTCAAGAGGTCTAGTAGTTGAAATAACATTTTTAGATTTGAAAGAAATTCTAATTTGTTTTTCAAATTGATATGCATTACAAAGTTTGTCTTTTTCAAAAACAATTTTTGGTAAACCAATGACTAACTCATTTTTTGAAAGTTTGGAAATTAAATCAAAATGAGCATGTCCTAATCTTCTATGCCAAAGCCAACCATTATGATTTATAGTAGATAAACATTTAATATTAAAATGAGAAGACAAATCATACAAATCAAACACATATACATTCTCATGTCCATAACCTACAAATAAAGTTTTATTTTCTAGGGTATTTTCAATAGTGCTATGAGTTTTTTCAAAAATAACTCTATAACCTTTTTCACATAATTGACTAATGCTAAGTAAGTTATGTTTTAAACTTTCAACAAGTAAAACATTTTCAATAATAAGAAAATGATTTTTACCAATACTGCCTACACCAATGATTTTACCCTTGCTATTGTCGCCGAAAGTCACATATCTGCCATCCTTTGGTTAGAGAGTGGCGAACATAGTTTTATTTCCGGTTATATGCTTCGAACATGCACTGTCGAGATACCATCTATCATTACTGGATTTTGTCTTGAAACATACCTACAAAAATTTGATTTTTCTAATGTCCATAAAAGTTAAAATGTGACACTCTTGAAATGTCCTTAGGTACCCACATCTTTTTTATTTTAGCAAAAGGATTTTTTTTTAACAGGACATAAAGGTGAAATATGACATTTTGTACCATAAAAATGACATGTGAGATGAAAGTGACTAGAAGATGCATACACAAAATCATTTTTGACAGTTTTTACTTTTGAAAAAGGTTTATATCCAATTCCGGCTCTACCAAAAGTATGATTTTGATTTTTAAAAATTTTATCTAAAGTCTCTCTACCTTGAGTGAATTTTGAAAGAGTGTTTTTCAGGTCTTCAATATTTTCTTTCAAAACAATTTGCTCCATTTTTAAAGATTCATTTTGTTCTTGCAATACAATTAATCTTTTCTCAGAAATTGAAGACTCTTTCTGAGTTAAAATCTCATTTTCCTCTTTCATTTTCATGGCTTCATTTTCTAAAGTATTTATCTTGGAAATTAAAGATTCATTTTCTTTTGATAAACTTGAAATCACTTTCTTTTGATAGTTACTTTTCAAACTAATAAATTTAGCATGTAATTCATCAATAGCTGATTGTAGTTCATCAAACGTAAAAGATTCGTCATTTACCTCATTTTTGTTTCCAAGTGCCATTAAACATAGGTTAGCAGCCTCATTTTTGCAAACTTCGATTTCTGTGTCGTTTTTATCGCTATTTTCTCCCCATGCTACAATCATGGTTTCTTCTTGTCCTTCTTGAATTGTTTCTTAAGTTCCAGACATTCTGATTTGTAGTGTCCAGGTTTGTTGCATTCGTAGCAGGTAACTTCAGATTGTTTGTGATTTTATCCCCTTTGAAAATCCCTGTTGTTGAAGTTTTTTTGAAAAAATTTCGCACAACTTGTTTCTTTTTTACAAACCTTTTGAATTTTCTAGTGATGAATGCCATTTCCTTATCATCATCCAAATCATCTTCCTCATCCTCTTGATGTTTCGAGGTGGATTTGAAGGCTATTCCTTTCTTCTTGTTGTTGTCATCCTCTTCTTTTCCTTCTTGCATTATGAGCTCATGAGTTAAGAGAGATCTCATTAACTTATCCAGACTTAGTTTTGATAAATCCTTGGTTTCGGTAATGACAATGACTTTTGTCTCCCAACTTTTTGGCAATGACCTAAGCACTTTTCTTACAATTTCAACATTAGTATATGTTTTGCCAAGAGAAGTTAAACCATTAATAATATCAATAAAGCGAGAAAACACTTGAGAAATAGTTTCATCAGGCTTTATTTTAAAGAGTTCAAAATTATGGACTAACAAACTTACTCTAGATTCTTTAACTTGTTCAGTTTCTTCATGAGTCACTATAAGCTTATCCCAAATTTCTTTTGCGGTTTTACATGTGAAAATTCTGTTGAACTCGTTGGCATCTAAAGCACAGTACAACATGTTTGTGACTTTGACATTAATTTGGGCCATTCTAGTATCTGATTCACTTCACTCATCATCAGATTTTGGTACCTTAAGGCCATTTACGGTTTTGGTATGAATTTTTGGACCATTGCAAATAATTTTCCAGCATTCATAATCATTGGATTAAACATGTATGGTCATCCTAGTTTTCCAATAGCTAAAATTTGTGCCGCTAAACAGTGGTGGCCTATTGCATGCTTGTCCCTCAGGTAAGGAATAACTAGGGGTTGCCATGATCTACTCTAAGACGATTAAGTCACACAAACTAGAGTCTAGGCTCTGATACCAATTGTTATCCTAGTCAAGCAACCCAAGAGGAGGGATGAATTGGGTTATTAAAAAAACTAATTTACAATATTGAAAAATAGTATATACAAAATTCAAAACAATGATTATCAATATAAAAGTAAGAGAGCTAGGGAGAGAAAATCAAATACTGAGATTTATAGTGGTTCGGCACGCCGGGCCTACGTCCACTCCCCAAGGAATCTCTTTGAGAATTTCTTCACTATCAAAATGAATCAATACATTACCAAAGCTTCACCAAGCTTATGGATTTTACGCAAGTCTTACTTTTATCTATTGAGTCTCACTCAACAATAAATGCCTTACCCTTACAAAAATCTCTCACAAAATAATTAATAAAAATAAGAGGTACTTTAACTTGCTTTTACAATAATTTTCTCACAAAGAGTAGATATGAAAGTGTAAGAACAAGGACTACTCTTAGATCTGAAAGTGAAAGAGCATAATACAATACACTCAAAATTTTGGAGCACAGAAAATTTTTTCTCTTCAAGTTCTCTAATTTTTCTCCACACACGACATTTCTATTTCTACCAAGATAGATGCTTCTTCGGATTATGAGAAGTCAGCACAAAGCTCTATCATTATGGGTTCCTTAAAGTCAAAAGCCATATGAAAATTGTGTCTATTTTGCAACTTTTTCTTTTTCTTTTTACAATCAAATTCAAATCAACTTACAACTTTTTTTTTTTTTTTTTTCATTCTGCAGGCAAAACATCTTCAAGGATTTGTTTACAATAAAAAATTAAATAAGTCTTCACCTGCAATCATTATAGTATATCAATTTCAAGATTTGGACTATATATATATATTTGATGCACCGCACCGCCACCGACTATTTATAAATCTTTAATATATTCAAAAGTTGTTCTATACAAATCAACTACGTGTATAATCGATACATTCAAATATGATTGAAAAGTAAATTTGAATTTAGTGCAATATGTATCAAAATGATATAATATAAATTTACTCAAAAGAGACAATCACATCAAATTTGTCAAAGGATGAATAATGATTAAAACATGAATCGTAAAATTTTCAAAATATTTTTATTTGAAAAATATTTATAACAAATGTATCATAAAGTATGTATATTTTAAACAAATAATATTTTGTGTCAAATATGTCAAAAAATATTTATAACAAATGTATCATAAAGTATGTATATTTTAAAGACATCATCAAAATTAAACAACATGATAAACATTTGGGTCTCTAGAAACTATGAGGACCACAAAGCCCAGACACCGAGCTATAACATTAACTAGAATAAAGGAACAGCTGGTGAGAATAGCTTGGTCTTTCCTCTGCTATTTTAACGTTTTCGGCTGTGCTAACATTTGTTCTTTTTTGCAGATCTAAACTGGTTGAAGGTTGATTACGCTTACGCCGATCAGAACGCACTTCACGGCGCACTAAGATATATGCAGAGGGACTGGACTGAGCTCTTGGGCTTCAAACCAACTTACCGCTACAGCAGTAAGCGATAGAGCAAGGTCACCAACTTCCTTTTAGAGTCTTCGTCCGAGCCAGACCCAAATATTTCCCAAATCAATCTCATCTCTCTCACCGAAGAATAAGAAATGGCAAAAGGAAGAGTCGTACGAGCTCTTATCACCGTCCGCTGCCTTTGTCAAGGTCTAGGCCGAGCAAGTTCCAATGGATCAACTGCGTGAGACTGTCGTTGTCCTTCCAACCACTAGGGCAACCTCATTTCGGCTCAACAAGTGTGCTCGCACTTTGTCTACCGAGCAACAACGCCTGGTGGATGAGGAAGAGACCGCGCTTCCTGAGGTCGAACTGCCCGAATCACAGCCTGCCCGTTCTGGCCGAGTTGGCCCTTCTTCCCCACCAGTGTAGGCACCAGTCATGACCTTCAAAGGCCGTGCTGTGACCACTACCGACTCTGTGAGCATCGAGAATGACCATACGTTGGCCTTCAATCTATCTAGTAGCCTGTGTCTGCCAGTCAACATGGAGCGGCACGATCAGCTGACCGAGCTGAAACCTATTCGATCAACTACCAAGTCCCTGGTGCTGGTAAGCTTTGAGCTCTGCATTTTTTTTCCCATTCACTAAAAATTTTTGCTCGGCCTATCTAATCAATTACTGGCCAAATTGTAGGTCGTGCAGAAGAGCCACGTTGCTCACCAACGTGTGCTTGAGCTAAGAAAGATAGCTTGGGTGGCCATTGCTGACGGTGAGGCCAAGGATGCTGAGCTGAAGGCGCTCAAGGCAACTTTGGTCGAGCTGTGCGCGAAAAAGGAAAAGCTGGCCAAGCAAGTTCACAATGCCGAGGAGGCCAAGCAAAAGGCCCTTGCCAAGAAGAAAGATCGTTACCTGCGTGAGCTAACCAAGTTAAAAAAGAAGAAAGGTGCCAAAATAAAAACTTTGGAGAAAAAGATGAAGGATGTTGAGGATCGTGGTTATGCTGAGGGCAAGCAAACTTACGTCCAACAATGTGAGATAGCTAATGATATTTTCTTCAAATGCAGCTAGAAGGTAGCGGCAAAGAAGCTTGGTTAGGCCACTGACTCTGAGGTTTTCCTCAATCCTCATCCCTACTACATTCCAAGCTATATGGCGGCGTATGCTAGCGCCATGCAACAAAAGTTTCTGCAAGTGGAGGAGGAAGATAACCCGGTGCCGAATGATGTTCCTCCGTCAACTGGTGATCTCGGTCATGAAAGCTCATTGCCAGTTCGGTTAGAAGTGCCAAGCCAGGCTGAGCTAAGCCTAGTCGTCCAAGAAGGCATCATCGATCTGACACTAGACGATGGTGCTGGAGTTGAACTAGGAGGTGCTGAAGTCGGTGCTGATGTAAACGTCGAGCTGGATGACTTGTTCGGCTGACCACGATGAAGATGCTCTTGTAAGGTTAGATCATAAATAGACTCAGCCTGGAGTTCCCAAGTCATATATATATAAACTCACGAATTTTAGTATTCATAACACTACTGAAACTATAAGGATATTACACATCAGTGGTAAGTTTAAAAATCTATTATAAATTCATGAGAAATTTTATATTTTTAATTATTAATATTTATAAAATTTATCACTTATTTATAATTATTTTTTAAAAATTACCTTGAAATGAAATTTTGTCAAAGTTGGTTACGTTGCAATATCGAGTCAACGCGGCTGATCTGGATGGTGAGTCGACTCACCATTGTGAGCATGGTGGTTGAGGTTATTAGCATCACTCTTCTTCCCCCACTCATGAAGCCTCAAGTGTAACTTAGCAGCAGCAATCAAGAAATAAACGACCTGGATTGCACTCAAAATATCCATCACCTCCTTAAGTGTTCTCAGCCGTAGATCATCCACCTTCTATAGAACGCCTTCCATCACTTCCCTCTTGAGCGCCAGAGTTGACTCAACTCGTTCCTCTTCCTCTTCTCCTCTTTTGCTACCGCCACGCAGCATCTCGCCCACGGCTTGTGAAAGCCCCACCATAGACGAGTCCGCCAAAGTCTCTGGATGCTTAGCCATCTCCTCAGTGATCGCTTTCTCTTCCCTTATCGTCCTCCTCTATATCTCGTCAAAACGGCTAAGTTGAGTTGAGTCGAGGAAAGATCTCCCAAATCTCCTATATTGAGTCCGCGAATCAACTCGTCGAGTCTGGCCTCGAGTTGGAGACCAGATTTGGAATAGAGTAAGTGAAAAGCCATGATAGGTCTCCAACCTCCGATCTAGAGAAAAGCGTTCTCCAAAGTGCTCCGCCAGGAAGGTGTGAGCATGGACAACACATTATCTTTGGCCCACCGAGATTTAGCTCGGTAGTAGTGCTTGTAATGTTGAATGACTCGGTCGATGAGTTCCTAAGTCGACTCAATTGTTGTTGTTGTTGATGTTGATGATCTTGTTCTGTCATTGTTATGGTGGTTTTTGGAAGCAGAAACGAGATTATGAAGATGCTGATCTTGTTCGATGAGCCAACACTCGAAGAACTTGTAGAAGGTTTCGCATTCTGGATTGCTATTTCTGATGGGACGCTGTTGTGCCATGTAATAATGTATGTTCAACCACTGTTGCTGCCCAATGGTGACATCTTGCTTTGCTATTTATATATCACCACTATCTAGCGTTAAACAAACCAAGATATTATTATTAAAAATTTGTTTATTATTCACTTCGATAAATTTATTTATATATATTATTAAAAAAAATCAAGTTATATGACCTAAGCTTATACATTGAAAATTTATTCGAAGTCGATTATTTAAGAGCTGCGAGCTGCCCACAGATCGTTGTCCTAGTGGCTCGTTGCACCAGAGCTCCTCAACTCCATCGCCGATCGGGCTCTGGATCGCCTTCGAACTCCCTTGGTTTCAGATCTAGAATCACCGTAGCCTTTGCGTGGAGTTTCCTTTTTTCTATGTCCAAATTAAGTTCTGGATCATCGTATCATTCACATGGAGCTCCTTTTCCAGCCTCTTCAGGTACTCATTTCCCCTCTCTCTCTCTCTCTATATATATGTACTGAACTCTCACCTATATATGTATATATCATTATCGTTAGGGTTTGCGATTGATTTACTTTCGATTATGAACTTCATGAGGTTTACGAATTGTATCATGAAGGAGATAGTCAAATAACTAAAGAGCTTAGATGTTTGGCTCATGGTCGAAATAGAATTTTTACGAAATATAAGCAATACTTGATACATGGTTTTCGGTTCCATACTAAGGAGATCGAGCGAAAGAGAAAAACTCAAAATAATGGGATTATTGTCATGGCAAAAACATGAAGCTTTGCAAGTGGTAGAGATGGAAATCCTATCTCAAGAGATGTTACATTTTATAGTGTGTTAACAGATATAATTGAGTTAGATTATTTGTTTGGGAAGAGGGTTGTGTTATTTGAAGGTGAATGGGTGTCACAAGCAGGGAAAAGACAAGATAAAGATTGCGCACTAGTCAACTTTGCACGATTAATGAAAGATGCTGAGCTTTTTGTGTTGGCTTCTTAAGCAGAACGTGTAATGTATGTAGAAGACCTCAAACACAAAGATTGGCAAGTTGCTATCAAGATAAATCCGAGAGATTTTTACGATATGAATGTGGGGTCTTCTGTGGATAATGTGGAGGCATGCTTGCAGAGTGTTGTGTGCAATACAAAATGGTAATGAGGACAATAATTTTCATTTGGTTAGGACAAACATGTTTGTTGCAATTGTAGACGCACCACTTTCTCAAGTGTTGAGAGACAACGATGTTGATGATGATGGAGATGATGATAGAGACGAGGAAGAATTAGATTTTATGTGACTGTTAAACTTGTTGAACATTGCTAGTTATTTATATTTGAAAACAATTCTATAGTTTCCTTTCCCTCGCTTTCTTTATCATTGTTTTTGTTAATTTAATTGATTGTTTGAAGAATGAATAATGCATTTTTAATTTAACTATGTCATGGAAAAAATATTTATTTACTATATGCTACATTTACTCACTATCAACATAGTAACGCAATAAAGGTGACTACACAATTTTTCTTTGTTAATTTTCTTTAAGTATTTTGTTCATTTGCAAATAATTTATTTGGATCGTTCTAAGTTTACAATTTGATTTGTCTATTTTGCTTGAATCATACTAGGATTCATCTGTAAAGCAAAAAGCCTATGGACCCATATCTTTAGTTTCACTCAGGCAATGTTGGTGAGTTTAGTGAGTCAACTCTATCTGAGATTTAGCCAAACTCTAGTCAATCCAATGATAATGCAGGTATGTAAGTTCAAACCTTATAAAAATGTCATATTATTTCTTCATATATACTTTATTATTATTATTATTATTTATAGCATTTTTTATAACCAGATGGTGCTAGTGGACAAAAGAAAACTAGAGGTCCCACTGAAATACGTAATATTTGGGGTACTTGTGATGATGAGCGCTTAACAGTCAATTAGAACAAACTTGGCCAACCTGATGACAAATTGGCAACAAAGTTATCATCGTTCATTGGAACTATTGTGCGTGATGGAAAAAATGCACCACTCACTTACAAGAAGTGGCATGAAGTCCCAGAACATTACGAAGATCACATATGGGCCATTGTACAGGTAAATGACACAATATTGTGCAAAGATCACATGTGAAAAATAGTCAACATGAGTAATATGATTAAAACAACACTCTTTATAATTTTTTGTATTATTAATTTTTAATGTGGAAAGATTAATTTTCTATTATTTTATTCTTCTCTCTCTCTCTCTCTCTCTCTCTCTCTCTCTCTCTCTCTCTCTCTCTTTTCAGTCAAAGTTTGATCTTCCAAGTCATGCTTGGACTTGGGTTATGAAGTGTTCTATCAAGAAGTTAAAAGACTGAAAGGCAAACATAAAGAAAAATTATTATAAAGTCCACTTGAGTTTTGACCAACAAAAGCATTATAAAGATAGTAGAGTGTATGCTGATCAGTGGGAATACATTATTAAGTATTGGGCCATCGAAGAAGTAAATGTATACTTGATCTGATCATTATATGTTCTTTTACTTGCAATAGTTTGGGCACCATTAATTTATACATTTGTAATTTTAGGCACAAAGTGATAAAAACAAAGCAAGTAATGCAGAGTGAAAATATAATCATACTACTGGAACAAAAAAATTTCCATGTGTTCGAAAGGAGCAAGTTAATTAAGCTTTTCATGTTGTATATAATATGATAATGTATGCATGATGTGACAGAATGATATAATTTATCTTTGGAATACATTATTTTGTAAAAGAATAAGTTGGGACACTCTCCAACACGTGCTCACATGTTTAAAGTGTGTTATACAAAGGAGACTAGAACCCTGAGGCAACGAAAGCAATGATAGTATGTATCAAATAATTATATGTCCATTTGAACTTGTAGATTAGTTAAAATTCCCACATTATAGTGTTAAGTGATTGAAATGTATATATTAAGTCATGTTTATTGCAACCTTATAGGATGAAATGAATGAGAGAACAACTTTAAATGCAAATTTGTCAAATGAGGGCCCAAATGATACATTTCGACAAGTAATGGTTAAATAAAAACATGGACGAGTTCGCATGTATGGATTAGGTGTCTCCCCGTCTAATTTATGAAGAGATACATCTAGTCATAAAGCAAACCAAGACACAACAATGGATGCTATGGAAGCTGAAAATTCAGAGCTAAGGTCCAAAGTTTCCCATGTTGAGCATGCTCCGAATAACTTGACAAACACATCTAACCAGTTAATTTTTTTAATAGAATTTATAAATTATTAATGTTTTCCTACACATATATATACATATATCTATGTGTGTGTGTTTGTAAAATTAATTAGTTCAAATTTGGTTAGGTCACAACAGCTTCTAGTCCTCTTGACATGGCAGCTCGACATCAAGTATAGCCCTTGTCATCTATAGCGATCCCGGGTTTACCCCTTGTTGTACAGTAATCCGGACATGTGTCCGTGGAGGTTGGTAGTTGAGTATTGTCTTGTTTACATCCTTTCTTGCTTTGTATTTGAGTTATAGGATGTGTTGGGCAGGTTTGTTACAGGTTGGTTGAGCTTAGGAACAAAGTCTAGTTACCCAGATTTTGGCTGGTCCGCTCGAGCGGATATGTTTACGCTCGAGCGGAGAGGTTGTTGTTGCTTGTACGCTCGAGCGGGGGTTTTGGCGCTCGAGCGGAGAATGCATACGTCCAGTATTTTGTGCACCTGCAAAACTTCTGCAAGTGTGGTTCCTACGCTCGAGCGGGTTTGGTGAGCTCGAGTTGGTTGCGCTCGAGCGGGGATGTTGAGCTCGAGCGGACAGTGTATTTTTGGTGAGAGTTCTGGGAGGGGGAGACCTGAGCTCGAGCGGGCTGGTATCTACGCTCGAGCGGAAGAACTTTGTGTCTGTGTCTTGGAGCTCGAGCGGGTAATGTTGCGCTCGAGCGGACCATGTTTTTGTGTCTTTACGCTCGAGCGGAGTGTCTTACGCTCGAGCGGACCTGTCGTATAACTGAGTGGGACTGGGCATTTTAAATCACTTTTTGACTTATCTTCTCTCTCTTACTTTACCCAAAACGCCATTTTCAGAGCTTCTCACTTAAGAACCTTACCTTCTCTCTTAGTATTGATCTAGTTAGGGTGTTTTGCTCACCTTTGGTCTTCACAAAAGGGGTGTAGATCGTCGAGGGCGTTCTTTTGATCCGAATAGCTTGGTGTTTGGAGCATTTTGGTTTTGGGTCCTTCTCCTTTGGAACTCATCTTTTGAGGTAGGGATATCCTACTCCTCTTTATGAGTTTTGTCTTTAAATTTTAGCATTTTGATATGTTGGGGGTTATTGTGTGATTTTGGGAAACTTTGGGCCATTGTGTAATTTTACAAAAGTTGGGGGTTTTCATCTATGATAAACCTAGAAGCATGTTTGGTATAGAAACATGGAATTAATGTTGAAACATTAAGGAAATTGGAACCTAAGGGTTGTGATGTTAATTATGGAGAGTGCCCTAATTACATTGATTGATTAATTTGGATAATTAATTGTGTTGATTTGTGATGTATATAATTGTTGTTTATATGCATTGTGTTGTGTTGGAGGAGATAGGGGATGTACTCCACGGTTTAGGGGAAGATAGGGGATGAACCTCTAAACCGGATGTTGTTGGGAGGAGATAGGGGATGAACTCCGTAGATAGAGCGGTTATGCTTATCTAGAAGTGTATGGACAGAGCGGATATGCTTGTCGTTGGAAGTATTGATATAACTGTTATGTTTATCTTTGATGAAGTGAAAAGTGTTGGCATGAGTGTTTGTCTCATGTGTGATGTTTGGCCAGGTTCTGAGCCAAGGTTATGAAATGGCAAGTAAAAGGAAAGAAATGGAAATGAAAGGGAATATAGACTTAAGTGTCTTGGAATTGTGTCATGTTATGAATGAATGTAAAAGTGTTGACCATCTATCAACTGTTAATCTTTTAGTCATTGTTCATAATTGGTTTAGTATATTTCTACTGGGCTGTGGCTCACCCTATATGGGAACATCATTTTCAGGTACAGGAAGCATGCCACCTCCAAGGACTTAGCTTGGGAGGCTAGTGGCGAACAGACTTTTTGGTTGTCTTTCTTTTTGTTGTATTACATGTAAATTCAAGCCAAGGGCTTTATGTGTAAATGAGTTAGCACTCTACTTTTGTGTAACCAAGTGTTAACTTGGAAAGCTGTAAGCCCTTAGGGCATTTGTTTTTGTTGTTAACATGTGATACTTCTTGTAATACAACTCTGGTGAATGAAAGAATGTGAACCTTTTATATATCATAGCATGTCTATATTGTTGGGATTAATGTTATTATTTTGAGGGCGTTACATCATCGATACAACATACCTCTCTTACTCAGGTACCCACTAAGAGCTAATCATATATATCACATTACTTCCAACTTTTATTTTAGAACAGCATGCAAAACTTGTCTCACAATTAACCAAGGAATGAATATTGTGGACCTAAATTCCATTGTTTAAATCTAGACAAAATGTGCTACATAGTAAAAATCATGACATGACGAAACTTGTGTTTTTTTTTTATTTTTTTTTTTTATTTTCTTGTGAAGCTTCAACAAGACATCTCTCAATCATTTATTACCGCATGGGCTCTTTTTGATTCCTTGAAAATCTTGCTTAAAAGTAATTAGTTGATTGTCATTTTTCACAAATATATTTCATTTACATTGTTAAGTTTAGGGGATCCTGATATTAATAATGGGCATGGTTTTGATTGTTGTTAATTGATGCCTTTGGTTGTTATTGATTTTTTAAGCTATTGTTTGATATGATCTAAAGACTTACGGTTGTTACTTTTATATTATTTGTTGTAGTGTGGTGAACCAATTAAGTGATTAAATCGTGTAGCTTGCTTATCTACTAGAGAAATGCATACCACTTTCAGTTGTGATCATCTTCACTCTGGCACTTTGTACTAGTTTATTTTTTAAATATTATTTATTAATTAAAAATATATAATTACTTAAGTAGTTAAATCTTGATTTACAGGTGGGAGATATAGTTGTTCTAAAAAGTATCATTAGGCCAACAGAAACAGTAGCAATCGGAGTACTTAAAAGCACAAACCCATCTAAAGAAGTAAAAGGGGAAGAACTAGGATCTGACTATTAGGAGGTACATGTTCAAGTGCCAGTCAAACTTAATGAGAGCTTGATCCGATCATATGGTCTTGTCAAAACAATTGGACAAGCTATTGGAGCTCATATTGCTTGGCCTGCTCCATTTGTGGTATATTTCTTTCGTAAATACTAATTTCATTAACAAATTTATGTTAACTTAATATGATTTCAATTACCTTTATATGTTTATCTTATGGATGCAAATTTTGCAAGTTATGGATGCTAGCCGAGAATATTCATACAAGTGAGGTTAAGAATTTGGGAACTGAATTTGTTTTGATAATTTGTCTCTCCGGAAGATGGATATCACTATGGCTTTTCAAAACTTATGGTTGGAATAATTTTCTTTTAAATTTTTTTGGCTTTAACTTTGTTAGTGTGGTAAAATATTTTCTAATTTTGAATATGATTTTTATTGCAATATAAATAAATTTATATTTTTAGATAAAAAAATAATTGTGGTTTGAATTTTTTTGTTTTGTTTTGTTTTGTTTTGTTTATGATGTGATGATCCTATGGTGGTAATATTTGTTTGTTATTATGAAAATATTACAAGATGAATGGATGTCAAATTAATATAGGATGTGCCAATTAACATTCTATTGTTTGTAAAATCGATTCAATTTTTACAAGCATGTACGCATGCTTAGTTGTGGCTTTTAAAAGTGTCAATGAAAAGAACATATAAATGGTATTTTGTAGTAGTGGTAGTAGCTTTGCAAGGTCTCACTAGAATAAGCTCCAATGGCACTTATATCCATTTAATGGCACAAATGAATTGGATTTAGTGGCATTTATGAAGTTGTTAAAAATATCAATTGTGGCATAACATATGCCATTAAAAATCCATATAGTGGCATTTTTAAGATTGTAAGTCTTCTTTAATAGCACTTGATAGCGTCATGAATAGTGTCTACCATGACATTAACGGGTCACTGAAAGTCTTTAGCCCTGATGGTGTAATGGCACTTACAAGTGTCACTAAAGTACCACTAAGTCTTTTTTTAATGGCGCTTGATAGTGTTACAAATAGTGTCTATCATGACATTAAAGTATCATTGAAAGTTTTTAGCCACGATGGTGTAGTAGCACTTTCAAGTGTCACTGAGGTGCCACTAGTATCTACCGTGGTACGGGTATAAATGACACTTGTTTAAAATGCCACAAGACTAAAAAATGTCATTAGAAGAATAGTTTTGTGGCACTTTCAAGTGTCACTAAACTAAAAAAATGTTGTAGTGATTATTTGAATTCTATAATTGGTTATATAGGTTGATTCGGTTTCTATATACACATTACGAATCTATGCAATTTGGGAAGATTTGGCTTAGATCTCGAAATGTCCTCTCCTCTTTTTTTTTTTTCTTTTTGGTGTTGTAGTTGTTCATTGTTGCTGTTGCTGTTGCTGTTGCTGTTGCTGTTGTTGTTGTTGTTGTTGTTGTTGTTGTTTATTCTTATAGATATATATATATATAGAGAGAGAGAGAGAGAGAGAGAGATGTTGTTGTTGCCTATACCTTAGTTACCATTTGGCAGTAAAAATCTCTCTATATCTGTTGTTGTTGATAGACAAATGTCAGATATAAACAGATAAAAAAATTTTGTTATTTGTTGAACAAATTTGTTAAAAAAAATTGAACAGATAATAAAAAAATGATAGAATTTCAATAGATAATTTGAACAAATAGAATTTTTGAAGAGATAAATTTCAACAGATAGATTTTATTTAGACAAAAATTAAATAGATAAAAATTTTGACAGATGAGAATTTATTCAACAGATAAAAAATTTTAACACATAAAAATAATTTGAAATTTACACAGATTAAGAATTTTTTTGAATAGATAAGGAAAAATTTCAACAGATAGATATAAATTTGAACAGATAGTCAGGAAAAGTCAAACAGATAAAAAAGTGAAGGGGGAAAATTGAAAAATAAATGTCATTCAAAACAAATAAAAGGATATCTTATCAAACTATTTTACAAATGGTGGACCTTTCACCAATAAAAAAAATACACTTAACCTAATACCTTAGACACCTTCTAAATTGGATTTATCATCAATTTTCTCTAAGAAATATTAAATTTCAAAATATTTATAATCTCAATACGTTCTTTACTTGTGTTAAAACATTAGATAATGTTATGGTATGCAAAACTTAATCCTATGAAAGTTATAACTAAAAAAAATGACTTGTAATCAAAGACCATATTAGATATAACCAAATAATGTCATAACTAATATGACAATGAGTTATATCTAATGGGGTATTTGGGATGATCTAAATAAGTATATTTTTTTAATTTTTACAAAAAGATGTGTAAAAGAGTAAAGATGTGATATGATCCAAATAAATACATTTATCTAAATAAGTGCACTACATAACACTGACACTCATGACATTGAGTACGATTTATCCAAACTTAAAATATTCATCCTATTAACCACATGACTAATTTGGAGATAATCAAACCTGCAATTTCAAAATTTATACATCGAGGCCTTACTAGGTTGGCTACACCCAGGGGTAGAGGGACCTGAGGGCAAGGAGGGGTCACGTGCCCCCCCTAACTTTTCATTTTTTTTTTTTTTTTTTTATTTTGGTGGGAGGGGAGGAGGGGTCTGTGCTGTGTGGAGTGTGTGTATATTAAAGATGAAATTTGCTACTCTTAGGTGATGCAATCACCAGTGCCTCCAGCATTTTTTTTAATGGACATACAAATGAGCAATGATTGAGATTCCACTCTCACAATACCCTACAAATCTGAACCACTCATAATGTGGAATCCACACATATATGAGTGGGCCCCACACATACATGGAGAGTCAGGATCAGTTTGAGAGTGTGAGGTCATCTCCAAACGGGATCCCAAACACAAATAGGTTAAAAATTAATTTTTTTAATTTTTTTTTAAAAAAAATAGAGAAATAATATCATTAAAAAGAAAAAAAATAACTTTTAATTAATTTTCTAAAATAAACCTATATAGTGGTATATGTACCCTCGATGGATCTGTTGTTAATTATAAAGATTATAAATTTTATTCCTTTCCATTTTAAAATATTAATATTTTTTAAAAAAAAAATCAAAAATTAAAATAACATGAATTTTTTTATTTTGCTCTTATTTTAAATTTATTAATATTAGTATACATAAAAGCATAAAATTGATGTTCCCCAAATGGATGATATATTTGTAGCTCGAGGGAGAAAAAGGCGCAATGCTCAAGAAATTACAAACTCACATCACTATCGAGCTAAACTATTCTACACTGCTTTGGATATGCAAATTCAAAAACTAAATGCTCGTTTCACTAAGTCAAACACTGAGTTGTTACTTTGTGTGGCACATTTGAATCCATTTAGCTCTTTCTCTAGTTTTGACAAAAACAAGTTAATTCATCTTGACGAATTTTATCCCAAAGAATTTTTTTCAGTGGAGCTCATGGTACTTAATGATCAACTTGATACATATATTATCGATATGGTATCCAGTAGTGAGTTCTCAAGGTTGAATAGAATTGCCGATCTTGTTAAGAAAATGGGGGAGATTGGAAGAGACAAAGTATATCCAGTGGTATATTTGCTCTTGACTTTAGCATTAATCTTACATGTTGCAACTGCTACTGTTAAGAGGGTATTTTCAACTATGAATATTGTGAAGAATCAGTTGCGGAACCGAATGAGTGATGAATGGATTAATGATAACTTGGTTGTCTACATTGAGAGAGATATTTTTGATGGCAACGATAATGATACTATCATGGAAAGATTTCAAAAGACAAAAACTCGTCAGAGTCAATTGTAAAATTTTAAAATTAAAAACTTTTTGTAATG
This sequence comes from Camellia granthamiana, assembly GCA_036172215.1. Lineage (NCBI taxonomy): Eukaryota > Viridiplantae > Streptophyta > Magnoliopsida > Ericales > Theaceae > Camellia > Camellia granthamiana. The sequence continues at coordinate 60,270,335 of CM069903.1, read as the reverse complement.
AATATTAATTTTTAATGTTTAATATTAACTTGAAAAATTATTATTATGTTATTGTTATTGATTGGGGAAAATTTTTTTGAGAATATAATTAATAAGTGCCCCCCCTATATTAAATTCCTGGCTTCGCCACTGGCTACACCCATTGGGTTACCTTAAAAAAGTTAATTTAGCCTTTTTCATATAATACTGTTGGCACCATAAAATATTCTTATTGTTATTGTTATTATTTTCAGGACACATGGCATCTTCTTATTCATTTGAAAGTTAAAAGAAGTTATGGAGATGGTGGAAAACATGAAGGACAAAGTGGATGAGTGGAAGGACAAATGGCAAGATAAGAATGAAGATGAGAGAAATGGGTAGTTACTAGGTAGCTATCGCTATATTTTTTCCTCTATAAATAGCCATCAATGGCTATATTGTAAGAGGTCTAAAATTTAAATCAAAGACAATTGATTTCTATTTTTCTTGTCATTTATATTTTATGCACTTTATTTTATGCTCTTCATTTTCAAAGCATAGGAGTAGAGGTAAGTTCTCTGCACTTTATTTTATGCATTTCCTTTTCGAAGCATAGGAGTAGAGATAAATTAATGATTAGTTTGATTGTTCACTCAATCATCTTTCTTCTTCTTCATCTTTCTTCTTTTAATTTTTCTTTTCTCTACACTTGGCAATTTTGAAGTCCTCTTCGTTGAGGCAAAAGAACCGTCAACGCAATCGCTTGATAATTGACTTGAATTTAATCTATAAAGATTTTTCAATTCTTACTGACACGTTCGCATTCATAATATTCTTCTTCGTAGAAAAAATAAGCCAACAAATACCTTCAAGAATCTTTAGATAAAACTAACAAAGAAGGTTGATATTAGGCACAGCTATAAATAGGCCAATGTGAAAGCAACCAGCCGCTTTTGTCCCCTCCAAGTTGCTTTATGGTGGGTGATTTTGGTTGTTTCGGCTTACTTCTCCACCCTGCTAAGCGTCCCTTCTTTTTGTATTTTTTGGTATTTGAAATTTTAAGATATATGAAATTTTAAAATATTATTCAATAATTTGACGAAATATCGTGACACACTTGATTTATCAACTTTTGTAATCTAGTAAAGGATTGATTTTTGTATCTTTTATCTTGGAGTCAGCCCTAGTTTTGGACTTTTGTTATTTATTCTATTAATAAAATCAATTTTCAAAGTTGCTAATATATAGCCCACTATTTTCTAAGGAGTGTCTATCTATATACTATTGAAAAGGGTTGAGTTTTTTTAAGGGAGAGATACTGGTAGGTCCTTTAAATTTGATTTAATTCCCTTAAGGTCTTGAACCAAAATAATTTAGCACATCTTCTCATATAACCCTTGACATTCAGCCCACACGTAGAAATCACTCAACCGTTCCACTCTCTCTCTCTCATAATCGGCCACTGAAGACCACTTCCGACCTTTGACAATATTTTTTTTGGCTATTTTCCATTTCCACCATGCTGGCAACAAGAGAAAAATAGAAGAATATGGATGAAGAAAATGAAGGACAGGGATAATGAGTCATATTCAGTGATAAATTTAGTCTTCATAATCACAAATCACAAATTAACATAAGATTCAAAGACATACTCAGTGATAAATTTTCATATTCAGTGATAAATTTAGTCTTCATAATCACAAATGACAAATCAACATAAGATTCAAAAACATACTCAGTGATAAATCACTACAAGAAATAACACCTTTGCCGACCAAAAAATTAGTTGCTAAAAGCCTATTTTTAGTTGGCAAAAGTAATCCACGACCAATTTTTTTGGTCGCTACTTTGGTCGCCAATTGAGGGTCGGCAAAAGTAATTTGCAACCAAAATTTTTGTTGGTCGGGAAAAGTTGGATTTGGCAACTACATTTTTGGTCGCTAAATATATCATTAGTGCAACTAATTCATTTTGTCGCTAAAACACTTTGGTCGTGAAAAGTGATATTTTCCCGACCAAATATCTTAGTTGCCAATTGTCACATTCCATGACCAAACAGATTAGTCGCCAAAAGTCGAGGAATCACCAACTAACAATTTAGTCACCAAAAGGTACGAAATTGTCGACCAATGATTTTAGTCGCAAAAGTGTAGAATTTGCCGAAAAATTTTTTAGTCGCCAAATCTCTTTTTTTTTAGAACAATCAATTTTTGTTTATAAACATTCAATCCAATATAGAACAAAATTCATTCAACCCAACCACAATTAAGGAACAATAACATTTAAAAAACAAAAACCTTAGGAACAATAATTAACAAATTTTCTTTCTTGTAACTTCACTAAATCATCAAACAATAATTGAATTCCATTTAAAACAAAGATGAAAATATGTAACCGTAGTACAACACAGGACATATTCAAGTCAAATTGAATTTAGTAAGCATGTCTTCTCAAAAGCTTTATCCTCTTTGAAGTCCAACATGACACAAAACTTGAAGCCTTTCACCTTCTTTAATGATTTAACATATCAACTTGCTCGGCAGCTGATCCAAACTAACATATCAACTTTATGGATAATTGACCCTCCACCCTTGCATGGCCGAATGAAATAGCCACTTGGAAGCAATTCAGCTCTCTCAAATTTTTGCATCACCAACTGTCCCAAAAGCATAAGTTTTAGAAAATAGGCGGAACAATGTATTCAATTAAGTCCAAACTCGATTCATTTGGTAATATTAATGCCCTCAACTAATACAAAATGATGTAAATTATGTATAAATGTTTTTGAAATTAAACAAGAATCAGAAAAGATAAGAAATTTCTCTCACAATAATCGAACAAAAGGTAGTAAACAAATTATGCAATAAAACAATCGATTTTCATCACATCACATGTCAGAGAAATCTAATCTTACTAGGTAGATCAACAAAGATCTTCTAGGCTGGCTTGAGAACTTGGATCTTCATGTTCATTGGTTTCAAAACAAACACTGCCATCATCATGCTGCATAAATATCAACAAATGAGCAATGCAACATAAATGCCGATTTTGTTATTGCCAGCTTTATGATATAAATATATCTGAATATACTAGAGGTCTGCCTAACCTTTTCAGGCTGCAGAGGTACTTCTTCATACTCGTATGCATTCTCTGGCATGTCAAAATCAGATGGACCAAAATCAAAGCCTCCATTATCATAATCATTGTCATCATTGGGATCACAAAATGATTCACAAGTTTCACGTCCTCCATGAATAAGTGAATTTCTCAACTGTAAATAAAACATCAGGCATCATTTAACAAAACTAGACCGTTTAAGGAGACAATATTAAATAACCAACAAACCAACCTTTTCATATTTTCAAGGAGATTGGGATTCCTGTTGTCTCTCTGAGGCATGATGCCGTGCTTCCCATATATCATTGAGTTCAGAATGTATTTTCACCATATACAGAGGTTTAATAATTAGAACAAATCCAGAATGAGTATACCCACCAGGGAGTAGAAATAGATGCAAAATAGGACAATCTTAAATTCCAAGAAAGACGCAAGCAAGCACAAAACCGCAAATGCCTAACATTAATATGTGAAGTGGCCAAACACAAGAGTGCATGCAAGTCACTGATCAAGTTGGGTTTCTACTAGCCGAAGGTATTGTTCTTCCATTCTGTTATATACAAACCCAAGTAGTACATTAAGAATCCATTACGGCCTTTGTCCCAAAAAACTTACTTCTATGGTTTTCACTGATGTCATTTCTCCATCGGGGCCTGGCCAGCTTAGCATACTTGAATCCTCATAAAATTTGTAAAAAGATTAAGGTTCAGTAAGAAGCACTTTGTAATAGCGCTCTATAAAGGCATTTGCTACAACTTGTGCCATGTGAGCAGGAGGAGAACATGCTGTCTGTATTGCCATCTCTGTTGAAATATAACATTGAAACATCATTATCATAATGACAATTTTTATAATTTAAAAAAAAAAAAAAAAAAAGATTTCATTTTTTTTTCTTTTTCTAGAAAACTAAACATTAACAGCACTATTCACTTCACTCTTAAAAACAAGAAAAACATAAAGATACAAATTATTATTGATACAATGTAAGATTAAGGAAATATGAGTAGAAATTATTGTACACAGATGTGCATATACATACATAATATATAAATTGGGGAAAGTTGAGTTTTGACGAAATTGCTAACCGAGAAGAGAAACAAAAAAAGGAAATCAATACAAAATGAAAATAAGTCTTGAAATTCAATAAAAAACATTCAAAATTACGCATATATGCTCAGTGTGATTGGACAAAGTGAACTATGCAACAAACCCTATCTCCTAGATCCTCACCCCACCTCCATAATCCCACTTATAATATAAAAACCTGTGTGTATGTCCTAGTACAGAAAACAGATCACTATGAAATAATACCACAGAATCAATTTGTGAAAAGAAAATAAAATCGAACTCCCAGATCAAACAAAAGAAAACCCAAAAAGGTATACATTAAACACTAATTTTTTTAAAAAAAGAATAAAAATATTAGTTTCACTAGAATTTAAGCCTTTTCCTTATTAAAATCGAACTTAACCAAACACCAAAAAATTGAAAAAGCTACCTCTTAACCTCTGTTTTAAATTAAACAAACCAATCTGTGAGAATCAATAGACTAATCTAAAAGATAAAAACAGAGCAATATTATTTCAAACGAGATTAAAAAAACCATCTTAAACCCTATTTTTAATTAACCTAATCAATCGAACAATGTAAAAGATAAAAACTGAGGCTATCTCTTAAACCCGATTTTCAATTAACCAAACTAATTCGAGATAACCAATTGACCAATCTACAAGATCAAAACTTCAACTTAGTGAAAATACATTACTAAACCCATATATCATATTTTCAACTTAATATTTATCGCTTTGCAGCAACTTCAACTTAGCACTCTCTACAAACAATTTATGTAGTATGGTGTCTCATGCTTATGACATAGCAAAGCATGGGTTATTGAAACAAATGGATGAAACTAATGTTTTAAAGAGTAAATTCAACCTCAATACTCTTAGAAATTTGGGGAATATGACACTAGATTCCAGTGCTTTTCATTTCTTTCCTTTTTTTCCTATAGTTTAACTATAAAGGAAAACTTGATTTTAAACCACAGGAGAAAGAAAAAAAAAAAAAAAAAGAGTAATAGTTTTCTTAGCCATTTTGATTAATGCAAGAAGTAAGACTAAGCAAAAGCAATTATGGAAAAATTCAAGTGGAACCAAATGTTGATGCCTCGTCAAGTGGAACCAAGTCATTCACATTTTTATAAGCATGTTTCTTCAAATTTTCCACCAAACCCTGCTAATGAAACAGGGAAGTTAATCACATTTGAATCAGGACACTGATGACAGAAACAACAATGTAATTCACTTATCTTAAAAGGCCATAACTCAGCAAATACTCCTAATGAACTAGTGATGGAGCAAGAACTTTTTGTTCTTGTCTTTCTTGTTTTCTTTTAACTACTTTTTATTTTTTTTTATTTTGATTGTTAGAGGTTTATTATGCCCGGCAATTTCCAAAGACAAAACTTGGGGATTTAGTCTACAGAGCATAGCCTTGGTTAATTGGTTCCTAGTACAGATTAAGACCGTGTTTAGATCTTGGATTTGGGTAGGCAAAGGAAATGGGAAGGAAAATATTAATGAATTATAAGCTAATTTTGTTTCACATTGTCCACTACTTTTCTTTTCCCTCCTCAAATCCCTATCCAAATTCATGACTCAAGCACAACATAAGTGAAGTGTTGCTGATTGAAAATTGACATCATCAGTGCAATCATTGCTTTGTACTCACACAACTATATTTTTCGTGAGTATATTGCATAAGTGGAGTGTTGGGATGTGTTTTAAAATTGACCTAGCATGCTGCCTCAAATCAATGAATGTCATGAGTGTTTCATAGGTCAAAACGCAATTGCATTAACATGGGGTCCTAAATTTTCTGATGTTGAACAGTGCAAGCCTAGGTAACATGATGCAATTTTGTGAGATCTAGAATCTTAGCTAAAGGTTTGATTTTAAAATAATAATAATAATAAGTAAAAGCAATTTTAACTTGAAATCTGAAAACAGAATAAAATTAGCATGAATTCCAATCACTGTGCCCACTGATGTTCAAAGGGAAAATGTTTGGTGTAGAAGCATTTTGTGGTATTTTACATGTTCATGCACAGTTCAACTAACCACAACAAGAAAAACCATAAAACAAGATCTATTAGTGTATATTTTGGAGAAACTAGAGTTAAGCTGCGATTTAAATAAATTTCAGGTTAGGAACGCGCACCATCTGAAATACACAATCCCTAAAGAACTGGGCCAGCTAGGAACCTGCAAGAGCAAACTGTGAGAGAAAACAGTAGAAGTGCTGCAGTCACTCAACCCACAAACTCACCCTCTCACACAATATAATGGGGTGGACTCACATCACTCAAGCTTTGACACCAAATTTTTAGCCCTAGCCACAACTAGGCTATCAGGTAGGTCCTTGAATCGATCAATAAAAGCCTCCTCTCCCCCTTTCATTTCGACAATCTCCGACCACTTAGTCTGAAGCAGGTTGAACGCTGAAGTGCAGGAGTGGATATTTCCTCTTGAGCAAGTTCAATGGGTACCAGATCCTCCCTCGAAACCCCCAACATATTTGCAAACAAATGGTGTTGAGCCTAGCCCACAGGTCCTCAATAGCCTGAGACTGAGAAATTACCACATCCGAACCCTGATTTGAAACCCTACCTCTAGTTGAACCTCGCTCATCAGGACCAAGAGCATCCATCGCAACAATTTCTGATCGAAGGCCCTCCATAGAAGCAGCGAACGACCTCGAACTAGGGCTAAGACTCCTTTCACCCCCCATCGTCAATCTGTTAACACTAATCGAAGGAACCTCCTCGGAGGAAATTTTTGATTCCCCTTGCTCTAAGCTCAAACCTCGATTCAGTTTGCCCCAAACCAAATAACGCTGGTGATTTCGAATCCCTAACTACATCCTTAGCCCTAGACGAAACCCCTTTGGTAAACTGTGGAGACTCCATCGACATCAATGAGCTATTGAAACCCTAGAATTTTAGGAATTCTAGATAATGGAAGAGCTTCTCTCACTAACCCATGCCACTAATGGCGTTCTTTGTTCTTCCTTTATGATTAGAACCAATGGCTATAGATTGATCTTGAGAGTCAGGGCTTTTGATTTTTTTTATTTTTTGATCTTGGGAGCCAAGGCTTTCAATTCCCACCTCCACGTTTCAAATTTCCCTCCCAAACTTTTGGCGACCAAAAGACCAGATTAGTTGCAAAAAAAGTACCTTCGCCGACAAACTTTTTTAGTTGCCAAATCTCAATCAACGGTGACTAAAATATTAGTTGTTAAAAGTACTAATTTGGCGACTAATTTTTTTTTGTTGCTGAAAATAAGTTTTTGACGACCAATTTTTTGGTCGCCAAAGAAAAAAAATAATTTTTTATTTTCTATTCGGTGACTAAATTGTTTTAGTAGCCAAAACTCAATATATGGCAACTAAAATATTTTTGGTCAGGGAAAATAAGTTTTTGGCGACTAAAATTTTGGTCGCTAATTCCACAACCAACTTATTTTTTATCTTCCGCGACAAACTTATTTTTTGGTCACCAAAATGTGACCTTCCGCGACCAAATTTGTAGTTGGTTGCCAAAAGCATACCACTTTCTGCGACCAACTCATTTTTTGGTCGCCAAAATATGACCTTCTGCGACCAACTCATATTTGGTCGCCAAAAATAATGATCATTCACGACCAATTAATATTTGGTCGCCAAAAGGTAACTTTAGCTACCAACTTTTATACTGGTCGCGGAAAGTGGTCGCTAAAAGTGCAGATTCTTGTAATGAATTTATCAATGATAGACACATTCAATGATAAATTTGTCACTGACTGTTTGTTAAAAAATTACAAAAAGAAAATCTCATCATCATCGTCACAAATTAACACAAGATTCAAAGACATATTCAGTAGTCAATTTAGCAGTGATAAACACATTCACTAATAAATTTTTTACTAGTTGTTTGCTAAAAGATTACAAAAATAAAAAATAAAAAAAATCTCGTCATCATCGTCACAAATCAACACAAGATTCAAAGAAATATATCAGTGATACGTTTATCGCTGATAAAGCAGATTTGGTTTAAGAGAAATAAAGAGAGAGAGAGAGGTGAGATCTGGAGAATCAATGTTACTTGTAGTCGTTTGAAGTTGATTTCACTGTAGAAACAACTAAGTCAGTGTAAATTTAGGACGTTGGAGTATAGATCGGCGATGGCGGAAGTGGTTAGTGAACAGTGGCGGTTGATCGAAGATGATGAAATATAGATCAACGGCGGTGGAGATAGTTGGTGAACAATGGTGGTGGTAGTGGCCGGCGAAGGTGGTGGTGGTAACCGATCGAGGTAGCGGTGGTTAGTGACAGGTGGCGATGGTGGTTGTGGGTGAATGACCATGGCCATAGCTACAATGGTGGTATTTTCTAGAGAGAGAGAGAAGAAGAAGAAGAAGAAGAAGAAGAAGAGTTTTGGAAAAATGACCAAGAGAGAAGTTAATACAAATTGAAAAAATTAATGAGTAATAAATATTATAAACAATTAAGGAGTTAAAAAGTGTTTGGGATGATTTAAATATCAATTTTTACCAACTGGTAGTAGGGGCAAAATCGGGATAAAAAAAAATACAACAGGACTCCCTGGTGCATGAGATAGAAACTTAGGACCTAATGACTCATAGATTCAATTATTAAGATCGGCTGGTAAAAATCCATTTTTTCTGTGTTAGGTTCATAATATGATAGAATTTGAGGAGTTCGTAGGGCCCAATATGAGTTTTGTTTTTTATGATTCGAACCGTTCATTTTATAGGACTCATAATCCATGAAAAAATTTAGAGCGACCCGATAATCGTAACATTTTTATTTTATCACATTTGTTTCTCTCTGTCATTTATTTTTTTGGAGACAAATATAATAAAATGAAAAAGTTATGATTGTTTGATAGAACTAATTTTTGCATGGATAATATACAAGAATTATCTAAATGAGACTCGTGTTGGGCCTCATAGACCCCTCAAGTTTTTGTCATGTTAAGATCTCAAACATAAGAAAAATCCAATCTTATTAAAAATCTTAGTACACACTATCTTTTAAAACTCATATTATTTTAACCTTTTTTTTTGTCAATTCACTCTATTAGTTCTTGAGTATTTATTATTTTTTTTATACAAATATGATTTGATAAAAGAATTATTAATATTTGACTAATTTAATTTATAAAGAAAAAAGAGTTCGTGAATGCTTATAGGGAAATTACAAATCAGTGTGATAGTAAAAAATAAATTACACTATAGATAAATTTTTTATTAATGTAATCCGGATACACAAGAAAAACTTACATTATATATAAAAATAATTTATACTATACACACAATTTTACCATCATAAAATATAAATATTTTTTTCACTACCGGACTAATTTGCAATTTTTCATGCTTGTTGATGCAAGGAGATGATTGATCAATGATGCACATGGCCTACTAAACTCCTTAATTTGCTGACATTTTCTTTTGACTCTTTTTGTCACTTCTTCAACCGTTGGGTTGTGCTGAGGGAGAAGATTTTAAGAGACTTTATTATTCATTAGGGCAACATTAATGATATATATAAATATTTTTTTAATTTTTTTATATAGAATAAATTAATATACTAATTACGTTAACAAATATAATTTAAGTATTGGGAAATTAAATTAAAATATGTTCTACGCATTGAGGATGAGAAATTGACACAATTTAAACATTGACTATCAAATTGAAACATTTTAACTAAAATTGACATAATTTAAACATTGGGACCGAAACAACATATTACACATATTTTTAAGATTAAAATTATAATTAACCTAAAAATCTATTTAGTATATTAAAGTTTGTCCCAAAACTTTTTCATTTCTTCTTTGTTTAGGGTCGCCAACTTGTTTCCTCCAAACTAGCGACTCTTAAACAAATAAACGAAAGGCTTAGGGCTCTCTTCAGTTCGAAATCAAACTAGAATGTAATATTGAGTTTCATGAGCCTACTACAAAATTCACATCGATAATCAAAACTGTTCAATATTTAGAACTCGTCAAGCACTTCAACCACTGTAAAAAATCACACTGATCGGATATCACTAATTACTTCATTATATCAAATTTTTGTCAACGGTAACTATGATTTTAAAAATAAATTATTGATACAAATGTGATTTGATTAAGTATTTATTGATATCCGACCAAAGTATTTTAACAGAGATGAAGTACTCAATAAATTTTACATATTGAACTGTTTAAATTAACGGTATGGACCGTGTAATATGCCTATGGAGACCCAACAACACGTTTTAATTGAAAACACACCTGGAAAGAAAGTTGGGTCGTAAACGAAGTAGGCTTGGGTACCGTGGATCCTCCATCACTGTCACTTTAATCCCCAATACAATTCACTATTATGTCATATTATTTATCACCTTTCTATCAGTAGTGGAGCCTGAATTTTGATTGAGAGGGAACTTCGCTACAGTTGGTAAAATATTTGGAATATTGTTTTTATTTATTATTTGAATATATTTTAAAGGGTAATTTAAAAAAAATATATATGATATATTAAAAGTAAATTATAATGCTAAATAATTTAGGGTAAATTACACTGACACCCCTAAAGTTTATGTTTATTACAGTTCTTCTCTCACCTTTTGAAAATTATATCTCCCCCCTGAGGTTTAAAGTTTTATTACAGATTCCCCCCTCAGCAATTTAATTTTTTTAAATACCAATTTTGCCCTCATTAGGATTACATTGACACCCCTCACATTTTAAAAATTACAATCCCCTTCCTAAGGTTTAAAATAGCATTACCAATTGCCTCCTCGATTAATATTAGTTGAAAAAAAAATTAATTGAAAAAAAAATCATTTGAAAAAAAAAATTAATTGAAAAAAAATTTTGTTGGTAAAATTTTTAAATTTTTGTTTAAAAACCAACATAAACTCATTTTTTGAATTTAAGTTTTTTTTCTCAAATTTACAAACTGAGACAACCATTTATAAATCAAAAAAATTATCAAATAAGCTTTTATGACATTTTTTAAAATTTTTGTAAATATAAATTGAAAACTGAAAACGAAATGGTTACCAAATAGGTCTCAGATGGTAAAAATGTCATAAAATAAATAATTAAATAAGTTACCAACGTAAGAAATAACTTATCAAAAAATTCTTAGGCTACATGTGGTTTGATTTTTAGAAATTTTTTAAAAAAATTAAAAATTAATTTGGTTAAGAAATAAAAAATAAAAAAATAATTATCATTTAAGGGTAAAAAATAATTATCATTTTAACTTTTGGGCCGGTTATATACATACGTATGGCTGTTTTAATTTAATTTGTAAAAAGTTATTTCTAACCATTCGAAAGATAAAAATTATATAAAAATGATAATTATTTTTTATTTTTTATTTCTTAACCAGATTAATTTTTAATTTTTTAAAAAAAAATCTAAAAATCAAACCATACATAGCCTAAGAATCTTTTGACAAGTCATTTCTTACGTTGGTAACTTATTTAATTATTTGTAAATTTTATGACAGTTTTTACCATCTAAAGCATGTTTGGTAACCATTTCGTTTTTAATTTTCAATTTATATCTACAAAAATTTAAAAAACTGTCATAAAAACTTGTTTGATAATTTTTTTGGTTTAAAAATGGTTGTCTCAGTTTATAAATTTGAGGAAAAAATATAAATTCAAAAAATGAGTTTATGTTGTTTTTAAATAGAAATTTAAAAATTTTACTAACAATTTTTTTTCAATTTATTTTTTTTTTCAATGAATTTTTTTTCCAACTAATACTAACCGATGGAGCAATTGGTAATGCTACTTTAAACCTTAGGGAGGGGATTGTAATTTCTAAAATGTAAGGGGTGTCAATGTAATTTACCCAGTGATGGCAAAATTGGTATTTAAAAAAATTAAATTACTGAGAGGGGAATCTATAATGAAACTTTAAACCTCCGGAGGAAAGATGTAATTTTCAAAAAGTGAGGGGGGAAACTGTAATAAACATAAATCTCAAGGGGTGTCAGTGTAATTTACCCAATAATTTAATAGTGTTGCTATTATCACCCATCAATTATTTTGGATCTCCAAATTTGTAACTCTTTTGTTTATTATAATAATAACCTTAAATGAAATTATTAAAAATGATATCAATAATTTTGGGACACTTTATCTCACAATTAAGCCTATACATCCACTATGTCATGAGTTAGGATTTATAAGAACATTCACCTCCATCACCACCTATCTATCTTTCCCAAATCCCACTTTCAAAACCTACCCACCCTCAAAACCTTAAAAGCCCTTTAGCGGCAATATTCTGACGACAACGATGGCAACCATTTGATTACATATATTTCTCCAGCAATGACAATCAGTAATGACAATGAGTGGAAATTTTTTCAGCAACCACAACTCCATGAGACAAAAGAGATAACAATAAAAACTAAGATGAGTTTCATAAATTTGATGGCATTCTTAGCTTAGAAGAAATTGGCTTTGTAAGAATAAGTTTCTTGAAAAAAAATGACAAAAATAATAAAAATTGTTCGTCATTATGTTGGGATTGCACTTCCGAACATGTGATTGAAATTTGGAAACACAAGTCCGAACATTGTTTATTTGTTCAGAAATAGATAACCGAATATTTCTTATTTGTTTGGAAACAGATAACCGAAATAGTAGCAGAAGCAGACAAACAAATGAAGTCAGACCACCATTGGGTGGTCGACTGGTGAGTGAAATTCTGCCCAATTTTACTCACATAGAGAGCATACAAGTAGAGTGAGGCCATGGATAAATGACAAAAAATCAACCAGAGAAGTATGAAAGTGGATTGTGTTGCTTGTGTGAAAATAGGTAATAGAAAAAAAAATCAAACAGATTGACAAATCTCGTAATGAAATAAAGAAAAAACTTCTTAATCACCACAAATTTTTTTCACTGGTTTTAAGAGATTCCACCGTCATGGATTTTGTTAGGATTTGAGAGAGAGACTTTTTGAGGTGTAGGGGGTGTGGGGTGTGCGTTTGAATGAGTGAAATATTTTTACAATATATAATTTTGATATTATTTAGGAGGTGAAAATAAATTTTAATGCAATTTATAAGTAGGGATCTAAAAAAATGAAAAGTTTAAAATAATTAATGGAATGCTAATAACAAAAGTGCTCTGATAAATGAAACGTACTTAATGATTTTTTTACTGCAAATAGAACCTCCCCTACATTAGCCCCAGATTTGGGCAGTCCAGTTGGGTTGGGCAAGGCCCATTGCTTGAGTTTGTCTTGTGTTTAGCTTGGCGTGGCCGGTCCTATTTTTTAGGGGTTAAGGTGAACTTAGAAGATGGAAAACTCTGAATAAACTTAGAAGATGGAAAACTGTTAAGGTGAACTTAGAAGGTGTGTATATTTTAAATATATATTGATAAAATAGTAATATTTTTAATTTTTCCTTATACCTACACAAAATCACTTAAAATATTAAGTGAGACATTCAATTTTAAATTATTGTATTAGTAGTAAATCAATTATAATTTGCTTTTTACAATAACTATAATATAATATTTATCGAACAATTTCATATGACTTTTATAATTGACATAAATCATAGTCATTGAAATTGAAATAAATTATAATCATTGAGATAAATTTTAAACATTTTCGATCGTTAACATTATTAATTTATTCACACTTTTTCCCGACGTAATAAATTAAATTATAAAATTTGATTAACTTTAATTTAAAAAAAAATTATATCTCCAAAGCAATTGTAACTCGTATAATTAAACAATATTTTATAAATAATTCATACATTTGGCAAGCAACCATTTATTATTCTTTAAATAATTCAACAATTCAATTGTTTATTTAAAACCTTAATTTTTAAGCTACTAATATTATAATATAGTGTTTGGTTCACTAACATGAAATTAAATTGAATGGAATGAAATGGTTATTTCTTAGTCTCAGTATTAAATCACTATTCCTCACAATGATGAATACTAATTTCGTTAATAATGTTTTTTAGTAAATCAAACATGAAAATGGACATTATGATGAAATGATTATTCTATTCAATTTTATTTTAATAAACCAAACATAACATAAGACCGAGATAATTAACCAAACACAACTTAGGCTTTGTTTATTTAGACGTACTCATTCTTTGTTGTTTAGTTGAACAAAAAGTAAGTAAAATATTTTTTTAAAAAAATATTTTTGTATAATTTTCCTAAAAATGACTTATTTTAAAAAATTTCGTAAGTCAATTTTTATAAAATTAACTCTCACTCACTATCTTTTTAACATATTTAACATTTTTAAATAAATATCTTAACTCACTAAAAAGTCATAAATGATACTGTATTGAATTAAACTTTCTTTTCTAGATAATAAAATATTTTTAAAATGTCAATCAAATGCCAAAAAATTTAAAAAATATTTTTTATGTGTAAAATATTTTACGTTAAAATAAATAAAACTTTAATGTAAAAATTATTTGGAGACCTTATTTTTTAGACAAAATTTAAGGAGACGAGACTACGTCTGTCTACGAACGATGAAAATCATTTTCGTCCAGTGTAACCAAACCGAACCATAATAAAAACCACGGGCCTATCGAACCAATGGGCCTATTGTGCAGTCTACGTGGGCCGGAGATCTATCGAGGACAGCCGAAAACGGACTGTCTGTGAGATTAAAGGCCGACGTGTTGCTACGTCGCGCTCTCTCTCCCTCTCTCTTCGGAGTTTCTAGTCTACTATTCTCTGCAACAAACAAGAACAATTCCAACTGTATTCTCGCAGAGAGAGAGAGGTCGTCGTGGCGTGGCGGTGCTTTGTTCTGTAATGGCACACACTGTACTGTCTGCCTCAGCAACACTCACTCCTTTCAATCGTAAGTTCTTCTTCTATTGTTTGTTTCTTTCTTTTCTTTGTATATATATATATATATATATTGTGAATTGATGAGCCTTTCGGTGAAATCAACTGAAAAAAGAAGCGAAATCGAAATTCATAACTGTTTTGTTATGTATAGGGACTTCAGGAGCTGCGAAGCAATTGTTGCCTGGTCCTTTGAATAAATTTGGAAGCAATTCATTGTTGTTTGGAAGCATTCGAAGGAATGGTTTGAGGATTGTGGTTTCGGGCGCAGCAGGGAAGAATGGGGGCCTCGTGGAACTGCCTCAAGGCGAAAAGGCTTCTCGCTCTTATGCTTGGCCTGATAAGAAGGTTCAATTGAACCCTTCTTTTAGTTTACATTTATATTATATACATATATACTATTACTACTGGTTGTGCTGTTAAATCTGCCAAATATAAATTTTGATTTGAATCTGAATATGAATTTGATCAGTACAGGAGGCAATTACTTGATGATGGTATTTTTGGTAATTTAGGGATACAAAAATCCATTTGACATTGAGTTTCCTTTGTTTTGCTGTAAAATGTTCTTTCAAAAATATTTTACCTATTTCCCGTTGTTTGGTTTGCCAAATAGTAAAATATTCTTCATCATAAAGGGTAAAATGATTCACGTTTGTAAATTTCGTAAGTTATTTATTTGTTTATTTATCTTTATCATCACGGTCAATACTACTTGACAAACATATCAAAGCTTTACTGCTTTTATACACACCCAACATCTTTGCGCTCTCTCCCTCTCTCTCTCTCTCTCTCTCCATTTATATGTACATGTTATGGTTGAGCAATCGATTGGAATTAGGTTTTGGGAGTGTTATTCTTGTTGCATTCAATCCTATTGCCTTATTTTATTAATTTGTAGTAATGATATAGAAATAAAATTTATATACAAAAAATCTATATATAATGATGTGTCACATTTATATCCACTTATTGCAAGTCAAAATTCCCATGTATTATAGTTTATAATTGTAAGAGCGTCATTACCACATCATTTGTGTTCAATTCTATAAGAAAATTATGTATGAATATCATTTTCTTTTGTTCTTTTCCTTTTTAAAGTTTATTCTATAATTGGTTATTTATGAAGATTTTTGTTATAGAAAATATTTTAAATGTTAACCAAACACCGAAAAACAAAAACAGAAATTTGTTTTTGGGCAAAATTATTATTTAAGAGAAATATTTTACGGCAAAACAAATGGAGCCTTAAGAGAGAAAAAAAGGCCTCAATACACCAATTAAGGTGTTCTTTTATATATATATATATAGTATAGAAGATAGGTAGATATATATTCTCCAAGCTGTTTAGTGCATGTGATTTGTAAATTTATTTAGGTGGGTTTTCTTTATTTTAAATGCAGGCGCATATTTAACAACATTTCCTACTAACACAATGTATGGCTCAAGTTAAGAGTTTGAAACTGATTTACAACTCTCTGAGTCTCGGACCGCCTTTTTGTGACAGATCAATGAAGCTGCCAAATTATTTTTTTTCTTATTCTTTTCCCTCTCTGTTATGGGATTCCAACAAAGTCCTTAACATTTAGTGTTAAATATAATTCCTTATGCTTTAGTTGATAATGTGATGTAT
Organism: Camellia granthamiana; assembly: GCA_036172215.1. Lineage (NCBI taxonomy): Eukaryota > Viridiplantae > Streptophyta > Magnoliopsida > Ericales > Theaceae > Camellia > Camellia granthamiana. The sequence continues at coordinate 60,253,698 of CM069903.1, read as the reverse complement.
GTGGTGTGATTATTTGTGTCCTCTAGATGACATGAAAATTGGACATTGTCAAATTTATTTCGAAGACTTAGATAACTCTTGAGATGAAGAGGGCCTGTTTAACAGAATTGAACATTTGGGTTGTTGAATGTGTACTGGTTGAGTCGTAGTAAGAGTTTATCATGACCCAGTTTGCTAATTTTCCTTTCTTTCTTTATTTCTTTATATATATATATATATATATTTTTTAATTTTATTATAGCTATTTCCTGGTGGGAATTTTTTGTGTAGATATGTGGAACTTTGTAGTGATTCTTAATCTGTCATTTAGCATTGTTTAACATTGGAGGCCATTGTTTCCCTTGAAACAAACCAAAATTGATCCTACCTATTATTGTAACTTCTTCCAACCCAAAATTAGGGAATGTGAAAAGAAAAATCCTAAGATAATCTCCCAGTCTTGAAGATGTGGCACATAAAACTTTTATAATAGCTGGTATGTGATTTCTAACTGACACTAAACAATTTTTAAAAATTTAGGCAAGAGGAAAAAATTATCATTATCAATAAATCTGGGCCATTGCTGGAGCATAACCTGTAATATAATTACAGGATTGGCAGGAAGTTAGATTGTGTGTGTGTGTGTGTGTGTTTTTTTTTGGTTGTGTTGTGCTAATGAATTTATCTTGTATGCATCCATGTGGATGACAGCACATCTGTAGATTACTTTATTGTCTTGTTCTTGACTTGAGCATTTGTCTATGATTCTCTCTCCCTCTACCCTCTTGTGTATGATCTTAGTTGTAGTAGATGGGTAAAAATTTATTCTCCATTTAGTTTGCTGTGCATAAGATGTATGTATTTAATGGTGTAGTGATGACAACCTTACAAGTTTAATAATATTATATTTTATTAACAGAAAACTTTTGCTTATAGAAACCAAGGGTATGCATACTGGGAGGTGGATTTGGAGGTCTCTATACTGCATTAAGACTAGAATCCCTTGCATGGCCTGACAACAAGAAACCTCAGGTAAGCTATGTGCTAAATTATATATTTATATATATTACTATTTGTAGCAATCAACTCTTCAACTGGGCTAGTCATATTTTTTTCTTTTTGAAGTATAAATATGGTTGCTGCTAATAAACAACTGAAACCCGTCTTTTTCTTTTATTTTGGGATATGTTATACCTCCCTTCCATGAGGTTTCTGATCATTGAAGAACATTCCTTCACACTTACATAGATATATAAATACATATTTTTTGAAATTCACTAGCCTACTCTTCCATCCTTTTGCTTTCGTTATATGTGCGAGTCAGCCACATTCCCTTGCAAATAAAGTCAACTGCTAGCCATATCACCTTCAGCACCATTAACTACTCAAAATAATTACTGGTCACCATTAGTTTAACATCTCTTTCTCTCTCTCCAATTTGCATATCTAATCTTTGGTCTTTGTCTTGCTGTGCTCATTTTAGTGTCATAATCTGTGGCTGGCTACAATTCTTTCATTAAATTCACTAGCAATTAATATTTATTGAAACTGGGAGCAGGTACTTCTTGTTGACCAGTCTGAACGCTTCGTTTTCAAGCCAATGTTATATGAGCTTTTATCTGGAGGTATGTGTTATATTGGAGCTCTGATAATAGTATACCTGATCATATTATAAATTTATTTTTTTCTTTATATGCAGAAGTGGATATATGGGAAATAGCTCCACGTTTCTCAGATTTGCTTGCAAACACTAGTGTGCTTTTTTTCCAAGACAGGGTGAAACTTTTACATCCCTTGGATCATGAGGGAATGTATGCACCTACAAGGTCTAGCTGTGGAGGAACTGTGCATCTTGAAAGTGGGCTTCTCATTGAATATGACTGGTATAACTTTTATGACTGCATTCAACTGTTTATTTATTATTTGTATTTTTTGTATGAAAGGATAAATTTTTCTAAGAGCTTGATGATGTCATTTGTCAAAGATCTAAGTAGTCATTTTAACTAAATAAGAAGTCCAATGATAATCCATGGAGGGTATGGTTTATGATTTCTGAATCTCTATATCAGTGTCTATGTAATTATATTCTTAATTATTTGTGCACTTTAATTGTCTGCTTAATTTACATTTTTGACCTGGGCAGTCAGGTTGGTACTTGCTTTGGGAGCTGAATCTAAAGTTGACGTTGTACCCGGTGCAGCAGAATTTGCATTGCCATTTTCCACCCTGGAGGATGCATGTGTTAGTAATTGACCATGAGGAAATGATTTATTTAATAGTAATGCTATACAAACAAAAAATTTATACATAATTTTCATACATAATGATATGGCTCATTGTAGACCTTTCACTTCAAAGCAAAACACCATTCAAGATGCATTTATTCACAATAATGGCATTGCCACATCATTCTTTTGAAGTTTTTTGTATGAATTTAATGTATGAATAGAATTTTCCTTTATTTAATCATTCTTTGGGTAACTAGGATTAGCATCCATATAAATTTGTTTCCATTCTTGTGGTACAGAAGGTAGATGAGAAGTTAAGAACATTGGAGAGGAAGTACTTTGGTAAGGACAATCCAATTCGTGTGGCAGTAGTGGGATGTGGTTACTCTGGGGTTGAGTTAGCTGCCACAGTATCAGAGAGACTACAAGATAAAGGAATTGTACAAGCGATTAATGTGGATACCACAATCTTGCCAACTGCCCCACCTGGCAACAGGGAGGCTGCATTGAAAGTAAGAAATTTTGTTCTATGAGTTGTGAAAGTTCATTGATGTTAAATGACACTATTGACAACATTCCTGTCCTCTTGTTTTTGCATGAATGTGCTCTATTTCCCCCTGAATGCTTGCGTTTTCTCTAAGATACTTGAACTAGTAGTTTCTTAGTATTTTTAGTTAACTTGTTATCTAAAGAGGTTAGTTCTGTAAATCAACTTGCCTATGATTTATCATTATAACCCTGTTTTGATATTTTGATGATAAATATGTAATCTTGTCTGTAAGACAGCAAGTATGTAAAAATGGTTAGTCTTGTTACTCTGTTTAAGTCTTTGGTTTACCTTAACTATCACATGGATGTTTATTGTGGCTCATGTGAGAAAGGAATAGAAAAGCACTGTGACATGAGACAGATTTGAGAGCTGCTTAGACTGTGAAAACTAAAATTATTGAAGTCTAATATAAAAAATAAAGATAAATAACAAACAAATACACACACACACAGAGAGTTGAACAAATATTTTCTTTAGGGTGGGAAGGGGTATTTCCCAATTTAAGGTAGGAGACACTACTGAGATTAGTTTCTGATCATTGTCCCTTTGTGATTGAGAGCTGCCCATTAAAGTGGGGACCGTTGCTTTTTAGATTTAAGAATATGTGGTTGGAGCATCACTCTTTTAAAAGAAATTTTGAGGAATGGTGGTTTAATGCTAGGTGTTATAGGTGGGAAGGTTTTAAATTTATGAGAAAATTAAATTGGTCAAGGAGAATGTGAAGAGTTGGAATAAGAAGGTTTTTGGGGATTTGGCGAGTTCAAAAAAGGTCTTTCGTAGAATTGAAGAAATAGATGCCTTAGAGGCTTAGGGAGATTTGGTTGAGTCTTTAAGATGTGAGAGGATTGAGGTAAGATTGAAAATGGAAGAGTTGGTTTTTAGGGAGCAAATTTTTAGGGCTCAAAAGGCAAAGGTGAAAGGGTTGAAGGGGATGGTAGTTCCAAATTTTTCATAGGGTTGTAGATGAGAAAAGAAAGGAGAAGTTTATCAAGATATTGGAAGTGGGCCTGGGTTTGTTGTGGAAAGGGAGGACCAGATAGTCAATGGAGTTTTTAATTTTTATTCTAAATTGTATTTGAAGGAGGAGATAAGTAGACCGGGAATTGTAGGACTAGAGTAGGGAGCTATTGATTAGGAAAGTGCAAGTTGGCTAGAAAGGCCTTTTGATGAGATGGAAATTCGAGAGGCAGTCTTTGATGGTGAGAAAGACAAAGCTCTAGGTCCGGATGGTTTTACCATGGCAGTTTTCCGGGATTGCTGAGAGGTAGTGAAAGGGGATTTGTTGGGAGTTTTTACGGAATTTCATGAGTCGGGAGGTATTAATCTGAGTTCAGATGCTACTTTTATATGTCTAATTCCGAAGAAACTAAATGTTGTTAGAATTGGTGACTTTAGGCCTATTAGTTTGGTTACTTCACTTTATAAGATTTTGGGGAAGGTATTATCGAAAAGGCTACGAACATCTTTAAATGATACAGTGTCTATGGCACAAGGGGCTTTCGTGAAAGAAATATAGATTTTAGATGTGGTTTTGGTAGCAAATGAAGTGGTGGAGGAATATAAAGTCTAGGGAATGAGGGACTTATTTTCAAGATCAATTTCGAGAAAGCATACGATCATGTGAATTGGCAGTTTCTAGATTTTGTAATGGAAATGAAGGATTATGGTGAGCGATGGAGATCCTGGACTAAGGGATGTTTGTCAACGTGTAATATGTCGGTGGTAGTTAATGGGAAACCAAGGGAAAGGTTTAGGGCGACGCAAGGACTAAGACAAGGGGATCCATTATCCCTTTTTCTTTTCATTTTGGTGGCCGATGTGTTAGGTAGGATAGTTGACAGAGCTAGAGTTTTTGAGGGATTAGAGGTTGGGAGAGAAAGAGTTAGTGTGACTCATTTGCAGTATACGGATGATACCATCTTATTTTCCGCGGGGGATGAGAGGCAAATAGTCAAACTTTTTTCGTTATTGAGACTTTTTGGGGTACTCTCAGGAAGGTTAACTTGGAAAAATGTAGCATAGTTGGAATTAACCTGAATCATTATTAGCTTCAGAGATTGGCCTCATTTCTATGATGTGGTATTGAGACATTTCCATTTAAATACCTGGGACTCCTTCTGGGAGTTAATCTTAGAAGTGATATTTTTTGGAATCCTGTTGTGAAAGATTGGCAAGAGGTTAGATGGGTGGAGCAAAGCTTTACTCTTGCGTGAAGGGAAATATACTTTGGTTGAAACAGTTTGAGCAGTATTTCCATTTATTTTTTATCTTTATTCAAAACGTGAAGGTGGCAAGGTCAGTTGAAAAACTGATGAGGGATTTCCTCTAGGAAGGTAAGGATAAGGGTAAGAAGGATCATTTGGTGAGTTGGAAGTTAGTGTCACTACCAAAGAAGAGAGGAGAGGGGCGCCCTGGGAGGGAGGGGGGATTGGCGATTGGTAATATTTTGGCTAGGAACTTGGCTTTATTTGGCAAGTGGTTATGGAGGTTTCCAAATGAGAGTGATTCGCTGTGGCATGCTGTTATTAGAAGCAAGTATGGGACGTAAGATAATGGTAGCGGTTCACAGTTGGTTATGAAGGGTACTTGTTGTGCTCCTTGCAAGTCAATTTCTCACATTTATTTACTTTGGTCTTGTTATCTTTCAGTGAGAGTGGATAATGGGGAGCATGTTCGTTTCTGGGAGGATGATTGGATGGGATCCTCTTCTTTTGCCTCAGATTTTTCACATTTATATAGATTGGCTCAGTCTCACAATTGTTCTATCGCTTCCATGACTTGTTCCTTTTTTGCTCCAGTTTCTTGGAATTTCAATTCTAGAAATCTCTCAATGATAGAGAGGTAGTAGAGTTGACATCTTTATTCTCAAGGCTTGATCATTTTTCTTTGTTTCCTCTTATGGAGGGTATCTTTTCTTGTAAGTCATTTTTTAACAAAATCATTGATAATCCTCAAATTCCTCATTTTCCTTTTTGTAAAAGAATTTGGAAGGCTTGCATTCCTCTTAAGGTGAAGGTGTTCATGTGGTCTTTGGTTCATGGAGGCATTTTGACAAATGATACACTACAAAGAAGGAGACCTAATGAGTTCTAAATCCTCAATGGTGCATTATGTGTTGTAAGGATGTTGAATCAGTGGATCACTTATTTTTGCATTGTCTAGTGGCTTTGAGCTTATGGCATAGATTGTTTCTTTTGAGGAATGTTATGTGGGTGGCCCCAAAAGGTAGTGGACATATGCTTCTAATTGACTTTTGCGCTTTGGGAGGATCGAGGAGGGTTAAAGTGCTTTGGTATTGTACCGCTTTTGCAACTTTTTGGGTTTTATGATTGGAAAGGAATGCACGGGTTATCGATGATATATCTCGGGATGTGGAGTTTTTGTGGGAGAAAGTTTGTTACTTATTTTCATTTTGGGCTTCGGTGACTCCTATCTTTAAGGGGATTCTACTGTTTTTGTTAGCTAGAGATTGGTTGTCGGTGTGTGACAGAGTTTTTTGGCGCTGACAAATTTTTGTTGTTGATCAAACAAAGAGATTTTGAATGCCTAACTTGTCAAGAACTGAGTTGAACAGAACACTAGATACTCCATTAATCAAGATTGTCTTCTAGTTGATCTCTGGTCTTGACAAAGCGAAAACAAATCACAACAAAATTTAACTATTGTGAAAATTTAGATCATTTGAGGAATTGTCAATCTCTCATAACATTTCACTAACCATCTACCATAGAATATCATGATTTTGTTTATGTTCTAGGGCCACAAAACTAAACCAGCCTCCTGGATGCATATAGGCCCTCTCCTCCTCACATTAGAATGCCTTGTAACTCTGAGATATTCCTGTTTCCTGTTGACGATTTCTATTGCCATCAACATCTACATTGAACGTGTTATGTTAATATCTACACACCACTATTTCTCAAATTTACAGCACTGCTTGCTTTTTTTTGCCAGGTTCTTTCATCCAGAAAGGTTCAACTTTTATTGGGTTATTTTGTCTGCTCTATATCAAGAGCTAGTGATTTCAAAAAGAATGTTGGAGTGGTGCACATTGCAGAAGCGCATGATTCTGAAAGACTAATTCTGGAGCTGGAGCCTGCTAAAAAAGGCTTACAAAATCAAACACTGGAAGCCGATCTAGTATTATGGACTGTTGGGTCTAAACCTTTACTTCCTTTATTAGAATCCTGTGACAAGCCCCATGAGCTTCCTCTTAATGCCAGGGGCCAAGCAGAAACAGATGATACTCTCCGTGTCAAGGGCCATCCACGCATATTCTCAATTGGTGACGCCTCTTCACTGAGAGACTCCAATGGGAGACTACTTCCAGCCACAGCACAGGTATAATAAGTAAATTGTCCTGCTAGTATTGTGAGACCTTGTGCATTTTTGTCAATATTAAATGGAACTTTTCTTGATATCTTCCATGCGTCCGTGGATGTAATTTGGTACCTGTTTCATCGCTAACAATGATGTGTAATATTCTTCTCAGGTAGCTTTCCAGCAAGCAGATTTTACTGGTTGGAATCTTTGGGCTGCAATCAATGACCGACCTTTGATGCCATTTAGGTTTGGAACTGAAACACATTCCTCAAAGATAATCTTCTAAAGCATTTCACAATATCATTAAGTTTACAGTTTTCCACTTTGTTACAAGTCTGAGAAATTATTTAAATCACTCTTATGTATCTAGAACATGGTTTTTTTTAACGCGTTTGTATAGGTCTTGTTATCACCAAGTCCCTTTGTAATTTGGTTTAAGTGAATCAGTATCAGATGATCTGCACATATGCAACTAATAATGCATTAGAACTAAAAATATATATATATATATACATATATGTACAAAGAAATTAAAGAGCACACTTGTGATTTGTTACTGGTGACACTAAAGTGGAACACTGGTTTTGCTGCACCGGGTTGTAGTGTTCTTGCAGAATGGGTAATGGGTTGATATTGGTCTAATATCAAGATCAAACAATGCAGTGTCTCTCGTTTTCGAACAAAAGATGAGGCATCTTTTGACATCCCTCATTGATAGTCATCTTTATTTGTCATGTACTATACATCTACATCATTTTATTTTGCTGCTTTAGAAATTTGAAATCAGGACTGAGTTCAGATTAGTTAAAAGAATGTATTACCCAACTTAGACACCATATTTAAGAGATATGACGTAAAAAATGAGGAGATATATGTAACAAAATATTCATAATTCATGTTTTGAAAGCCTCTAAAATTCTCTGTACGTTGTGTTTGTTGGTGCAGATATATTGAAACAAAAGTAAAAAGCCTACTTTTGTTGGCCATGAGACTTGATAAAAAAACGAAGAAAACAAGCATTAAATTTCAATGCATCTTAGATTTTGGCGGTTCCTAAGGTGAATCAGTGTCCTCATACTGATATGCATCAACAATACTCAGACAACCAAAAGCAATTTATGCTCACAACCTATGTTGACAACTAGCTTACATCTAAATATTTTAGTGATCCTTGTTCTTTAGAATCTACAAAAGTATGTGATTGCAAAATGTGTCAGGAAAAGCCTGGCATAATCCCCAAAATCGGGTTTAATTTTCTATTGGTAAGAGTATGTGTTTCTGTTTTAGTATCATACTATAGTGTGTGTTCTGGAGTAGCATTTTTAATTCTGTATCATGGGCTGTGGCCCTTGAGGGTAATCTCGCTGGCTGTAGTCATGAACATTCATGATATCCTATTGTTCAACGTCAGGATGATAGGATCTCTCTCTCTCTCTCTCTCTCTCTCTCTCTCTCTCTCTCTGTGCACATGTCTGTGTACATCTTCATGTTTGCAAGGTCTGAGGACATGACATTGACTGATGGATGGTATGAAAATATGATATGTAGGCAAGTCCACGATTTTTCTATGTTCACCATCTATGGAGTATTTGATAGTGACTGCCACTGAAAATTGTTGTGTAGTGCTTGTTTGTATTATGTCCCTTGTGTTTCAAAAAAAAAAAGACCACATTTTATTACCTTTAAAAAAGCATCAATTTATCTAACCTGCCCAATTTGGATGGCAGATTCCAGAATTTAGGTGAGATGATGACTCTTGGGAGAAATGATGCTGCTATTTCTCCAAGTTTCTTGGAGGGGCTGACCTTGGAAGGTCCTATAGGGCATACTGGTAAAATTCTCCCTCCTTTTGTCCAGTGGTTTTGCTTTCCCATTTTAATTTTTTCTTCTTACCACTTTTATTATTATTATTTGTTCTTATGCAGCGAGGAAAATAGCATACTTGGCGAGATTGCCTACAGACCAGCACCGTTTGAAAGTGGGGATCAGTTGGTTTGTGAAGTCTGCTGTGGATTCAGTTACAACGCTGCAGAGTACTCTTGCCAAACTTGTTTCAGGAGCATAGTTTAATTGCGTTTCTCTTTTAAAGGCACACATTCTTTTCTTTTCTTTCCTATTCTATTCTCTCACTTATAAATTACTTATTAACCGACACAGAATTTTATGTAAAAATCCCAACAAGCAGCTGAATTTATGGAAGGAAATAACAATTTCACACTCACGGTTTTACTGAGCACATATTCAGGAAAACTGAGTAGGCATTGCACAATTTATCTTTGTATTATTTAGGGTAGGTAAAATACAAGATATTATTGATCCAACACACAATGATGTAGTATGTAATAGTGGTAGTGGTGTGATTTGAGTGGTCGGTCAATTAGTCGACCCCTCCTAGTTAAATGTTCCACCACAGCACCGATAAATTTGATCTGTTTTGTGTGTAGTAGAGAGAATGAATGAATTGGTCTGAGGGAGAGGCCCACTCACCTTCTTGTTTATGTTTGTGTTTGCTTGTTTGTGTTTGCTTTCGTTGACCTCATTTTCACCTGTTAAAACTCTCTGCCACTTCTCTCCCCTTCCCTGGGCCAGATTTCCTACATTAATCTCTCTCTCTCTCTCTCTCTCTCTCTCTCACACACACACACACACACACACACACACACACCAATTTACCTTCTCTGAAAATGATTTTCAACCACACAAATATGGTTAGGTATCCTTTTCTTGGTGTGAACATGGAAAATTGGTGAAATTTTACCATATATATACCTCAAAACAAATACGACAATGACACATCCTCTAAAACTAAAGTTCTAATTGAACTCTAGGGAGGTGGAAAATCAAAAAAAAAAAAAAAAAAAATCACATTAAATGAATTTCATATACACATGAGGGTTATTAGAGTTCACAAATTAAAACTCCAAAACATTTTCCAAACAAATAAAAATAAAAATGAAGTTTGTCAATAATCTTAGTCACATTAAAAGTCATAGTTATAACTACATTAGAAAAATAATTGAAGTCTACTTTGGTTTTAACTAAAATCGTCACAAGGGTCACAACTATCATCTAGGATTATAAACCAACCAAGTTAAGCTAAGTGGTAGGTTTTTGAACTTGATTTAAAAATTTAAAGAATTTTAAAATGTGTTCATACTCGATTTTTTTCCATAATGAACTGATTTTGAATGAACTTTCATCAAGTTGAACACAAATCAAGCTCGAATAGTTTGATATAATTTCATATATTGAGCCAAATAGTAGGTTGTTTAAGATTGACATGAAAATAAGTTTTAAATTGTATTCAAACTTAACTTGTTTATCTAATGAAACAATCTTAAATGAGATCTTAACTTGTTTGCCTAATGAAACAATCTTAAATGAGATTTTAATGAGCCAGCACAAATCGAACTCAAGTAGTTTGATTTATTTTTACTGTCTTACCACTACCACTTTAAAATATAACCAAACACCATATCTAACTCAAATAATTCAACCTACTAATAGTATCCTTGATTAGCCTTCTATTATTAACTTGATTAGCTTTTGTTGTACCTAACAAAGAAAAAAGTTTTCTTCTACATGTACATGTTACACTCTTAGGCTTAGTCTCCTCTACTTGGGAATACTTGCAAGGGGAGTTTTTACCAAACCTCTCATTGCTAATGCTCAACAATTCTTGTTGACTTTGGCAAATGTGACAATTTCAACTTAAATGTTAAGTGGAGCCAAACATAAGTTTATCAAATCAGATAACACTCTATAAGACCAAAGTCTATGATCATATTCTTGAAATATTTTCATTTTTATGGTTTGATTTGACTAAACTCTTGCTCTTTTTGATAGATTTCCCCCATCTTCCTCAAGAGTAATAAACATTCTTTTTTTTTGGTGAAACATTTTCCTTCCGATGGCAAGCTATTTCTCTATTCTATAAATAAATTGGGTATCAAGTGGATGCAAGTAACTTGAGTAACAAGTATCATTTTCTAGAGTCTTGGAGAGGTGGTATGGTTGGAGAAAAAAGTGTTTATTTGGATACTGTTGAGAATATAAATAATAAAATAATATATTTATCCAAAAAAAAATTTTAGATGAGTTAATAATTAGAGTTATGCTAATAAATTACCAAATGTTCTACCAAACCTCTGGTGTGAGACTTACACAAACACATGTATGTGGGTCCTACACCCATGTGAGAGATTTGGTAAAACATTTGGTAATTTATTTGGAGTCTCTAGTATTTTCCTAATAATTAACAATTTAACATGATTTAAGAACAATAAATAAATCTTGTGTTCAAACATTATTTCTACCTAAAAATATTTTACATGTTTAATAAATCCTATTTTATGAAAGTCAGTCTAGCTAATGTAAAAAAGCATATTAAAAATATAAATAATATATATTTTTAATAATTTAAACTTGTAAATAAGTTGATGGTTGACCTCCATAAACTCCATAAATTGACTCTAGGAACTTCTTACCCCTTCAATTCTATCTTTATATACATGCAACTATTAAGCAGTAATGAAAAAAGCAAACAACCTGAATTGGACTTCTTAGAACCTCAATGGATGGATGGATTCCGCAAAAATTGGGCAATAGCGTGCGCTTTTGATGTGTTCCCACCCATGCATTTATTACCCGATAAAAAAATATTGCTAAATTAAAATATATTAGATTAGTTTTTTCTCAAGTTTATTTGAGAGAATTTGAGGTATTTGGGAGAATTTGAGGAGCTTGTGAAGCTCTAAGTCATATTTCGATAATTCGAATCGTTCATTTTGTAAGATTTTTCGTGTACATCATTTATAAAAAAAATTAGGTCGATCACGATTATTAGATATACATTATTTATTATGTCAAGGTAATTTTTTTCATTAATGAAATGTATTGAAACAGAATTAGTGGTAGCTTTTTTTACTTCTCAAGTTTATATTTAAATTTGAAAAAATCTAGGAAATTTGCAACAAGAAAAAAAATTAGGATTTGACCCTACCAAAATAAATCCTAAATTTTTAATTTTGTCAATTTAAAAATCTTCATTTTTTGATTTGTTTTCAATTTAAATTATTTGTCTATTTTTGTCAAGTAAAAAGTATATTTTAGTTCGGTAATGATACATCCCACTAAAAGTGGTGCTCTAAAGCACCACTAATGAGTTGGCAAGCACCTTTAAAAAAAAAAAAAAAAAAAACAAGACACAAGCAGTGGGCCCCGTCCACTGCCACATCACTAGTGGTGCTTTTAGAGCACAACTTTTAGTGGTCTCAAGCATTATTGATTTTAGTTATCAAACTCAATGCAAGTGTATATAAAATAACTAAAATTCTCGTTTCTATTGATTTTAATAACTAAAATATATAATTTTTTTATAATTTTATTTAACAAAAATAGGCAGATGATTTAGATTGATAATAAATTAAAATATTAGGCTTTAAATTAATAAAACTAAAAAATCGAGACTTACTTTTAATATGGCTGAGTTTTTTTTTTTTTTTGTCCAAAAATCCTAATCAAATCAAAGTATATTCCTATTAAATATTGGGAAATTTGGCCATAAACCCCTCCTAATTTCCTTTTCTTGTTATAGGGACAAAAAAAAAATTTAGGGCTCTGTTTGGTAGAGTTTTCCAAATATATTTCTACCCCCACTTTTAAATGTGTTGTTTGTTTACAGTTTTCAAAAGTTAATTTCACATCCACTTTTGAAAATTCTTTCCAAGGAGGAAAAATTTGGGCTAACCGATCGTCCTCCCAAACGTCCGACCGGTTGACCGGAATAGTACTAATTTTTTTTTTATTTACAATTGGCACCTGTTATTTTTTATATTTTAAATTAAAAAAAATTCAAAATTTTTAAAAAAAAATTATGAGTTTTGAATAGAATTTTGAGTTATGTGTTTGGTTATGAGTTGTAAGTTTTTTTATCAAATATCATATGTTATATCAAAAATTCCCCACTCAATTCAAAACTCATTCACCAAACAAATTTTCTACACTCAAATCATAATTTCAAAACTCACAAACTCAAAATAAAGCTCTATTCTCAAATCATATTTAGAAAACTCTATCAAACGCTACCTAGTACTTTCAAAACCCCTTTATAATTATAAAGTCTTGTATGAAGAACAAAATTTGTTATTTGAATATTTTATTTTACCATTATACCCTCTATTTCTTCTCTTTCTTTTACAGCACTCTCTCTCTCCCTCTCTCTCTCTTCACCAACTCGACAATTGTTCATCGTCTCCACCATTTTCATAATTTACTGGCGTTACTCATTATCATCATCGATCGACAACCACCATTTTTACCATCAAACCACCACCATCTCATATTTGATACCTACGAACTCATATTTGAAATCAATAACTTAAGATCTGAGATTAAAGAAAACTTAGATTTGGCAGAAAAATGAGAAATCGAGATATTACAATGAAAAATTAAGAGTTTTTCGTTTATTTGTTCATAGATCTAAAAGCAAAATTTGACTTTGGTTCGTTCATTTGGTATGTACTTTGTTTTTTGTAACAGTAAAATTTTACTCTGGTTAACAACATATTGATTTGCTTAACGACAATAAAAATTTACTTTGAATCATAGTAAATGTTACTCTAATTCAGAGTAAATTTTATTTATTTATTTATTATAGAGTAAAATTTTACTCTGAATCAGAGCAAAGTTTAATATGATTCAAAAAAAAAATTTACTCTAAAACAAGCTGTGAAGATGAATTTACAGGATAGTGTTATATCATGAAAAGTAAAATTTTACTAGTCGAAAAATAGAGCATCATGAGAAAGGGAAACAGAGTTCGAAAACAAAGGATCATAAGAAAGAAGAAGAAAAAGAGAGAAAGAAAGCGAGCATAAATAATGAGTGACACACACACACATACACATAGAGAGAGAGAGAGAGACCACGAACCATTAGAACCAAAGAGAGGGAGAGAGTGAAGGATCTCAGATCAAAGGTTTGTGAACCATTGCAAATCGTCATTTTCTGGCGATGACAACTGTGAATGATCTCAGATCCGAGATTGTGGATGCGACGAGTGACGGTGGTGATGAAGACAGTAAAGAAAGAGTTCTATGGTGAGTGGCAGTGGCGCTGGTGTAGAGCGGCGATGGTACCGATGAAGAGTAACAGTGATAAGAACGAGACAGAGAGAAAAGAGATTGAGATGAAAGAGAGTGATTAATCTGATACACACACACACATATATGTATAAGGGTATTATAGTTAAAGAAATAAATTTTAAAATGCTAAGAGATTTTGAAATGATCCATATAATTCTTATCCTTTTGAAAGACAAGTTAGATACTGAGGGATCTATCACCAAATCTCCCTTAAATATCTCTCTTGTTTTAGCTAATTAGTTGTCAGCAATCATTGTCAATGGAGGGGTGTTTTTTGAAATATGGAAAACATTTATATTAAAAACAACATCATATAGAAGTAAGACCTTAAGGGCCAACCAAATTATATAACCAAATCAAACCAAACCAAGCCTTGAGTTAACAACTCCGCCGGTCCCAAGCTCGGGTTAAGGAGGAGGATTGTGTGTTAGGTAGCCGATAGCCAACACGTAAAAAAGCCGTTTAGATCCCTTATGAAAATGAATTCTACTTTGAATCGTTTAAACCAAACTATATAACAAAAAAACAACCAAAAAAAACAACAAAAACATCAAAGTTGTCAAATAATTAGCTACGAGTTAGGAAAAATCACTGATTTACTCATAGATGTGGTCTAAAAAGTAAGATCTGCATCAAACCAAGCAAGAAATGTCTCAATACCTGTTGTCCCCGTCCCCATCCTCGTCCTCGTTGCCGCTGCCTAACTTCGTCGCCGCCTTTCTTCGGACACCGCTAGAAGCTAGAGTTGAAGAGGAAGTACACCCATAATGATATGAGAGAATGCTTGAGAGAAGAGAGAACCATTGTAAGTGTCGAAAATCCAAACATTTATGCCGAATTCGGGAGAGAAACTCTCAAAACCCTTATTTCAAACATAAAAATTTCAAATTTACACTCTAAAACTGCAAATCTATACTCTATGAGTGTAGATCTATGCTTTATAAGTGTAAAAAGAGTCACCAGAGTATCGTCGGAGTATCGCTGGAGCAACATGTGATTTGCTGTGTGCTAAAAGCGACATCATTTTTGGGTAACTTACAAAATACTTATTGAAATTTGCTTAAAATACATAAGTACTCTCTTGTCAGAATTTTTTATTTAACAAAATTAATAGAAAAAATAAAATTTTTAACTACTCTCTTATATAATAATAAAATTATACAAATTATTAATTGAAATATATTTTTGATATCATTAAAACTATTAATTGACTTAATAATTTATTAATAGAAAAGGTCATTTATAATGTTATTAGAACTTGGAGGGATGAAATATAATTTTCAGAATTACAAAGGATAATTTATATTTTAACTAAAATTATTTGTAATTTATTTATTTCTCCTTATTACTGTCTGCCTAAATGGCACAACATTGGTGTCTCTGATTTTTCTTTATATAACTTTTTTTTTTCTGATCACAAAATGGCACATCATTGAAATTTATTATTATTTTATAATTTTTTTTAAACGACCTAGTTTTGACTTTGAATTGAAAATACTTATTTAAAGCCAAAGCAACATAATTTTGGAGTGACTGAAAAAAAGGAGGGGAATTTTTTTTTTTTTTTAAAAAAAAAAAAATCACAGTTTGACTGTTATAATAAAATAAAATTATAAATTTTAATTTTTTGAAGTCTTAAATTTTTAATTTGTTTTTAATTTAAAGTATCTGTCCATTTTCATGAAATAAAATTGACTAAAAAAATGCTATTTTTTTCATTACACTCAATAAAAAATAATATTTTAAATATTTTATGTACACTTGCATTAAATTTAATGACTAAAATAATTTTTTTTTCATCAACTTTACTTAACGAAAATAAATTTATGATTTAAATTGAATACAAATAAAAAGATTAGAGTTTAAATTAATAAAATTAAAAACGCAAAATTTATTTTGTTACAAGATTAAACTCTGAATTTTTTTTTTTTTTTTTCCAAATAAAATATATTATCTACATCACTATGCCTTCACATGATTTATGAAATACATGTATTTATCTATAGAGAATAACAAATAAGGAACTTCTTGTCCTTCCACTGTTTGGGATTTCCCTAAGCCATCTCTTTTTTTTAATTTTTGTTTTTTGTGACTTTTTTTTTTAATTATGTAAAAAAGAAAAATTACTTATCCGGTCCATCTTGTGTAGATAAATCAAAAAAGTAAATTTTTTTTGAAAATTTTCACAAATGAAAAAAAAAAAATTGAAAAGCTAAAATAAGCCCAAAGTCCAATATTTTGGACTTATTTTTGTATTTTTTAGATTTTTTTTGAAATTTAAAAAAATTAAAATTTCAATTTGTATCATCGAATAGAATCTGGAAGCCTAAAGTTCTTTAACTTTTTTTTTTTAGTTTTTGTTTTTTACTAAAAACAAAAATAAATTAACAAAAAAGCCATAAAAAAAGGAAAATTTTGTCAAAAGCCCTCCATTAGACCTTTGTTTGGTGAAAATGAAAGTTAAATTTTTTTTTTTCATAAACCCCTTTAGGTGAAAACACATAATTGAGTAAGGACAAAGTAAAATATCTTCTTTTTTTTTTTCTTTTTTAGGCAACATTCCCAGAGTAACGTATTACTGTAAATCAAAATAACATATTACTGTCAAATAGAGTAATTATCAAACAGAGTAACATGTTACTGTTACTGTTTAAATCAATTTTAATGGTAATAAAAAAAATTAAGAATTTGATAATCAACATGAATCTTATTTGATAGATTTTGATGAAAGAATTTTTAAAATATTAATTTTGTTAAAAATCGATATTTACACCAAAAATTATACAAAAATGCTAGAGATCTCAAAAGTTCTATCAAAATTTCTATCAAATGTCTCACATGGGTGTAAGACTCAAATGGGACCCGCATGGTGTGGGTCCTATACCCATGTGAGACATTTGATAGAAATTTTGATAGAGCTTTTGGGGTATGTAACATTATTCAAAGTTATATTATTTTAAAGTTTAATATTTTGATAATAGTGATATTTGTTAAACATTTCAAGGAAATTTTTTTGTACTTGTCCTTAATGCATTAAAATTTTATTATGAAGGAGATTTGATGAAATCTCCCATAAAAAGCAAAGGTAATGTTAGGGATACTAAATTTTCTATCAAATAAATGGCTAAATATCTTACATGGATATAGGATCTACACTTTTGTAAATATCACATTCATATGAGATATTTAATTATTTATTTAATAAAAAATTTAGGATATACAACATTTTTCAAAAAACAAACCTCAAACGCAACTATGTAGTGGTATAAGCAAAAAGTTTGAATTTGTCAACTCTTTGAAATTGACTATTCAATTAATGCAAGCATTATCTGATGGCTTTGATCATTTAGCAAATCAAGGAATTTGTAAAGGAATAGCTATTTCTAGACAAGCTCCGTCTATCAATCATTTATTATTTGCAAACAATTGTTTCATATTTCAAAATTTTGAGATGTCGCAAATGTGGTATTTACAATAGTTTTTGAATGTTTTTTGCTCTCAAACGGGGCTATGTATTAATTATCACAAATCTAAACTTTTTCCTAGCCCAAATATGTCTGAAATTGATAGATGGTGGCTTCAATTAATATTGAGAGTGAAGGTGGTGGCTACCCTTGGAATTTATCTAAGGGCGAACTTGGGCTTTTCGAGTAGATCTAAAGGGGCTCTTTTTGGAACCATTCTAGACAAAATTCAGAATAAGTTACAAGGTTGGAAATGTAAGATGTTGAATTTTGCTGGAAGGGACGTTTTGGTTAGACATGTGCTCCATTTGATACCGGTTTATTTAATGTCAGTTTTTCAAATTCCAAACTCGTTTTTGAAAAAAATTACAACCCTAATTAGAAATTTTCTTTGGCACTCGTAAGGAAATAGAGGAATTAATTGGAAAAAGTGGATTCATTTATGCTTCCCAAAAGAATGGGAGGGACTGGGTTTTAGGGATTTGAAATGTTTTAATCAAGCTTTGTTAGCAAAACAAGCGTGGCGAATGGTCAATAATCCCAATAGTTTGTTGTCTAGGGTTCTGATGAGTAAATATTGTCATAAGCAACTGTTCCTCAGTGTTAAAAAGGTTACTAATGCTTCTTGGGGTTGGCAAAGTATTTTATAGGGTAGAGAACTACTAAAATCAAGTCTTCATTGGGTTGTGGGAAATGGTAAACAAATCATGCCTTTTGAGGATCAATGGATACCGTCCATGCCTAACCCATTACAAGGCTTGGAGATTAGTCGCCTTCTTCCAGGTATGCAGGTTGAACATTTCATTGATAGGGAGCAAGGTTGCTGGCGAGAGGATCTGATTAGATTGTTTTTCCCGGCAAAATGCATAAGAGCTATTATAGGGGTTCACATCCCAAATTATGATTGTAACGATAAACTTGTTTGGAGCCCTATTAAAAATGGAGTATACTTAGTTAAATCTGGTTATAAACAAGCCTTGATTCGAACTTTTTCGCTGTTTCATAGAAATGCCTCTGCACAAGGGGTATGGAAAAAGTTATGGACTTTAGGCTTACCTCCTAAATGGGCCATGTTCATTTGGAAATGTCTTCCTAGAATTCTTCCAATCCAATGAGAGTTGAAAAAACGTGGTGTGTCAGTTAGCGCTTGTTGTACTCATTGTAAACATAGTGATGAAACCTTAGAACATGTGTTCTTTGAATGCAAATGAGCGCAAAGGGTGAGGAGAGGGCCAACATTGGGTTTGAATTTTAGTGTAGGAGAGCCACAATCCTTTCAATGGTTCACAGGATGTAGAGCTGAGCAAGGAATCCGTGAAATCCGTAATCCGATCCAGTCCAGTCCAATCCGATAGGTTTGGATTGGTTTTTTGAATCCGTGGTTCGGTTCCAGATTGAAGAATTAAAAATCCGTAGTCCACGGATTGGTTATGGATTGAACTCCACGATTCCGGATTAGAACCGATCCGGACCGTATGCAAATAGTCTATATTTTTATTATACATCCTCCCTCATAGTATCTTCTCTTATTCTATATAAAACCTAAATTTAAACCTAAACCCGTATAATATCCTCTTTTATTACTTTTGTTTGTTAGTTTTTAGTTTTAATTTATAATGGTCTAAATTTTTATGGTGAATCCAGTTTTCTTATGGTTGTTTAAATTCTAGAATAGTATGTTGCTATTATAGAAAAACATGTTGTTATTGTTGAACTAAAGTGTTATATATATATTTTTTTTGTTATTTAATTATGTGAATCCGTGGTCCTAAACCGATCCAATCCGTGTTTAAATGGATTGGTTCGGATTGGTTCCATAATTTAAACGGATTGGATTGGTTCCAATTTTTCAGGAACCGTAGATAACGGATTGGTCCTGGTTTTACCCCAATCCGGTCCAATCCGGACCATGCTCACCCCTAACAGGATGGATAGAGCAAGTAAAGGATAAACAAATTATAGTTCAATCAGTAGCAATTTTATGGACCCTATGGTTACACAGGAACAAGCTAGTTTTCAATCAAAGCTCTTCAACCATTGAAAGCATAATAGGGGAAGCAAGAAAGTTATCTAATATGGTTTCTAGTAACTCCACAAGTGCATCTGCCACATGTTCTGACCATGTATGTCATATATCGAATAACACTTCTAATGTATGCATATTGCAAAATGTATGGGGCCACAGCAATAACACAGAGGCATGGACATTCATTATTGATGGATCATGGAAATCTACTACAGGAAATGCAGGAATAGCATGGATTTGTCTGAACCACAACATGCACCAGATCAAACAGCAAGTTATGGTGAAGACATCCTTACAAGATCCATTGGTGGTTGAAGCGAATGCATGCTTGGAAGCAGTAAGATGGGCAGTGAAGCAGAGAATGACAAGCATCACAGTACAAACAGATTGCCAAGTCATGGTGACAATGCTCCAGAAGAAAGGAAAGGAAGCTGATTGGAAAATTGCAACTATTCTAAGGCCTCATTTGGGAAGTAACCATTTTAGCTAAAAAATCAAAAAGTCATTATAAGTTGTCACATCACTTTCTTTACTTTTCTGTACATCTTTTTGTAAAAAGTTAAAAAGTTACTAAAATAATCTGTTCTCAAATGAGGCCTAACTGATATTATAAATTATACTAAGAACTTGGAATATGTATGTATTATTACTAAAGTAGGCAGACATGTTGTACAACCAGCACACATGAACTGGCCAATTATGTAACTATGTCCAAGTAGTGTAATAATAATATTATCTGGCTGTTTTGTTCTAAAAAGAAAAAAAACAAAGAAATTGACTATTCAACAAAAACTGGGCAATAAATAGCATGTGCTTTTGATGTGTTCCAAAAAGGGAAATATTAAAATACAAAAATAATTTTAAAATGATAAAAGTACAAGTTATGCATTAAATTATGTTAATAAATCTTGTACCTACATTACTTAAAGATCATTCTGTTTGTTTTAGAATTTTTACAAACACTTTTTGAGTTTTCAATTCGTATTTTTATATTTTTTGTGATTTTAAAATATTTTCATTAATTTTTTTTTTTATACTTCTCAAATCCCCTTAATTTTGATAAAGTTAAAGTACAAAATTTATACAAAAAAATTTAAAAAATTCAATGAATACAACAAAATATGAAAATGCATTAAATTTTCATTTTTTTTTTTGTATTTTTTGAATTCAAAAAAAAAATAAAAAAAAACTTTTCAAACAGTATACCTTTTCAGTATATCTAAATTAAATGTATCTAAAAAATACTAAAAAAATTATGTAAAATATTTTTAAAAATTCACTAAAAATAAAGAAACACAAAAAATTAAAAAATCAATTTTTGAAAAAACAGTGTAAACTAAATAATGTGATAATTTTTACTTCTCACTTTTTTGAAATTCTCCCTTCCAAAAACCATATTCTTTATTACCCAACAATATCACACATGCATGTGCATATATATCATCATCATGCATACAATATTGCTCAATCTAGTTCAAAATATATTCTTGCTAAAAATGACACGTGTTTTGATCTAAAATAATTGGCTCGATAGCATTCTATTCTTCACAATAATTTTCATATTATAATGGGGCCTACATTATAATCAATTTAAGCGAAAAATTAGTGCTTGGTTAATTGTTTTGAAAACATCAAACCTAAGAAACGTTAAAAAGTTTCTAAGTTTTGAAAATTGTTTGAATGAAAATAAAGATGACATGAAAATGATGGGAGTTTATTATTTTATTTTATTTTTTTTCTAGATCAGGAAGAAAAATTTCATTGCAAAATCGATAAAAAAAAATGAATCAATCTCGTACAGCGATAACAAAAAATTTTATAAAGAGATAACAAGCTTTCATAAGAAAAAGAATCTTAATTTTCATAGAAGAGGAAAAAAAACTCTTACAAATGAGAGATACAACTTTCACACAGGGAGTATTATTACAACAAATACTAAAAAAATAAAAAAAACAAACTGAAAATAACCAGATCCAAGTCTCCAAATGCATCCAAAATTTTATTATACCGCAACTTTCAATTTGAAATCTGAACATCCCACTTCTGCTTGTCAAGATGAAACATTGAGGTTGAGATGGTTGCCTAGCATGAAATTAACATGTTAAACAGCGACAGGTGAAATCAGATCTTAAAGTTTTGGGCACGATGGTGAAAGTTTGGGTGCAAAATAAACATTAGATCTGGAAGATCAGAAAGAGAAAGAGGCGACAGCAACACTGCTATTTTTATTTTTATTTTTATTTTTTTAATTTCTAAAAACAGGGGAAAAAATTAACACAATCCAATTAACACCCAACCCATGTGCGCACAGAGCTCAAGTACAGTTTAACTTTCGTAGCTGGGCCTACATTAAGCAATTTAAGCGAAAAATTAGTGTCTGGTTAATTGTTTTGAAAAACAAAATTGAAAATTTTTTTAAAAAAAGTTTCTAAGTTTCTAAAATTGCTTGAATGAAAATAAAGATGATATGAAAGTGATAGGAGTTTTCAATTTTTTTTTTTTTAATTTTCTAAATCCAATAACACAAAAAGGGTAAAAAATGAAAACACAATCCAATTAACCCAACCCATGTGCACACACACACAGCCTCCAGTACAGTTTAACTACCTGATCCATCTTTGCATGAAAAATTATATGTCAGTCATGGGACCACGTGACCGTACCTTTGGTCAATTATAAATGAAAAATGTTTAAGATTCTCCTTTTTTTTCCGTTCCCTTTGACCCCCACTCAACATAATTGATTAATTTTTTTTTTTTTTTTTTCTCCTCCTCCAATCACCACCCGTCACATGTGTGTAGGGTGGTTGGGGTGGTGATTAAAGGGTGTCTCTATCAAAGCCCATTATAAATTGTTATGTTTTCATATGTTTTTCAATCACTTAATATAAAATTATGAATCTCATCTCCTCTATCAATCATAACACATTTAGATCTCATTTGGCAACATCACTATTTAACATAAAAGTCAAAAACTCATTAAAAAAATCAAAAAACTAACAACTTATATAAAAAAATTAAAAATTTTATTTTCTCTCTACTTTTTATACATTTTTTATAAAAAATTAAAAAGTTATCCCAAACATACTAGATTTTTTATATCATATTTTAGTCAAAAAATCAAAAAATTACTAAAACGACTTGTTCCCAAACGAAACTTTAAAATACTATGCAGCCGTGCCTAGGACCACCAAATGACTCCTCATCTTCATATACAAACATTTTCCATCAATACAAAGAAGTTAGGTTGGAACTACTTAAAAATGGACCATAACAAGAATATTGTGAAGCATCGGAAAATTTAAAAATTTTCACATATAAGATCACTGGAAAATGTAAAATTTTCTACTACTTCGATCATTGTTCATTATAGGTATAAATAACTCAGTAGCAGAATCAACAATAGACCCATATTCCTAACTCCTAAGTGGTATATACATTCCCACCGTTACTCTCCCCACTATCTCAAACCCTTCCCATCCATCTTCTCTACGTCACTCCCTCACCCCTAATCCGTTCATCTTGCAACCTTGCATTTGGAGTTGCAAATGAAATGAGCTCTTCTCAAGGTAATTTGTCTCGTTTAGTAAACGAGCCGAGCTCAATATCAAATAAACTCCGCTTATTTATCTTTATTTAAATTATATAATAAATATATTATTTATATATTAATAAATATAAATAATAGCATAAATATATTATTTATGTATTAAATAATATAAATATTTTTTTATTTAAATAATAATAAAAAATCTTATCAAGCCGAGCCGAGCCAAACCAACCTTGAGTTTCAATAATATTAATGAGCCGAACTCGAGTTTAATAAACAAGTTCGCTAAAGTATAAACGAATCAAGTTTGAGCTCAGCAAAGCAAAACTCGACTCGGCTCGACTCGTTTACAATTCTACTTGTACCTCACCTAGTGCTACAACATATGCTTGGCAAGTAAAAATTGTGCACTAGCCACAATTTTTGCTTGAACTGAATAATGACATATGTGACCAATGCAAGTAAAAAATATGAATGCTTTCACAATTTTTACTTACACCGTTATAATTTTCACTTGCACCAAAATAAAAAAGGGGGAGGTTGGGAGGTTACAATGGGGGACTGGGAGGTTGGAATGACTACGTGAATATGGTTTTAATGGAGGGCTTCTTGCGGTGTGGGGTGGGAAAAGGTAAAAGAGGGGTTAGAGGTGATGAGAGAGGGCATTGCAGTGAAGGCTAATGGGGGTGGCAAGATGGTGAAATTGTATAAGGAAGAGGAAGTCAGAGAAGGAATAGGAGCAGAAAAGGCAATAAGGGCACTTTCGTCCAACCAAATCCAAATCCAAATTTTACCTAGTTTTCGAAAAAATTTATTTATACTTAATTATCTCCTTTACTCATTTTCTGTTTTTTTTTTGGCAAAATAAGAACTTCATTCATTTTCCTTATACTCATTTTCTATTTATACCATCTTTCAAATTTCAAAAATTTCATTTGATCTCATTATACAATCCATAATTCTAAAAATATCATCATACAAAAAAGTCTTATAAGAATGATGTGATTGTAGAATTTTAATAACTATAAGCTACTTTAATGAGCCTTTTGATTTAAAATAAATGAACAGACTTTTGACACCTCATTTTTTATGAATTTTCTATACAAATTTTTGTATTTATGTATTATCACTATTTTGTTTTTATAACATATTTGATTCATCATATCATGTGTCATCAATGTAGGTTCTCGGCCATCCGAAGTTTTGGATAACTTAATGGGAAAAGAAAAGACCCATCGTGTGAAACTCACACTTTGGGATGGGATCAACATGCTTTTTAGATACGTAATCCATTGATTTGGATCAATCACATTATATGTATTGGGCATACACTTTCAAAGTGTATGAACAAATTCATTGAACCTTGTGTTATAAATAGAAATAACATCGAAGGGAAGAGGTATACTTGAAGCAATAAATTTATTTGTTGAGAAACATTATTTGGACAAAATTTTGGTGCACAGAATGCATAGAAACTCTCACAAGAAGGTGAGTCTCACGTGTGTAGGCTATACTATCATGTAAGGGTTTTTGTGCATTTTGTCTATCAAAATTTTATGCATTTAGTACTGCTTTTATTTGTTCGGTCTTATTTATTTATCAAACATCATCTAACTTTGGTATTAGAGTGCCTTTTGGCCGGTAACTACCAGTTGGACGACACTAATGATTTGATATGGGTAAATGACATTGACCTCTCCTAAGATTTGAAAAAAATATAATAAACTCCACATGTTTGGTATAATTATACTAAGCTCTCATAAAGTTTTAAGTCATATAACACTCGACCTTATTTTTATTAAAAGTTTATCAGTCGTATAGATGAAAAAATAAAATTATAATCTTTTTTATATTGAAATGTATATGTTACTTTATGTATTTTTATATCTCCATATTATTTGTATCTTTAACCTTATTAAAAGAAAAATTAGTATAATTATATTAAAACTGTGAAACTTATTATATTTTTTCAAATATCAAAGGAGATCAATATAATTTATGCATTTGTTATTTTTATGAATTTAAAATGGTGTGACTCAAATTAATCTCTCAATTAATTAGTGAGACAAGTTTGCCCACTACAACCATTAATACATAATTCATAATATATTTTTATATAAAAAAAAATTCCGAATAATAAATCATTTTTTATAATATTTATCTCTAATTCAAGAATTGTCGGGCCCTGATCTCCTTTTTGTAGCACTGTCCCACCAACCTTTTAATAGCATGGTTGGGGGTGGTTGAAAATTTAAACTCTAATTATTAACATTGTTCCAAAAAATAAAAAATAAAAAAATTATTTAAAATACGAATTATTTTTTATAATTTTAAAAATTATAAATATTTTTTGTTATAATTTTTATTTAATAAAATTAACAAAAAAAATTAAATTCCTAATTATTTTTCTATATAATAATAAAATTATAATTAAAAAATATTTTTAACATCATTAATTAACTTAATAATTTATTAATGAAATGAATCATTTATTGTGCGATTAGTAATTTAAAGGAACAAAATATAATTTTCAAAATTATAAGGGGTATTTACAATTTACTCAATAAAAAATTTAAATAATAATAAATTAATTACTAAAAGGAATCGTAACTGTTCCGGTACAAAAACCAAACCGTTATCGGCATTTTCTCGAGAAAGTTATAGAAAACAGATTCCCGGGAAAACACGATGACCCAAGTCTTCGGTTATGTCGAAGCCATTCCCTCTCTCTCTCTCTCTCTCGAAAACGACTCGATCGATCACTCCATACCCTATCTCCCTAGTTTTCTCACCAGCCTCATTTATCAATTTACAGTTAGAGATACACTCAGCAGTATCTTCCAATTAATTCTCAACTTTTCTTGCCTTCTCCGCCTTCCTATTACTTTCTCTCTCCTAATCTCTCTCTCTCTCTCTCTCTCTGTCTCTCTCTGTGTATATATATACGCACAAATGTATATGTCGTCTTCAATCTTTCTACTTTGTCTCTGTACACAGTCGCTGCTTTATTCATATAACAGCTATTGTGTAGAGACACATCTTTACTCTGTTTTTGTGATAGCAATTTGGCTCTCACAATCACAATTATGGGCATTTTTAAGGCCAAAGGCGTAGTCTACAAGCCTGTCGACGATGTCGATCTTGGCCCTCACAGCGATGAGTTTTATCTCCGTGCTAACGTCAAAGGTTCGCAATTCTGAATTCTGAATATCATTGTATTCATTTTGAATATATTTGAATTTTGAATCACTTCTTCGAGATTAATTGCCAAGGAGAGATTGATTACATTTTGAATTTTGGTGGCTTTTTCGTATTGGTTCTTCTCAAAGGATTTGGCTTTTGAATTCAACTGGACTTTTTACCGGTAAAAATCATTAAGCAGAGGTTTCTTACTGATAAGAGTCTATGAAAACATGGGCCAGTTAAACTTTTTTCAAAGATTCTTAAGTAAATGTCTTCCGTTTAATGATTCTTGCCAGTAAGAAACCTCATCAAATGTCTGGTCCAGGTGAAAGTTCTCCAACTGGAGAGAAGCCATTCCCCTTCTCAAAAACCTCTATTCTTGAAATTTTGATCACTTTCTTGTTGAACTGTATTGTTTATGTGAATCACATACTGATGTTTATATTTGGATTCAATCTCTTTTTGTCAGTAAAGTCCATTGCTGTTTAAAAATTTGCATAATTTTATTTTTGTTAAATTCTGAGAATTTAAATGGACATAATTCCTGGTTCTAAAGGAAAAGTTTCTTGTAAATTTTAATGGTTTTAAGCAAAAATTTGAAATTAATTCAACTGATATTCATTGGGAACAGATTTGAATAAATTCAAGTGTCAGTAGGATATAATTTGGATTTCATATTTATGGCTAATTCAGAACTCAATTTACATTTTCTCTCCTCACTCTTTCTCACTTTAAGATTTACAGTTAAATCTGGAATTCAATAATTTGGAGTTATTTATGTATTGTGGATTAGCGCTACACGTCTACAAAATCATGAATTCTTATGTTTTTTTTGTTAGCTCCTCGCATGGCTGGATTGCTGGTTAAAATTTTTGTTTGGTTCCTCGAGTCGCGGATTTTCGGGGGTATTTTGTTGTACATGTTGAAGAGAAACAACCTAATTCACAAGGTATGAGCATAAATTTGTATTAATTTATGATCTCTATCTTATTTGTTTTTGTTTTTATTTTTCTTGCAACCTAATTCATTAGGTGTGAGCGTAAATTTGTATTAATTTATGATCTCTATCTTATTTGTTTTTGTTTTTATTTTTCTTTACTTTATCTGTTTATTTCACCTGATAGCAATTTTTCTATTTTCTTCTGAGTGAAATTTTTTTTCTCAAGTAACAGAAGCAATTGAATAAAAGAACACAATCTGTTTTAAGTAGATAAGGATATATTAATTGTAGCATGGTTAAAGGGAAATACAGGGTGTGCAGCAGCTAAAAAAGGCACTTTTTTCTTTTTTTGGGACCTTTTTGTCTTTAGTGATTTTTTTTTAAAAAAAAATTGTGTCAAAAATCTAGTCTAAAATGATCTTAGAAGGGAAAAAATTGAAAACATCTATAAAAAAATTACTAAAGGCAAAAAACAAAAAACAAAAATAGTCAACTTTGTAAGCTTTGTCATCTTCAGTAGACTTTTTTCATTTTATTTTTTAAAAATTTTCAATTCCATCTAGTCTAATAGGATCCAAAATTGAATATGTTTTTTTAATAAACAAATACTAAAGACAAAAAAAAGTCAACAAAAAAGTTATTAAAAAAGCAATTGCCAAACACAACCTTAGTGTCTATTCTTTTTTCCATGAGTAACTTCTGATAATAAATGTGAGGGGAAAATGGCTGTCATAAACAGGACAAGGCAATATATATAATAAATATAAGATGAAAATTTTCTTGTATGTATCTTGTGTGCGTTAAAGCAACCTTGTTGGCTTGCCCTGTGTAGAAATTGAAAAGACACATCAAAGGAAAGTGTTATCGTAAAGCAGTATTCATATTTACAAGTAACTGTGAAAGCCAATAAACTCGAATTGAATTAATTATACATCAAGTGGAAGTATTATCTTAAAACTATATTCATAACTTGAGGATAGCAAGACTCTTGAAGTTGTGAAATAAAAGGAGACCTGCATTATTTAAATAAAAGACTCTTATGATCCATTTGTGGTTATAAAATAGAGTATTCAGGTGAAAGGTAATAATCTCATAACTAATGATCTCCAACTTGGTGGCTTGGTCATGTCACCCAGATTTTAAATGCTACCACAAGATGCATGCTTGACTGCATCTTTTGACCAGGGCGTATTTTTTTACCTAAATTTTAAATGGTCTCACAACATATATGAAATAAAGCATATATCCTTGACCCCATCTTCAGAGTACACATGTTTTTATGTCATAACTACAACTTTATTCACTAAATTATGTAGGTAGTTCATATATTAGTGTGATTCTTGTCAACTTATTTTAATTTATATATGCGTACATAAAGGTGAAATCCTGTTGTATATGCATGAAAAGATAAGAAAAGATCATTCTGTTACAGCAGAAAATACTTTTGAAAATGTGAGCTCCTTGTCAAACTCTTTTTAAGATGTTCACAATTTTGTTGCATTACTCATAATTTGTTTTTCAACTTTTGCAGCTTGTTTCATATGCAGAGTTGGAAGAGTCACCTGTATTTGTTCCTTCACACCCTTATGAAGGTCAGGTTTCATATTTAACAATTAATATGTTCCACTATTTCCACCAAGTGCTTTTAATTCAACACATCTCTTTATCACATGATAAAAATACTTCATAAATTGCATGCACAATGTTAGTGATGTTGGGGCACTTAGCGTTGATGTTGTTGGAATTTGTTTGTTACATTAGTCCGCTCGTTACCCAGATATGGCTATATTTTCTTATTTGTCACTTCATTGTAGGTTGATGTTTCAATGAAATTGAAAATGTTCAAAGCAGTTGGTGCTTCAAGAATGTGCACTTTTCACATATATATGTAATTTATAGTTTGTCATTGCAGACCTTAAAGAACAACAAGTCAAATTAGTAGAGGATGATCTATCTCCATCTGACAAAGTTCAAAAGGCCATGGAATGCATACAATGCTCAGAAAGTATGCAAGAAAATTCAGAGCTTAGTTTCCATCGCCGGACAGTATTGGATTATTCAAGAGCTTACATTTCAGGAGAGATTACTCCTCTCATGGTATGTCATTTCTCTGCTAATTTGAATAATTCAGCTGAAACTTCCAAATGCATCTTGTATGATTCACATTGAAGTACCATGTTTGGAATTGATTCCCAAATTTTGTTATGACTCCTTTTAACATGCACATTATAGCTACATGCCCATTTCTATTAACTGATTTATTAATCTAAAGTGTTGTTCTATAACTGTTAAGGGGCTTGATTAATCTTATGGACAGGTGGCAGAGCGATTTATAGCTGCTGTCCATGAATCGTCTGAACCTGCATTGCACATGTCATTCTTTATTGATTATAATGTTGGAGATATATTAAGGCAAGCTACTGAGTCAACTCAGCGGTACAAACAAGGTACTTGTTTGTAAGGTCTAACTTCTGACTTGATGTCTAATCAAAATAAGGAAAAAGAATTTGGTTCCAGATTATTTTATTTTCCTGATGAACATTTTGCAGCATACCTGTGGTTTTATATTGTTTTTGGTATGTTTCTCGTAATTAGCTCTCCTGCCATCATTTCTTTCATCCTTCTTTATTTCTCTGGTTTTTGTTTTTGTTTTATTTATTTATTTACTTTTATTAAAAGTATGCTCTTTGTTCAATCTGCCTTTAGTTAAACTGTTTAACCAACCTTGTGAGCAACTAATCCATGGTGAACTGATT
The DNA here is from genome assembly GCA_036172215.1 of Camellia granthamiana. Lineage (NCBI taxonomy): Eukaryota > Viridiplantae > Streptophyta > Magnoliopsida > Ericales > Theaceae > Camellia > Camellia granthamiana. The sequence continues at coordinate 60,223,555 of CM069903.1, read as the reverse complement.
TTAATACTTTCTGCATTGTTAATTGCCTATTTTGAAATTCCACACAATAAAGAGCAGGGTGAAGCTAGCACATGAACAAATGTAGTTAGCTATATTGCCTACAGATAAGAAGAAGCAACTTCATTTTGTTTTCTATTTTTTTTCCCTTCAGATGCATCTTTGCAATGGTACCGTCTCCTTAGTTTTTCATTACAAACTTTTCAATCCTCAATATGAACTTGTCCAGGAGAACCATTATCACCTCTAGATGGAGTCCCAATCGCTATCAAAGACGAAATAGATTGTATGCCCTATCCAACTACAGGTAATTCTTTCTTTTTAAGTTTCTGATCAGCAGCAATTGAGTTAGACTCATCCTCTCCATTACAACTAATCTATAAGTCCATACATTCAGCTAGCTGACTAAATAGTTCTTTTAGGGGGTACAAAGTGGTTGCAAAAGGTAAGACATTGTGCAGATGATGCATGCTGTGTTAAGCGCCTGAGATTATGTGGTGCCATACTTGTTGGGAAGACAAATATGCATGAGCTCGGGGCTGGAACCAGTGGTATCAATCCTCATTATGGGTATAACATTCTTCCTCATTTCCAGCTCAATTATATGAAACATATTATTATTATTTTTAATCAAAATTAAAATAGTTTTGTTTGCCTACCTTAATGATATCCTTAGTCGTTGACAACCTGTTTATGGCCATTGTAGGGTACCTAGAAATCCATATGATCCCAACAAGGTCTCTGGGGGTTCTTCTAGTGGGTCTGCAGCTGTGGTTTCTGCAGGATTGTGCCCTGTTGCCCTTGGTGTTGATGGGGGAGGTAAACCAGTTTTTATCTTCTTCTTTTTTCTTTTTCTTTTTTTTTTTGTTTCTTGGACTCCACATGTTTACTTCACTAATCAATTACTGATTATTCTTGTACCACAACACACTTCTATAAATGGATTTAGATCACTTGACTTGTTATCTTCAGCTGTTAAATGTTACCAAAGAAAGTTCTACAAATTCACAATGGCATATTGCTGCAGGTGCAAGTTATCTCTTAACATGTATTTTCTACAATAGTGTTGCCTGATCTTCATATAAAAGCTTGTAACTCTTCTTCATACCTTCATATACACACAAATTCATAGAAACATATACATATATTGCAGATTTTGGACTGAAGGTGACTGAACTCATTTCATGATTTGAATGATACAGGGATGAGATGTAACAGGAACCTTTAGCCGATCAGATAGCTTCCAGTTGAACTAAAAACTTCATTACTGTATCATAAAATAAGTAGAACTAAAGTGATGATTATCTACATTATGATCCATAAATTTGTAAAAATGAAAAGAAAAAGAAAAAAAGTGTCATGAGTGTAAAGATTCCCTAAGTGTGAATTACATGTTACAATTAAGGGGATTTCAACAAAATCATCTTACCTTCAGTAGAAAATATTAGTTGATTAACTCTGATCCGCCCAGCCCATTCAGTTGCTTGACGTATGTGCTTTATGGTCATTCTTATCTTCTAAACCTCAACTCCAGTTAAACTAACTAATCTTTACAGCAGCCATATGATGTCTGCTGCACTGCACAGATTTCCTTTCCCTTTGTGAGGTTATAAATTAATTCAATGATGAGTTTGAAGCTTGGCTGATCATGAACAACTGTGTAAACTTTTGTGACCTATAAGTAACAAAAGTTTCTTCCTTTTTCATTTTTTGTTTAGGATCTGTGAGAATGCCTGCTGCTCTTTGTGGTGTTGTTGGTCTGAAGCCAACTTTTGGACGTGTGCCCCACTCTGGGTACGAGCTCATTTATGTGTCGCTTTACTTTCCAGTATTGCCTGGATATTATATGATTCTGGATAGCACTTTGGGCCAAAATTTTGAAATGTTGTTTGTAATTTTCTCAGTGTTATTCCTCTGAACTGGACAGTTGGGATGGTCGGTATCCTAGCAGGCACAGTTGAAGATGCATTTATTACGTCGGTGTTCCTTTATTTAAATGTTATCTTTATTTTCTTAATTCAATTCAGTTGCCTAGGCATCTCTTGTGGATTATGTGAACTAATTTCAGTACACTCTTTCCAGTTATGCAGCTATCAGTGGTCAATTTCCATCATGTCAACCCACAGATGCAGTGGTATATATTACTTAACATTACATGGAATTTTTAGTTGTTATTGTTAGAACTGGGAATTGCAGGATTTCCAGGCAGCTATTGCTGCTTTCATGACCTTGTAATTAATTTAGTTTTTTACTTCTGTTTTTTATTCACACAGATTTGATAAATAGTTTAAATTTCCAAATTAGAAATTTGTTTTTTCTTTTCTCACCTCCAAATGTTGTTACAAGGCAGTTTGCTTTTCAATGCTTCTCTTTCGTTTATTTTACTTTCATATTTTGCTTTCTTTTAGATTTTGCAATTATTTCTTGTATTTCTTTTAATTGAAACCAATGACATCAGGATCTTAAGGTTGACCAACTACACTGCTGCAGTGAAATTTTCCATTTTTATAGTTGTCTTCAAGATTTTTTCTGTTTACATTACTAAAATTTATTTGTTTTCCCTTCTACCTGTGTGAAGTGTTATACTATCTATGCTTATTTCTTTATTGCCTTGGGCTGTATCTTCTTAGTTGCTAACATATGGACATTATTATACTACTATTTACTGATTCTCTTTTTCTTTTTTTTTATTTACAAGAAAAAAATTAATTTCCCACTCCTGAAGACACCAAAATGTATATCTAACATCAAGATGGCTAAATATGGGGAGGTTTGTAATCTGTCACTCAAATTTATAATTTCATTAGTGAATTTTTTTTTTTTTTTTTTACTCTGTTCTAACATAGATATTGGTTAAAATTATTTGCCAATTCTTCTTGTACAATTTTGGCTTTATCAAGCTTATGCATATAACTGTGTATCTTCTTTGGACCAAACAGTGGTTTAACGATTGCACCGATGACATCAGAGTCTGTTGTTCCCGTGCTCTGGACCAGCTTCACAAGCATTATGGATGGGAGGTATTTTCAATCCGTTGCTGCTTTTATTAGTTCAAACTTACTGGATCTTTATTCATAATGTTTTATGCATTTAGTATATGCCGTTGGTGTGAAATTTTATTTTCCCTCTAAACTAAATAAATAAAAAACATGAATTGAATGCAATTTTTAAAATAATAAATAAATAAATAAAGAATTTGCTTCAACTTGTCGTTCTACTTGTCTGTGATGACTAATTTCTGAGTTGAGGGCTTCTTGTCTGTAAGACCATGGACGTGACCATACCAGAGATAGAGGTGATGCGCCTGGCACATTATTCAACAATTGGATCGGAGTGTAGCAATTCAATTGCTTGTCATCTTGAAAACATGTATGTCTTTCCCACTACAGCATCATGTTAATTATCTTTTTTAACAAGAAAATGAGAATTCTAGTAGTTGACACCATTGACTCTTTTTGAAATAGGAATGTGGCAGAAATAGGGTTGGATGCAAGAGTAGCACTCTCTGTTTATGGTTCTTTCAGCAGCAGGGAGTATTTGAATGCCCAGAAAATTAGGTACTGTACAGATCAGTGTACTTTATTGATAGCAGCATATACTAAGAAATGTTGTTATTTTTGATGTTATAATTCTCTTTATCTTATCCTAGTAATGTTAATCCAGCTTTCATTGAGGATCTCCTATCCCTAGAATCCCAATGAAATCAAAAGATAGTTGCAGCTTTATGTTTAATTCTCAGGTTGCTAGCACAGATGTTTAGTTCTTCCAAGTAATACATAGTGCAGGAGCCCATGAAAGTGGCTCTTAAGGAAACCACAAACCCACAATTTGATTCAAAGTCATAATTTAGTCTTCCTCTTGAAGTTATTGGATCTAACAGATTGGAATCATATACAACACACTCTCTTATAGAATCTCTAGCCTCTTATATGATTTACAATATAATTACAAGAATCAGGAGTTTAGGCAATGGTTTTACTTCATTTTCTCTTTGCATTTCTGATAGCAATCATGAAGAAAACATAATATAACTGACCAAAAATAAATGATGATTTGAGTACTAATTTATTGCTAATTTCCTCCCAAAAAAAAAGGGTTGGTGACAATATTTTGTGGTACCAGTTTTATTTTAATTCATATTTGGTTTTGATATCCTCAGGAACCGACAGATGCAGTTTCATAAGAAAATATTTGCCATGGCAGATGTTATTGTTACACCAACGACAGGGTACTCTCTCCCACTACGTTGAATTATGCCTGCTTTATTTATTTAAAGCAGCCTAGATTCTCATACTATTTCTTTTTCTTTTTTTGACAAGAGGGAACTAGGTATTCGTATTCACAGACCAAGAACATGTTTTAGTTTCGAGCCAATTCTATGATACTTAAAAGCAAAAGAATGACTTAGTATTATTATTATCATTATTCAGTTTTCTGTCACCTTTTAGTAATATATTAAGGTGACTTTGTTACTCTTGACAGTGTGACTGCCTACCCAATATTCGATGATGCTTTGAAAACTGGGGAACTTGACTACATAAATGGAGGTATAAATAACTAGAATTTTTTTTTTTTGGTCTATCTCACTCATACCTTTCATTAGTGTTTAAAGGCCCACATTTACAACCATTAACATTCTTTTGTTATTTTCAGCTGCACTTGTTCGATATCAGATATCAGGAAATTTCTTGGGATTGCCAGCAGTAACCATACCTGTAAGATTTTTGTAGTCCTACTCTGATTTACATCCAATGAAGTGTAATTGGAAAGAACAATTACATCAATCTATGTGACTCCGCCATATTTGTTAACCTAAATAGTTCTTGTTCTTGGTAGATTGGATACGACAAAGTTGGCTTGCCTATAGGCCTTCAATTTATTGGGAAGCCATGGTCCGAAGCTACGTTGATCCACATAGCGTTCGCAATGCAGGTATGCCACTACTGTACTTCTGAATGTTGAAAAATGCTGTTGCATTATATTCATGTAGCCAAACACAAACAGCTATATGCCCATCAGGTTTGAAACTGTCTATATGTCGGTTGTCATTGTTTCAGGCCATCTCGGACTCAAGAAAACCACAGGTTTTCTATGATCTGCTCAAAAAGGATTGATTGCACAAATGACAACACACCAGATATATTGTTCCGAACTTCTATGATTTCTAAGAAGTGTATCGCCTTGTTCAAATAGATATGCAATGCTTCTTATATTTGTTCCTTTAGTACAGAAACAGTTGACATATGTGATAGTTTTCATCACCTTTGTTCAAATAGATATGCGATGCTTATTATATGTTCCTTGTGTACAAAACCAATTGATATGTGGTAATTATCAGGATTGGATTCTTATTTCATTTGATGGCATTATTGAATTCTTGGCTAGAGCAAAATTATACATTCTTCACCTTCAATAAAGTGAAATAGGCAACAGTTTCGCTATGAAAGGGAAACAAACTGGGATGGGACAATTAAATTGTGTTGTTGGACCCACCAAGAGATTTACTTTAATGATCTGAATTGTCCATCTTATAGGCCTTTCAAGCAGATAATTCATACAAAAAATCATATTGATCGGACAATCATAGTCACATGATCATATTACATTTGTCTTAGAAAGTATTTTACTTTCAGTAATTGTTTTATCAGTGATTTCACGGTTTGGAAAGTTTGAAATTTCACACTTTCAATAAATATTTTATCATTGCTTAAACTTAGAAACTACTCAATTTTAAAAGTTTGAAATTTTGTAAAAGTGAGAAAATTGACACTAAATGTAGAAAGTAAAATTTCAAACTCTTTTGAGTCTAGAAACTGTAAAATTTCACACTTCTAAAAAACAAATTAACAAAGTGCAAAATTTCACACATTCGGATTTTTAAAAAAAAAAAAATCAAGTATTGGATTTTACACAATTTCATAGTCAATTGCAATCTTGTGTTATAGATCTCATCAAGTAGGTTAAAAAGATAAAGATTTTATAAAAAAAATGAATATATACTTGAAAATTATGAAATATAATGTTTAAACTTATAAAAACAAGAAAGTTTCTACATTAGCAACGCCTAAGTATACAAACTTCTTCATTAAAATCTATATGCTTGTATAAATAAGGGTAACAAAATTTTGAGAAAAGGGACTTGAGCTTCCAAATAATTTGTACGATAGGACCTTAAAAATTGACCCAAAAAAAAGTCATAGGATGATAAACAAGTGCATGGGATGAGACTTTTTCACTAATTCTCCCAATTTTTCATATAAATTGATGCTGCATGCAATAACAAAATACTAAAATTTGAAATGGACCCACTGAAATTAAATGATAGAAACAATTCAACTATCATATCAATTTATAAACTATATTATAATTTGTACAAAAATTCTATTTATATAGCATTACTCTATCATGATAGTAGCAATTCAACTACCAACTCCTGACACCAACATTAGTTTGTAAAGTAATATTGTAAATTTTGGTTGTTTGTATAGAGCATTACTCTAGTAGTTTAATAGCTAACACTGTATTTTCAATTAGGGTTGCTTTAGGACTTCAAACACTAGCAACCCTTCCTCAAAGTGATGCTTGCTGTGTCTATAAATAAGCTGCAGATGATGGTAATATCTAGTTGAAGGTCCTATTTGTGAAGTTGCTTCCACATCCTATCACACTGGAGGTGGATCCCATACAAACAAGCAAAAAATTGTAACATCTATAATCTTGTACATCTAGTCCATCGCATAAAGAACCAATCCGAAGATGGACACATAATCAAGCAGCAATTTTAAAATTCAGACAGTGTACAGAACATAAAAAAGAGATTGTATATTGAAATAAATCAATTTATATACTCTTTCTCCAATCTACAAGCATACCCAAAGAGGCACCAAGTAATTTAACATATATATATATATATATCTAAATTCTCATACATTTAATGTTATCATTGCTAACAAGAACAAATCATGAATTCTGCTATACAATCCCAAGCTTGAAACCCTTCTTAGTTTCACTTTTATATTTATTATTGCTATTTTATATTCTCACCGAGTTTCATTCTGTCTCCTGCTATTACTCCGAGGGAACAACTTCCCAAATCCATTTCGGCTCTTTTCAACAGTAACAGCCTGCTGCTGGCTTCTTGATAGCAACGAGCCTGCTTCCCCACCATTTTCTAGTGGACCGGGACAACTGGAGATCGTTTTTGGATCTTCAGAATCGTTTTTTGGCGAATGCAAGTCACAAGAAGGTAGTTTCAATGATTCAGGACCATCTTCAGGAAATTGTGATCCTTCTTTAGGAAGCTCTGTTGTTTTCTCGGAGTCCATTAGGAAGTCTTCCAATGTTGCAAGGGATTTTAATTGCCGCCCAAGAGAGGCGATTGTCTTCTGGCACTCTGCAAATTTACTGCTGGCTATTGCTAGCTCCTTATCCTGTTATAAACATCACAAGACATTGACAATCTTGTAAGAAAACAATTTACATATGCAAAACAACATACGTAATCATGCATGATCATGCCAAGACTTGTTAGAAATATAAACCTACTAGAAAAACCTAAGGTACCATATTTAGGCATTGTTTGGTAGTGCAATTGCTTTTCAAGGTCACAAGGAAGAACAAGATTTTCACTCTAAAATGTTGAAAACAGTGAACTTTCCCTAAAGTTGCAGATTCATACTAAAATGTCTACTTATCTTAAAAGAATATTATATAAACAAATCGTTCCTGCAACAAGAAGAGCATGTACACCACCAATCTTTGGAAGAATTGAAGGACCATACAAGGGATTTGAGTTTGATTTGAACATGAAGGAAGCTCTACATGTCACACGAAGCGTAGTTATAATGCAGTATACTCAAACCCATATGATAGCATGATACACCCCAATTGATGCAAGATCACAAGGGACTTGTAAAGGGAAAAGATAGGAAAGGAAAATAAAGTAGTAGCTAAATTTCTCTGTTTTGGTTGGGTTGGGAAAATGAGAAGAAAACGAATATGTATTTTGAAAAAATTATTTTTTGTTTAACCATGTCTTTACAACCTAAAACTGCTAATTTGATAAATCCAATACCTAGAGGAGAAGCATACAACAAAAATGTGTTATTGACCATGAAATAAATCCCATGGTAGCTCATGATTATGGATACAGATTTACCTATATATTTCACAAATAATAATATATTACCCTAATAAATTGAATCATAGTTAACATGGAACAGCAAAGGTCTGGATTTTAATATGATTACAAATAGGAATATATAAGTGCATAATACGAACATTGATAAAATAAAATAAAAATCAGGATCAAAAAGTTGATATATGGTTTTCTTCTTATACATTTCAATCATCATTATTGTATCTTGTCATGTAAGCTTCTAAAAATATGCTGTTTGACAACCAACCAAATTAACGTGATAATAAGAAATTCATGTTTTCGTATACGCATTTCTTCCAAGAGCTGACACATTCTGTCTTAATCTCCCATTTTATATCTCAATCATCTATGTATAGTTCTTGGAAAGCATGTTCATGATATGAATAATTTTTAATTTTTTTCATGAAGTATAAAATGTAATGTGTTTGATCCGTATACTATAAGATTCAAATTGAAAATGAGTAGTTTTGATTCAGTTTCAAACTTAATGGAAAATGGAAGTTTGGTTCCATTTTTACATACACATGTGCGTACAAGCATAATTGAGCCAAACTTTCAGCTTCAAGGTATGAAAAGATTTGCATATTGGTTGTGTTATTCGTTTAGAAACTGTTTCTTTATCATTGGTGCATTGCAAGGGTTTAAAAGTCAAATTGAAACCAAATTGCATTATATAACTGACCTGTTTTATCTTCAAATCTCCACTCAAGCTTGCTGTATTCCGGATCTCAACTTCATGTTTCATTCTCAAAATCTCATCTTCCATTTTCTGACACTTAACCACAGCTTCCCCTGACAAAACCCGCTCCTTTTGAATCTCATCTTCCATTTTCCGACACTTAATCACAGCTTCCCCTGACAAAGCTCGCTCCTTTTGAACCTCTTCTTCCAAAAAACCAACTTTTGAAAGCAAGGTTTTAATCTCAGCTTCAACAACCATTAATTGTGACTCTGCCAATTCTCTCTTTGCATTGGTAGCCCCCAGCTCTACCTCAAATGCACTCCTTGCTTCATTTGCCATAGATAACTGAGTTTGAAGCTCAACCAACTTCAGCTCTACTTCCACTAATTCCGACTTTGCCGATTGTCTATTTGCATTTGTAGACCCAAGCTCTGCCTCTAATGCACTGTTTGCTTCGTTGGCCATATCTAACCGAGTTTGAAGCTCCACCAACTTCAGCTCTACTTCCATTAACTGATCTCTTGATGTCTTAACTTGATCTTGGCATTCAGTTAATGCCATCTCCAATTCCGCTTTCTCCATTTCCATCTTCTCTAACTTCTCCTCCAGTTCAGCCGTCCGATTAATCATTGCGTCAAGTTCAGCTTTTAAATGGCTTTCCCCGCCATGGGGTTGATCAGACAAAACTCCTGATTCTGGGCAACAGCTTCCACTTTCTGTCTCAGGTAATGCAGCGAGCCTTTCCATTTCAAGGAAATCATCCATGAGATTAATATCAATCGAAGGGACCATGACATTTCTTCGAATAGCATTCTCATTCTTAAATTGATCAAGCTCTGCAATTAGAGCCGATGCCCATGAATCAGAATGGCTAGGTTCACACTCATTCGGCTCTAAACCACTAAACTTGCGGCTTTCGTTATCAACCACCAATAGCCTCTCCCCGCTATCTGATTGGCTATCTGTGAAGGATTCAACATAAACCGACGAGGCAGTAACAGACCTGTGATCATTCGCAGACGATGCTTTGCGGGCCCCAGCCTTTAGCCTGCGGCACTCTGCTTCAAGCCTAGCCACCTTTTTTATGCTCTCCAAATGTTGTTTACTAGCAGTTTCAGCAGCTTGGGTGCTCAAGTCCCTCTCAATAATCCTAATTTCTAGCTCCTCGACCCTGGAAAGGAGCTCAAGCTTGAGAGCTGAGTTTTCTTTCTCAGCAGCCTCAAGCTTGGTTTGGAAATCAGGATCAATAGAGGTAAGGGATTTGGCTTTAGTTGCTTCATGTTGAGACTGGAGCTCAACAAGCTGACTCTCGAGTTCAGACTTTGTTGATTCCCATTCACGAGTTTTCTTGGCAACAGCTTCATGAATCTTCTGATCTTGCTCTTCTCTAGCTTGTCGAAGCTGTCTAACACATTCCTTGAGAGCTCCATCAAGATTGTTAACTCGATCTTCAAGGGATGAATTCTTCTGAGTTGCAACCTCAAGTTGTTGCTTTAAAGCCAACACTTCACTTTCAGCCTTTTCCCATCCTAGCATTTGAACGATGAATAGAAAGATCAACTAATTGTCAATTTCCAACTCAAAGAACGAAAATGGGAAGTGTGTGGAAACAATGTTAATATGCTCAAACTTTCCACATTTACAATGACTCAATTGAAAAGTGTACATAGTTCTATTTAATCAAATAAATGATTGATACCTGAGACAGCTTCCTCCGCAACTTTTGCATGCTGCTTTACCAAATCTTCCTTGGCCCTGATGTTGAGAAGAGCTTCTGAGAGCTTCTCTGATAGAGTCTTCACACTATCATTAAGTTCATCGCTGGGCGCAGCTTTAGATGTGACTTCTGGAGATTGAGTATGATGGTTCGACCATGCCTTCAGTAATCACAAACCCAACAAATATGAGGACAAGGACAACTTCAAATGCATGCAGAATGGGAAAGAAATGTCTAAGCCTTAAATCACATCCATCCCAAAAGAAGAAGAGGATAGCACTCAATCTAGCAACTGGTTGTAGGCCATTAGTTCAATTCTAGGAAACTATGTAAATTAAAGATTTAGATACAATCCTTCCTAATAATTGCGAACCACAGATGAAAAGAAATTTCCCATCTATATTGAAATTTAGAGATGAGAAATTTCTTTTATCATTCTTGTGTAATGTAACCAATGGTTGAAGTTAGTTTTATCTTTGCCATATTTAAATAATCTTGCCAACAAATATCTAGGTTCCAATCTGCTGAGGACATGTGAAAATCTCAAGACACTGATCTTTGAAGCATAAATGCCACGAAGCACAGACATGGAAACAGACACATAAATTTTCAAAAAACGTAGGACACAACACATTAGGGATATGTTCAAAACATATATTTTTATATTTTTATTATATGTATATTTTTAAATATTTAATATGTATTTTATGTCAAATATTTAATTTTATCAAATTTATCAACCTTAAGTATGCTTATTTAATAAAAAAAATTTTAAAAAAAAAATTTTTTGAAAAAAATAGTACTCAGCATGTCCCTTGCGTGTCCTCAATGTGTCCCAACGTGTCCACAGCGTGTCCAACACATGTCCGGAGCGTGTCCAATGAGTGTTTGACATGTGTCGGACCCCTGTACTCGATCTCCGGAGAGGTGTCCATGCTTCATAGCATAAATGTCTTTAACATGTGGATAGTACACCTTTCCACCTCTGCCCCCAACAACTACAGATTTTGGCAAAAAAAGAGCAGGTGGGTGGGCGGCAAATACATCACAATGTGAACCTTCAAAGAGAATAAAAAACTTCCCACAAGCCAAGCTGAAATGATGGATTTGGATTTGTAATCAATGAACCAAATTTTCAAGGCCAAGTATCCATCAGATGGACCATTAGTTAGGTCAATGAACCAAATTTTCAAGGCCAAGTATCCATCAGATGGACCATTAGTTAGGCCTCGTTTGGCATGGCTAAAAATCACTAAAAAAAATTCAAAAAACTACTTAAAAAGCAAATCATACACTAGTCATTCACAGTTTCCGATACAACTAAAAAAGTCATTCCCAAACACATTAACTTTTTTCACCTAATAAAAAAAAGCAAAAGCCACTAAAAAAGCCAATTTCCAAACGAGGCCTTTGTTTTATTCTCAAATCCCGTCCAGTTGCACAAAATAATGGAAATACCAGGTAAACAACTATGGAGTAAGAGAATCTGATAAAAAGGAGAAGATACAATAAAAGAAGCCAAGAGCAAATGTACCAAATTCATTTAATGTCATTATTAGGCTACTCGCAGTAACTTAGAACAAAAAAATAATTACTCTGACATATGTGAAATAGCTGAAGATAAATTACGGACAAAGTTCTTGTCAATTGGAAAAGGTGTACTTTTGACAATTGTGGTCCAACTATGATGGATATCCCACAAAGGTGGTCCAAATGATGGTAGACAACCCAGTCTCTGAACAACACACCTGTCATCGATCTAGATAAGATGAAAATTTGTCAATGTCATTTAATAATTGAGAGGTGCTTCAGCACTTTTGAAGTTCAAGGGGTTGAATTGAATCACAGATTGCACATAATTATTGCAGAACAAAGCACAAAGCGCTTCTACAGCTTCAAAACCACTAACCTTCTAAAACTCAAATCTCTTCCCAAGACATTTTCTCTTCATATTAAGCACAAACTGATCATTGATTGAAATGTGTTCAATATTAAAATTTAAAAGAAACAATTGTACAACTAAATGTTCCAAATTCTCCCCAGAGTAAAATTTTTATGTGTCTTGTTGGCTTCAAGTAACCTCTTAAAAAGACAGGAAAAACAGTTCAACGCTACTATTAAAAGAGGGTAACCAAGTGCATGAGACTCCTGCTGGAGAGGGCAAGATGCACGTAACCTTATCCCCATATCTTGAGAGATGGTTTACGGGACTCGAATCTGCCAACCGTGAATGCTAATGCCAAGTCTTACTGTTGGACCAAATCGCCCTTTCACTTGAATATTATAATCAAATTTAAAGTAAACTGCACGGAAGTCACTATAATATAATAATAGAAAATTGGAAGCAACAACATCTGGACGGAAGGAAATGAGCACAAAGCGAGATCTGCTTGTATAGTACTGCAGCAAATTGTACCTATTCTGTTAAAATCGAATATACATACACCGTGTTATATATACATGCATGTATAACTTGGGCACGTATACACCATTTTTTGTATACTGTGTGTTGGTATAATTAGGAGCATTGAAATGGTCTTTGAGGTTCTAATACAGCAAACTCACTAAGTCACCCTTTCATACCAATGGAAAAGAATAAATGATTTCCAATCATGGGTACACAAATGGCTCAAGAAAGAGGAGAGTCATGACTAATTTAACTCTCATTGTTTAATATTTTGTATTTTGCATAAAAACTGGACAATTGAATACGAAACATCCAACAACCAAGAGACAAAAGTGATAAACAAACAAGAAATCAGGAGAGAGAGAGAGAGAGAGAGAGAGAGAGAGATGAGAGAGTAGGAATTGTTGAATATATGGGGGGAATTAGAGAGAAAAATATACTGATTATAGAAATCATATTAGGTAGAGCCAACAATGCAAACTATTCACAAAGTCAACACATTCAATTAAAAGGCAAAGATTGGAATTATGAATAAGGATAAATGAATGGCACTAACCTGATCATCAGAGAATCTTTCAGAATGAGACGATGCCGATCCCGAGCTCTCAGTTTCACCAGGACTTTTCTCGGAAGACTTCCTCCGCCAGAGCCAACTCCGGCGGTCCATCTCAATCTCCAGCAAAAATAACCCCTCACAAACACTTCATCTGCAATTTCACCCAATTATCTCCAAAATGTCGCTACCCACAAAACCCCAGAAAAGAAAAGCTAACCAAATCTGAAACCGACTGATATAAAAGCCTAAAATCCGAACAATTTGAAACCCCAAAAAAGTACATAAAACCATCCAACAGCAATGTTTGTGGCATAAAAGCTCAATTTTGCTCAACACCTATCTGAAACCTAATGATGTGAAAACCTAAAACCCACAATCCAGAAGCAGTGTTTGGGGCTTAAAAGGTCAATTTTGCTCAGCACCAACTGTTTTAGAAAATAAAAGGGGGTTGGCAAGTCAGTTCACAAGCTTTGCTTAGAATTCACTGCCCAACCATCCGACTTCCAAGAAAAGTTTTTTCACCAAAATCCCCAAAAAGGTCAAATATAAAATCGACACGCTTTTGAATTCTCAATTTAACACTGGAAATCCCTTGCAACACACAATTTGAACAACTCATCTGATGGGTACCTCTTAAATCCCCATAACCACCGAGAGAGACAGAGATAGAGATATACTCTACATATAGAAAGTTACGGAAATTGCACATGGCCACTACAACCCATCTCATAAAATTCAAAAATGGCAAATACCCAGTAAAAGATATAGCAGGAACAAAGATACCCAGAAAGCAAAACATCAAAAAGATTAAAAACAAACAAACAAAATCAAGAAAGAGAGCGAGAGAGAGAGGGATAAGATACCTTAGATGGTTGTAGAGAAAAATAAAAATGGAGCCTTGATTAATTCAGGACAATTAAATTAATCAAGAATGATGATTCATCTACAGTGGATAGAAATAAAATATATATCTAAAAAAAGGCTACAATCAGCAGAGAGATCTACGGAATGTCAGCACAAATGTAGATGATAATTCAGAGGAATAGAGAGAAGTCTCTATTTATTCCACTCTCTTTTTTTATTATTCAAATACAACAATAATTTTCTCTTTTACTACTTTTTTTTTTTCTCACTCTGGGATTTGTTTTTTTTCAAATGGAGATGGCGTTATTCCCGCCTCTGGATGTGGGATTTCACTACCACTTGTCTACTCATCAGTCTCTGCGGCACAGAACCCTCTCTCTCTCTCTCTCTCTCTCATCTTTCTCTCTCTACACTCTCTCTAATTATATCTTCGGTGGTCCGAATTCGAACAACAGTGTCGAACAGCTTTTTTGCTGTTTTTTGTTGGTTTGTTCCTGGGACGATTTCATGTCGTAATCACCCACAAATATACAATAAATAATCATAAAATGGAAAATTATATAAATACATAAATAAAATACATATTTTATATGAAGAATTATGTAGTTTCATTGATATTTTGAAAATAGTATTTGTTCAATTATAAACATGTTATTTTCATATTATTCTATATAAA
This sequence comes from Camellia granthamiana, assembly GCA_036172215.1. Lineage (NCBI taxonomy): Eukaryota > Viridiplantae > Streptophyta > Magnoliopsida > Ericales > Theaceae > Camellia > Camellia granthamiana. The sequence continues at coordinate 60,208,498 of CM069903.1, read as the reverse complement.
AGGGGAACATTAAGGGACATACTCCTCATGTCCATCTTATAATCAAATTAAAAAAAATAACATAATTTTATATTTTTTAAGTCATAACTAAAAAAAATGTTATAACCAATGAGATATAATTAAAAATTTTATGAGTCATACCTAAAATAATATTTATAACTAACGAAAAAAATTAATTATAACTAAAAAAATGACATAATTTAGGGTGCGTATAATACACTCCTTTCAAAGATGTGTATATTAGAATTTCTCTTATAAAAAAATTATAATAAATCAAATTGTGACCTAAGGGGTCATTTGGGAACAAATTTTTTTAGTGACTCTTTTATTTTTTTTGTTAAAATATGAGATAAAAAAATTAATACATTTGAAATGATTTTTTGATTTTTTATGAAAATATATACAAAAAATAAAGTGAATGAAAAAAAATCTTTAATTTTTTTATATTTGTTGACTTTTTAAGCTTTTTAGTAATTTTTTGAAGGTTAAAAGTCGATTTTTTTTATTTTTTTTGAAAAGACGGGAAAAAAAAAATAAAATTGTAATATGATTTGAAAAAGTTAAAAAATTAATTTTTAACCTAATTATCAAAATAAACAAAAATATCAACTCTCAAGAATCGAACGATTCCTAATCACCAAATTGGTTAGTATGCTAGACTAATTATCTTTTTCACACTGGCACTTTTGTGAAAGGTCAATTCATTCTTTAGAGCATGTTTATTTTGAGGGATAAAGGTGTGGGATTGGATTATTAGTCCCACCGGACTAATAGTCTATTGTTTGTGTGAAAATTTTTGCTCCGGATTATTAGTCCCACAAATATGGGACTATCCTATCCCATGGGAGGGTGTGGGATAGAAACCATGGGATATCATCTCATGGGATTATTTTGTGAAATATCCATTTTACTCTCCATGCTATTACTTAGTAAACAATTAGAAAAGGGTAAAATAGTCTTTTGAACATTTATAAATTTTTTTTTTGGTGTTGTTAATTTAAAATTATATATTAAATAAAAAATTTAAATTATAAATTATAAATTTAATTTAATTAAAAATAATAAATTAAAAATTATGGCCTTATAAATTAAATTTTTTTAGTGTTGTTAAAAAATTAAATTTACATATTAAATAAAATTATTTTTTTAGTGTTGTTAATTTAATAAATTACAAATTTTGGCCTTATAAATTAAATTTTTTTAGTGTTGTTGAAAATTTAATTTATATATTAAATAAAATTATTTTTTTATTGTCGTTAATTTAAAATTATATATTAAATAAAAAATATAAGTTATAAATTATAAATTTAATTTAATTGAAAATAATAAATTAAAAATTATGGCCTTATAAATTAAATTTTTTTAGTGTTGTTAAATTATAAATTATAGATTACAAATTTAAAATTATATATTAAATAAAAATTATAAATTACAAGGATAAAATAATCTTTTGAACATTTATCCTTCTCCATAATATCTCAAACAAACATGGGATTCAATAGAATAGTCCAATCCAGACCTCTAATCCAATGACTAAACAAATATAAGATACAAATTTAGTCCAACCAAATAGTCTCGGGACAATGTATCACAGGACTAATAGTCCGATGGATTACAATCCCTCCTTATCCAGTCCGTTTAAACAAACGCACCCTTAATGTACCAAAAATAAATAAAAAAACGCATCAAAAAGCTTTTAGAAAAATTACAACAAAAAATAAAGTTTAGATAAAAATATTATAAAGGAAAATGATTTGGAGCCCTAAAAATACCCCCCTAATCCCCCTAATTTTCAATTTGGGCAACTGTTTCCTTTTTTTTTTTTTTTTTTTTACTTGATATGAAAATTAGGGGGATTAAGGGGGGTGTTTTTAGGGGATGTAGCAAGGTCCTATTATAAATAAGTGAAAAATGGGGTGACTTGCAGGGGAGAATTTGGGTGGAAGAAGAGAGATGAGGGAGCAAAATGGTGGGAGGAAAGTACTTCAGAAGTGAATTTCACATTTTCATAATTATTTTTATTCTCCTTTTGTTTGTAATTTTTTCCTATTTTTTAGTAATTTCTCCATTTTTTTTATGATTCAAGTTGTCTGTCAATTAAAAATGAAATTTTACTACAAGGTAAAAATTCATGTATAATACTTATAAGCCATGTTTGATCCACAAAATTAATAGTGAGATATTAATAATCCTATCAAATTAGTGTGGTATTCACTATCCAATTGGATTAATAGGATAAATTATTTATTTGATTAATAATCTTACCTCTACCCCATTACTAATAATCTTACAAATTTATTGGATTAAATATCCATTGGATTAATAATCTTAAACCAAAATATTAAAACAAACATATGATAATTGGGCTCACCGATTAATAATCTCAATCCCATACTCTAATCCATCCAATCAAACATATCCATAAATCACTAAATTTCATGTGTATTCTTACCATCAGTAAAATCTCATATGCATCAAAAAAATTATAATACTCATAATTAAGGCCTCGTTTGGGAACAGGCTAATTTAGTAACTTTTTGACTATTTTGCTTAAATATAAGTTAAAAAAAACTAGTATATTTGGGATGACTTTTTTGCTTTTTGCGAAAAGATGTGCAAAAAGTAAAGAGAAAAAAAAATCTTTGACTTTTTTGTATGAGTTGTTGGCTTTTCGATTTTTTGAGTGACTTTTTGACTTTTTGATTTTTTGACTTTTTGGCTAAAACAGCCACTTGCCAAACGAGGCCTTAATCATATATTTTAAGAATATGGTAAGTGACGAGTTTAATAGAAGAATCGTATTGTTGGCAATGTCACGAGCCCTCTCCATCAAACAACTCGCAAAATTCATCATAATCTTAGTGTCCACATGTTTAGATCCATCACCGATATCATCGATTTTTTGTTTCTTATGGTCCTCATCAATAATGTGATTCTCAACGTTGGATTCAAAATTGTAACAATTTTGAACTGTGATTAGCCTATAATCCATTATTAAAATTGTCTAATAAGTAATTAATATGAAATTCTACGTTAATTGCATGTGTTATATGGTATTTGCATTTATATCTGTCTGTTGTAGAAAGATTTGTCAGTATTTCCAATTCGATATGCGAATTAAAGGCCTTATCAGCATCCGATCACGAAATTGACTTGGTTTATGTGTTATTTGGAAATTTTAGAACATTATGGTAGATTTAATTGGAATTCGATTCGGAATCATATAATTAGAATAAAATAATCCCAATCAGTTATCTTTAACTCAAGTTAATTAAGCTCTACTAATTGAGCCTATATAAGACCAAAGGATGCTAGAAACCATAGATACACTCTTATTTCATCATCCCTTGAAGAGAAAAACGTGAGAGAGTAAGAGACTAAGAGAATTGAGATCAAGCTTGGGGTTTGAAAGGAAATTGCTAGGATACTTGGAGAATTGCTCAAGATTATCTCTAAAGTTTCAAGTTTATTTCATCATGTTTTGGAAGATTGAAATTCATATCAAATCATGGATGTTATGTTTTTAAAGTTTCAAGTTTGATTTTGGTGTAATTGGCAAAGCTTTTGGACTTGATTTTGCGAAATGGTTTTGTAATTCATCATGTACCATGAGTTTTTCAATGTTTTCCTAAGTTTTGGACCAAAAGGACATGTGTTTGATGCTTTGGAAATGGATTTTGATTAGAATTGCAATCTGGAAATTTCAGAATTCTGCATCACCGCTCGAGTGACCACTCTTTGTTTTGCATCTTAGCTCGAGCGAGCAAAAGTTGGCTCGAGCGTAAAATTTATGCTCCTAGAAGTTTTACAGAATTTTGTAGACCGCTCGAGCGACCAGAGTTACGCTCAAGCGAAGACCCTGTTTGCTCAATCTTTAGCTAAAGCAATTGTCGAGTATTCGTCGAGCGAAAAAATTTATCAACCAATACTTTTGCAAACTTTGCAAACCGCTCGACCGACTAATGTTACGCTCGAGCGGACTACCCTGTTTTTGAAATTTTGACTAAGTGTTCTGAAGTGCATTTTGGCATTCTCATTGCATCTGAGGCATTTAAACCTTAATTAAGACACAATAATGAGAATAAAGATTAGAAACACAGTAAGATATAAAAGAAATAAGTTCAATGTTTTTTGAATATGTGTTTCAATATGTATCTGCTATATGTTTGTGTAGGTCACGCGCTATAGCTTATCTAATCCGTCCGCTTTATCTGTTCTGCTATCGGAGCTATCTTTGAGTAATAACTTGTAAAGCTATATTCAATGTTAAACATTTTTTGAATATTATGATATGATATGATCTATTTCCTGCAATGTTATTTTGAGATTAAATGAACGACGGTCAAATTCTTTGAAATGTATTTGTGGCATCCTTAACATCATATGATATGCGTCCCTTTATGGGTCATCGGAATGCCTTTATGGTTGTTCCTTTATGGGTCATCGGAAACGTTTTTGTGCATATGAGTCATCGGAATGCCTTTATGGCCGTCCCTTTATGAGTCATCGGATTTGTTAGCGCTAATGGATGTACCACGTATGATCTTATGGAATATGCGAACTCTGAAAATGAATATAAATATGAATCTGTTTTTGAATTTGAATTCTGATTTCTGAATTTGTTGTGGATATCATTCATTAAAATCTTTACTCTGTTATTATTCACTATGTTTCAGCTTACTGTATTATTTATGTATGTAGGTGACCAGGCGCAAAGTTGATTGCCTGGAATTCTGTTTGTTTACCAGCCACTGTGTTTCCCAAAGAGGTTCCTTTTGAGAAGTGGTCAAATTTTTGTGAACCATGTTAATGATTTTTTTGTATTTCTTTTGTTAAGTTTGAACATGTCTTTCGTTTGTCTGTATATGTAACAATCCAGATTTTTAATTATTCTGTAAAATTTATACTAATATTATTTAATCACAGTTAGGAAAAAATGTATAATTTATTATATATTATTATGTGTAATTTTGTAAAATAATATTATTAAAAAATTTAAAGATCAAAATATAAATAAATAACTAAGTTAAGTTATCTATTAAATAAGTTGGAGATAAACTTGAATTAATTAGTTTCACGGAAATGCGCCATGTGGCAGCCCGTGGCTTGGTGCCCACGGTTGCCATCCTATATATATGGGGCGAGGTGCCAGAAAGAAAAACAAGGAAAAAAGAAAGAAAAATAAGAGAGGAAGAGAGAAAGAGAGAAAGGAAAAGGAGAGAAAGGAGAGAGAAGATAGGAAGAAAAGAGAGAAAAAAATAATGGAAGTTAAAACGGTATTTGGTGGTGGAAAAAAAGAGTGAGGTATTAAAGTTAAGGTGAGTTATATTATTTCTTGAGTCTCCAAAATGTATTTTATATATGTTTTGACTTACCATATTTATTTTATACAAGTTATATTTTATAAATTATTATAAACTATATTATTATTTCAGTTACGTGGATTTATTTTTGAACCCTATTTGTTAAAAAGGAAACCCATGGATATGTTTGTTTTATATTTTAAGAATATTTGACTATGACCTTATATACAATTATGTTTTGTAAGTACCACCACGGGAGTCTCACGCCTTGGGGACTTAAATAACCATTGGCCCTCTGATTAGTCACTTTGTGACCTTCTGTCTGTCATGGATCCATTGACCCTCTGAATTTCTGGTGTGGAGCAAAATGTTGTACGAAGCTAAGTGCTACACTATGGTGGGAGCCACCTCTAAAGTTCGTACGAGCCACCTCTTGAGTCCATACATTTGTCCGGTTTTGTACCGTGGTTATGACTTCTGTTGTGGAGCAAAGTGCTATACAAAACTAAGTGCTACACTATGGTGGGAGCCACCTCTAGAGTTCGTATGAGCCATCTCTTGAATCCATACATCTGTTCTGTTCCGTTCTGTACCGTAATTATGATTATGATTTCTGTATTTGATCTCAGTATTATATATTATGTATTTTAATATTAAGTTCTGCTTAGCCAATAATTATTCATGATGAATTTTATGCCCTTATACTCTTAGTATAATATTTCTCATTCTGTCATATGCTTATAGTTGTTTACCATTTTCAGGTAATATGTCAGGGCCAACGCGTAGGGTAGGTACGAAACACTTGTAGAGATAGTTTAGCTCTGACAATTTAATTAAATAGAAACTCCAATGATTATTTTGGTACCCTCATTTTAGTATTTCTTCCGCTTGCGTTTATTAATTTGTTTAAGAATTGGCCGGAGGTAACCTCAGTTACTGGTCATCACGATACTTAACCCTTGGGTACGGGAAGCGGGTCGTGACAGTATATATATATATTGACATGGGATGAAGTTAATATGCAAATTAAGTTTTAAATTTTTTGTTCCATGTATGTTTACACAGCTTTATGGACGTTATATGTTTGTATTTGTTTCCGCTAGCCCCTGTATTTTGTTTCATTTGTTCAAAAGTCTTTGGTAATCTCAGAATTACTGGTCAATTACGACACTAAACCTATAGGGACGGATTTAAGTCGTGACAAAAATTGTATGAATTTGAATTGAGACTCTAATGGCAGTTTAAGGACTCTACATCTTCTCTCGTTGTTTTTCATTCAATTTGTCCTCTTCGTCGACAGAAACTTTGTTATTCTTTACTCCGAATGGATTTTGTTGGAGTCAAAGGTTTCAACTAATGAATTGGTGACAAAAGGTAAAGTTAATTGAGTTGATTTTTAAATTGCACTTCAAAGTCCATTCTTGTTATTGATAGTGCTAATTTTATGGGTAAATTGCACTCACCTCCCAAACTTGATAAGAGGAGGTGAATGTAATTTACGCTAATTTTATTGTTGTTGGAGCATGTGCTACTCTTTGGGACTTCACTTTTAGATCTTAAAAGGGAAGAATGTCCTCTATCTAAAAAGGCTTACCGTTAAAGCTGAGTGACTTTTTGTTGAGTTCCCTCACCCATATAATGATATTTCCCAATTCCATTGGACAGAATAGTAAAATCTCACAATTTTAAAAAAGTAAACAAACTTTTCAAATCTTGTGCAAAAACTATGAAATCACATGGCATGGAAACTATGAAATTTCACAATTTATGAACAAAGAAACTGTGAAATTTCATAATTTCCTTATCTAGAAAGGAGAATAGTGTCGACATTTGACATGAAATTCTTAAAAATTAGTTTATAAATTTGATGCTGCTTATTGAAACAAAGCATCCTTTTATTCATAAATTGATTTGCCTCAATTTTACTTATTTCAATTACGAATAGAAACTTACATTTTCAATTATGAAACTAGTTAAGACCTAATAGAATGGAATATATTTTCTAACAAGATACTTTATTACATTAATTGAAAAATATATTATTTGAAGTATTGATATTATAGTAGTTTTTCATATTTTTTAAAAAGTGCCAAGTACAACTTTTTGGATGCTTAATTTTAGTAGATGGAGACATATAATAATAGTTATTAAATTTTTATAAGTCAATGTAGACAAAAAAAATAAAATAAAAAATTAATTTGTTCAATTATATTTTTGTATTGCATTATGTTGTCAAATAATATCTAATTATTAGTAATGTTATTCACTTTCTTTATGTCTGTAAATCTTGATATTAAAACATTTTATTGTAATGTTAAGCCAGTTTGAGTTATGGCAGTTAAATTGTGATGTTGGCAACAGCTAGGACAATTAGGAGCTTTCATACTGGTGAAGACTTGGAGAATCGGGAAGTGGGTATTTTGGTGGTTTTACAAATAAATGGGGATGGGCTTCTACAGTGAGGCCTATGGGGTTTGCGTAGTTTATTTTTTGGTAATTTGAACGGTTCATATTGTAAGGTTCGTCAAATAATCATTCATACAAAAATTCAAATTGGTTAAATGACTATAACTCATAACAACAACACATTTCTTTTTAAAAGATAAAAAAATTATTAAAAAAGACTCAAGACAAACCCTTACAAAACCTCAATGCAAGAACTCTTATCCGTCATAATTTGGTAAAGCCTAGTGTAACAATTGATCTATTTGATACTATGTCATAGGCTAGAGGTAGTATTTGATGAATTTCAAAACTAATTATTGGATATTGAATTTTTAAGTTTAAATAATAAAAATTTAAGTGTTAAATTAAATTAAATTGTTTGATATCTACAAGATGAAATTTAAAATTTATTAGCCTAGTATTTGTGTAGCACCACTTTTTGATATAACATTTTGGGTTCAACTTCTATAGATCAAATCTCAATTCAAGTTTCATATCATTTGTTGTTTCTCTCCCATTATAGGTGCTATATGTAATTGTTTATTTCTTTCCAAATTTCTTTTTGGGTGCCTAGACCAGAGGTTTATTTCTGAAACTTTTGGACCAATAGGCGCAACCAAATTTTTTTGGGCCAAAAGAACATCTATTTGTTCAAAACTTAACTATTTGTCTATCTATCCAAATGTCACATATTTGTGCACGCGTCACATATATGTCTAATTATTTGTTCAGATGTCCAAATCTCTGTTCAAATATTATATATATATACACATGTCACTTATCTATTCACATTACTATTACCAGCAACCTCGGGTGACTTTTCAATGCATGTCATTATCACAAAAAAAAAAATATTAAACCTTAGACCAAATAGCATATGGCCTCATAGGAATGGATTTTTCACCAATTAATCCTATGAAGAAAAAAATATTGAAGTTGTGACGTGATTTTATGAATTTTTAATTAATTTTTTTTTTATAAAATATGAATATTTTTTTGTATTTATGCATATATAAAGAACTAGCAAAAAACAAAAATAAAAAATAAAACCTCAATGCATGGTATGAGAAGAATAAAAAATAAAAATAAAAAATAAAATGTTTAGTAGATTGCTAAATCGATCTAAAAATATCAATAAAACCAAAGTGTGTCCCATTTAGATAAAATCTGCATAGATATTTTTTGGTCATTTTCAATTTAGCAAGATCTATATCCTCATAATTATATGTAATGTTTTAAAATTTTGAATTTTGTGTGGTTATAATTATCAAATAAAAGTTCTTTTTTATATGTTAATATTTTCACACATAGATCTAGAAGATGAACAAACTATAAAATTATACTTTGTGATGAACCGAATGGACCAACAATATGATGGATAAAAATAAGCCATTTACGAATTTTTTAACATTTAATTGATATAATAAATATCCCAATGAAAAAATTTCTTATAACTTTTCTTTGTGGTCCCTTTTTTAATTTTTTATTTATTTATATCCTATACAAAATTCTTGTCAACTACACTACACTGAGCCATATGATAAGTGTTCTGTTTTTATGCATTTTTATATATTTTTTGATTAATTAGACTAATAGTCTCCGAAGTATACATTACGTCAGTTGCTCCACTCTGGTCCCCAAAATTTGCAATCTGTTTTTAGTTCTTGACAGAAGTGGTATTCAAAATTAATAAGGGGAGGAAGGGTATATTTTTATAATTTTACAAGAATCTTCAACAAATCAAGATGACCAAATAAACATTGTCTAAAAGTGTACATTTTGTAGTATTTTGGTTTCTAAAGTATGCATTTTGTGCAATTTTAATCTCTACATTTTCTTGCATTTTTTGTCCCTAATCTTTTAATTGTTAAATTTTTTTTTTTTTGTAAAATTATAAAAATATCTATTCTCCCGTGTATTGATTTTGAACAATTTTGATGTTAGGAACTAAGTGAAACGGATTGCACACTTTGAAAACTTAAGTGACAGAGTTAAAAGATTAGAAATTAAAGTACATAGCATAACACATAATTTGAGAACCATTTATACAATTTTTTATACATCTATTGATATTATTGACAACCCAAAAATCGTATTAGTAGCATTTTTGATAATTCTGATGGTTCATTTTTCGCAACAAAAGATAGGATTACATCACATTGCAATGCATTGGTCAAATGTTTGGTTTGATTTTCATAAACTTATTATAGAATTTTTTTTCTACAAAATAAAAGGTAATTTAGTAAAAGAAATTTTAAAAAAAAATTTAAAAAATACTTTGATAACGTTTACGTTTTCAGTTTATATTTACAAAAAATTTATAAACTGGTTTTTGTTTATTTTTAGAAAACATAAACTACAAACGCGTTTGGTTTAGACAAAATGTTTAAAAAAAATTTAAAATATAAAAAGAGTGAGAAATGGCAAGTGATGGCGGGTGGCGGGTGGTGACGAGTGGTGGCGGCGGAAGACAGTGGTGGAAAATGATGGCGGGTGGTGGTGGTAGAAGACGGTGGTGGAAAATGGTGGCAGGTGGTAGGTGATGGTGGCAGAAGACGGTGGTGGAAAGTGGTGGCAAGTGGCGGGTCGGTAGGTGGGTGGTGGCGGCGAAAGACAATGGTGGAAAGTGGTGCCAAGTGGCGGGTGGTGGTGGCGCGGCAGAAGACGGTGGTGGAAAGCGGTGACGGGTAGGTGGATGGTGGTGGGCAGGTGGGTGGTGGTGGTGGTGGCAAGTGATGGGTGGTGGTGGCGGGTGGGTGGTGGTGACGGGTGGTGAGTGGTAGCGACGGGTGGTGGGTGGTGGGAGGTGGTAGCGGGTGGATGGTAGGTGGGTGGTAGGTGGTGGTGGCAGGTGGGTGGTGAGTGGTGGTGGTGGGCGGCGGGGGGTGGGTGGTGGTGGTGGTGGCGGGTGGTGGTGACAGGTGGGTGGTAAGTGGTGGTGGCAGGTGGTGGTGGGGGGTTGGGGAGTGGGTGGTGGGTGGTGGTGGCGGAAGTGGGTGGTGGCGGCTGAAGTCAATGGTGGAAAATGGGTGCGAGTGGTGGCTAGTGTTGGGTAGTAAAGAAAAAAAAACTCAAAACTCAAACGGAAACACATTTTTTGAGTTTACATTGTTTTGCTAAATTTATAAACTGACACCACTGATTTATAAATCAAAAATTTACCAAACAAGTTCTTATTTGAGTTTTTTAACTTTTTATAAATATAAACTGAAAATTGAAAACGTAAGTGTTACCCAAACGGCACCTTACATTTTTACATTATTTATCTTTTGGGATGCCAAAAATGATTTTTAAATATTTTTTTATATTTATTTTTATCGAATTAGTTAATTTTTTTATGAAATATTTCTCAAAAAAAGTTCTGAAAAACTAACCAAATAAGTCGGTAATTTCTGTCCTTTGATTGAATTAAATTATATTGAGGTTGACGTGGTCTGTTTGATCAATTAGTGAGAAAACAGTAGTGATTGGTAGCTCGAAACATTGGCTCGATTTGTGGCTCGAGGGGTCAAAACGACGTCGTTTTGACCCCTTTTTTTTTTTTTTTTTTTTTTTTTTCTTTTTTCCTGGTTTTCTGCAGATCGAGAGAAGAAGGGAGAAGAAGGGAGAAGAAGAGAAGGGAAAGGGAGGAGGAGGAGGGAGGGGGAGGAGGAGGAGGTGGAGGGAGGGGAGGGGGGCCATAAAATCGGCTGGAGAAGGGAGGAGGAGGAGGAGGGAGGAGGGAGGGGGAGGAGGAGGCGGGGGCGGTGGACGACGGCGATCGGCGAAGCTTCTGCGACGAGGACGACGACGAGGACGAGGAGGACGACGGCGATCGGCGACGCTTCTTCGACGACGGACGACGACGGACGATGGCCTCTGCTTCTCTCTCTCTCCCTCTCCCTCTCCCTCTCCCTCTCCCTCTCTTTTCTCCTCTCCCTCTCCCTCGAGCCATTCGAGCCCCGTAGCATTCGAGCTACGGGGATTTATTCGTGAGAAAAATATGAAAAGAGAGATAGACGGCATGTGAGGTGTGAAATTTCACTGTTTTGATTTAAGACCGAATCAGAGGATATCATAGATAAAATCCGCAATTTAAGGTTGTTTTGGGTTGCAAAAGCTACTGGTGGCTGAATTTCATGCTCACTTTAGGGAATGAGCTCCCCTCTCTGCATACCTTTTCATATTCGTTGTGTGAACTCTAATTTGGATCCATACCAATTATTTGAATTATTATTCTGTAAGTATTTATGTAAAAAATCAATTTCATTAAACAGCTATAAATATAGGAACAAAGCACCTTTTGTTTTATAAAATGAATGGTTTAATTTTACAAGCATATTTACCATTTATTTTACAAAACAAAATCTTATTTGTTACTGTGTTTATAAATGTCTGATAAAATTATTTTTTTGCATAAATAACTTTTATTGCAGGACCTAGAAGTTAGATGGTTCGAATTATTAATGCAGGTCCGAAATGAGACCTATAAAAAAGTATAGAGAGATTCAGGTATAGAGAGGAGTTCCTTCCCCATTTCATAGTATGCATTGTAAACTAATAACTTAACAAATAAATTTTTTTTTTTCAATCCAATTATGTTCACACACTAGTGTGTAAAAAATATACACATTTTAATTGGTGTAAAATAGTAAAGCTTTGATTACACTTTCCACACTATTGGACCAATCATATTTGTGTCTCATACTAAAAAAAAAAAAAAAAAAATTACACTTTGCTCTTTTTATGTTTGGTCACTTTTCTTAAAATTTATTTTTTCTCACTTTAGCCCTTTATGTTTCAAGATTGCTCTTAAAGCTAATTTTTATTAAAAATTAAACAGAAAATGACACATTAGCAGTCACATGACATAAAAATATTTTATTATATATAAATCACATCTTTAACATAAACTTAAACTCTAATATAATAATATATTTTTTATATTATGTGACAGTTATTGTAGTATTTTCTATTAAATTTTGAAAAAAAATTAATTTTAGGAATAAATTGAAAAAAACTTGAAACATAAAGGGTCAAGGTGAGAAAAAATAAACTTTAAGGGCCAAAGTGAGAAAATTGTCAGACTTAAAAGGGGTCAAATGTAATTTATCTAAAAAAAAGTATGTGAACAAATTCATTTTTTTTAAAAACTTAGGTGCCCATGCAGTGCATATGCTAACAATGGGTGTAAATGTAAGTAGTTGAGGAATGTAGAAGATAAATAGTTAAAATTTTGAGTACCTGAATAGAAGGAATTTTTTAAATAAAAAAATATTTGACGTTTACAACAAATCTGGTATTTATATAATAGAGAATACAGAGAAAACAAGTATGCGCAAAGGCAAATGTGTTTGCATTTAAATTTTTGAACAATTTAATGAATGAGGTAAATTCTTAGTAGTTTTGAGCGATTTAATGGATGATAAAAATTGTTTAATGAATGAGGTAAAATACGTTTTTCAAATTCAAATTTTACCAATGCCACCATACCACCACCATTTTGCACCTTCACCACCAAGCCACCATTACCACGGCCATTGCCATTATTGCCGTCACCACCACCTCTACCTCCACCTTCGTTCCACCACCATCACCACCAAATATAAAAAAATAGAAAATAAAAATTTATAGAAAATATTTTTCGTCCAAACAAAAGCATCCTTAGCATCCTTTCATGATCCACATATAATGGCAGACAATACTTCTGCCTCTTTTCAATTCATGGATTTTGAAAATAGATTTGAAAGAAAGATCCCGCTTGATTTGGAATTTTTAAAAATAATTTTTTTGACTTTTTAATTCATATTTTTATATTAATAGTATTTTAAAAAATATTTTAAATAATTTATTTTATTTTATTTTTTTAGATCCACTTAATCTTAATATACTTAAAATATATATATAATTTGTACAAAAATCTTTAACAAAAGTCATTAAATACAATAAATTACGAATATGTAGTGAATTTTAGTTTTTTTTTTTTGTATTTAATAATCTTTTAAAGTCTTTTTTTCACAAATATTATACTTATTAAATATATCTAGATTAAGTATATATAAAAAATAAAAAATTTGGATAAAATATTAAAAAATTTCACTGAAAACAAAAAACAAAAAAAAAAATAATTTAACAAAAAACAAACCAAACAAGTTGGCCATTGGTTTAAAATTTTTAACCTGGCCTTGAATAAGTAATCAAAATGTGAATTGATGATAAATGACTCCTAACAAATATATATATTTTTAAAAATAACTGCAATGAATAAAAAGTTAATGATTGATGTAAAAGCTAATTGCTGCGTATTTACTAAACAAATCCACAATTATTTGGATTATTATACCGAGCAAGTCCAAGTTCAAATGTAATTTATTAGATATTATCGCTCAATCAATCCTAACACTAAGGGACGTACAATTGTCAATTATGGTTTTTGATTTATATTAGCATCAATCATGCAAAACTTTAGCTAAGGAAAAATTATATCGTGTTCCAAGGATATTACAGGGATCTATTATTGACTAATTACAATTTATTCGGTTTTTTTATATTTTTCAATCACAAACACAAAATTTTGAATCCCACTATCTCAATCAATCACAACTCACCTAAACACCACATAGTCATGCCCCAGAACCACCAAATAACTTCTCTCTGACAAGTCCCTACCTCTAACATCAAATTTCATTTCAAATTTTGAAATTATGCTATTCGCCTTGTTTGACAAAGACTATTTTTTTTGTTTTTTGGATTAAAATTTACAAAAAGATAAAATAAGTTAAAATAATTAATAAGATAAAATGTCACATCAAATTATTATCATTTTATTTTATTTTCATAAACATCACATTCAATTACAAAAAAAATCTAGCATTCTTTCTAAACATAAAATATTTTAACTTACTAAAATAATCTATTAAAATAGTTAACTTTCCAAACATTCACATTATTTATTTTATTTTATGTGTCAAATATACAAATAACATCCAAAAACAAAGTCCAACCCATAAGACATGCATTTTGTAACTTTATGTAGCATTAGATTTAGGGATTGGGTTCTCTCCCAACAGTTGGGATGTCTAATTGGACAGTCCAATTCAATTTATTATTGGCTGTTTCAATGATCCAAATTATTTATTTTACAAAATTTTCTATGAAATCATGCATATCAAAAACATTGTTGATCAGATATTAAAAGCTACTCGATCGGATCATATTTGTCTAAAAAATAATTAATGGATAATATAATTTTGAAAGTAGTTTGATAATTATTTTTAAAATAAATGTAATCCGATCAAGTGATTTTAATGTCTGATTGACTTGGTTTTTGGTATGCATGTTCTCCTTGAAGATACAACATAAATGATTTGAATTATAAAGACGAGTCTAAAATGGGCCCATAATGGGCCTAACTAAACTATTCAGTTGGATATCCCAACTAAAGAGGATTCCATCCCATTTAGGGCATTGCATTGAAGGCTATTTTTGTGATAATTTTGTCATTTTATGTGTTTTATTAGACCATTTTTAACGATAAATCAAAAATTTTATTAAATTTAAATAAAATTTTGATGAAAAAATTAATTTGATGCTATTCATTCCAATGCTAAAATTAAAATTTTTATTAGATTTTTTCGCATCCTCAGTTGTCAGGGAGGACATCCGAGCAGTTGTCCTAGAGGTCGTCCAGATATGAACAAAAAAATTGTCAAAATTGGTCCTGGTGGACATCTAGAAGGATGTCTGGCCCAACGGTAAATTTAAATTTGATAAAAGATGAAAGGTTTCTTTCATTTGATGAAAACTTTTATTTTGCCTCTATTTGATATGAATTTGGTAAAAAAATTAAAATGCCTTATTCGACACTTTTCATCAAATTTCAAATCTAGTGAAGCATGTTAGATGGGAGATGTTCTTAATTAACCTATCTTTAATTCTGCTTTCTTATTTTTTGGTGAGGTTATATTTTTAGATTCCTCCAACGTGATTATGAAATTGTGGGGAACAAAAATATTATTTTTACTAAACAAACATTAAAGTCTAACATATGTTTCGTTGTTATTTTAAATTCTTTTTACGGGTAAATTACACTTTTCAATCATTAGACTTCAAGTCCTATTTTAATTTTTTTCCTTTGTCACACATTAATCATATAGGGTTTTATTTTCTCATCACATTATTATAGAAGTACAATTTGGACAAGTTAAGAAGTTGCCCAAGCCCAGCATGCTCGAGTTGTGTTGAGAGCTGTCTAAATATGTCCAAGTCTTAAGTGTAATCCATTATTATCTGTCCAAGCCCAACATGAGCTAAACCCGAATTGCACATAAATTTGAGTTTTTATTTATTTATTTATTTTTGTGCAATTAACATATTTATCAAAATTAGACTATACTTACATTTTTTTATTTATAAAATCACTAATAATATCAAAACAAATAATTTATATAATGTGAGAGAGGCAATAATTGAAAAAATGATGTGCCATTACCATAGTCTATACAATTTATGAATGAGAAAAAAAAATATAAGATTTTGTGTTGTATTCACTTGTGTATATAATATATATTCAATATGATTTAATGATTTAAATTACTTTAACATAATTTAATAGCTAATAATTTGGCCCTGTTTAGGATGTTGGGTTTAATGGTTTTTTTGGCTAAAATAACTAATAAAGACAAAATAGGTTAAAATAGTTAATAAGACAAAATGTCATATCTAAATTATAATTATTTCACATTTCCTCTCACAACTATCAAATCAACTATCAAAAAAAGCTAACCAACTTTCCAAACACAATTTTTTTAGTTAAACTAAAATTGCCAAAAACCAAAATGCCAACTAAAACTTCCCAAACAAGCCTAAAATATCACATTCAAACTATAATCATTTCATTTTTTTTCTCACAATCATCAAATCAATTATAAAAAAAAAAAAAAAAAGAAGCTAATTATTATCCCAAACACAATTTTTTTAGCCAAGTTAAAATAACCAAATAGCCAAATAACCAAATTCCTAAACGGGCCCTTTATATGTATATTTAATATTTATATATATAATTCGGATTTTTGGTTACTCGAGTTGTTCAGTGTCTTTGCCAAAGATCATCCAAATTTAATTCGGCTGTCTGAATTTTTATCAAAACTTGCACCAAATTCAAAATTATTTTACCCAATCCCCAAAAAAAATCAAACTTAGCTCGGGCTGTTCGGGTTGAGCCCGTTCAAGTTGCACCCCTATATTATTGTATTATTGTGAGTGAATTTAGGATCTAAATTGCAAGTATTTAACAAAAAATTATTAATTGGTTCAGGAGTGCCATATGGCCATGCCCTTCACCAATCACAATTCATCATGCCTCTCATGTTTCTCAATCACCCAATACAAATTTGCGGGTCTCATTTTTTTCACGAGTCACAACACCATTAAAGTATCATGTGACAATGCTCTAAGACTATGGGTGTAAATTTGGTTCGACCCAGCCCACCCGAGCCCGGGCTCTGGTCGGCCCATGTCAAGCTTTGCAAGCTTCAACCAAAATTGGGGCCGGGGCAGCGGGCCTAGTCTGGTCTCGGGCTTAGGCCAGGCCTCGGAGGGCTTGAATAATTTTAAATTTTTTTCATATTTTTTTCACCAAAATTTTATTCATTTCCACTAAAAAAAAAACTAGGCATCGGGTGGGCTAGGCTTTGAGTGGGCCTTGAGCGGACCAATGGGTCGGGGCCACGGGCTAGGCCAGACTTGAAAATGATGACCCAAGCCTAGGCCTAGGGTCCTAGGTTGAGCTCGAGCTCGGGCCTAACAAGGCCAAGCCTACCCTGAGCCACGGGCAGGATTTGGGCCGCAGGCTATTTTTATACTCTATTTAAAACCAACCAATAACTTATCTTATTTAACATTTCTCAATGAAGATGGTTAATATGATCGGGGCTCAACCTGAAAAGGGCTAAGCTCCCAAATAGGCCCAACTCATGTACCTATTCTGATGTGGGCTAAATAGGGAGCTTGGATTGAGCCCAATTGTCCGAGAAATTCTATTTACACCCAAAAAATATTTAAGTGAGTCTAATTTTTTAGTACACTCTAATAAATATTTGTGATTATAATTCATTCTCAGTACACCCTATTTTTTGTGTTTTTCCAAATTATCCTTTTGAGTTATATCCAAATAAAACAAATTAAAAAATTCAAATTAATTTGAAAAATCTTTCTTTTGTTCACGTACATACATGAAACACAACTAGGGAACCCAGCATCGGTGAGATGGCACCGACGAAAGAGAACAACGAAAAAGAAAGATAGGGTAAAATTTCACGTTCGGACTTCTAGAATCGAACAAAGTGAATTTGTTTAGTTCTGAAAGTTCAAACAATAATGACCAAAAACAGGCTGAATACAAAAATCAATAATTGTAGTTTGAGATTTATGTGAATACTTACATCCTCTTTGATGCGTTGCTTCAGAAGGCTATTATGATTATTACTGTTATCAATTGTTTAATTTTGTTCAAATTTTCTTTTATTTGCAAGTAACAATATAATAAAAAATAATGATGTGGATGATAATGGTGCATTTGGTGAGGTGGATTATAGTTTTGGAGTGAGAAAGAAGAAGAAGAGAAAATAATTGAAACTTATAAAGAAAATGAAGAGATTTGAACAGGAAGGATACATATAGGGCGCGTTTGATTCGCTAGATTAAGGGGGGGGGGAGGGGACAATCCACTGTTTGGATTGTAATCCATTGTTTGGATTGTAATCCATTGAAAGCTCCTTATCCGCCGTTTGTTTTTTTTTAGTCCGCCGGACATGGAGTCCGGCCGGACTCCTTATCCCCCATATGGGGGATTCCATTGTCCCCGGGGAAAGGGGGGGAGGGTGTGGGACAATTTTGGTAGGATTATTTACTATTAGGATTAGGGGGGTGAGATGACCATTTTGCCCTCATAATATATAATTTGCTTCCTCTGTAATTGTTGGCACAGAACATTATATGAGAAGAAGCAAAACGGAAAAACCCTAGATGCGATTCTTTTGTTTAAGGCTCAATTTAATGCGGAACATTCTCTTTTAAGGAAGAATGTTTGATTATGTTCAATTGAAATGAATCTGTATATTGTAAAAGAGAAATTAAGAGGTCTCCATTTTTTCATCCATTGAAGTTATGGAATGGTTTCTGTTTGTTTATTGGAAGTTAAAAAACCAAAGGAAAAGTGCCTATTATTTAGAACAACAATTAAATGTTGCAAAATCGTGGTCAATCTTACACCTATTTACTGTGTTCCTTGTGCTCTTCTAGTTTGGGTTTGTTTAAGCCAAGCATGCATTGCTCAAGCTCTGCTCAATTATTAAACAAAGTCTAAAATTTTAATTCAAGTTCTTCATTCAATAAATAAACTAAACTTAAACAAATTTTAAACAAATCAAGTTCGAGTTGCATTGATCTTTCTGTATTGAAATGAAGTTATCTTAGTGAAAAATAGATCATGAGAAACATCCATCACATAGATAGCTAACAGAAATGACCAAAAGATTTGAAGGACAATGAAAAATGGCATGAACAAAACAGAAAACATTATTGTTCCGCATTAATACACCTGCTTGCAAATTCTTATAAGTTATCTATATGCCTAGAGAAGCTCCATTCTTTAAATTAGTTGTAATTCTAAATGGTTTTCGCATAATAATTGATTTTGATAGATGGATGAGAATTTTTATGACTTTGACGATGAGAGTAATGATGAGCTTCAATTGTACATAGTACTGCAAGTTGTAATGCAAGAGCTATTTGCCTTATGCACTGTAGCTTCTGTTGTCATTCAAGTTATCTTGAAGAAGTATTTATCTAAGTACCCACGTAATCTTATTAGAGGACCCAATCGGTTGCAAGAACAAATTGACCATATTAACCATTTAATGAGAGAAAGTGACATAACATGCATTGAACTCCGTACGGATCGTTGTTCTTTTATGACTTTGTGCAACATCATTCATACAATTGGTGGGTTAGGACCCCTTCAAAACATGTCACTTTAGAAGAGAATGCGGCATTCTTTGTGACAACCCTCACCTCTGATTACTGCTAAACTGTGACTAAATATGATAAGTAACTGATTATGATGAAATCCTAAACTGATTGTATGAGTATGTTGCTTGATTGCATTTCTATCTGTTTATCAATTGATTGATCTGTTCATATTTTAAATTTTGAACTGCAAATTGAAGGCCTTATCGGCGGCCGAATCTGAAATTGATTAGTATTTTATGCTAATTAGGATTTATGTGATTTTATGGTAGATTTAATTGAAATTTGATTTGGTGTGATTAAATTAGATTAAATAAAGCTAAATCGCATTAGTTCAAGTTATTTACGAAATTGCCATTGAGTGGATTGACTTAAAAACCCACCCTTATTATGCCTTATACATTTTTTATGCATCATCTTTATTTCCTCTAGAGACCAAAAACGTGAGAGAGAGCGTGAGAGTTGAAAGGAATTGAGTTCACCTAGATTGGCTTGGAAAATTAGAAGACTTGAAGAGAGATTGCATATTTGAGCCTCCTTACGTGAAATTCAAGACCTAAGGTAGAGATTTCATCCTTTCATTTGTGAATTTGAATTGTATCTTGCATGGTTCATGGTAATTTAGAGTTTAAAGTCAATAATTGGTTTAAAGAGTTGAATTTGAGAGTGAATTCTTGCATGCATGCACATATTCTTGGATTTTGGAGTTGTTCTTCATGAATTTCCACATGCATGTCCACATTTTTGTTATAGTCCATGAATTCATCATGTTCTTGAGCTAAAACTTGCATTTGGTCATGTGTTAGTAGCTTTGAATTCAATTGAACACATGCATGTTAAATGTATATCTTGTTCTTGAAGTTTATTTGAAATTGGTGTTCAATTGGTTTACCTTTGGGCTTGATTTTACAAAATTGATCTTTGAAACATGTTGTATTATGGGTTTTTAAGTGTTTTCCAGAAAATTAGCCCAAAAGGATCGAGTTTGAGGCTTAAATGCTTGGGTTTTGTGCCTGGGGATAAATCTGGAAATTCCAGATTTTGGACCCACGCTCAAGCGTAGGACTTCACGCTCGAGCGTACCCTCTGAGTCGTGCACTTCCGCTCGAGCGTGGAAAGTTACGCTCGAGCGTGAAATGCATATACCCAGAAGTTCTTGTGTTTTACAGTCCGCTCGAGCGAGAGAGTTCACGCTCGAGCGAGGACCTGAGTCTTACGCTCGAGTGGAGGTCGAGCGTCCGTTGAGCGTGAATTGCATGCATCCAGTACTTTTCATGAAGTTTACAGTCCGCTCGAGCGAAGGAAGTCACGCTCGAGCGGAGATCTTTTGTCTGCATGTATGCTCGAGCGTAGAAAGCCACGCTCGAACGAGACCTCTGCTTTCTGAAAATTTTGAAAAGTGTTTTAAAGTACATCTTTGCATCCTCATTTCATCCTAGGCATTCCTAGGCCTAGTTTAAGGCATCTTAATGAGGATATTGATGTAGAACCACACCGAGTCGAGTTAGGGACTAAGTTGTTGATTCCCAGTGTGTAACTTAGTGTGTGTTCGTTCTATAACTGTGTAGGGTTGGCATCCGAGGACGCTCATTAGCTGCTTATAGCTGTAGACGTCCCCGAACGTCCCAGGTGGATGACTCCCGTTCGGTTCGTCTGTGGGTCTACTACAGTTCAGGACTTAAATTGTCACGGTTCTTAATCTGAACCAAAGAGTCCAAATCCGGCAAATCGTTTTGAGAAAACAGATTTTTAGAAAGAAGTGCCAAACATGGACTGCTTTGCCAGATACAGAGTCGCCACCTAAATATTTATTTTGGGGGAATTTAGGAAACCCTGACTCGTTTGCCTAAGGCCACGTGTCCGTCATCACCAAAGTTGCCTCAGCTCGGGAACTTGGGTACGATTGGGGAAGGTCAGCTATGAGCACCCCCGCTCGCCCGATCAAAGATCGGCCTCTACTAACCATGATATCTAGTTTTGAAAACATTATGCGTTCTTATTCCGGTTAATGAGCTAGAATTTACTATGTGATGCTCACAACACAAGTATAGACTAGATTGCCTAATTTGGAACAAAGCTTTGCATATCCGCCCGTTTGAAAAATGGTTTGAAATTTGCTACTCGTAAGTAGGCTAAAATGCGAATTTCAACGAGTTGTTCCAACTCAAACAATCCAACCTTCACCCACAGGCATTCAGGCAGTTTATATTACATAAGCATATAGCCACATGGTAAGCATGCTATCATGTTAACATTCACACTCATGCGAGATGCTAAAGCATAAATGCTTACCGAGTACTCCAAGCCAAAACAGAAACTAGTTAGTAATCATATGCACGATCCTAGTTCATGTTAAGATGGCTAATGCAACACATGCAGGACGCAGCTAGAATAGGCTCGGCTAATCTATGGATGGCATATGATGATGCTACAACTAACACGTATTCAACTTGGAATTGAAATACAATGCAGTTAGTATGATGCGCCGAGCCCGGTGCATGCAAAACGAATGAATTGATGCAAACATGCTATCATACTGTATGCTAATTGAAACATGCCTTAATCTAACCATCGAAAGCTAGTAAATAAAAGGGAAGAAAGACGTGGGGTTGGAAGACATGCACACACCCACGCACACTTATTACACAATTGCCCTCATTCGGAGGGTCCGAAAGAATATACAAATTTACTAACCTACAAGCTAATTAAATATTACAAATCCTTAACTAATTAACAAATTAATTAAGCTATTTAAAGCAGTAAAATGGCCTCGGGAAGAGGGATGCATGCAAGCTTGGATTGGCTTCGCTCGGAAATCCATTGCCGTGACACATGTTGCCTCTGTTTTCCTTGCTCTGCTCCTCTGAAAATGGCACAATTCCCAAGGAACACTCTCTGGACATTGTGGAACACCACCGGCTAAGATAAATGGTCACCGACCATGGCAGGAGGGTCATCGACCATTAGTTGAGCTCTCAGCCATCCATATTTGGTCGGTCGGCAGTATAGATGGCCGGCCGGCCAAATCTTCCTGCAGAAACCTGTTTTGACAGCAGCAGAGGGCAAAACATGGCATGGCAATGCATTTCAAGCAATGTTTGCACCAACCACACTCCTTATCATATTTATGACTCAAAGGAGCATGGTGCTCGATTCTCGGACCACCAATTGCGCATTTCAATGCGTGATGGCCTAAGGAACCAAGTATGCATTTTGATTTCAAATGAAATGCAAACAAAAACGTAAGGCCCAACCTCTATCACTTGATCAAGGGACAAGGCATGCATGCAAAATGCAATGCAACCTAGGCATGGAACTAAGCATACAATACGAACATGAGGGCAAGCATGCAAACATGAACATGGACAACACACAAATATGTAACAACATGATGAAATGGAGCAAGCATGCAACCATATACAAGACATGCGAGCAACAACATGTGAAAATGGTTTTACACTAACTTGGATAGCTCTCTACTAGGTCCAAAACAGTGGCCAACATGCTCAAGAATGGAAACCAAAACACATACAAATAGGCATGTATGCAAAGTCCAACACTTAGGCATATAGAGACAACTTTTAAGCACACTTAAAAGAGGAACAACATGGGCATATGGCATGCAATGTAAGCTCTGAAAATCATGTTAATGATGGTGCCAAACCAAGCAAACAAGACCAGCATAGCATGCAACAAATGGTCTAAAGCCTAAGGCTCACCAAAGAAGCATTGAACTACACTTAGTGCAACCACACATGGCATGAATTAAGTGACTGAAAATAGAGATGTGACATGCTAAAATGAGCCTCAAAACCCACCTAGATGGCATCTAAATGGCTTAAGTATGGAAGCATGCACAAGGGCCCAAACAAGGAGCATAAGACAACAACCTCTTAACGCATTAAAGGGGTATCAAATGCAAGCATATAGGCATGCCACAAGGACTGAAATAACATGACAAGTGGTTCCAAACCACTGAAATGATGCAAGGATGGCATGCTAGAGGGGTCAATGCTCAAGGCATACAAGAGAGTTTGCATGGTAGTTATACAAAGCAAAGCATGGATGACTCAAATGACTAAAACAGTCCCTTAGCATACTAAAACAAGCATAAAAGTTTCACAAAGCTAGGCCAAAACACATGAGCATGGTAGTCTAAAT
Source organism: Camellia granthamiana (assembly GCA_036172215.1). Lineage (NCBI taxonomy): Eukaryota > Viridiplantae > Streptophyta > Magnoliopsida > Ericales > Theaceae > Camellia > Camellia granthamiana. The sequence continues at coordinate 60,184,583 of CM069903.1, read as the reverse complement.
GCTAGGCACATGTTAAGGCAAATCATGGCATTACAAGACATGTATGCATAGCAAGCATGGTGTGTTTAAATCAAGTTAAAATAATGCTTTATCATGGAAAAATAAGCACAAATAGCACTTAAGACATGGCCAACATGAACTTAAAAATGGTGCTTACACATGAGGCTAAAATAACACTTTTTGAAGACAACAAGGAGAGGGGGTGACCCTCTCCTTCTTAGGACCTTAAACCACCATCCTCACCACTGAAATCCCTCAAGATTTCAGTAGTGAGGAGGCCCAAACAAGGTGGTCCCGGAGCTCACCAAAAACACACAAAAATGGGGCCAAACAAGGCCTAAGAGGGGGTAAACAACCTCAAACCCAAAAGTGACCTTTATGAAGTATCTTAAACACAACAAAATAGAGCTTTTTTATGTTATACATGAAACTCAAATCAGCAAGCAAGACAGGCTAAAAGTGTGTGCAAAAACGGGGAATAAAGAGGGAAAATGAGTTACCTTTGTAGCCAAAAGGGGACAGTAGCCTCTTGGTCCAAAAAAACAGTCCCTTAGCCTCTGAAAATGGCCTCCAAGCTCCTTAGGTTGATGATGGAGGTGTTGTGCTAGGAGGTGTAGTTCAAATGGCCAAGAACTAGACCCTTTTACACCCTCTAACCCACACAAATGTAGAGAGAGATATATAGAGAGAGTAATATATATATGATATATATCAGATTTTCTAACCCTTGAAATAGGAGGAGAGGCCCTCTATTCATAGAGAAGATGAAGGCTTGAAGCTTCTAAGGGAAGCTAAGCAAAAGGGTCAAGGGGGTCAAGCTTCTCTTAGAAGCTTGGAGCAAAAGGGCCAAGCTTCTTGGAGAAGCTAGGCAAAGGGGTCAAGCTTCTCTTAGAAGCTTGAAGAAAAGGTGCAAAAGGTGCAAGCTTCTCTTGGAAGCTTAGAAGGGTTCAAGCTTCTTGGAGAAGCTAGAACAAAGGTTCAAAAGGTTCAAGCTTCCCCAAGAAGCTAAAACCAAGGGTCCAAAAGGTTTAAAAGGTTCAAGCTTTCTCAAGAAGCTAGAACCAAGGGTTCAAAGGGTTCAAGCTTCCTCAAGAAGCTAAAACAGGGGTTCAAAAGGGTCAAGCCTCCCCAAGAAAAGGGGCTCAGCTAGAAAAAGTGGCCAACCGGCCAACAAAGATGGCCGACCGACCACAAAAGATGGCGACCGGCCGCAAAAGGTGCCGACCGGCCACCAAATGTGCCGACCGACCACCAATAGTGCCGACCGACCATCACCAATGGCCGGTGGCAAGAAAACAGGGCCGGTGGCCTCAAGCCATGGCCGGTGAGGTGTGGGGATGTCTAATCAAGCCATTCCCTGCCCTTAGAAGCAAAAACAGCAGTCGAGAGGTTTTGAGGCAAGGCACGCGGCCAAAACCTCCGAGAACTCAAGACGAACACGAACATGGATGATCACTAAGTGTTCAAATGGTGACGTCCAAATCTTGAGAACGGTCAAAAATGGGGTGTCTACAATAGCCTAGTGCTCTGTGAGTAACAATGTTGTAAAGATATGTTCAATTATGATTACTTTTCTAAATGATCAACTGTTCTGCTTACTGAATCGTTATTGTTTAATGAATGAATGTTTGTCCTATTTGTAAACTGTAACCGTGGCATCCATAGCAATTTACTATTACTGTACTGTTACTGCTACTGTCACAGAGATCTCTGTCGGTTTTCATGTTTGGAACCACTACTATTTACTGTTATGATGGCCATCAACTGACTGTTCAGTCTGTTAAGACCTACTGTACTGTTTTGCTATGGGATGCACCACATGTGACTGCTATGGTTTCTAAGTGACTGATATGACTGTTTATTTACTGAAAGGACATTCATTCTTAACCTCTTTACACAACTGTTATTCACTGGGCTTTAGCTCACTGTTTATATATATATATATATGTAGGTGTCCAGGCATCAGACCGATGCTAGGAGCGTCAGGCTAAGCTCCCGTTTTGTCAAAGCCAATCATTGTGCCTCACTTCAAGGTTCCGAGTGCGTCAAAGCCAAGGCTATTTTGGGGTGTTTTAGATTTCCCCTTTTGCCTCTGTTCTGTAATAAATGTTAAGACTTGCACCGTACTGTTATGGTAAGGATTTGGTCCCTAACCTGAATGTCTGTATATGATGTATGTATATACTGTTTTGGTTTTGAATGTGATTATGTGCATAAAAGTCTTTTTGCATTTAGATTGTCACAGCTCATTGGACATCTTTTATTTACTGTTTTAGCTTCCGCCAGCCCCTTTACTCTGTATTACTGTCTTTACTGTTAAGCAGGCCTTCAGTAATCACAGATTACTGGCCGGTTACGGTGCTAAACCCATAGGGGCGGATTTGGGTCGTGACATTCTTCCTCTTCATTTTGGCGCAACACTTGAAAATACGAAATGTTAAGTTCAATTTCTATAGATCTGGACAGAATGTCAGTCGATATATCAATGATGTCTTAAAGGCTGTGCTACGCCTGCAAGCCAACTTACTTAGCACACCAAATCCTATTACCGAAGCAAACACAAATCTACGGTGGAATTGCTTCCAGGTAAATATATTGTCCACAAATTTGGTAACTTTACATTATTTTTTTTTCTTTTCTTTTGTTCTCTATTTTACCCAAAACAAAAAACCATAACTATTACAATATCTATTCAACTGGTTTGTTTAGAATTGTCTTGGAGCACTTGATGGCACCTATATTAGAGTTCGTGTACCCATGATTCATCAAGCAAGGTATAGGACAAGAAAGGGAGATATTGCTACTAATATTCTAGGAGTTTGCTCCCAACAAATGAATCTTATATATGTGTTGCCGGGGTGCGAAGGGTCAGTGGCCGACTCTAGGGTTTTAAGAGACGAGATCAATCGGCCTAATGGCCTAAGGATTCCAAATGGTAATTTCAAAGTTCATGTATAATAATTGAGTTTAATGCGTAACATTCCACACATAGGTTACTACTACCTAGTGGATACGGGCTATACAAATGGGTGAGGATTCTTAGCACCTTACCGTGGTCAACAATACCATGTGTCTGTTTGGAAAGAAAGGGCAACTCCAAGTAATTACCAATAATATTTCAACATAAAACATGCACAAGCTAGGAATGTCATAGAAAGGTGTTTTGGATTGTTGAAAATGAGATGGGCAATACTTCGCAGTGCATCATACTACCCCATTAGAACCGAAAATCGTATTATCATAGTGTGTTGCTTGTTACACAACTTCATTCGACGAAAGATGGTAGTTGACCCTATAGAGGATGACGATGATGACGAAAAATATCAACCACCAATGGGAGATGATTTCATTGATACTGTTGAGACATCTAATGAATGGACTATGTGGCGGGATACGCTCGCATTACAATTGTACAACAATTGGTTGGCTAGTGGGGGGGTTGGATGAGAATAGTTTAGTGTTTATTTTCATTACTATTGTGTTCTACTTTGATTTGTTGTTAAACCATTTAAATTTTTTATGTGACGTTGCTATGTATTTTTATTAATATCTAACAATATGGATATTGAATTATTTGATGAGGTATTTTTATTAATATCTGACAATGTGGATGTTGAAAATGTATTTTTTTTAATATCTGACAATTTATTTTTTGAGTTATTAATGATTTATTGTAATGTGTATGAAATGTTGAATGATTACTTTAGGCATGGATAATGAGGTATCCAGTTCTCGTAAGAAAAAGAATGACAAGGTTGATTCATCAAAACAAAGGCGGATTTGGAGCCCACGTGAAGATGATGCTCTAATTTCAGCATTGGTGTCCATTGTTAATGAAGGAATGAAAGTTGACAATGCTTTCAAGGTGGGCTATCTTGCGAGACTGAAAACTAAATTGGCGGATATCTTACCTGGGACAGACTTACGTGGTTGTTCCCATATTGAATCAAAAATTAAAATATGGAAGAAGCACTATAATTCTGTGTCCGGTATGCTTGCTACTAGTGGGTTTGGATGGAATGACACTGAAAAAAGAATTGATGTGGAGAGTGATAGTGTATGGGAGGCATATGTTCGGGTAAAGTTACCATGATATAAATACTTTATTTATTTTTATTTTTATAATTGCTACATGTTTATGTAACTACTTTTGAAATACACTTTCCTATATTAACTAGGATTAGTTGGTCATTGCAGAGGGACACCAATGAAAAACACCTAAGGAACAAAACTTTCCCATATTTCGATGAATGGATTCAAATATTTGGCGAGGACCAGGTTATAAAGGATTTTGTTGAAGGGCCTGCTGATGCAGTTGAGGCTATGAATGCTGAGGAAGATGTGTTGTTGCATGGCCTTGCAGATAATGACACTTTTCTTGAACAAATGGGAGTAAATAGTCACACCGGTGAATGAATGGATTGTTCAAACTCAGCAAATCAGCGGGCTTGTGAGAGTTCTGCCAAAAAGAAAGACAAGAAAAGATCTAGATCTGATGATGATGTAGTTGAAAAGCTGTCTATGTTTGCTGACAAGTTGGTGGATGTCATGGGTAAAACCAATGAGAAGCTGGAATTCATTGGAAAAAAGGATGGGATATTCACATGATGTCGCATTAAAACGGGCATTATTAAATGATGAACTTACAAAGTTGCCAATTACTGTAGATGAAAGGTTAGATGCTTGTAAAATCATATCCCATGATGTCCAAAAGCTTGACATGTTCTTCAACTTGACACATGATGATAGACTGAGGTAGGTAATGAGGTTGCTAAGTAAAAATGCTCCATAACAAACTTGTGGCATGTGATGGGAATATTTGGTTTTTGAGTTATGCTCCATAGACTTAATTGTTGCTTTTTTAATTCGTCAAGCACCGTATTTTGTGGATTAAATTGTTATATCATGATTTTGTGCCTCTGACTTATCTAGTCATGGGATACTGTTGTTTTTGTTGTTGAAGGCTACTAGTTGTAGGAACAAATATTTGTACCTGCTGACATCCTTATGAACATATACCACTTTCATGTTGGTTGTTGTTTTCATTTTGGTTGTTATACACAGTTATTTGGATGATTGTTAATTGGTGTGTTGTGTGGATTTGCTGGTGTCAATATGAAGTGCTGGTGTGTTGTGTATTGTTGCTGGTGTGTTGCATGATGTTGCTGGTGTGATGGAACAAATAATTTTTTTGTGTTGGATAAAAATTATAAGGGGTATGCTGCTAGTGTGATGCTGCTGGAACAAACCATTTTTTTGCGTTGGATAAAAATTAGAAGGGGTATGCTGCTGGTGTGATGTTGCTGGAACAAATAATTTTTTTGTGTTGGATAAAAATTAGAAAAGACATGGTCTTATTTATATTGAAAAAATGTGACCATTAAAAAATATAAATATTGAAAAAATGTATGTTTCAAACATTGAAAAAATTACATAATTAATTGTAGTCCACTAATCAATTATAAATAAAGATTAAATTTAAAGACAGATTTAATATTGTTATTATTTAGTAAACAATTGAAGAAAGAGTAAAATAGTCTTTTGTTCATTTATCCTTATCCAATCCGTCCAACCAAACATTGAATTCACTAAAAATAGTTCTTTTTAGACATCTAATCCCATGAGAAAACAAACACGAGATACACATCAAATCCAACCAAATAGTCCAAGAGATTCACAGTCTTAGGATTTAAGTCTGATGGATTCCAATCCCCCCTTATTCAGTCCGTCCAATCAAACACACCAATCCCTCCTTATCCAGTCCGTCCAATCAAACACATCGGTGTGTTAGATTGAACAGACTGGATAAGGGAGGATTTGAATCCATCGGATTATAATCTTGGGATTCATAGTTCTGGGATTATTTAGTTAGATAGGATATGTATCCCATGTTTATGTTAGGAAATGATTATTTGATTGGATAAGATACGAATCCTATGTTTGTTTGGGATATTATAGAGAAGGATAAATGCTCAAATGACTATTTTACCATTTTCAATTATTTACTAAGTAATAGCAATATTAAATATATCTTTAATATTTTAATTATTTTTAGCTAGATTAAATAAAAGTTTATTTTATTTTATTTTTTAAACAATTAAATAAATTTATTTGTTTAAATTAAATAAATAAAATATCAATAAAAATATATGTTATTTTTTAATTAAAATTTCAAATACATTTATTTTAAAAAATAATAATAATAAAATAATGAAATTAAATAAAACATCTATTAAAATTTAAATAATAAAATTAAACAAAATTTTAAAATAAAAATAATAAAATATCTATTAAAAAATTAAATAAATAAAACATCAATAAAAATTAAATAAAATTAATTTATTTTTAAATTGAGACATTTAAATTTTATTGAATTTTACTAAATATAATACATAATTACATGGTAGAGGGTCAAAATGGTCATTTCACCACCTAATCCTATATCCCTTCCATTTGTACCCCCCATGTGACACAATAGTCCAACACATTTGAGACTAATAGTCTGGAGCAAAATTGGAAAATCAAACAACGGATATAAATCATATCTCACGCTCCAATCCCTCCAAACAAACAACACTATAATTGATTAGGGTGTATCATGAGAAAAAAATAATATTTTATTTGAAGATTTAATATGCGTTGTTCTCATTAGTAAATTTACATTAGAATATAATAGGAATTAAATTAAATCAAACTAAGCCTTAAGTCTCATCAAATGGGATTGGTTACATGAATCTTTCTTCTCCATTCACGGCCATTTGATTAGTCAAATTAAAGATATTCATATCTCTATTTACTACACTCACTTACGTCAATCTAGGTTTGCCACTTCCCCTAACACTTTCATCTACTGTCACTGTATCACATCTCTTTACTATTGCCTCTATTGTGTATGACCAAACCATCTCAATCTATTATGTTTTTTCTAATCTCACCACACATCCACCGTAACATCATCATCTAAACAACACTCATCTTATCTACATATTATTTCTTAGTTGCCAAACATTTTGTCCCATATAATATCGCTGGTCTAATGACCGTTCTATAGAACCATCCTTTTAATCTAGTGGATATTCGTTTATCACACAGTATCTCAACCGCAGTTCTTCACTTAAGCCACCCTACTTTAATTTAATTCTATGGACCACATTCGCTCCAATCTCTCAAAGCATTATGATAATCGATCATAAATAACAAAAATGTTCACTCTTAAGTAGTTCTTGATTATCAATTTTCACTTCTTCTTTGCTTCCATTGTTACTGTTACCAAAATAACACTCCATGTACTATGTCTTACTTCTACTTATTATAAATCCTTTAAATTCAAGTATTTCTCTCGATGTCTTAGTATTAACTCATTCTCTAGTCTTATCCACTAACACTATATCATTTGCAAAAAATATACATCTTGGCACATCATTCTGAATATTTCTAATCAACTCATCCATAACTAAAACAAAAAAATAAATACTTAAGGTTGATCTTTGGTGTAACTCCACAGTAATTGGAAATTCACTTTTCTCTTCAGCAAGTGATTTAATAGTAGTCACCACACATTCTCTAATACTCACCAAATTATATCCCGACACATTATATCATAGGAATTAAAATTTTAAAATTTGAACAAGTTTCTATTTGGTAAAAAAAATTTAGTTAGTTTTTTGGAGTTGAAATTTTTTTAAGTTGGGGTTAAAAAATTCATTTATTAACTTATTTAAGTTATGTTATTTTTTTGTATTTTTTTTAATCCCAAATGAAATAGCCAAACGAAACCTAAATTTTTTTAATTCAAATAGAATGGCCCAATTGGCCATTCAAAAATGGGCCAAACAAAAGATTGGGCGAAACCCAATTGGCCACTTGGAAGTCGAGCGTTGGGTTGACAACACGCCACCTGGCTCAAAGGAAATAACAGGAGTCGTGGTAGTTATTCGTTAGTAGTTTATCCATTGTTCAAATCAAATGTAAATTCAATTAAAATTTGAATCTCTCTCTCTCATCTCAGCTCCGCGGTCAGACAAGAAGAAGAGAGGAGGGAGGGTTAGGGCAAACCATCCCTGACCTCTCTCACTCTAAAACTAGGGTTTACCATCTCTTCTCTCTCTAAATTCTAGGGTTTTCAGAGAGCTCCCCTCAAACGGCCCCTAATTTATGCAATAATAATTGAGGAAAATGAGTGGACAAATCCCTCCAGCTCCGAGACGGAACAGTTTGGTTCAGAAGCGAAATCAATCGACTGTGAAGAAATCTTCGATTCAATCCGAGAACGGAACCACCAATGGCGGGACCCTTTCCAAACCCTCCTCCCCTAAGCAAACGTAAGTTTTTTTTTTTTTTTGTTGTTGGTGTGTGGACCTTTTTAAATTGAATTGAATTGAATTACATGTGTATTTTGATGATTCATTGTATTGTTTTTGTTGTTTGATTTGGGTTTGTTGTTGTTTAATCGATTGATTGCTTTCAGGCCTGTTGGTGGCGAAAGGACAGTCAAGAAGCTGAGGCTATCGAAAGCCCTCACTATTCCGGAAGGGACCACTGTTTCCGATGCTTGTCGGAGGATGGCAGCTCGTCGTGTAGACGCTGTTTTGTTAACTGATGCAAATGCTTTGCTTTCTGGCATAGTCACTGACAAGGTTTTGAGCATAACAATCGATTTTCTTGTGGTTAATTTGGTTTTTTGCTTTTGTGTTATTGGGGGAGTCAAGTGTTTGAATTGTGTTTGTTTCGTGCGTAGGACATTGCAACTAGAGTTATAGCAGAGGAGTTGAGGCCAGAGCAGACAATAATTTCAAAGGTTATGACAAGGAACCCTATTTTTGTCAATTCGGACTCACTGGCAATTGAGGCTCTTCAAAAGATGGTCCAGGGTAAGTTTTATCTTGTGTTTTATTTATATTACATGACTAGGAATTGAGTCAGATAAAATTATGATATACATGGTCCATGGAGTAGAAGCTTACATAAGTGTGTGATAATAATAGTATTTGGTTGGAATATGGGATGCAGACAAGCACACAAAAATAGTGCCTCTAATTCTTTCCCATGTATTAGAGAGTAAAGAAAAAAGAAGAAAACAAGTAGGGCCAAGCATAAGTGATGCAAAAAACATGTGTATAGTATTTTGCTGCCTTTAAGATGGCATTTTGGTGTTCTTTGCGATTGTCAATTGCTATGAAGCATGGATATGGGTACAAGTATGCCAATATGACAAAACTTTAAAAAAATTGGATACGGGTATGCCCGGGGTATGTCTATAAAAAAATGAATTTTGTAATTTGTAGTAGTGCATGATAAAAATTAAAAACTCAAATGCAAAAATAGTTAAAATAAGGTACAAACTAAAGATGAAGAGCCAGAGGGAGAATCAAAGAGGAGAGGGGACTTACCGGGAGGCATCGACATTAGTGCTGGTGAGGTTTGTGAAATTTTAGAGTAAGTGCTTGGTCGTAAATTGTGCCACTGCTTGTTGAGGGCTCTCCTTATGTTGGCGTAGCTTCTTCCATGCTTCTCCTCCCATCTGTCTTCGAGCTCTCCAAGGCTTCATAGGTAATCCATTGTGCTCTTCTCATGATAGTGGCTTGGGTTATATCTAAGGTTGCACTTACAAGTCACACCATCCTAAATTTCTTCAAAAGTTTTGAAAATTCTCTAGCTCATCTTCATTTCAATTAGTTGCATCACATGGCTTTATATAGATTTCTATTTCTATTTCTATTTCTATTTCTAAGGACTCAGAACTCTAAACTGACTTGGACATTTGAAAAATGAGCACTTTGACTTCTAAAACTGATGTGTGTGTGTGTGTGTGTGTGTGTGTGAGAGAGAGAGAGAGGGGGAGAGAGAGAGAGAGAGAGAGAGAAAATCGCGCAAGAATCGTGAATCTAATGAGATAGAAACGTGAATCAGTCCAAGAACGAAGCTCGATTTCTGTTGATCTTCTCGCCCCCCCCTCTCTCTCTCTCTCTCTCTCTCTCTCGTTTTCTCTGTTTCTTTTGTCTCTCCATCTTCTTCTTCTTTTTCTTCTCCTCTCTCTCTCTCTCTCTTTCGGTTAGGGTGAGTGTAATTGATCATTTATTATATAATATTTTATTTAGAGATAATGTATTTTAAATAATATTAGTCTATTACTTTTACTCCACTATTTTTATTGGTCTATGTGTTTTACAGATTTAATAATATCACTTCATTAGTATTAATGAGAATAAATTAAAATGTTCTTATAATATTTAAATTTATTGATTTATTTTGGTTTTATGTTTAGAATTATTTTTTATTTGCTATTGATAGAGTCGAGTAAAGAAAAAAGATTCATGTAACCGACCCCATTTGATGGGATTTAAGATTTGATTTTGGTTTGGTTTGGTTATTCATTTAAAAAAAAATATTTTTTTATGTTGTATTTAATTAATTAAATATTATATAAAAATTTAAAATTTAAAATTTAAAACTCATTTATAACATATATATATGTCAATTATAAAAAAAAAAAGAGTTTATATAGGCAAATTAAAAATATTTTGAATTTTTTTGGACACATCTATGTTTAGTCGTATCCACATATCCATGTCTAATTTTTGAGTACTTTTTAGACGTACCCGTGTATCCCTCATTTAGAGGTTTGTCGAGTCTGACCCCTAGATACATACCCGCACTCGATACTCGTTCCCGAGTCCATGTAACATAGCTCCTGCCCATTTCAAGAATTTGAAAATTCCAAAATAGCCTAGAAAATTCCAAAATAGCCTAGACCTATAAGCTGACCAGAGCTACACTCGCCTAAAAATAAATATTAAATGGGACTCTATGAAGCCGAAGCTCAATTATGTAAGGTTTTAAATGAGTGAAGCCTTGAAATAGATCAATTCCCAACTCTTCCTGCTTCATGGAATTTGATTTTCTTTTTGTTTTGTTTTTTGGGGCTCTTCTTATGCTTTTCATTGTGATGATCTTTATTACCATCCATGGTTATAGAGGGCTTTAATTCGCATACTTAAAGATCCATCTTATATTACATTACATCACATTACATTTGGTTGTTTCTTAATTGTTTCATGCTTTTAATTGGTTTTGACATTGACATGTTTGGATTCCTGTTGGGTAAATGCACATGTTGACATTTTTGGATTCCTGTAGGGTACATGTCTATGTCTAGGCATTTCAGCCAGTATGTGGCACTTTGCTGTCTCATTTACAATGTGGAATCATAAAATTTTCTACTACCTCTATTACTTGGTTTGGTAGTTGGATTTGTTTGATAGTAGTATATTCTTTTTCATGTGTCTTTCCTTCTCTATTTTTCCCTTTCTTTTTTCAGAATTAATGGTGTTGTATTATTATTCTAATCTCTATAACCTTTGATGCTGTAATGTTTTTTTATTTTTTTTGTTGGTTTTTCTTTGGTGGACATTACTTCAGATTATGTTGTTATTAATCTTAGGCACTTTAAAAATCCATTATTCTATTTATAACCCATTATCATTTTCATATACATACTAACCAACACATTTTAAGTGAGCTATTGGTGTTATGATCTTAGTTCATCATTGTTTGGTTGACAGGAAAATTTAGGCATCTCCCTGTTGTAGAAAATGGTGAAGTTATTGCCTTGTTGGATATTACAAAGTGCCTCTATGATGCTATATCCAGGATGGAGAAGGCTGCAGAGCAAGGTAGTGCCATTGCAGCTGCAGTTGAAGGGGTGGAGCGCCAGTGGGGGAGCAATTTCTCTGGTAAGTTGGCACTTCTTTCAACTTAAAATGTAGAATACATTATGTCTTCAAAGGATAGTTGCTGCACTTATGAATGCCCAAGGGAAATTTGTAACTTGCTCTGTGGTATGTGAGGATATAAGCTCAACTCAATGAGCCTTTCTACCAATTACTTGGGTTCAGTTACATGGATATCCACTTCCCCCACTTGGTTTTATTCAGATTCATATGCGAATATATTATTTAATATAATTTTTGGTTATCTTTGTACTCATGTAGATAAGTAGGCAGACACTTCTCATTTGTAGTCACTTTGTGTACAAGGGGTGAACCCCTTGTTTTTGTTCTTTTACATATTGTGGAGAATTGATCCAAAAGAGACGATCAAGAAATCAAGAAGAATAAGAACAGAGGAAGAAGATGATCAAGTGTCACAACCCGAACACAAAAATGGCCATGGCCTTAACTCGATATTATTATCTCCAAAAGCTAACCTAAAACTATGACATAAAGCATATATATAAGTTTCGTAGGAAACCCTAAATTAAGGTTACCAAAAATAAAACACCATCTTAATAGAAGTCTAAATTAAATTATAACTCATAAACAAATAAGAAATTACAAAACCTTTAATTTTCCTTTTATCCAATGCCTTTTCGATCCCCCATTAGAAAGTTTTATGCATGGTTCAAAAAACCTGCTCGTTCAAATTGCTTTTTGGGCTATCTAGTTTCGTCACACCCCGATTTACCAGTGTGAGTAAAAATTGTTTCTGAACTGGCTGGTTCACGGTATGTACTGGTCTCAACTGGATATTTTACCAAGTTTTGGGTGCATTGGATTGGTTCAGCTTAAAAAGGCCAGTTCACCTGCTGCTTGTTGAAATGCAGAACTGTGTGCTATGCAGTAGACTTTTTGGCCCGATTTCTCTTCATTTTTTGGGCCGCAATTCCTTCCAAAATCTCTACCATTTGGTTTGATTTGCATCCTACTATCACTAATCTACAGATTCTACCCCATAGCCACTTGAATTGCATCATTGGAAGCTTGAAATAATGCTGATTTTCCTAATGGGTCAGGTCCAATGTATTGGAGGTAAATTTCCCAACACCCCCCCCCCCCCCCCCTCCCTCTCTCACGATTTCTCCTAGTTTGAAGATGAAAATATTATGGGTGTCAATCATTTCATTTTGGTGAGATCTATCACTTTATATTCATATTTTTTTTTATTTTTTTTTGAATTTCTGGATATTTTTGTTTAAGTTTTGATGGGGTTTTCCATATTTATATTTTAATTGTTTTTGTTTCATTTTTTTTTTGCCTGTCATACTATATAATATGGCTTTTGCATGTTGTCTTTGTCAGCATAGTGATGAGTGTAATCTATCATGCATATCTAATGGATGTAGATAACATATATTTATTTTGTAGATTCTAATTTGTCAATCTCTATTTCAGCACCGTCCGCTTTCATAGAAACACTCCGAGACCGAATGTTCAAGCCCTGTTTGTCAACTATTATTGCTGAAAATGCCAAGTATTCTTCAAACTCGGCCATTGGCCTTTCTGTGTTGGAGATATAGTTTCTATCTACTTGTTTTAGTGTTGGTTTTGTGATACCAAGTCTTGCTACATTCTAATTTTTCAGGGTTGCAATAGTATCACCGTCAGATCCTGTCCATGTTGCTGCCAAACAGATGCGAGAGTTGAGGGTTAACTCCGTCGTTATTGCCACTGAGAACAAGATTCAGGGGATACTAACGTACTGTTCTCTTTTCATCAGGGTTTTCCTTTCCCTCTTTCTTTTTGTTTTTCCTTTTATAAAATCTTAGATTTTCGTATTTGGGTAAATATGTTTAAGGTGCCATTTTCTTTATCTTTGTTTTTATATATTATGACTGTTGCTTATAGTTGTTTTTGTTGTAACTGAACTGCAGTTCAAGGGATATTCTTATGCGAGTTGTGGCCCAAAACCTTTCTCCTATGGTGACTTTGGTGGAAAAGGTTCTTATTGTGAAACTCCTATCATTATATTGGTTTCAGTTTCAGCAGTTTCAGTTGTTCCACTAGGATGAATTACTCAGAAATGTCATTAGACTATTACAAGATCATTATATACTATTTCTCTATAAATAGGTTTCGATTTCTGTATTTGGCATATTCATCTTGGACATTCTGATACTAGTTTTGCTTGTACATTGTGTTTACCTTGTAGAAGCACTTTACCTGGTTTGGGTACATTTGTGCTCCTTTTGGTTGATTGCCTATTTGGTTGCTCTCTTTGTTAATGCTGACATAAATGCATGACAAACAAGAGTCTGATGAGCTTTAGGTGTAGAAAAACATTAATTTTAATTGTATTCCTTGTTGAATCATTTTGTATTAGTTTGAATATATTTATGCTCCACATGTGACACGGTTAATATGTTTCCTGTTTGGTTGCCCCATTTGCATATGCTGACTTGGGCCCGAAGCTGTGTGACTCCAAGTGAAAAGGCATTACTTTGTAAATAGATCTTGTTTACTTGTGAAGTAGTTTTTCTCATCTCCGTTACTTCATCAAAGAAAATCACATTTTCCCCTCTGGCTTAGCTGTTAAGCTCTATATATTCCATCAAACTCATAAAATTTCAATGAATGCGACTTGATATTTGTTTTGTTGTGGAGGTAAAGACATGGTTACTGTTCTTTCTAGTGTACCTTGCATGCTTATGAATACATAGTTTAGACAACGTTTATTTCACTCAAATAAACAATAGAAAAATTTATGGGGGCAAGTTAGTCTTAAACATCCGTAGAAGATGTATTTTGATATTTTTCTAAGAAAAAAAATTAAGAAAAAAGGTTAACAACCTTTGAGGTCTAATTGGATCATATTAAATCATTTGATCACCGAAATAACAAGAATCATTAGTTATTTTCATACTAATGTATTATGACATTTTCACAAAAAAAAGGAGGTAAAAAGGGGTCGAAATATGTCGGAACCCAATAGTTTCAGGAAAGCATAAATAGTAAAAACATAAATCGAAATGTGAATCAAATTATGATTCATGTGATTCACCATTGATTATCCCAAAATAGATTAACCCATAGGTTCACATTGATCTATACATGAATCATTAATCGAAACACAAATTCAATCGTGTATTGTAAGATTCTAATAACTGAGGTCATGGTATAGTTTGCCAACTTTGGCCTCCCTTGTAAGCCTTTTTCATATTTGTCTCTCTTTGATTCCACTACTCTGCTACACAAACATCTGTATATATACGTATGTACCTAATCCAGACCTTAATTGATAATTTGACACACACACACACACACACACAAAGCGATGTCCTCCCTTTGTCCAATCAGATTAATTGAAAAATACCTGTTTCACTTGGTTCCTTTTTGTCTCATTTTTGGTTTTTTCTTTGTCAAGGTAATGACGCCCAACCCCGAGTGTGCAACATTAGAGACAACAATCCTTGAGGCTCTGCATATCATGCATGATGGCAAGTTCTTACATCTTCCTATTGTGGACAAAGGTGAGTTTTAAGTTTTTAAATCAGTGTAATGGATTTCCCAATCATATTTTTGACATTTTCCATTGGGCAGATGGATATGTTGTCGCTTGTGTGGACGTTCTCCAGATAACTCATGCAGCAATTTCCATGGTGAGGTCATTTTTTTTTCTGATGTTGCTGTTTGTATACTAGTGACATAATTTCTAGATCATGATGTTCCTACTCAAGGTTTTCTGCTTTTCTTACTGAAGCAAGCTCCTGAACTTTGAGCTGGTTGATCAGATACAATGTGTATATGAAGATTAGCTAATCCACTGTCCTGGAACTGTAATTTTTCTCTTGATAAAAAGCATGTACAACTTAAATTTTTATTTAGAAGCACAGTTCTTTGGTGATTAAACTTGGGGAAAATTACAAAAAAAAAAAAAAGAAAAAAAAAAGCCCAGGGGATGTTTGTAACTATTTTTTGTAACCCTGGGATTCCCTAATTACAAATCCAACTATTTTTAAGGAGGAAACAAGAAAACAATTGACGAAAAGACAGGGTAGTGGAGTTGGGGAGGGTCTCAGCTTGGAAGAGGGTGAGGCTAAGAAGCATGGACACGTGACACGACATGGACAGTCGGACATGTAAACATGACAATTTTTAAAAGATAAAAGATGCGGGATATGACATATTGGGGATAAGTGCAAAATATATGGTTATATATATTATATCATGTTTCATTCAAAATTAATAAAAATATATGACATGACATGAATTTCTAAAGTTTAAAGGATGATAAAGTAATAGGTATAAATCTACATTATTTTTCTTTTACCGATAGATCTCAAGTTATTTTGTTCAAACTTGCATTGTGTTTTATGTGTGTCCAAGTGATGGATACGTGTATCTCCCAAGTGTTAGAAGCATGTCCAACTGTAAAAATAATGATTGAAGGAATTGATTTTGGATGGAATAGAAGTCATAGATTATTGTGATATATAATATTGAATATTGGATGTCAATTTGTGGTGATGTGATGTACGTTGTTATGAAATAACATAATATTATAAATACATAAAAAAAGTTATGACATGTCCATGGATATCAATTACACAAATGTTGCATAAATTGTAATAAAGCGCTCTGTGTGTGTGTGTGTGTGTGTGTGTGTGTGTGTGCATTAACCATTTGATGAGATTCCATGGAGATGTATTACATGGGTAGTCTAATTTTTGGGTTGGGAGAGGAATGATACTTAAGTTTGAGTGAACACCCAAACTACATGTTTCACTTAATGTAGTCATGATTTTGCTCACTATTGGTACATTTCTATATTGTGTAGTTCTAGGAACTCATTATTTTACTTGTCATTTATTTAATGCTGAATAAGTAAAATTTGTGGTATTATATTGATTGGCTGGCATTCCTCAAGTACTCACCAGCATTCAATTTTTATATATTGCATCTCAATTGTTTCCAAATTGCAACATTCTGTTTCTAAATTATGCATTAGTAGACACTTTTTGAACACCTGATAGCATTTTGATGGTTTGCTATCAATGTTTCTCACTTTAAAAAAAGAAAATGCAGCAATATTAATTCTGAGTTTTGTGACATGTCTATGTATATTTATCTACATACTTGAACTTAGTCGCAAGAAACTCCTACTAGGTGATGTTTCTTACTTTGAAACTTGATTACGCGCTCCTAAGTAAGAAACTTATAGGAAAAGTACGAAACTTACAGGAAATTCACTCCAACTGACATAGAACCTCTCAATTGTACAAATCTGAAAGAAACAAAAGAAAATCAACCCAAACATGTTTTTTTACTTTGTTTTCACAGAATATGTGTTCATACTTAACAAAAACAATTTGCAGATGAATACTAATTTCTAATATTTATTCATATTTTAACACATATTACAATTAAGCGGAAACAAATATTTGTTAGAACATATTTATATTTCTAATATATAAAATATACACAAGCTCCTATATGTGCTCCAACCTAAGAAAACTTTAGAAAACTTTATATGCACTCACTCCCCCACTCTCGCCCCCGCCCTGACCCCTGCTTCATGCAACTTAGTACTTGAATGCTTCATTTGTGCTCTAAGCATTTGAAAGCTATTAAGATAAGTATTTATATGATCCTACAACTGAACCTATTTCTATCACTCTCTTCATGCCTCTATAATTGGAACTGTATGGGGGACATTCTATTATGTTTATGACTTGATGATTACATGTCTATCTGCATCTCAAATAAAAAAGTGCTGAACTTTTGAGTTGTTGACATGGAGAAGTACACTAATAAAAAAATTAAATAAATAAAAAAGTATCTCATGTAACATGCAAAAGGGTACTAAGGGTATGATATATCTTTTTCAAGGTTGATAGTAGCTCTGGAGCTGTTAATGATGTGGCAAACACAATGATGCAAAAGTTTTGGGATTCAGCACTTTCCCTAGAGCCACCAGAGGATTACGACAACCAGAGGTATCAATTTTGGTGTGTTGGGTATGTTGTTTGGCGGCTGATTAATTCATCTATCACCTTTATGTTGTTGTGCACAGTGAGATGTCTATGTCTGCAGTAAACACATCAGATGGGACAGAACTCGGGAGGTATCCATCTCTTGGTCTTGGGAATTCATTTGCCTTCAAATTCGCCGACCACAAGGGTCGCGTACACCGATTAAATTTTGGTCAGTATCGTTTCAAGGCTATAATTGATTGCTTATGGTAGTGTTGCAATGGGGAAATAATTTTTACTTTTAAAAGCTTTGTTTATTTCTTCATGCAAATTTCTCTCTCTCTCTCTCTCTCTCTCTCTCTCTCTGTTGCTAAAATCATGATGTTGATCTGTTTTTATTTATTTTGTGTTGTTTAAAACTTTCATCAGGCACTGAGAACTTAGGTGAGCTTGTTTCTGCTGTTATGCAAAGGTTCGGTGATGTTAGTGATCAAGGCCGGCCTCAGCTTTTGGTGAGTGCCTAAGAATATATAATTCGATGTATTTTCTGATTTGGTGTAAAATTTTTTGATCTCTTTTGTGGTGGTCTTGTAGTATGAAGATGACGAAGGTGATAGGGTTCTCCTTACAACAGATGGTGATCTTGTTAGTGCCGTTAGCCATGCCAGATCAGTGGGTCTAAAGGTAGTGCTCTCAGAGGTCACTAAACCTCGTCTGTCAATATGATGTGAAGTGACAAAAGAACTTATATCAAACATCTATCTGTTGGTGATTGTAGTCTAGTTTACCATACCATTTGGAGATGTGGAAGGGTTAATTTAGTGCAAATATACCACAATCTTAGGTTGAGCTTCAGCTCAATGGGTTTTGAATAAATCTGAAACGTCTTTTTTATAGGGGTATAATTTCAAAACTATGGATTGAATCAGAATTCTAGAGAATGTTGCGTGTTAAGGGTTTATTTGACAATGCCTTGCGACGTTTGTTAATTATTCTTGTATTAGTAGAATATAATACAGGTTTAGTTGTACTTGGATCTAATTGAATTGAATATATCCAACATTTGAGTTTGATTCAATTTTAACCTGATTATATCATTTGCACTCGGATAAATGATAAAAACATCCTTTAATGAGAAGTTGTTTTGTACTTCTTGCAAATAACTTTCGGAAACTTTTGCGTGCTACTCATGACCGTTCTTATGACTCACATCTCTTTTGCAGGTTTTGAGATTGCATTTGGATGTTTCTGATTCAAGTCAACAAAAGGCGGGACAAGAATTATGTACAACCACCACCAGTGAGAAAACCGGGTGGCTAACACCCCGCTCTGGAATTTTGGCTGGTGCAGTTGCTCTGACAGGCATTAGTGTGTTGGTCTACTTAAAGCGTAACGACCTTTGATTTTCTGTTGATCTGTTGATCTGTTGAAAGGAAACGTGATCATGCCAGCATCTCAGGATGTTTTCTTGGGAAGATATTTGACAATAACTGAAGATGGAAAGTAGCTTCAGGTCTCATAGCCTATAGAGTTGGCAGTGTTGTATAATAGTGAACTACAAATGAAACAGTGGGAGGACAAGGCGCAAATATATATTAGCAAGGGGAGTTTGAATGTTTTGTTTTCTTTTGCGAGCGGAAGGGGGCAAAAAGAGCTCGTGTATGTACACTCATGCATGTGTTTTATGTGGAGTGGTGGGGGTGGTGAATACAGCAGTACGTTGTGGCCTTGTTTTAAGTGGGTGAAACCTTGGATAATCTTTGTAGTGAATATCTAAGGGCATGAATTACAATGACTTTGTCCCATGAATGTGAAATCTCTTCCCAGATTGCATTGCACTTTAGTAGAGTTTGTTGTTGAAAAGGGAAAAAAAAATCATACCTACTTGATAATGTTTCTAACGAGGAAATGAGTAATGCTTTATTAAACTCAATAATATCTAATATAAATTTTTTTGGTAATTCAATTATCATTTTTTCATTAGTTTTATTTGATGGAAATAAGTGGATAGTTTAGATTAAAAATAAACCAAAAGATTAGAATTTTAATTGATAAATTAAAATTGAAAAATTTATTTTGTTATAAAGTTAAATTTTAATTTTTTTTTATTTGTTGTAATTTTTCCAATAATTTATTAGTAAGTCAATTAACTTCTAAAATACTAGTGATGCCTTGTATACTTAATCAATCTTTGTATTCCCTTGCCTTCGCAAGGGTTCATAATTAACCATAGTATGACTGGGCAACTTGTGGTTAGCTCAGAATGGTGACCACGTGATCGGATCGGATGTACAAGTCGACTCTAATATTATTTTTCACGTCATAGGCAATCTATTGGTTCAACAACTTCAAAGAGAACAAATTTACCGACGCGTGTTCTGTGAATGATTTAAATTATTAAAATTGAGTTAAAAAATAAGGTAAATAAATCGGATTAAACTGTCCAATTCGATTTAAAATTGAAGAGAGTCTAGCTCATTAAAGACAATGATTCACATGATCATATGCATGAGTCAATTATAATATCATTATCTTGGTCCATTAACGTAAATAAAATACATCTATCAGGATAACCCCAAAATATTTCTAAATTCAAATTAATAATAATAATTTTTGAACTATTTTAATTTATTTTCTAATTTTTTTATAAAAAGGAAAATTACATGTAGGTGGAAGGAGAAAAAAATTATAAACACATGGGGTATAAATATGTCTGTGGTGGGGCACAAATGAAAGGATGTGAAAGTATAAATGTCACTTACACCTCTTCATTTGTTGATAGTTTTTTTCCCCTCTTCTTACAGAAAAATGTGCACAAAAGTAGAGTATGATGTGATTGGCTAATCATAAATCATCATGTCCTCTCATATTTTCTAATCACTCAATACAAAATCATATATCCACTTCCTCTATCAATCATAGCGCACTTGAGACCTCATGTGGTCATGCCGCCGACCATCAAATAACTTCTCCTTCCAAAGATGTATATGACAAATAATTGATCATTGACATCTACTCATCACAATAGCAAAAATGTTAGGGATTTCAAATATTTTATTAATATTTTTATCAAATGTCTCGTATAGGTGTGTAAAACTCACATTATGTTGGTCCCATGTGGGTCTTATACCCACGTGAGACATTTGATAAAAATATTAATAAAATATTTAAAGCCTCTAGCATTACTCAAAAAAATAAATAATTATTAGTTGATTCATAATGGTGCATTTTTTCCCCTCACCAAATTTGAGTAAAAACTCCATTTGATATCAAGTGCTCCAACAGAAGATTTTGAGTTTTCATCAAAACACTGGTTGATCGGGCAGACGACCAGGTAGATGTTTGGCTAGTTGATTGGCTAGTGTATTTTTTTTACAAATTTTTGCTTAGAAGGTGGTTATTTGGGAGGACATCCGGGAATATCCGGTGATGAAAATTCAATAATTATGAATAATGATCTGATAAAAGCTCTTAGCGTTCTCAATTTGGTAAAAGATTTTTGATATCTTTAATTTGATACTTATTTGATAAAGGAAAATATAACAGGCTTCAAATTTTCTACAAAACAAATGACCAAGTGTCTCATGTTTGGGTCCACAAAATTGAAGACCCCCATTATGTAAGATATTTAGTCATTTATTTGATAAAAAATTTGATATCCTTACCCCTTACCCTTTGATAAAACCAATTTTCATTAAATCTAAGTTTAATAACAGAATTAATCGACCATTAATGAGAGTCTACACGTTAGATATATTGGGAGGTTACAAAATAACATACATCCCTTCAAACCGGTGGCCAGTCTGAAGTGATGCGGCGAATAGAAGTTTTCGCTGTAAAACCCTCTTTTTTTTTTTTTTTGGTTACAACCCATTTTCGCGCTCTCTCTCTCTCTCAAACATATTTGGTCTGAAGATATTTCTCATCTCTCTCTCTAACTTCGTCCCAATTTCATCCAAATTGACAGTTGAGAGATCTGCGAATCAGAGACCTCTCACTCTCACTCTCACTCTCACTCTCACTCTCTGTAAGTTATGCTTTCTTCAAAAGTGAATGATTTTGTTTGATTATTTTTTGTAATTTGTTCTACAAAGTTATGCGGTTTGAAAATCCGAGTATAGACGACTACACACAGGCTTTGATGATTTCTTGCCCTTGCTATCTCAAATTCGTTTCTGATCATACATTTTTGAGTCTTCTAGATTATCTAATTGTTCAATGGTTCTAAATTAATTGATTATTGAGCGATTATGTGATGTTTTATGGTTGCTTTTTTTCACTCAGAATCTATATATACACATATATTACCAAGAGAAAAAGATATATACATGTATGTTGATGATGAACAAAGAGAAGTTTGGTTAATTCTTGACTTTTGAAGCAGTTCTATCATTTTCATGGAGGTTTGGTGCCCCCCTCCCCCTAAATTTTTTTTTTAAAAAAAAAAAAGAAAGAGAAAATTGAACTTTTAATTAATATTCAAATTAAACTTTTTTGGTATCATTGTGTGCTGTTTGAGTTAATCTTAATTTTAATTAATTTTGCAGGTAGGTAGTTTATCTGAGAGATGGAACTTGAGGATGTAGAATCAGATCTCCAGGCCTTGAGAAAATTATATGGACTCCTCCAAAGTAATGGAAATGGTTCACAAAGTGAAAGCTTGGAATATGTAAGACTTCTTCGCTATGTGGTCAACTTTTCACTACTGCACCTTTACAAATAAGTTGAAATATGCATGGAAAAAAAAACCATAAAAATGCATGTACATATGTATATGTAATGTATTTGTGAATTTTCGTGGTGATAGATTTAACGAGTAAAAGAAAATTTGAACCAGTGTCTGAGCATTAAAACTCTAGCAGTCTGGAATTTCATCTTTGCTGCTTTACAATGTGGAAAAATAAATAAATGAATGGTGCCTATGTTTTGTTAATTTTTGTGGCATGGTGTTCATGTGAACCTTACAGCCTTTTCAGGTAGTGTTGGCGTTGGAGGGAGGGGAGTGACTCGGACCTATACCTCTTTATGAATAGAAATAAAAGATAGGAAAGAATAGGGAAAGCTTAAGGATATTGTTTGTATCTATGGAAAAATTCTGGATGTGCCCAAATCGAAATGAAAATACTGTACATGTTAATTAGTATTTAGTACCCTTATTTCTTATTGATACATAGCGAATGGATTGTTCTTGCCTGGATCAACTGATATTAGAGAGGTGACTTGCTTTACTTTATTTTTTAGTAGTATTGATCATATTTTGGAGACACTTGATGTTATGCCAGGGAAGTGATAGAGGACAACAGAATGACTTCCATTTTTTTTTTTATTTTTAAAATTCAAGAATCTAAACTCAGAGTGAAGGTGACAAGCTCTCTAAAAACTGCTTGAATCTCAACTGGAAAGCTTGTGTGATGCTCTATGCCTCAGAAAATGAAAAAAAACCTTTCACCCCTTTTTATCTCTGTGTGATACCTTCAGAATCATGTTGACCACTGTTGTTTCAAATTATGGGGGCAGAGAGTTTCAAGGTGATTTTTTATTTTATATTTTTTGGAAAAGCTACTATCACCTTTTTGATGGAAATAGAACAACCAGGGCCAATTATCTGAACGAAAATTTGAAGTTTTCTTTTGACAATATTCTCAACATCAGAAAGAATTCTATTAGAAAATTTATCTGTAATCTAAAGCCAAATTTGTCGAGTAATTGAAGCTAGGAAGGGCTTTCACAGATAAACTAAATTGATTTGAATTACTCCACCAGTTTGTGAGAAATATTATGAGGCGATGGTTTTGCAATCTGAAGAACAAGTTGAGAGATGTTTACTCTGATAGCCTTTTGTTTTATCACCAAATCAACTGGAGCGCAACCATGGAAAACTTCAATTTGAGCCCAAAGCAACTGGGACACTACCATGGGAACTATCCATATAAAACTCATAATAATCTTTTTAGATCTTATTATTGGGATTGTATAAGAATTAGCAACTTTTATGAAATTATGATATGAAGCATCCTCCAGATTACCAAAATTCCATGTTCCATTTCCATCTAGAATGCCATACTCTTATTACAATTTTCATAACATGTCGATTTCTTTTTTTCCAACAAGCAAAGAGGAGCAACTAGAAACACTTGGTACACTTTCTAACAGATTCCATGACAAACATAAAAAAATAAGAGTTAACAGTTAAAGAGTCCACTTCAAAGTCTTGGACTAATATGGGTGGCTCAATCTCACAAAAATGCTTCCTCAAAACATAATATTTGAAAAGTGGCTTTTGCACATAAATATTATTATAGTTTTGAAGCATATGCTTTTGGAAGTAGACAAGTGAGCTCATTTAAAGACAGGTTAGGAATTCCCAGATTTGTCCCTTTCACCTTATGAGTTTTTTTTTCTTCCATCATTTGTGACCCAAAAGTTTGCCAAACACTTAAAATCATGTGATCATGAAAAGAAATCCCAGAATTTGAATCTTGTAACAAAATAAATCTTGAGTTTTCAATTTTGTCAATTTAAATCTTAGTCTTTTTATTTGTTTTCAATTTTCAATATAAATCATTTGCCTATTTTCGTTAAATAGAACTGTCAAAAAAGTGTATTTTAATCATTAAATTCAATGGGAACAAGTATTTTAGAATTTCAAGAAATAAAACAAAACAGCTGGTATTTGGCATTTGCTGACCTGGAGATCAGGTTTTGATTTTTTCGAATTTCAAGAAAATTGGACAGATTTACCTAGAAGGTGCTGCACCCACTCTGTAAAATAGCTGGTATTTGGCTAAGAGCAGGTGGAATTCTAGAGGTGCCCATAGGTTTGAAAATTTTATTATTGAAGATATTTCTCAAACTACAGTTAAGCAGTAACGAAAAAATAATTAAGCTTGAGCATTGGGGGAAAGTAAATAAACCAACTTTCTCACTGTTAATGCAAATGGAGAACCAACAATTTATTTCAATGATCATCAACTCATAAATTACAATAAAACAAAACAATTTGTAATCAATTCATAATCCATAGAGACCAAACTTAATCCAAGTTTCATATCAAAAATTGGATCCAAGTGATCTTTTTTTTTGTTTTGTTTTTGATAAATAGATCCAAGTGATCATATTCCTTTGACATATGGAAATCTAGAGAATATTGTTCCCCCTAACCTTCTCGTACATATTGTGAATTACTTCTTTGGACTATGGAAGAAATCCCTAGAATGACAGAGTCAAGGGTGAGAATTTTGGTTGCGGATGTGAATTCCTTCTAATTCTAAGTATGCTCTGTGATGGCGCTGATGCAAGGCTTGAGGCAAATAGCTTCAACTCATCATGACTAGAGGCTTCTAATAAGTATGCTCTGTGTTTACTCTGGCTTAAAGATTTTTCTTGCAACTCATGATCTAACCAAACATTATTATGAGTGAACATATTGAGGGTTTGCAAACCTAAAATGACATAACAAGGACATTATGCATTGTTGGTCAATATTAATTGAGGGTCTGAGAGATGTAAGAACAGAGATAGATCTAAACCTTGGCACTATTTGCACAAAGTGGTTATTCTCAAACTTGAACGTGTGTTTTCACCTGTGTTATCAAAGGAAGTCCCATTGCACCAAGCAATGCCCTTGATTTTGGTAAAACCATGCAGACACACTCTTGTATGCATGCATGTACATATTGCACCATCAATAACTTGATGCATTTTGTCTAGGTTCTACAATGTGTTATACATTTTACCTCTTTTTTATTTGTACCCGTTTTTTTAAATTTTATTGTATTAGATAAATGTTTATTTTTATTATTTTTAATATTTTAATGATTTAATTGGTTGTGATCCTTATGCCTTTAATATTTGTTCTCTTATCATGGATCATTAGAGGATAGAAAACTTCATGTTTAGATTTGCCTCTCAAAAGGTTGCTTATCATGTCATGTAGTTTCTTTTACTTTATAATTTGTTGAGCACCATCCATCTGCTGGCCAGTAGTTGAAATTACATGTAGCTTTACATTAATCTTTTAGGCTATTTAGGAGGTGAAGGTGAGACTTGGGGTTCATTATCAACTAGCATTTTGGATGTCTTGTTTGAAATACTTCAGTGATCTAATGGTTTTTTAATATTAATCTAGTATGCGGTTACGAGTAGGTTCTTCTCCTCTAAACTGCCCTTTTGCTACCTGATTTTTGGGAGTAGTCAATCATATATATATATATATATCAGTAGCAAAGCTAATGCCTTTTTT
Organism: Camellia granthamiana; assembly: GCA_036172215.1. Taxonomy (NCBI): domain Eukaryota; kingdom Viridiplantae; phylum Streptophyta; class Magnoliopsida; order Ericales; family Theaceae; genus Camellia; species Camellia granthamiana. Next base: position 60,158,655 of record CM069903.1, on the reverse strand, counting down.
ATGCTTGAGGTCCAGTAGCTATGTTCATTGGGTTTTTGTTTTTTGTTGTTACAGTTGGATGAGAAGGCACGTGTCTTCTTAAAGAATTTACTAGATGGTGCTACTGAAAGGGTTTTTGAGGCTCACTCAAAGGTAGATTGCCTTCTCTATGTTTCCCTAATGTGTTTCTCTTTAGTTTTAGATAAAAGATGGATTTTTTCATTGAAAAGGATTGGTCAAGGGAGTTCAGAATGCCTGCAGTGAGCTTTCTACAGTAATTTGATGCAGTTCAATTTCTATGGTTTAATTTAATTGCAGCTTGGATTTGTGAATATTAATTAAATCGTCTCATTATGATGTTTGTCTGATTTAGCATTTGGTGTGTCTGTGGTGTCACAGTTCATGGAAGCTCAGTTGGGTTTATACAATTTACTGCCTGATATTCAATTGGAGAAACTAAAAGGCATGCCAATGCTAAGGCCACCTGTTTCACCAGATGTATCAATAATTTCTCATGGAGTTGGTCAAAGCTCTGCTAAAGCTCCCAATTGCAATCCAATCACTACACGAGAAGATAAACGGGCAATTATTACACCAACAACTCAGGCGAGTGTTTCAGAGTGGTCAAAATTCAGCTCTTCTGCCATGGAACCTCAGAATAGGAAAAGACGTTGCAGGGCTTGCCAGCAAAGATCTGTAAAGCAGGTGAAGTCTACTGAGGAACATTCTCATGAGATTACTCGGAATCCTAAAAAGGATATTGCTAGTCTTCAGCATCGACAACCAAATCAATCTAGTCGTTTTTATTGGGACACGGGGCTGGTAAAATTGGACAAGCAGGGCAATGAGTCCGTCAGCAGCATTGGAAGCCAGCAGAAGAAAACAATTCACAAAATTGAACCCAACCTGAGTGGTGCTGAATCTTTGACTTGTTCACCCATTATTTCAGGAAGTGGGGTTGCTAAATCAGTAGCTATATATGACACAAGCCAAGAAATTGGGAAGTCTGGTGAGACTGGTTTTATTTCAAAAGAAGTTGCTGATGCCATCAGACAAGTTGAATTGCGCATTTCGTCTTTGCAACTAGCTGCTGAGCTTGTGTGTCCATCAGAAATGATGGCCAACTCTATTCTCAGTATAGATTCAGTTAGTCCCATAAAGCAGACAAAGCAGGGTGTAGTTACCTGGAGTGAGCTGAGTCAGGATCGCAAATTTGTAATAGGCAGAGATGATTCACTGAGTAAGCAGTTGAGTCAAAGAGTTCGGAACAGCAAGAACTTGAGTCGACTACCACAGGTTGTTAGTCAGAGTCACAAACCTTATTTAGTGGGAAATGACTTGTTGAGCCAGATGGCAAGACAGAACACGGTGAAGCCTAGGGAGACCGAATTGCCAGATCAGGTTGCGCGTCAGACCTCCAGACTGCTTCTCCCATATAATGGCCCTGTGAGCAGGTTAGTGAGTGAGAAGGTTGGCCAAGGTACAAATACTGCTTTACCAAACAATGATTTGTCAGGTCATGTGGGGAAGCTTTTGTCGAAAGGACATGGCAAGCCAAACTGGAGGACAATTCAGGTTACTGATCAGGATGAGCCAATGAATCGATTGCAGAGACAAAAAAATGGTCATACATCATCAAGTCATGCTCGTAATTGTGTTCGGGGTTTGAGGGTCCCACCAAGTCCAACCAATATGGCCAATGCATCTCGTTCTGCCTTTTCATCTAATAAGATGCCATGTCAGATTGAGAAGGAAAACCGAAATCAAAATTTAATGCCACAGGACCTAATCAGGAAGGGTAGAACGTCTCAACTGTCAAAGCCACATCAGATGATTACAAAGCCAACTCCGCGAGATCAGAAGATCAGTCAGCGTATGGTGTCGCCAACCTTGTATGGAAAACTGATGGATCAAGAGAGGGGTGGGGTCCAAGAAAGTAATAAGTGGGTGGCCCAACGGAAAAAGATCTTGCCACGTAAGCAAGAATCAGAAGATACGAGTTCATCCTCACGTTCTTACTCCAGCTGGACAAGTCAGCAAGCTAGCTCGAGTGGTAGTGACAGCAAAGAGTATTCACTGCCGAGCCATAAATGTGGTCATCGTGATATGGTTCCCTCCAGCTGTAGTGACAGTGAAGAGTATTCACTGCCGAGCCATACTCGTGGTCAGCACGATATGAGTCCCACCAGCAGTAGTGACAGTGAGGGGTACTTACTGTCTGGTAGGACAGAAGGCCGTTATGTGGGACCTACAACCAGTAGTAGTGAGAGTGAGGTGAACTCACTGCCAAGTAGGGGCCGGCCTCATCACGTAGGTCCTACGAGTAGTAGTGAAAGTGAGGAGTGTCCACCGTCAGATCGGGTATGGGGCCATCATCACATGGCTTTGTCATCCAGATCAACCACTATGGATTCTACCAAGGGTTCCAGATTAGGCGATCGAGTGAAGCCAAAGAAACCGATAGGCAGGTTAAGAAGATTGAAAGACAAACTAGCCCTTATCTTCCACCACCACCACCACCACCACCACCATCACCACCATGATCACAGATATCAAAAGGCCAAGGTGGGTCATGGTGGCACATCCTTGTGGAAAAACGCGGGAAAGAAGATCTTTGACAGTGCAAACAAAGGCGAAGCTTATGGAGAAAAAGCAGCTGAAAAACTAACAAAATCAGTTGTTTGCAAAGTACCGGATAAGAAACAGCATGGACATTTCTTCCACACACTTGTAAAGGGGCTACTGAATTCCAAAAAATCAAAGGTGCGGAAAGGCAGCATCAAACGTTTGGGGAGTGGTAGGCATGGCAGTAAGAAAGCGGTGAAGAAGTTGCAGTGGTGGCAAATGTTTCGTCACCAGAGGGCGGTGAAAATGCCGAGCAAGACCAAGGCACGTGTCAAGCTAGGAGTTGGTAGTAAGAAAAAGCCTGGGCTACAGGCATTGCCTAAGATGAGATGAGTTGTTCTAGACCCTGTAATTGTTTCTTCCATAACGGTTTTTATGCATATCTGTCATTCAGATTTCAAGGTTATTTTTGAGGTGTTATATATATAGAATTTATGTAAAATCGAGGTCATAGTCTCGTGGTTGTGATTGTTGCCAGATTTGCAGCGTTTTTCTTAGGCAAACACAGTTTCATGTACATAAATATGAAAATTGAAAGTGGTATAGAGTGTGGGCTAAATATGTAAAGGGTCTACATGGGTCCATGCGCAGGTGAACAAATGGGTCGGGTCCAACCAAATGGGCCAAGTAAACAAGCCTCCATCGGTCCATGTGCCCGAACCGTGTCTGGAAAAGCTCACCGAGAAGATTAACATGTTTGCTAATTTGGCAGGTTAACCCATTTAATATACAACCTGGCCGACTTTATCCAACCCAAACCTGTATGAAATGGACCATTTGCCACCCTAGTTCTAATTGATTCAAATAAATTACCCTACAAAGACAATCCTTTGTCTTGCCATTTTTAGACCTTGGAGATAAATTAATCAACATTATGTCCAAGGCGTTTAAAATTTGCTCATACATATAGACCCAGTCAGTTATGTATGCAATTAACTTCATAAGATTCAAATGTAAATGTAATGAGAGAGTGAGAGAGAGAGAGAGAGAGAAAGGGGGGGGGGGGGGGGAGAGAAGACAAAATTGGAAAAAACTACATAGAAAAAAAAAATCCTAGAATTTGAGTCTTGTAACAAAATAAACATTGAGTTTTCAATTTTGTCAATTTAAATCTTAGTCTTTTTTATTTGTTTTCAATTTTCAACATAAATCATTTGCCTATTTCCGTTAAGTAGAACTGTCAAAAAAGTTTATTTTCATCATTAAATTCAACGGGAACAAGTATTTTAGACATTCTTTGTATACTTATATTGAGTTTAATGACTTAAATACATTTTTTTCGACCGTTTTACTTAACGGGAATAAGTGGATAGTTTAGATTGAAAACAAATTAAAAGATTAGGATTTAAATTGACAAAATTAAAAATTTCAAATTTATTTTGTTATAAAGCTAAAACTTGGGTTAAAACCAGGGTTTTTTTTTTTTAGGTTGTAATTTTCCTGAAAAATTTAAAGTGAAAAATCTCCATTAACTGCACCACTAGCCTATGTACAAACTTTTCCCAACTTTTTCAGTTTGTATAAAAGTGATTAATCCCAATTCAATCACATCTTTCTATATACAACTTTTGTATAGCATAATTCACACAATTTCCATGACCACAAGAAATAGAAAGCAATTAAAACTATATTCTCATTCAACCCAATTAATATCCAAGTCCTTAAGTTTCATGAGCCACTTGTGTGTATCTTGAGAAACATAAGGTTTAGAAGGCACCTTCCCTTCACCATTGGCAGATGATACATAATCCATTTTCTTGTCTTTGGAAAGGTTTCCCTGTCTATTAGGGTGCCTCACCTTTAGTGAGAGAAGACGAGATACTTCATGCAGTCCCCCCCATTTCTCCAATGCCCTAGCAATGTCATACCGACCTGGACAAAGAAAATCCAAAAACATGAAATGCATATGAATCCAAGTCACTTAGGCCGTGTTTGTTTTGTTGGACTTGATTACATAAAACTATTAGTCTAATAGTCATAAGATTATCAATCTTTTAAGATTATGTGTCGTATCTCAGAGGTTAGAGAATAACCCTCAATTAGGATGGAGAATTATCAGAGTCCTATCACTAGACATAAGAACATATGATGTAATGACATAGCTCAAGGATATTTTGGTCATTTAACCCCTTTAATTGGGAGGTTATATTCGTGCACCATAGAAATTCTCAGTTCCATTTTGCCGTTCGGATATCAAGTTCCAAACAAAAATGAATTGTTTAGATATAAACCATATGTTGGATACTTGATATCCGGAAAATTGAATTTTAATTTTTTTTGGAAGTTGATATCCGAACATTCAATTTTTGTTTGGAAATTTATATCCGAACGGCACAAATGATGTGAACTGAGAGAGTGTGGTGGGCAAATAGAAGGTACCCCTTTAATCCCCTAATTTGTATCACACACACCCCATGGGACTCAGTAGTCTCTCATATGGAGATATGCAAGGCCCACTTCATATCCAAACATGAGATTCAGGATTGGCCTCCAATTCTGTGGCCTTGTCGCCCAAATGAACACAGCCTAAGTGTAAGAAATAACAATTAAGTTAGCAGTCACCATAAACAACTTCTGACATTGCGCTTGTAACTGGAAAGAAATTTATTATCCATACCAGCACGCTCAAAAGACTTTCTACTAGGCATAAATGACGGGTCCATTCCCCAGCTTCTCTGGAACCGACTTATCTACAAGATAGAAAAGGATCAGTTTTTAACTTCACCAAAAATCCAGGCTGGCAGTATTTTGATAAAAAGCAGCATAATTTCTCCTTGAAGATTAAAATTACTTGAGACTTCTACATTAAGATCTTTTTTCCTTTTCATGTATTTTCCCTTTTCTTCTTATTTGTTTTTGTTTTTTTGGTGTCATTTTCCATGTCTGAACTTAAAACAAAACAACAAACTGGAAAACTTGCCTCTTCTTGCAAATTCTCAAGGTCATCCCAATAACCCTTTGGTTTACGGTGCTTGTAAGCAAGAGAAAGATTCATCAAAGACGCGATCCTTCTGAATCCCCCCATGCGTGTGATTGCCTTCTCAATGTCCACCCTTCCATGCTTGCGAAGTTGCTTTCTCATTGGCATAAATCCTTCTTGCCCGCACTCTGATATAAAAGTAATAAGCTCAGCTTTAAGAACTGCTATATCCCTCTGCAAGCCTGGAACCCGTGGTCTTTGTCTCGAAGGATGTGAACTGTCAGAATCAAAATCTTTCTCAACCGACATCCAATCATCATATCTGTCTCTGCTAGAAGAAGCAGTTTGCTCCTCAGAAAATATTGCATGGTCACAGGTCTCCAAAGTGTTTTGTGCTTCCCTTTTTTCAATATAATCTCGAATGGCACATAAGTTGAGATCTTCATATATAACCTAAAAATGTCAAAATTACCATCAACAAATTTTGTAAGGACGATTATTATAGTAGCTGAATATATCAGAGGGTCTTATTTAAAATAAAAAATAAATATAAAATCATAAGGACTACTAATCTAAACATATAAAAGAAGACAACCATGTGGTGTGAGAGAAATTCGAACTCGTAGTCGAATAAATTTCACAAACCTCTTCCATAATAGCTTCAGAAAGAAAGGAATTATTGTGCATTTTTGACTCCACAGAGTATTTCAATAGTGTGTGATGATTTCCAAGTTGCTCCAAAAGTCATTTTCCCTGGAAAGAGTTGAAGTCTCCTTCAACCTGCTCAAAACTGATCTCCTGTTCCAGGTTTTCACACAAATACAAGATGACACGTGCATGGAGTGCCATAAACAATAAGCCCTCGCATCCTTCCGGAAAAATGACACACCCAACAATAAGCGTTGCGCCCTCAAGAATGGAACTTATTATTTTTTTATTATTACTCTTTCTTTCTTTTTTTTTTAAATTTTTAATTCTAAGTCTAATTCCATTGGAGTAGATAAGCATTCATAGTGACCACAAATTTTAATGATAATCAAATTCTGTTGTACCTGCAAAATGCGAACTTTGTTGTTGTCACGCGATAAAATCTTACTGATTGCAAAATTTGGAACTATTCTGTAAAATAGTTTCATAAGGAAACAAGATCAGGAATATAAAAGTTGATTCATGATTATTAGTTGATTCATAATTGTCCTTTTTTTTTTTCTTTTTTCCCACCAAATTTGAGTAAAAACTCCATTCAATATCAAGTGTTCTAACGGAGGATTTTAAGTTTTCATCAAAACACCGGTTGACTGGGCGGACGACCAGGCAGATGTCTGGCCGGTCAACCAGCTAATATATTTTTTTCACAAATTTTTGCCTAGAGGTGGTCATTCGGGAGAGCATTCAGGATATCCGGTGATGAAAATTCAATATGAACAGTGATTTGATGAAAGCTCCCAGAGTTTTCAATTTGATAAATTTTTTTTTAATATTCTCAATTAAATACTTATTTGATGAAACAATTAGAATAGAAGAAAAAAAAAAAATTCATCAAATTTATATTTAATAACAAAATTAATAAACCATTAGAGATGATCTCAACGTTGGATATATTGGGAGGTTACAAAATAACATACATCCTTTCGAACTGGTGGCCAGTCTGAAGTGATGCGGCGAATAGAAGTTTTCGCCAGAAAACGTTTTTTGTTTTGTTTTGTTGTTGTTTTGTTACAACCCATTTTCTCTCTCTCTCTCTCAAACATGGTCTGAAGATATTTCTCATCTCTCTCTCTGACCTCGTCCCAATTTGATCAGAATTGACAGCTGAGAGATCTGTGAATCAGAGACCTCTCACTCTCACTCTCTGTAAGTTATGCTTTCTTCAAAAGTGAATGATTTTGTTTGATTCTTTTTTGTAATTTGTTCTACAAAGTCATGCGGTTTGAAAATCCGAGTATAGACGACCACACACAGGCTTTGATGATTTCTTGCCCTTGCTATCTCAAATTCGTTTCTGATCATACATTTTTGAGCCTTCTAGATTATCTAATTGTTCAATGGTTCTAAATTAATTGATTATTGAGCGATTATGTGATGTTTTATGGTTGCTTTTTTCACTCAGAATCTATATATACACATATATTAACCCAAAAAAAAAAATATATGTACATGTATGTTGATGATGAACAAAGAGAAGTTTGGTTAATTCTTGACTTATTTGAAGCAGTTCTATCATTTGCATGGAGGTTTGGTGCCCCCTCCCCCTAATTAAAAAAAAAAAAAAAAAGAAAGAAGAAGAAGAAGAGAGAGAGAACAAAGTTTAGTGTTGTCTTGAACTTCAACATAGAATGCATGTGCTTTTTGGATGGAGGCTTTTCCCATATTAAACTTATTTTGTATCTTAATTTTTAAACTAGGCCTAGTTTAGACGGAATTCTCAAACTAGGCTAAAACGCTATTACAAATCACGCTTTCACTATTTGGAGCCTAAAATGTGATGAATAGTGAAAGCGCTATTGCAAACCACGCTTTTAATTAAGAAAGCGTGGTTGCAAATCACGTTTTTAACATAAAATTTTTTTTCTGAAGAAAACGCTATTTGAAATCGTGCTTTCACTGTGCATATAAATTTTTTTTTTTTTTTTTTTTTTTTTTCTGAAGAAAACGCTATTTTAAATAACACTTTCACTGTGCATTATTTTTTTTTTTTCAGAAAACGCTATTTGGAATCACGCTTTCACTGTTGATAAATGAAAGCATAGATTGAAACCACGCGTTTAAAACTTATATAAAACACCCAAACCCCCTCATTTGCAATCACGTTTTTTACACTATGGATTTTTCGACTCTGCTCTCAGACTCCTTCTGCTCTTAGACTCTCTCGCTCTCGCTCTCGCTCTCGCTCTCGCTCTGCTCTCAGACTCTCTCGCTCTCGATCTCGCTCTGCTCAACTCTCACTGTCGCTGTCGCTCTCCCTCTGCTTTCAGACTCTCTCTCTGCTCTCACTCTCTGTCTCTGCTCTCTCCTCTCCGTGGTATGGCATCTAACTCTGTCTGTATCATTTGAATTTTATGTATTTATTTATTGTGTTTGTGAAAATGTGAATGTGTGTTTGTGAAAATGTGAATGTTAGGGTTTTAAATGTCAATTATTAAATGTGTTAGGGTTTTATCAGTGTGGTTATGAAATTATGAAATCATAAAATGTTAGGGTTTTGAATTGTGAAATCAGAAATTATGCTTGTGGTTTCAGAAATTAGGGTTTGCAATTTTTTGAAATCAGAAATTAGGGTTTGGAATTTTATCAAATCAGAAATCAAGGTTTGCAATTAGGGTTTGGAATTTTGCTTCTGAATAAAAAATCAGAAATTATGCTTGTGAATAAACTTACCTATATTTGTTGAATTGGAATTATGAAATGTCTATATTTTGAAATTTGAAATCAGAAATTGAAATTTTGAAATTATGCTTGTGAATCAAAATGTCTATATTTTTTGAAATTAGGGTTTGGAATTTTGAATTGTTAATTAATCAACCTATATTTGTTGAATTGAAAATTTTATTTTTTGCTTGTTAAGAGGAATTAAAAGGAAATTAGGGTTTGAAATTAGGGTTTTAAAAGTAATTTTTTTAATTAAGAATAAAATTAAAAAAATTGAAATTCATATAATTGATAATTGTTAATGTCATATTATGAAATTCATATAATTGAGAATTGAGAATTGAAATTCATATTATGAAATTCATGAATTCAGATATTTATGAGTAACATAACTAAGAGTTTGTTTGAATTGGAATTTGGAATTTTTCATGAACCAAATAACATATGGCCCCATGAGTGTGGACTTTTCATCAATTATTCCTATTTTAAATTGATAATGTTATATATATTAATAAATTTTTATTATAAAAAAAAATTAACTACTAGTATAACACCTATTACATCATTAAAATAATTCATGCTTTAATTTTAAAAATTTTATTAGTACATGATATAGCAATTATTAAGAATAATTTATAAAATTTATTAATTTGTATAATATTTTTCATTTTGTAGATGTTATATATGAAGTTGATGTGTTAAAGTCAATTTACTTTAATCATATACAGTCAGAGTATTCTTTATTTGTTACACATAATTACCAATATACATAACATGAATTGTTGACTTTATGGTTGTATATTCAATTTTTTATTCAGTTTCTACATCAATTGGTTGGCATAATCTAGAATTAAGTAGGTAAATTTCATTTTCGATTTGCCACTCACCCAAATAATACTGACCTACGAAAATCTGTAAGTCCAATCACTTGTATAGATATTATGGTACACTGTAAGGAATATTACCTTATTTTGTATTCACCCAAAAAGCATTACCTTATTTTGTGAAAATAGCTTTTTAAAAAATAAAAATTGATAAAAAAAATTATGTTTATCACCCGTTAAAAAAAAAAAAAAATTAAAAAGCAACCCAATTTCATATTAACTTTTTTAACTTATAAAAAAGTCAAAAAAATCATTAAAAAAATAATATCAAACAAGTTTTTAGTCATATTATTTATAAATTAAGAGGTCAGTAAATCAATTTTTACTTAAAGGCAATGGATGATTAGTGAAAAATATAAACGCATGACTTTCCAAGAGTACCTAATAATTTTTCTTCATTAAAAAAATATCAAACAAACTCTTAGTTATGTTACTCATAAACCAATAATTCATATTATGTTACTCATGAATTGGAATTTTTCCTCATTGAAATTCATATTATGTTCTCTCAAATATTTAATTTTGACTCTATTTTATTCAAAAAAAAAATATTTTTATTGACTTCAAAATAATAAATGAAAAGATCATGTTCTCTCAAAATATTTAATTTTGACTCTATTTTATTCAAATAAAAATATTTTGGTTTAGTTTCGTTGGGTTTATTTCACTGTATTTGGGGTCAGGCACCCAGAATATGACTAAAAATTCTTAGGATTTATTTTCATTTGGGTTTCGCTAAAGGTTTCCATTTAGTTGTTAACTATCTAAATCCATACTTTAGGACATAACTTATTGCAGGTGTCTGCATATAAGCACATAATCACTTGTAAATTGTATGTAAGATCGGATTGCACTCTGCCCCTCTAAGCTAACCAACCAAAAAAATTTAATTTTGGGAGGTGCCACATTCTTCCACAACCATTTGGAAAATCAAACCAAACAATTTATTTTTGTCAAATTTATTTATATTTTTTCAAAAAAATCAAAAAATAATTTAAAAAATCAAACCAAACCGCTATATCATGTATTATTTTTAATATACATTCAATAAAATTAATAATTTTTATAAAAAATATTAACTTTGATATTAGAATAATTTTGAAGACATTTCATCATAAAATACAAACATGTAATTTTATAATCTTGTCATAGAAATTTTAAAAAATAAGTAAAAGCTGAATTTGTAATACATATAATAGCATTATAGTAGAAATTAAAATTTCCACACAAAACTTAAGAAAATTTGAAAAAGTTTTTGAAATGGGTATTGAATGAAGTGACTTATCGTCACTTCTGCTTTGTGACTGTCCACCACCATTGAAAATGAAAATCTGAACATTATGTTTTAATAATTTTTATTTTGATTTATATAATTAGAAGTCATTATGTTTTTATTTTGATTTATATAGTTATAATATATGCATGAAAAGAGTCTTAAAATATTCTAATTAATAATCCATAGCAATTTCGTATGTAAGAAGGACAAAAAAAAAAAAAAAAAATGGCACTTTGATGGGTAAGCCTGTGTTTCATAATACCAAATAATTGGTACGGATGGCCCGATAGATTCACATGGATAACTATCCAAAATTTACTACATAGATTTAACCACCAACTTAAATTTTCTCTCTAATTTTTGGCCATTATAAATTATCTCTAGAATTATTTTTTTGTTTTTGTATGTTTAAGAAAAAAAAAAAAGAGTAAATAAATTAAATTTTTTTCTTACTTTTCAGAACGAGCCAAAATGAGTTTTTTGTTTTAATTTCATAACAAAGCCTCTATGACCTGTAAAAAGTGGATGAGGGTTACCAGTTCATATAGGAAATAACTTTGTCATTAAGGTCCCTAATGGCACAAGTTTGAGCAAATCAAATTAACTTATCTGTAATTATCCATAAATCTGAAGAATTGGATCACTAGTTTTAAAAAATTAATAACAATGTTTCAAACCTCTATTTTATATTGTCCAAATCAATCGAGTTCTTTCAACTCAATGGAACAAATATTTAATTATCTACAAAACTTACACTATGATTTAAGATGTTTGTATGATTTGTCCAATTTTGTCCAGTCTCACTGAATAAGAAAAATACTTGATAGAATGAAGTGTTTTTTAAATGTGTGATATATCTGTCTACCTTATCAAAATAATAAAAAATAGATCAAGATTTATGAAAAGAAAACAAAATAAGTGTTTTTAAAATTGGTCCCACTTACATGCGTACGATTAAATCATTGCCTAAATTAACGGTTGTGTAGAGTCATTATTATTATTTATTTATTTATTTATTTTCAGTGAATGCCTTTTAAAAATTGATCATATTGAGGGAGGGAGGCCCTTGCCGCAATGGTAAGGTTGTTTTATTATACTGATAATAATATAAAATAAAATAAATCTATTATAATTCGAGTGTTATGGATTCAAATTATAGAAATAATGGGCTTCTTTGGTTTGTTTTTCATATAAAATGTTGGGAAAATTTATCTACAAACAAATTTTCAAGAGTAATCAAACCAAACAAAATTTTCCAAATATTTTATTCAAAATTTTGTTTGGTTACCTACTTTCCAAAATAACTTTCTCTGTCATACACATCAAATCAATCACTTTTTGTAAAACTCTCTCTCCAAAACAAATTTCCACAACCATTTCTGAAAGAAGGCAAACCAAATAAGACCGCATACTTTTTATCTCAAAAACACTCTAGAAACACAAACCAAACACACTTCTTTAAATACTTAATAATACGCATGCATATATCTGATCTTCTTCTAAACTCTGCCATGACTGGAATCTTTGGAATTGTCCCTTTATAGATCTTGTAAATCAAAATGGGTCACTAGCTAAAAATCTTGTAGTTTTGTTATAAACAAACAAAATTGATCATGAAATTGAATAAAAATACATATATACGCATTGGGTGTGTGCTTGCAAGCACGATTGTAGATGGTGGTTGCGTGCATCTCTTAGTAAGATACATGGTCTTTTTGAAATAAAGCAGTATAGGGGTCCTCACCATTGTTTATACCAACGAATGAACATGGACCACACTAATATTAGCTCCAGTTACATTGCAAGTGACTACTTACTGTATTACAAAAGTAAGCATGAAAAAGTAAGCATGAAAAAATAGTTTCATGTGGCGATGTGATAACTCACTGCGACAGTGTTTTATTTGACAACTCACTGCACGAATATGAAGGGATTGCATTGTGATCCTCTGGCCTACAATTATGATTTTATCTGACAACCACGCCCGTGACTACATCACAGGTACACAAAGTCACGGGTACTCAAAATTGCATGAAATGAATAACATAAAATAATATCACGTGTTTCACTTCTTCCATAGTGCCCCAGCATGCATTATCGTCACCAGATCATCTCTAGTTAACCCCTACTATGATGTTTATAAATACCCCAGTATGATGTTTGTTGAAGTCATAACAATATTAATATATCTGCAATTACTATTATTATTAATTTTTTTATTTTATGAACAATGTCTTCAAGAGGTGCAGGAAGTTCACGCCGGCAAAGAAATCCGAAAGTGTGGCTGCTACCTCCATTTACCTATGACTACAAGAGCGAAAAGTACTCGAGTCCGAAGGATTATTATGTTGGTATCCGAGTAGAATGTGCATTCAGAGTAACGGAGCAAGAATGATTGTTTAATGATCTACGTAACTTTGGGGCACCGGTACCTCATCGTCGTTCATTGACCATGGCTAGACGAAATGTGAGTGACTATGAAAAAGTAGTTAGCAGAATTAAGAAGGAGAACAACAGAATGTTGATGCGGAGATGTCGACATTTCATGCTTCAGCTAGCCACCGAAATGGCAGAAGCAAGCAACAGGGATTTGACAGTGACTGAGCGAAATAATGTCTTAAACAATGAAAAATATCTCTCTGACTACTACATGTCAGATGAGGAATGAGAAATCAAACACCGTTATCTTTCATATATGTTTGTATGTATGTTGTGTCGTATCTTCGTTACTAGAGTGTAAGACAATATTGTTGTTCATCTAACGTACGGATGTATTTCAAGTATTTGTTTTATGAACCTGAAGTTTATGAAATAACTACATTTATAACTACACATTTATTAGTTCATGACTTTCTTTATTGAATTGCAATGAGTTAATGAATGTTCTGGATTAATGAATGGATTAATGTATGTTGAATTATGTGAATACTTAAAACACATAAAACAGAACAGGTAGCTCGGTGAAAAGCTTTCCTTAACTGGGGCTCGTGAAATAGGGATCAATTTACAAAGAATTTCAATCTCCATCAGGAAAGAAGAAAGAGTCACCTTCCAATTCCTGGAAGTCCAGTAAAAATGATGACTCTGGTAACGAATGAGGGGTTGACAGAAAACTAAACTCGGTGAAACGAACTACCGCCTTCAATAACACATAAAATAGAACAGGTAGGTCGGTGAAAAGCTTCCCTTAACTGGGGCTCGTGAAATAGGGATCATCTACGTAAAGAATTTCAATCTCTATCAGGAAATAAGAAAGAGTCACCTCCTAATTCCTGGAAGTCCAATAAAAATGATGACTCTGGTAAGGAATGTGGGGTTGACAGAAAACTAAACTTCGGGGGCTGGACAAACAAGCTCAAAGCCAAGTGGTTGGTCTAGTTGGGAGACTAATAAAGTTCAGACAAACGAACTACCGCCTTTAATAACACATAAAACAGAACATGTAGCTCGGTGAAAAGCTTCCCTTAACTGGGCCTCATCAAATAGGGATTCTCTACGTAAAAAATTTCAATCTCCATCAGGAAAGAAGAAAAAGTCACCTTCCAATTCTTGATTTGGTTGGGATGAATCTGGTAAGAAATGGGGGGTTGACAGAAAACTAAACTTCAGGGGCTGGAGCCCAAGCTGAAAGCCAAGTGGTTGGTCCAGTTGGGGGACTAAGTTTAAAACCCAATTGGTTTTACTTGATTTGGTTGGGATGAATCACTATTTATAATTAATTATACCTAAATAGATTGTTTTCTGCACCTTTCTAAAGAAATTGACGATTCTGTTAGTATAGAAACTAGAATTGTAACCAGTTCTAATGACGCTGATTTGTTATTTTTCGGATTTATACCCAAAGAGAACGACACTTCTGAAATTACTGTGTAACACCAGTTTTCTGGATAGATTTGAATGCACCAGTTTTCTGGACAGATTTGAATGCACCATGATATTCACAAACATTGGTGGCCAAGTACTCCTACCTAACCCACGTTTCACTCACAAGATCCACCATTATTTTAAAGTTGATTTCAAAAGTTGAGATTGTAAATGTTTCCCAAAATATTACAAATTGAATATTCAAAAGTTGATTTTAAAATAATTCCAAATGACAACAAAAATTCAAATAGTCATACTTTTCAATGAAATACAAATAGTAGGTCGTAACAACGAATGATGCATAGCTAAGTGAAACACAACATTGCCTACATAAACTTCATTTTTTCACACATTGAGTAGTCAAATCGTGGAGAGACTTGTCAGTATATGCAGATGGATTGTGAAGTCATGGGACCTGGTGCACAGGCTTTGGTTTTCTCGATATTTTGCTCGATTATTTGATATACAGTGACAACTCATCTCTTATTGATATATGTGGGATTCTCAATTCAGAAAGTCACATGGCAACAGTGAATTCACTGATTTACCTTACAGTGAGCATGCCCTTATTTTGTCCGTATATGCAGATGGATTGTGAAGTCATGTGACTTGGTGCACAGGCTTTAGTTTTCTCGATTTTTTACTCGATTTTTTTATTACAGTGACAACTCATTTCTTATTAATATATATGGGATTCTCAATTCAGAAAGTCACATGGCAACAGTGAATTCATTGATTTACCTTACCGTGAGCATGCCCTTATTTTGTCCGTATATGCAAATGGATTGTGAAGTCATGTGACTTGGTGTACAGGCTTTGGTTTTCTCGATTTTTTGCTCGATTTTTTTATTACAGTGACAACTCATCTCTTATTGATATATGTGGGATTCTCAATTCAGAAAGTCACATGGCAACAGTGAATTCACTGATTTACCTTACATTGAGCATGCCCTTATTTTGTCCGTATATGCAGATGGATTGTCAAGTCACGTGACTTGGTACACAGTATTTGCTTTTCTCTATTTTTTCAGTCTAGTGACAACTCATACCTTGTTCATATATGTGGGATTGTCATGCAGAGGCATCTTTCTAAAGCCGTTCATAACCAACTATATAAACGACTAAAGGTGAAGACACAACCTTATAACTCATTTCGCCCTACGAAATTATCATTCATTTGTTTTAAAAAATTAGCATGGCTACACGATTCATGGGAGGGAGTGGGAATCGCAGAGGTGGTACGAACTTGCAAAGGGGTGACAGTTCACGACGAGGAGGGGGAAGGGGCCATGGCGATGCTGAAGACGATTCATGAGAGGGAGTGGGAATACCTGTTTTAGATTATGCTTGTGGTTATCGTGATAGGTTTGGGAAGCGACATTTTTTGATGCTCAAGTATTATCCAGTTCAAGGAGGTGTATGGAGCCATCTGACAATCAAACAGGATATGGTTTATCTGACGCTGCTCGTCTCAAGTGGCCCGCACTATTTATAGAGCGAGTACAACTGGAAACCTTAAGTCGGGAAAATCAACTTAAGGTGCCAAAAGCACGTTCTGTTGAGATCCAAAAGGAAGATCCTGATAATGTTGATCGACTATGTAAAAGACTACAACGTGAGATTTCTCAAATGCACCGTAGGTTAGCCCGCGATATGCAGCTATACATAGTTAAGAAGGATGCCTAGAAGAACAAAACAGAACCAAATGTTGCAGCTATCAAGGGTATCATGGAGAATCCTGAACTTGTCTCTGACGCTGAGCTTTCGGATTATTCAGACTCTGAGCCACCTGCCGATTTAAGCGCGAATTAGGTGTTAATGTCTACACTTCGGCAATATTAGGTCATGCATTAATATGTAATGTCGTGTTAGACTAAGTATAACTGTTATGTTATGTTTATGTTTATGTATTGTGTTTGTCAAATGTTGCGGCTATTAATATGCAATATTAGGTCATGAATTAGGTGTTTGTCTGTCTAACTGTTATATTTATGTATTGTGTGTTCAGTTTAGAGTGTCAAGGATGTATGTAATGTGTGTTCAGTTCATGGTGTCCAGAATGTATTTTTGTAGAAGACTTATGTCTGTACTACCTATGTAACTGAAAACTATTACATTTGCAACTTCAGTTATGTTGTTTTCATGCCTGTATGAGTATTTAGTAAATTAGTGACTTCGTATATTATGTATTAAGTTTTATTACAAAAATGTTGACAAAATTTATTTTAGGAGCTCTCGCGGTGGCCTTCGTTTTCTTGGCCTACTCTGCGGTGTTCTTCGCGTCTCACCCTTCGTCGTTGCTTGTCGAACTGCATAGTGTGTGGGTGTGCTTCTGACTGTAGAGCATGCATGTCACATTCTAACCCAAAACAAAGACGAAAGAAAAAATTTTATTTTTTTAATGAAAACGGGTACAAAACGGTTTTACTAAACTGGTTTTCTGAATTACATTCTCACCTTGTAACCCAAAATAAAGACAAAAGAATAAATATATATATATTTAAATGAAAACGGCTTTAGTAAAGCCAAAATAATTTTCTGAATAACACCTTCTAACCCAAAACAAAGAGAAAAGAAAAAAAAAAATTACATGAAAACGGCTTTAGTAAAGCAAAAAAAAATTATTAATTACATTATCACCTTCTAACCCAAAACAAACACAAAACAATAAACAAAAAAAATTTACATGAAAACGGCTTTAGTAAATAGAAAACAAATTTCTGAATTACACTTTCTAAACCAAAACAAAGACAAAAGAAAAAAAAAAAATTTAACATGAGAACGGCTTCAGTAAAGCCAAAAAATTTTTATGAATTATATTATCACTAAAACAATGACAACAGAAAAAAAAAATTTACAAAAAAAAATTACATATAATTTAAATGAACAGTGAAAGCGTGGTTTCAATCCATGCTTACTGTAGTGAACAGTGAAAGCATGAATTTTGTAAATGAACATGATTGGCTTAATAATATCTAAATGAACATGATTTTAAAATTATATATATGAAAAATATTATGTAAAATTAATATATGAAAAGAGACTTTTCCCATAAAAATTTAAATGATATATAAATTGGCTTAATTCCCAAATGTTTGGTAATTAGTTAAAAATATTATGTAAAATTAATATATAAAGATGAGGCTTTTCTCATATGATGTAACACAAATTAATATATGAAAAGAAGAGGTTTTTCCCATATTATGTAAAATTTCTGAATTACACATTCTAAACCAACATAAAGACAAAAGAAAAAAAAAAAAAAATTTTAACATGACAATGGCTTTAGTAAAGCCAAATTTTTTTTATGAATTACATTATCACCAAAACAATGAGAACAGGAAAAAAAACAAAATATTAAAAAAAAAAAAAAAATGAATAGTGAAAGCGTGGTTTCAATCCACGCTTTCATTTATTAACAGTAAAAGCGCGATTTCAAATAGCGTTTTCTTCAGAAAAAAAAAAATTATATGCAGAGGGAAAGCGTGATTTAAAATAGCGTTTTCTTCAGAAAACGAATGCACAGTGAAAGCGCAATTTCAAATAGCGTTTTCTTCAGAAAAAATTTTTATGTTAAAAGTGTGATTTGCAACCACGCTTTCTTAATTAAAAGCATGGTTTGCAATAGCGCTTTCACTATTCATCATATTTTGGGCTCCAAATAGTGAAAGCACGATTTGTAATAGCGCTTTAGCCTAGTTTGGGAATTCCGTCCAAACTAGGCCTAGTTTGGGAATTAAGATACAAAATAGGCTTAATATGGGAAAAGCCTCTTTTGGATGACTTTTCTTTTTCATGAAGCCCTGGGTCAAATTAAACTTTTTTGGTATCATTGTGTGTTGTTTGAGTTAATCTTGACTTTAATTAATTTTGCAGGTAGGTAGTTTATCTGAGAGATGGAACTTGAGGATGTAGAATCAGATCTCCAGGCCTTGAGAAAATTATATGGACTCCTCCAAAGTAATGGAAATGGTTCACAAAGTGAAAGCTTGGAATATGTAAGACTTCTTCGCTATGTGGTCAACTTTTCACTACTGCACCTTTACAAATAAGTTGAAATATGCATGGAAAAAAAAAAAAACCATAAAAATGCATATACATATGTATATGTAATGTATTTGTGAATTTTCGCGGTGACAGATTTAACGAGTAAAGGAAAATTTGAAGCAGTGTCTGAGCATTAAAACTCTAGCAGCCTGGAATTTCATCTTTTCTGCTTTACAATGTAGAAAAATAAATAAATAAATGAATGGTGCCTATGTTTTGGTAATTTTTGTGGCATGGTTTTCATGTGAACCTTACAACCTTTTGTGAAGTGATTCTCTCTCTTTCTCAAAAGCAAACCAACTCAGGTAGTGTTGGCGTTGGAGGGAGGGGAGTGACTCGGACCTAGACCTCTTTATGAATAGAAACAAAAGATAGGAAAGAATAGGGAGAGCTTAAGGATATTGTTTGCAGAATAATGCTAGGAATCATAAAAAATATTTCATGAAAATTTTTCATCATTTGATTAATGTGTAGTGTTTTATTATATGTGTAATCCAAAAGTAAAAAATCTTTCATGATCATTTTCATGATATTTATGGAAAAATTCTGGATGTGCCCAAATCGAAATGAAAATACTGTACATGTTAATTAGCATTTAGTACCCTTATTTGTTATCAATATATAGCCAATGGATTGTTCTTGCCCCCGGATCAAGTGATATTAGAGAGGTGACTTCATTTTTTTTTTTTAGTAGTATTGATCATGTTTTAGAGACACTTGATGTTATGCCAGGGAAGTGATAGAGGACAACAGAAAGACTTCAATTCAAAAAAAAAAAAAAAAAAAAAAAAATTCAAGAATCTAAACTCATAGTGAAGTTGACAAGCTCCCTAAAAACTGCTTGAATCTCAACTGGAAAGCTTGTGTGATGCTCTATGCCTCAGAAAATGAAAAAAACCTTTCACCCCTTTTTATCTCTCTGTGTGATACACCTTCAGGATCATGTGGACCATCGTTGTTTCAAATTACGGGGGCAGAGAGTTTCAAGGTGATGTTAATTTCTTTTTCTTTCTTTTTTTTTGGAAAAGCTACTATTTCCTTTTTGATGGAAATAGAACAACTAGGGCCAATTATCTGAACCAAAATTTGAAGTTTTCTTTTGACAATGTTCTCTATTAGAAAATTTGTCTGTAATCTAAAGCCAAATTTGTCGAGTAATTAAAGCTAGGAGGGGCTTTCATAGATAAACTAAATTGATTCGAATTACTCCACCAGTTTTTGAGAAATATTATAAGGCGGTGGTTTTGCAATCCGAAGAACAAGTTGAGGGATGTTTACTCTAATAGCCTTTTGTTTTATCACAAAATCAACTGGAGTGCAACCATGGAAAACTTCAGTTTGAGCCCAAAGCAACTGGGACACTACCATGGGAACTATCCATATAAAACTCATAATAATCTTTTTAGATCTTATTATTGGGATTATATAAGAATTAGCAACTTTTATGAAATTATGATATGAAGCATCCTCCAGATTACCAAAATTCCATGTTCCATTTCCATCTAGAATGCCATACTCTTATTACAATTTTCATAACATGTCAAATTCTTTTTTTCCAACAAGCAAAGAGGAGCAACCAGAAACACTTATTACACTCTCTTAACAGATTCCATGATAAACACAAAAAGATAGGAGTTAACAGTTAAGAGTCCACTTCAAACTCCTGGACTAATATGGGTGGCTCAATCTCACAAAAATGCTTCCTCAAAACATAATATTTGAAAAGTAGCTTTTGCACATAAATATTATGAGTTTCTTTTGAAGCACAAGCTTTTGGAAGTAGACAAGTGAGCTCATTTAAAGACAGGTTAGGAATTCCCAGATTTGTCCCTTTCACCTTATGAGTTTTTTTTTCTTCCATCATTTGTGACCCAAAAGTTTGCCAACACTTAGAATCATGTGATCATGCAAGTAGAGGTATAATTACTGATAAAGTATGACAGCAGAGGTATTTGAAAAATTGTCATCAATTAAGACATCTGCACTACCACTGGAAATAAGTTTTGGCTTGGCTTTTCCCGGAATTGAATATCTCCATGCTGGAAACTAGTGATCTGACATATAGACACAAATCTCAGGTCTACAAGATTTTCCTTACAGAATGAAGCAGCTTGTTTTTTGTTAATTTGCTGACCTGGAGATCAGGTTTTATTTTTTCGAATTTCAAGAAAATTAGACAAATGCACCCACTCTGTAAAATAGCTGGTATTTGGCTAAGAGCAGGTGGAATTCTAGAGGTGCCCATAGGTGTGAGAATTTTATTATTGAAGATATTTCTCAAACTACAATTAAGCGGTAAGGAAAAACTAATTAAGCTTGAGCATTGGGGAAAAGTAAAGAAACCAACTTTCTCACTGTTAATGCAAATGGAGAACCAACAATTTATTTCAATCATCATCAACTCATAAATTACAATAAAACAAAACAATTTGTAATCAATTCATAATCCATAGAGACCAAACTTATTCCAAGTTTCATATCAAAAATTGGATCCAAGTGATTTTTTTGCTTTGTTTTGTTTTGTTTTTGATAAATAGATCCAAGTGATCATATTCCTTCGACATATGGAAATCTAGAGAATATTGTTGCCCCTAACCTTCTCGTACATATTGTGAATTACTTCTTTGCACTATGGAAGAAATCCCTAGAATGACAGAGTCAAAGGCGAGAATTTTGGTTGCAGATATGAATTCCTTCTGATTCTAAGTATGCTCTGTGTTTAGTTGCCATCAAGTATAGATGGCCCTGATGCAAGGCTTGAGGCAAATAGCTTCAACTCATCATGACTAGAGGCTTCTAAATTCCAAGTATGCCCTGTGTTTACTCTGGCTTAAAGATTTTTCTTGCAACTCATAACCTAACTAAACATTATTATGAGTGAACATATTGAGGGTTTCAGCAAACCTAAAATGACATAACAAGGACATTATGTATTGTTGGTCAATATTAATTGAGGGTCTGAGAGATGCAAGAACAGAGATAGATCTAAACCTTGGCACTATTTGCACAAAGTGGTTATTCTCAAACTTGAACCTGTGTTTTCACCTGTGTTATCAAAGGAAGTCCCATTGCACCAAGCAATGCCCTTGATTTTGGTAAAACCATGCAGACACACACATGTATGCCTGCATGAACGTATTGCACCATGAATAACTTGATGCATTTTGTCTAGGTTCTACAATGTGTTATACATTTTACCTCCTTTTTATTTGTACCCGTTTTTTAATTTTATTGTATTAGATAAATGTTTATTTTTTTTATTATTTTTAATATTTTAATGATTTAATTGGTCGTGATCCTTATGCCTTTAGAATTTGTTCTCTTATCATGGATCATTAGAGGATAGAAAACTTCATGTTTAGATTTGCCTCTCAAAAGGTTGCTTATCATGTCATGTAGTTTCTTTTACTTTATAATTTGTTGAGCACCATCCATCTGCTTGCCAGTAGTTGAAATTACATGTAGCTTTATATCCATCTTTTAGGCTATTTAGGGGGTGAAGGTGAGCCTTGGAGTTCATTATCAACTAGCATTTTGGATGTTTTGTTTGAAATACTTAGTGATCTAATGGTTTTTTAATATTAATCTAGTATGCGATTACAAGTAGGTTCTTCTCCTCCGAACTGTCCTTTTGCTACCCGATTTTTGGGAATAGTCAATCATACATATATATATCAGTAGCAAAGCCAATGCCTATTTTATGCTTGAGGTCCTGTAGCTATGTTCATTGGGTTTTTGTTTTTTTGTTGTTACAGTTGGATGAAAAGGCACGTGTCGTCTTAAAGAATTTACTAGATGGTGCTACTGAAAGGGTTTTTGAGGCTCACTCAAAGGTAGATTGCCTTCTCTATGTTTCCCTAATGTGTTTCTCTTTAGTTTTAGATAAAAGATGGATTTTTTCACTGAATAGGATTGGTCAAGGGAGTTCAGAATGCCTGCAGTGAGCTTTCTACAGTAATTTGATGCAGTTCAATTTCTATGGTTTAATTTAATTTCAGCTTGGTTTTATGAATATTAATTAAATCGTCTTATTATGATGTTTTGTCTGATTTAGCATTTGGTGTGTCTGTGGTGTCACAGTTCATGGAAGCTCAGTTGGGTTTATACAATTTACTGCCTGCTATTCAATTGGAGAAACTAAGAGGCATGCCAATGCTAAGGCCACCTGTTTCACCAGATGTATCAATAATTTCTCATGGAGTTGGTCAAAGCTCTGCTAAAGCTCCCAATTGCAATCCAATCACTCCACGAGAAGATAAACGGGCAATTATTACACCAACAACTCAGGCGAGTGTTTCAGAGTGGTCAAAGTTCAGCTCTTCTGCCATGGAACCTCAGAATAGGAAAAGACATCGCAGGGCTTGCCAGCAAAGATCTGTAAAGCAGGTGAAGTCTACCGAGGAACATTCTCATGAGATTACTTGGAATCCTAAAAAGGATATTGCTAGTCTTCAGCATCAACAACGAAATCAATCTAGTCGTTTTTATTGGGACACGGGGCTGGTAAAATTGGACAAGCAGGGCAATGAGTCCGTCAGCAGCATTGGAAGCCAGCAGAAGAAAACAATTCACAAAATTGAACCCAACCTGAGTGGAGCTGGATCTTTGACTTGTTCACCCATTAATTCAGCAAGTGGGGTTGCTAAATCAGTAGCTATATATGACACAAGCCAAGAAATTGGGAAGTCTGGTGAGACTGGTTTTATTTCAAAAGAAGTTGCTGATGCCATCAGACAAGTTGAATTGCACATTTTGTCTTTGCAACTAGCTGCTGAGCTTGTGTGTCCATCAGAAATGATGGCCAACTCTATTCTCGGTATAGATTCAGTTAGTTCCATAAAGCAGACAAAGCAGGGTGTAGTTACCTGGAGTGAACGGAGTCAGGATCGCAAGTTTGTAATAGGCAGAGATGATTCACTGAGTAAGCAGTTGAGTCAAAGAGTTCGGAACAGCAAGAACTTGAGTCGACTACCGCAGGTTGTTAGTCAGAGTCACAAACCTTATTTAGTGGGAAATGACTTGTTGAGCCAGATGGCAAGACAGAACACGGTGAAGCCTAGGGAGACCGAATTGCCAGATCAGGTTGAGCGTCAGACCTCCAAACTGCTTCTCCCATATAATGGCCCTGTGAGCCGGAGTTAGTGAGTGAGAAGGTTGGCCAAAGTACAAATACTGCTTTACCAAACAATGATTTGTCAGGTCATGTGGGGAAGCCTTTGTCGAAAGGACATGGCAAACCAAACTGGAGGACAATTCAGGTTACTGATCAGGATGAGCCAATGAATCGATTGCAGAGACAAAAAAATGATCATACATCATCAAGTCATGCTCGTAATTGTGTTCGGGGTTTGAGGGTCCCACCAAGTCCGACCAATATGGCAAACGCGGCTTGTTCTGCCTTTTCATCTAATAAGATGACATGTCAGATTGAGAAGGAAAACCGAAATCAAAATTTAATTCCACAGGACCTAATCAGAAAGGGTAGAACATCTCAACTGTCAAAGCACATCAGATGATTACAAAGCCAACTCTGCAAGATCATCAGATCAGTCGGTGTATGGTGTCGCCAACCTTGTATGGAAAACTGATGGATCAAGAGAGGGGTGGGGTCCAAGAAAGTAATAAGTGGGTGGCCCAACGGAAAAAGATCTTGCCACGTCAGCAAGAATCAGAAGATGCGAGTTCATCCTCACGTTCTTCCTCCTGCTGGACAAGTCAGCAAGCTAGCTCGAGCAGTAGTGACAGCAAAGAGTGTTCACTGCCGAGCCATAAACGTGGTCATCGTGATATGGTTCCCTCCAGCTGTAGTGACAGTGAAGAGTATTCACTGCCGAGCCATACTCATGGTCAGCACGATATGAGTCCCACCAGCAGTAGTGATAGTGAGGGGTACTTACTGTCTGGTCGGACAAAAGGCCGTTATGTGGGACCTACAACCAGTAGTAATGAGAGTGAGGTGAACTCATCGCGTAGGTCCTACGAGTAGTAGTGAAAGTGAGGATTGTCCACCGTCAGATCGGGTATGGGTCCATCATCACATGGCTTTGTCATCTAGATCAACCAGTATGGATTCTACCAAGGGTTCCAGATTAAGCGATCGAGTGAAGCCAAAGAAACCGATAGGCAGGTTAAGAAGATTGAAAGACAAACTAGCCCTTATCTTCCACCATCACCACCATCACAATGATGGTGATCACGGATATCAAAAGGCCAAGGTGGCTCGTGGTGGCACATCCTTGTGGAAAAATGCAGGAAAGAAGATCTTTGACGGCGCAAACAAAGGCGAAGCTTATGGAGAAAAAGCAGCTGAAAAACTAACAAAATCAGTTGTTTGCAAAGTACCGGATAAGAAACAGCATGGACATTTCTTCCACACACTTGTAAAGGGGCTACTGAATTCCAAAAAATCAAGGTGCCGAAAGGCAGCATCAAACGTTTGGGGAGCGGTAGGCATGGCAGTAAGAAAGCGGTGAAGAAGTTGCAGTGGTGGCAAATGTTTCGTCACCAGAGGGTGGTGAAAATGCCGAGCAAGACCAAGGCACGTGTCAAGCTAGGAGTTGGTAGTAAGAAAAAGCCTGGGCTACAGGCATTGCCTAAGATGAGATGAGTTGTTCTAGGCCCTGTAATTGTTTCTTCCATAATGGTTTTTATGCATATATTTGTCATTCAGATTTCAAGGTTATTTTTAAGGTGTTATAGATATAGAATTCATATAAAATCGAGGTCATAGTCTCATGGTTGTGATTGTTGCCAGATTTGCGGAGTTTTTCTTAGGCAAACACAGTTTCATGTACATAAATATGAAAATGGAAAGTGGTATAGAGTGTGGGCTAAATAGGTAAAGGGTCTACATGGGTCCATGGACAGGTGAACAAATGGGTTGGGTCCAACCAAATGGGCCAAGTAAACAAGCCTCCACGGGTCCATGTGCCCAAACCGTGTCTGGAAAAGCTACATGAATATGAAAATGGAAAGTAGTGGTATAGAGTGTGGGCTAAATAAGTAAAGGGTCTACATGGATCCATGCGCCTGAACTGTGTCCAGGTGAACAAATGGGTCGGGTCCAACCAAATGGGCGAAGTAAACAAGCCTCCATGGGTCCATGTGCCCGAACCGTGTCTGGAAAAGCTCACCAGAGAAGATTAACATGTTTGCTAATTTGGCAGGTTAACCCATTTAATATACAACCTGGCCGACTATATCCAACCCAAACCTGTATGAAATGGCCCATTTGCCACCCTAGTTCTAATTGATTCAAATAAATTAACCTACCAAGACAGTCCTTTGTCTTGCCATTTTTAGACCTTGAAGATAAATCAATCAACATTATGTCCAAGGCGTTTAAAATTTGCTCCGACATATAGACCCAGTCAGTTATGTATGCAATTAACTTCACAAGATTCAAATATAAATGTAATGTGTGTGTGTGTGTGTGTGTGTGAGAGAGAGAGAGAGAGAGAGAGAGGGGGGCGGGGGAGAAGAAAAAATTGGAAAAACTGCAAAAAAAAAGAGAAAAGAAATCCCAGAATTTGAATCTTGTAACAAAATAAATCTTGAGTTTTCAATTTTGTCAATTTAAATCTTAGTCTTTTTATTTGTTTTCAATTTTCAATATAAATCATTTGCCTATTTTCGTTAAATAGAACTGTCAAAAAAGTGTATTTTAATCATTAAATTCAATGGGAACAAGTATTTTAGAATTTCAAGAAATAAAACAAAACAGCTGGTATTTGGCATTTGCTGACCTGGAGATCAGGTTTTGATTTTTTCGAATTTCAAGAAAATTGGACAGATTTACCTAGAAGGTGCTGCACCCACTCTGTAAAATAGCTGGTATTTGGCTAAGAGCAGGTGGAATTCTAGAGGTGCCCATAGGTTTGAAAATTTTATTATTGAAGATATTTCTCAAACTACAGTTAAGCAGTAACGAAAAAATAATTAAGCTTGAGCATTGGGGGAAAGTAAATAAACCAACTTTCTCACTGTTAATGCAAATGGAGAACCAACAATTTATTTCAATGATCATCAACTCATAAATTACAATAAAACAAAACAATTTGTAATCAATTCATAATCCATAGAGACCAAACTTAATCCAAGTTTCATATCAAAAATTGGATCCAAGTGATCTTTTTTTTTGTTTTGTTTTTGATAAATAGATCCAAGTGATCATATTCCTTTGACATATGGAAATCTAGAGAATATTGTTCCCCCTAACCTTCTCGTACATATTGTGAATTACTTCTTTGGACTATGGAAGAAATCCCTAGAATGACAGAGTCAAGGGTGAGAATTTTGGTTGCGGATGTGAATTCCTTCTAATTCTAAGTATGCTCTGTGATGGCGCTGATGCAAGGCTTGAGGCAAATAGCTTCAACTCATCATGACTAGAGGCTTCTAATAAGTATGCTCTGTGTTTACTCTGGCTTAAAGATTTTTCTTGCAACTCATGATCTAACCAAACATTATTATGAGTGAACATATTGAGGGTTTGCAAACCTAAAATGACATAACAAGGACATTATGCATTGTTGGTCAATATTAATTGAGGGTCTGAGAGATGTAAGAACAGAGATAGATCTAAACCTTGGCACTATTTGCACAAAGTGGTTATTCTCAAACTTGAACGTGTGTTTTCACCTGTGTTATCAAAGGAAGTCCCATTGCACCAAGCAATGCCCTTGATTTTGGTAAAACCATGCAGACACACTCTTGTATGCATGCATGTACATATTGCACCATCAATAACTTGATGCATTTTGTCTAGGTTCTACAATGTGTTATACATTTTACCTCTTTTTTATTTGTACCCGTTTTTTTAAATTTTATTGTATTAGATAAATGTTTATTTTTATTATTTTTAATATTTTAATGATTTAATTGGTTGTGATCCTTATGCCTTTAATATTTGTTCTCTTATCATGGATCATTAGAGGATAGAAAACTTCATGTTTAGATTTGCCTCTCAAAAGGTTGCTTATCATGTCATGTAGTTTCTTTTACTTTATAATTTGTTGAGCACCATCCATCTGCTGGCCAGTAGTTGAAATTACATGTAGCTTTACATTAATCTTTTAGGCTATTTAGGAGGTGAAGGTGAGACTTGGGGTTCATTATCAACTAGCATTTTGGATGTCTTGTTTGAAATACTTCAGTGATCTAATGGTTTTTTAATATTAATCTAGTATGCGGTTACGAGTAGGTTCTTCTCCTCTAAACTGCCCTTTTGCTACCTGATTTTTGGGAGTAGTCAATCATATATATATATATATATCAGTAGCAAAGCTAATGCCTTTTTTATGCTTGAGGTCCAGTAGCTATGTTCATTGGGTTTTTGTTTTTTGTTGTTACAGTTGGATGAGAAGGCACGTGTCTTCTTAAAGAATTTACTAGATGGTGCTACTGAAAGGGTTTTTGAGGCTCACTCAAAGGTAGATTGCCTTCTCTATGTTTCCCTAATGTGTTTCTCTTTAGTTTTAGATAAAAGATGGATTTTTTCATTGAAAAGGATTGGTCAAGGGAGTTCAGAATGCCTGCAGTGAGCTTTCTACAGTAATTTGATGCAGTTCAATTTCTATGGTTTAATTTAATTGCAGCCTGGATTTGTGAATATTAATTAAATCGTCTCATTATGATGTTTGTCTGATTTAGCATTTGGTGTGTCTGTGGTGTCACAGTTCATGGAAGCTCAGTTGGGTTTATACAATTTACTGCCTGATATTCAATTGGAGAAACTAAAAGGCATGCCAATGCTAAGGCCACCTGTTTCACCAGATGTATCAATAATTTCTCATGGAGTTGGTCAAAGCTCTGCTAAAGCTCCCAATTGCAATCCAATCACTACACGAGAAGATAAACGGGCAATTATTACACCAACAACTCAGGCGAGTGTTTCAGAGTGGTCAAAATTCAGCTCTTCTGCCATGGAACCTCAGAATAGGAAAAGACGTTGCAGGGCTTGCCAGCAAAGATCTGTAAAGCAGGTGAAGTCTACTGAGGAACATTCTCATGAGATTACTCGGAATCCTAAAAAGGATATTGCTAGTCTTCAGCATCGACAACCAAATCAATCTAGTCGTTTTTATTGGGACACGGGGCTGGTAAAATTGGACAAGCAGGGCAATGAGTCCGTCAGCAGCATTGGAAGCCAGCAGAAGAAAACAATTCACAAAATTGAACCCAACCTGAGTGGTGCTGAATCTTTGACTTGTTCACCCATTATTTCAGGAAGTGGGGTTGCTAAATCAGTAGCTATATATGACACAAGCCAAGAAATTGGGAAGTCTGGTGAGACTGGTTTTATTTCAAAAGAAGTTGCTGATGCCATCAGACAAGTTGAATTGCGCATTTCGTCTTTGCAACTAGCTGCTGAGCTTGTGTGTCCATCAGAAATGATGGCCAACTCTATTCTCAGTATAGATTCAGTTAGTCCCATAAAGCAGACAAAGCAGGGTGTAGTTACCTGGAGTGAGCTGAGTCAGGATCGCAAATTTGTAATAGGCAGAGATGATTCACTGAGTAAGCAGTTGAGTCAAAGAGTTCGGAACAGCAAGAACTTGAGTCGACTACCACAGGTTGTTAGTCAGAGTCACAAACCTTATTTAGTGGGAAATGACTTGTTGAGCCAGATGGCAAGACAGAACACGGTGAAGCCTAGGGAGACCGAATTGCCAGATCAGGTTGCGCGTCAGACCTCCAGACTGCTTCTCCCATATAATGGCCCTGTGAGCAGGTTAGTGAGTGAGAAGGTTGGCCAAGGTACAAATACTGCTTTACCAAACAATGATTTGTCAGGTCATGTGGGGAAGCTTTTGTCGAAAGGACATGGCAAGCCAAACTGGAGGACAATTCAGGTTACTGATCAGGATGAGCCAATGAATCGATTGCAGAGACAAAAAAATGGTCATACATCATCAAGTCATGCTCGTAATTGTGTTCGGGGTTTGAGGGTCCCACCAAGTCCAACCAATATGGCCAATGCATCTCGTTCTGCCTTTTCATCTAATAAGATGCCATGTCAGATTGAGAAGGAAAACCGAAATCAAAATTTAATGCCACAGGACCTAATCAGGAAGGGTAGAACGTCTCAACTGTCAAAGCCACATCAGATGATTACAAAGCCAACTCCGCGAGATCAGAAGATCAGTCAGCGTATGGTGTCGCCAACCTTGTATGGAAAACTGATGGATCAAGAGAGGGGTGGGGTCCAAGAAAGTAATAAGTGGGTGGCCCAACGGAAAAAGATCTTGCCACGTAAGCAAGAATCAGAAGATACGAGTTCATCCTCACGTTCTTACTCCAGCTGGACAAGTCAGCAAGCTAGCTCGAGTGGTAGTGACAGCAAAGAGTATTCACTGCCGAGCCATAAATGTGGTCATCGTGATATGGTTCCCTCCAGCTGTAGTGACAGTGAAGAGTATTCACTGCCGAGCCATACTCGTGGTCAGCACGATATGAGTCCCACCAGCAGTAGTGACAGTGAGGGGTACTTACTGTCTGGTAGGACAGAAGGCCGTTATGTGGGACCTACAACCAGTAGTAGTGAGAGTGAGGTGAACTCACTGCCAAGTAGGGGCCGGCCTCATCACGTAGGTCCTACGAGTAGTAGTGAAAGTGAGGAGTGTCCACCGTCAGATCGGGTATGGGGCCATCATCACATGGCTTTGTCATCCAGATCAACCACTATGGATTCTACCAAGGGTTCCAGATTAGGCGATCGAGTGAAGCCAAAGAAACCGATAGGCAGGTTAAGAAGATTGAAAGACAAACTAGCCCTTATCTTCCACCACCACCACCACCACCACCACCATCACCACCATGATCACAGATATCAAAAGGCCAAGGTGGGTCATGGTGGCACATCCTTGTGGAAAAACGCGGGAAAGAAGATCTTTGACAGTGCAAACAAAGGCGAAGCTTATGGAGAAAAAGCAGCTGAAAAACTAACAAAATCAGTTGTTTGCAAAGTACCGGATAAGAAACAGCATGGACATTTCTTCCACACACTTGTAAAGGGGCTACTGAATTCCAAAAAATCAAAGGTGCGGAAAGGCAGCATCAAACGTTTGGGGAGTGGTAGGCATGGCAGTAAGAAAGCGGTGAAGAAGTTGCAGTGGTGGCAAATGTTTCGTCACCAGAGGGCGGTGAAAATGCCGAGCAAGACCAAGGCACGTGTCAAGCTAGGAGTTGGTAGTAAGAAAAAGCCTGGGCTACAGGCATTGCCTAAGATGAGATGAGTTGTTCTAGACCCTGTAATTGTTTCTTCCATAACGGTTTTTATGCATATCTGTCATTCAGATTTCAAGGTTATTTTTGAGGTGTTATATATATAGAATTTATGTAAAATCGAGGTCATAGTCTCGTGGTTGTGATTGTTGCCAGATTTGCAGCGTTTTTCTTAGGCAAACACAGTTTCATGTACATAAATATGAAAATTGAAAGTGGTATAGAGTGTGGGCTAAATATGTAAAGGGTCTACATGGGTCCATGCGCAGGTGAACAAATGGGTCGGGTCCAACCAAATGGGCCAAGTAAACAAGCCTCCATCGGTCCATGTGCCCGAACCGTGTCTGGAAAAGCTCACCGAGAAGATTAACATGTTTGCTAATTTGGCAGGTTAACCCATTTAATATACAACCTGGCCGACTTTATCCAACCCAAACCTGTATGAAATGGACCATTTGCCACCCTAGTTCTAATTGATTCAAATAAATTACCCTACAAAGACAATCCTTTGTCTTGCCATTTTTAGACCTTGGAGATAAATTAATCAACATTATGTCCAAGGCGTTTAAAATTTGCTCATACATATAGACCCAGTCAGTTATGTATGCAATTAACTTCATAAGATTCAAATGTAAATGTAATGAGAGAGTGAGAGAGAGAGAGAGAGAGAAAGGGGGGGGGGGGAGAGAAGACAAAATTGGAAAAAACTACATAGAAAAAAAAAATCCTAGAATTTGAGTCTTGTAACAAAATAAACATTGAGTTTTCAATTTTGTCAATTTAAATCTTAGTCTTTTTTATTTGTTTTCAATTTTCAACATAAATCATTTGCCTATTTCCGTTAAGTAGAACTGTCAAAAAAGTTTATTTTCATCATTAAATTCAACGGGAACAAGTATTTTAGACATTCTTTGTATACTTATATTGAGTTTAATGACTTAAATACATTTTTTTCGACCGTTTTACTTAACGGGAATAAGTGGATAGTTTAGATTGAAAACAAATTAAAAGATTAGGATTTAAATTGACAAAATTAAAAATTTCAAATTTATTTTGTTATAAAGCTAAAACTTGGGTTAAAACCAGGGTTTTTTTTTTTTAGGTTGTAATTTTCCTGAAAAATTTAAAGTGAAAAATCTCCATTAACTGCACCACTAGCCTATGTACAAACTTTTCCCAACTTTTTCAGTTTGTATAAAAGTGATTAATCCCAATTCAATCACATCTTTCTATATACAACTTTTGTATAGCATAATTCACACAATTTCCATGACCACAAGAAATAGAAAGCAATTAAAACTATATTCTCATTCAACCCAATTAATATCCAAGTCCTTAAGTTTCATGAGCCACTTGTGTGTATCTTGAGAAACATAAGGTTTAGAAGGCACCTTCCCTTCACCATTGGCAGATGATACATAATCCATTTTCTTGTCTTTGGAAAGGTTTCCCTGTCTATTAGGGTGCCTCACCTTTAGTGAGAGAAGACGAGATACTTCATGCAGTCCCCCCCATTTCTCCAATGCCCTAGCAATGTCATACCGACCTGGACAAAGAAAATCCAAAAACATGAAATGCATATGAATCCAAGTCACTTAGGCCGTGTTTGTTTTGTTGGACTTGATTACATAAAACTATTAGTCTAATAGTCATAAGATTATCAATCTTTTAAGATTATGTGTCGTATCTCAGAGGTTAGAGAATAACCCTCAATTAGGATGGAGAATTATCAGAGTCCTATCACTAGACATAAGAACATATGATGTAATGACATAGCTCAAGGATATTTTGGTCATTTAACCCCTTTAATTGGGAGGTTATATTCGTGCACCATAGAAATTCTCAGTTCCATTTTGCCGTTCGGATATCAAGTTCCAAACAAAAATGAATTGTTTAGATATAAACCATATGTTGGATACTTGATATCCGGAAAATTGAATTTTAATTTTTTTTGGAAGTTGATATCCGAACATTCAATTTTTGTTTGGAAATTTATATCCGAACGGCACAAATGATGTGAACTGAGAGAGTGTGGTGGGCAAATAGAAGGTACCCCTTTAATCCCCTAATTTGTATCACACACACCCCATGGGACTCAGTAGTCTCTCATATGGAGATATGCAAGGCCCACTTCATATCCAAACATGAGATTCAGGATTGGCCTCCAATTCTGTGGCCTTGTCGCCCAAATGAACACAGCCTAAGTGTAAGAAATAACAATTAAGTTAGCAGTCACCATAAACAACTTCTGACATTGCGCTTGTAACTGGAAAGAAATTTATTATCCATACCAGCACGCTCAAAAGACTTTCTACTAGGCATAAATGACGGGTCCATTCCCCAGCTTCTCTGGAACCGACTTATCTACAAGATAGAAAAGGATCAGTTTTTAACTTCACCAAAAATCCAGGCTGGCAGTATTTTGATAAAAAGCAGCATAATTTCTCCTTGAAGATTAAAATTACTTGAGACTTCTACATTAAGATCTTTTTTCCTTTTCATGTATTTTCCCTTTTCTTCTTATTTGTTTTTGTTTTTTTGGTGTCATTTTCCATGTCTGAACTTAAAACAAAACAACAAACTGGAAAACTTGCCTCTTCTTGCAAATTCTCAAGGTCATCCCAATAACCCTTTGGTTTACGGTGCTTGTAAGCAAGAGAAAGATTCATCAAAGACGCGATCCTTCTGAATCCCCCCATGCGTGTGATTGCCTTCTCAATGTCCACCCTTCCATGCTTGCGAAGTTGCTTTCTCATTGGCATAAATCCTTCTTGCCCGCACTCTGATATAAAAGTAATAAGCTCAGCTTTAAGAACTGCTATATCCCTCTGCAAGCCTGGAACCCGTGGTCTTTGTCTCGAAGGATGTGAACTGTCAGAATCAAAATCTTTCTCAACCGACATCCAATCATCATATCTGTCTCTGCTAGAAGAAGCAGTTTGCTCCTCAGAAAATATTGCATGGTCACAGGTCTCCAAAGTGTTTTGTGCTTCCCTTTTTTCAATATAATCTCGAATGGCACATAAGTTTGATGGGAGATCTTCATATATAACCTAAAAATGTCAAAATTACCATCAACAAATTTTGTAAGGACGATTATTATAGTAGCTGAATATATCAGAGGGTCTTATTTAAAATAAAAAATAAATATAAAATCATAAGGACTACTAATCTAAACATATAAAAGAAGACAACCATGTGGTGTGAGAGAAATTCGAACTCGTAGTCGAATAAATTTCACAAACCTCTTCCATAATAGCTTCAGAAAGAAAGGAATTATTGTGCATTTTTGACTCCACAGAGTATTTCAATAGTGTGTGATGATTTCCAAGTTGCTCCAAAAGTCATTTTCCCTGGAAAGAGTTGAAGTCTCCTTCAACCTGCTCAAAACTGATCTCCTGTTCCAGGTTTTCACACAAATACAAGATGACACGTGCATGGAGTGCCATAAACAATAAGCCCTCGCATCCTTCCGGAAAAATGACACACCCAACAATAAGCGTTGCGCCCTCAAGAATGGAACTTATTATTTTTTTATTATTACTCTTTCTTTCTTTTTTTTTAAAATTTTTAATTCTAAGTCTAATTCCATTGGAGTAGATAAGCATTCATAGTGACCACAAATTTTAATGATAATCAAATTCTGTTGTACCTGCAAAATGCGAACTTTGTTGTTGTCACGCGATAAAATCTTACTGATTGCAAAATTTGGAACTATTCTGTAAAATAGTTTCATAAGGAAACAAGATCAGGAATATAAAAGTTGATTCATGATTATTAGTTGATTCATAATTGTCCTTTTTTTTTTTCTTTTTTCCCACCAAATTTGAGTAAAAACTCCATTCAATATCAAGTGTTCTAACGGAGGATTTTAAGTTTTCATCAAAACACCGGTTGACTGGGCGGACGACCAGGCAGATGTCTGGCCGGTCAACCAGCTAATATATTTTTTTCACAAATTTTTGCCTAGAGGTGGTCATTCGGGAGAGCATTCAGGATATCCGGTGATGAAAATTCAATATGAACAGTGATTTGATGAAAGCTCCCAGAGTTTTCAATTTGATAAATTTTTTTTTAATATTCTCAATTAAATACTTATTTGATGAAACAATTAGAATAGAAGAAAAAAAAAAAATTCATCAAATTTATATTTAATAACAAAATTAATAAACCATTAGAGATGATCTCAACGTTGGATATATTGGGAGGTTACAAAATAACATACATCCTTTCGAACTGGTGGCCAGTCTGAAGTGATGCGGCGAATAGAAGTTTTCGCCAGAAAACGTTTTTTGTTTTGTTTTGTTGTTGTTTTGTTACAACCCATTTTCTCTCTCTCTCTCTCAAACATGGTCTGAAGATATTTCTCATCTCTCTCTCTGACCTCGTCCCAATTTGATCAGAATTGACAGCTGAGAGATCTGTGAATCAGAGACCTCTCACTCTCACTCTCTGTAAGTTATGCTTTCTTCAAAAGTGAATGATTTTGTTTGATTCTTTTTTGTAATTTGTTCTACAAAGTCATGCGGTTTGAAAATCCGAGTATAGACGACCACACACAGGCTTTGATGATTTCTTGCCCTTGCTATCTCAAATTCGTTTCTGATCATACATTTTTGAGCCTTCTAGATTATCTAATTGTTCAATGGTTCTAAATTAATTGATTATTGAGCGATTATGTGATGTTTTATGGTTGCTTTTTTCACTCAGAATCTATATATACACATATATTAACCCAAAAAAAAAAATATATGTACATGTATGTTGATGATGAACAAAGAGAAGTTTGGTTAATTCTTGACTTATTTGAAGCAGTTCTATCATTTGCATGGAGGTTTGGTGCCCCCTCCCCCTAATTAAAAAAAAAAAAAAAAAGAAAGAAGAAGAAGAAGAGAGAGAGAACAAAGTTTAGTGTTGTCTTGAACTTCAACATAGAATGCATGTGCTTTTTGGATGGAGGCTTTTCCCATATTAAACTTATTTTGTATCTTAATTTTTAAACTAGGCCTAGTTTAGACGGAATTCTCAAACTAGGCTAAAACGCTATTACAAATCACGCTTTCACTATTTGGAGCCTAAAATGTGATGAATAGTGAAAGCGCTATTGCAAACCACGCTTTTAATTAAGAAAGCGTGGTTGCAAATCACGTTTTTAACATAAAATTTTTTTCTGAAGAAAACGCTATTTGAAATCGTGCTTTCACTGTGCATATAAATTTTTTTTTTTTTTTTTTTTTTTTTTTTTTCTGAAGAAAACGCTATTTTAAATAACACTTTCACTGTGCATTATTTTTTTTTTTCAGAAAACGCTATTTGGAATCACGCTTTCACTGTTGATAAATGAAAGCATAGATTGAAACCACGCTTTTAAAACTTATATAAAACACCCAAACCCCCTCATTTGCAATCACGTTTTTTACACTATGGATTTTTCGACTCTGCTCTCAGACTCCTTCTGCTCTTAGACTCTCTCGCTCTCGCTCTCGCTCTCGCTCTGCTCTCAGACTCTCTCGCTCTCGATCTCGCTCTGCTCAACTCTCACTGTCGCTGTCGCTCTCCCTCTGCTTTCAGACTCTCTCTCTGCTCTCACTCTCTGTCTCTGCTCTCTCCTCTCCGTGGTATGGCATCTAACTCTGTCTGTATCATTTGAATTTTATGTATTTATTTATTGTGTTTGTGAAAATGTGAATGTGTGTTTGTGAAAATGTGAATGTTAGGGTTTTAAATGTCAATTATTAAATGTGTTAGGGTTTTATCAGTGTGGTTATGAAATTATGAAATCATAAAATGTTAGGGTTTTGAATTGTGAAATCAGAAATTATGCTTGTGGTTTCAGAAATTAGGGTTTGCAATTTTTTGAAATCAGAAATTAGGGTTTGGAATTTTATCAAATCAGAAATCAAGGTTTGCAATTAGGGTTTGGAATTTTGCTTCTGAATAAAAAATCAGAAATTATGCTTGTGAATAAACTTACCTATATTTGTTGAATTGGAATTATGAAATGTCTATATTTTGAAATTTGAAATCAGAAATTGAAATTTTGAAATTATGCTTGTGAATCAAAATGTCTATATTTTTTGAAATTAGGGTTTGGAATTTTGAATTGTTAATTAATCAACCTATATTTGTTGAATTGAAAATTTTATTTTTTGCTTGTTAAGAGGAATTAAAAGGAAATTAGGGTTTGAAATTAGGGTTTTAAAAGTAATTTTTTTAATTAAGAATAAAATTAAAAAAATTGAAATTCATATAATTGATAATTGTTAATGTCATATTATGAAATTCATATAATTGAGAATTGAGAATTGAAATTCATATTATGAAATTCATGAATTCAGATATTTATGAGTAACATAACTAAGAGTTTGTTTGAATTGGAATTTGGAATTTTTCATGAACCAAATAACATATGGCCCCATGAGTGTGGACTTTTCATCAATTATTCCTATTTTAAATTGATAATGTTATATATATTAATAAATTTTTATTATAAAAAAAAATTAACTACTAGTATAACACCTATTACATCATTAAAATAATTCATGCTTTAATTTTAAAAATTTTATTAGTACATGATATAGCAATTATTAAGAATAATTTATAAAATTTATTAATTTGTATAATATTTTTCATTTTGTATATGTTATATATGAAGTTGATGTGTTAAAGTCAATTTACTTTAATCATATACAGTCAGAGTATTCTTTATTTGTTACACATAATTACCAATATACATAACATGAATTGTTGACTTTATGGTTGTATATTCAATTTTTTATTCAGTTTCTACATCAATTGGTTGGCATAATCTAGAATTAAGTAGGTAAATTTCATTTTCGATTTGCCACTCACCCAAATAATACTGACCTACGAAAATCTGTAAGTCCAATCACTTGTATAGATATTATGGTACACTGTAAGGAATATTACCTTATTTTGTATTCACCCAAAAAGCATTACCTTATTTTGTGAAAATAGCTTTTTAAAAAATAAAAATTGATAAAAAAAATTATGTTTATCACCCGTTAAAAAAAAAAAAAAAATAAAAAGCAACCCAATTTCATATTAACTTTTTTAACTTATAAAAAAGTCAAAAAAATCATTAAAAAAATAATATCAAACAAGTTTTTAGTCATATTATTTATAAATTAAGAGGTCAGTAAATCAATTTTTACTTAAAGGCAATGGATGATTAGTGAAAAATATAAACGCATGACTTTCCAAGAGTACCTAATAATTTTTCTTCATTAAAAAAATATCAAACAAACTCTTAGTTATGTTACTCATAAACCAATAATTCATATTATGTTACTCATGAATTGGAATTTTTCCTCATTGAAATTCATATTATGTTCTCTCAAATATTTAATTTTGACTCTATTTTATTCAAAAAAAAAATATTTTTATTGACTTCAAAATAATAAATGAAAAGATCATGTTCTCTCAAAATATTTAATTTTGACTCTATTTTATTCAAATAAAAATATTTTGGTTTAGTTTCGTTGGGTTTATTTCACTGTATTTGGGGTCAGGCACCCAGAATATGACTAAAAATTCTTAGGATTTATTTTCATTTGGGTTTCGCTAAAGGTTTCCATTTAGTTGTTAACTATCTAAATCCATACTTTAGGACATAACTTATTGCAGGTGTCTGCATATAAGCACATAATCACTTGTAAATTGTATGTAAGATCGGATTGCACTCTGCCCCTCTAAGCTAACCAACCAAAAAAATTTAATTTTGGGAGGTGCCACATTCTTCCACAACCATTTGGAAAATCAAACCAAACAATTTATTTTTGTCAAATTTATTTATATTTTTTCAAAAAAATCAAAAAATAATTTAAAAAATCAAACCAAACCGCTATATCATGTATTATTTTTAATATACATTCAATAAAATTAATAATTTTTATAAAAAATATTAACTTTGATATT
Source organism: Camellia granthamiana (assembly GCA_036172215.1). NCBI lineage: Eukaryota > Viridiplantae > Streptophyta > Magnoliopsida > Ericales > Theaceae > Camellia > Camellia granthamiana. Next base: position 60,119,528 of record CM069903.1, on the reverse strand, counting down.
AGAATAATTTTGAAGACATTTCATCATAAAATACAAACATGTAATTTTATAATCTTGTCATAGAAATTTTAAAAAATAAGTAAAAGCTGAATTTGTAATACATATAATAGCATTATAGTAGAAATTAAAATTTCCACACAAAACTTAAGAAAATTTGAAAAAGTTTTTGAAATGGGTATTGAATGAAGTGACTTATCGTCACTTCTGCTTTGTGACTGTCCACCACCATTGAAAATGAAAATCTGAACATTATGTTTTAATAATTTTTATTTTGATTTATATAATTAGAAGTCATTATGTTTTTATTTTGATTTATATAGTTATAATATATGCATGAAAAGAGTCTTAAAATATTCTAATTAATAATCCATAGCAATTTCGTATGTAAGAAGGACAAAAAAAAAAAAAAAAAATGGCACTTTGATGGGTAAGCCTGTGTTTCATAATACCAAATAATTGGTACGGATGGCCCGATAGATTCACATGGATAACTATCCAAAATTTACTACATAGATTTAACCACCAACTTAAATTTTCTCTCTAATTTTTGGCCATTATAAATTATCTCTAGAATTATTTTTTTGTTTTTGTATGTTTAAGAAAAAAAAAAAAGAGTAAATAAATTAAATTTTTTTCTTACTTTTCAGAACGAGCCAAAATGAGTTTTTTGTTTTAATTTCATAACAAAGCCTCTATGACTTGTAAAAAGTGGATGAGGGTTACCAGTTCATATAGGAAATAACTTTGTCATTAAGGTCCCTAATGGCACAAGTTTGAGCAAATCAAATTAACTTATCTGTAATTATCCATAAATCTAAAGAATTGGATCACTAGTTTTAAAAAATTAATAACAATGTTTCAAACCTCTATTTTATATTGTCCAAATCAATCGAGTTCTTTCAACTCAATGGAACAAATATTTAATTATCTACAAAACTTACACTATGATTTAAGATGTTTGTATGATTTGTCCAATTTTGTCCAGTCTCACTGAATAAGAAAAATACTTGATAGAATGAAGTGTTTTTTAAATGTGTGATATATCTGTCTACCTTATCAAAATAATAAAAAATAGATCAAGATTTATGAAAAGAAAACAAAATAAGTGTTTTTAAAATTGGTCCCACTTACATGCGTACGATTAAATCATTGCCTAAATTAACGGTTGTGTAGAGTCATTATTATTATTTATTTATTTATTTATTTTCAGTGAATGCCTTTTAAAAATTGATCATATTGAGGGAGGGAGGCCCTTGCCGCAATGGTAAGGTTGTTTTATTATACTGATAATAATATAAAATAAAATAAATCTATTATAATTCGAGTGTTATGGATTCAAATTATAGAAATAATGGGCTTCTTTGGTTTGTTTTTCATATAAAATGTTGGGAAAATTTATCTACAAACAAATTTTCAAGAGTAATCAAACCAAACAAAATTTTCCAAATATTTTATTCAAAATTTTGTTTGGTTACCTACTTTCCCAAAATAACTTTCTCTGTCATACACATCAAATCAATCACTTTTTGTAAAACTCTCTCTCCAAAAACAAATTTCCACAACCATTTCTGAAAGAAGGCAAACCAAATAAGACCGCATACTTTTTATCTCAAAAACACTCTAGAAACACAAACCAAACACACTTCTTTAAATACTTAATAATACGCATGCATATATCTGATCCTTCTTCTAAACTCTGCCATGACTGGAATCTTTGGAATTGTCCCTTTATAGATCTTGTAAATCAAAATGGGTCACTAGCTAAAAATCTTGTAGTTTTGTTATAAACAAACAAAATTGATCATGAAATTGAATAAAAATACATATATACGCATTGGGTGTGTGCTTGCAAGCACGATTGTAGATGGTGGTTGCGTGCATCTCTTAGTAAGATACATGGTCTTTTTGAAATAAAGCAGTATAGGGGTCCTCACCATTGTTTATACCAACGAATGAACATGGACCACACTAATATTAGCTCCAGTTACATTGCAAGTGACTACTTACTGTATTACAAAAGTAAGCATGAAAAAGTAAGCATGAAAAAATAGTTTCATGTGGCGATGTGATAACTCACTGCGACAGTGTTTTATTTGACAACTCACTGCACGAATATGAAGGGATTGCATTGTGATCCTCTGGCCTACAATTATGATTTTATCTGACAACCACGCCCGTGACTACATCACAGGTACACAAAGTCACGGGTACTCAAAATTGCATGAAATGAATAACATAAAATAATATCACGTGTTTCACTTCTTCCATAGTGCCCCAGCATGCATTATCGTCACCAGATCATCTCTAGTTAACCCCTACTATGATGTTTATAAATACCCCAGTATGATGTTTGTTGAAGTCATAACAATATTAATATATCTGCAATTACTATTATTATTAATTTTTTTATTTTATGAACAATGTCTTCAAGAGGTGCAGGAAGTTCACGCCGGCAAAGAAATCCGAAAGTGTGGCTGCTACCTCCATTTACCTATGACTACAAGAGCGAAAAGTACTCGAGTCCGAAGGATTATTATGTTGGTATCCGAGTAGAATGTGCATTCAGAGTAACGGAGCAAGAATGATTGTTTAATGATCTACGTAACTTTGGGGCACCGGTACCTCATCGTCGTTCATTGACCATGGCTAGACGAAATGTGAGTGACTATGAAAAAGTAGTTAGCAGAATTAAGAAGGAGAACAACAGAATGTTGATGCGGAGATGTCGACATTTCATGCTTCAGCTAGCCACCGAAATGGCAGAAGCAAGCAACAGGGATTTGACAGTGACTGAGCGAAATAATGTCTTAAACAATGAAAAATATCTCTCTGACTACTACATGTCAGATGAGGAATGAGAAATCAAACACCGTTATCTTTCATATATGTTTGTATGTATGTTGTGTCGTATCTTCGTTACTAGAGTGTAAGACAATATTGTTGTTCATCTAACGTACGGATGTATTTCAAGTATTTGTTTTATGAACCTGAAGTTTATGAAATAACTACATTTATAACTACACATTTATTAGTTCATGACTTTCTTTATTGAATTGCAATGAGTTAATGAATGTTCTGGATTAATGAATGGATTAATGTATGTTGAATTATGTGAATACTTAAAACACATAAAACAGAACAGGTAGCTCGGTGAAAAGCTTTCCTTAACTGGGGCTCGTGAAATAGGGATCAATTTACAAAGAATTTCAATCTCCATCAGGAAAGAAGAAAGAGTCACCTTCCAATTCCTGGAAGTCCAGTAAAAATGATGACTCTGGTAACGAATGAGGGGTTGACAGAAAACTAAACTCGGTGAAACGAACTACCGCCTTCAATAACACATAAAATAGAACAGGTAGGTCGGTGAAAAGCTTCCCTTAACTGGGGCTCGTGAAATAGGGATCATCTACGTAAAGAATTTCAATCTCTATCAGGAAATAAGAAAGAGTCACCTCCTAATTCCTGGAAGTCCAATAAAAATGATGACTCTGGTAAGGAATGTGGGGTTGACAGAAAACTAAACTTCGGGGGCTGGACAAACAAGCTCAAAGCCAAGTGGTTGGTCTAGTTGGGAGACTAATAAAGTTCAGACAAACGAACTACCGCCTTTAATAACACATAAAACAGAACATGTAGCTCGGTGAAAAGCTTCCCTTAACTGGGCCTCATCAAATAGGGATTCTCTACGTAAAAAATTTCAATCTCCATCAGGAAAGAAGAAAAAGTCACCTTCCAATTCTTGATTTGGTTGGGATGAATCTGGTAAGAAATGGGGGGTTGACAGAAAACTAAACTTCAGGGGCTGGAGCCCAAGCTGAAAGCCAAGTGGTTGGTCCAGTTGGGGGACTAAGTTTAAAACCCAATTGGTTTTACTTGATTTGGTTGGGATGAATCACTATTTATAATTAATTATACCTAAATAGATTGTTTTCTGCACCTTTCTAAAGAAATTGACGATTCTGTTAGTATAGAAACTAGAATTGTAACCAGTTCTAATGACGCTGATTTGTTATTTTTCGGATTTATACCCAAAGAGAACGACACTTCTGAAATTACTGTGTAACACCAGTTTTCTGGATAGATTTGAATGCACCAGTTTTCTGGACAGATTTGAATGCACCATGATATTCACAAACATTGGTGGCCAAGTACTCCTACCTAACCCACGTTTCACTCACAAGATCCACCATTATTTTAAAGTTGATTTCAAAAGTTGAGATTGTAAATGTTTCCCAAAATATTACAAATTGAATATTCAAAAGTTGATTTTAAAATAATTCCAAATGACAACAAAAATTCAAATAGTCATACTTTTCAATGAAATACAAATAGTAGGTCGTAACAACGAATGATGCATAGCTAAGTGAAACACAACATTGCCTACATAAACTTCATTTTTTCACACATTGAGTAGTCAAATCGTGGAGAGACTTGTCAGTATATGCAGATGGATTGTGAAGTCATGGGACCTGGTGCACAGGCTTTGGTTTTCTCGATATTTTGCTCGATTATTTGATATACAGTGACAACTCATCTCTTATTGATATATGTGGGATTCTCAATTCAGAAAGTCACATGGCAACAGTGAATTCACTGATTTACCTTACAGTGAGCATGCCCTTATTTTGTCCGTATATGCAGATGGATTGTGAAGTCATGTGACTTGGTGCACAGGCTTTAGTTTTCTCGATTTTTTACTCGATTTTTTTATTACAGTGACAACTCATTTCTTATTAATATATATGGGATTCTCAATTCAGAAAGTCACATGGCAACAGTGAATTCATTGATTTACCTTACCGTGAGCATGCCCTTATTTTGTCCGTATATGCAAATGGATTGTGAAGTCATGTGACTTGGTGTACAGGCTTTGGTTTTCTCGATTTTTTGCTCGATTTTTTTATTACAGTGACAACTCATCTCTTATTGATATATGTGGGATTCTCAATTCAGAAAGTCACATGGCAACAGTGAATTCACTGATTTACCTTACATTGAGCATGCCCTTATTTTGTCCGTATATGCAGATGGATTGTCAAGTCACGTGACTTGGTACACAGTATTTGCTTTTCTCTATTTTTTCAGTCTAGTGACAACTCATACCTTGTTCATATATGTGGGATTGTCATGCAGAGGCATCTTTCTAAAGCCGTTCATAACCAACTATATAAACGACTAAAGGTGAAGACACAACCTTATAACTCATTTCGCCCTACGAAATTATCATTCATTTGTTTTAAAAAATTAGCATGGCTACACGATTCATGGGAGGGAGTGGGAATCGCAGAGGTGGTACGAACTTGCAAAGGGGTGACAGTTCACGACGAGGAGGGGGAAGGGGCCATGGCGATGCTGAAGACGATTCATGAGAGGGAGTGGGAATACCTGTTTTAGATTATGCTTGTGGTTATCGTGATAGGTTTGGGAAGCGACATTTTTTGATGCTCAAGTATTATCCAGTTCAAGGAGGTGTATGGAGCCATCTGACAATCAAACAGGATATGGTTTATCTGACGCTGCTCGTCTCAAGTGGCCCGCACTATTTATAGAGCGAGTACAACTGGAAACCTTAAGTCGGGAAAATCAACTTAAGGTGCCAAAAGCACGTTCTGTTGAGATCCAAAAGGAAGATCCTGATAATGTTGATCGACTATGTAAAAGACTACAACGTGAGATTTCTCAAATGCACCGTAGGTTAGCCCGCGATATGCAGCTATACATAGTTAAGAAGGATGCCTAGAAGAACAAAACAGAACCAAATGTTGCAGCTATCAAGGGTATCATGGAGAATCCTGAACTTGTCTCTGACGCTGAGCTTTCGGATTATTCAGACTCTGAGCCACCTGCCGATTTAAGCGCGAATTAGGTGTTAATGTCTACACTTCGGCAATATTAGGTCATGCATTAATATGTAATGTCGTGTTAGACTAAGTATAACTGTTATGTTATGTTTATGTTTATGTATTGTGTTTGTCAAATGTTGCGGCTATTAATATGCAATATTAGGTCATGAATTAGGTGTTTGTCTGTCTAACTGTTATATTTATGTATTGTGTGTTCAGTTTAGAGTGTCAAGGATGTATGTAATGTGTGTTCAGTTCATGGTGTCCAGAATGTATTTTTGTAGAAGACTTATGTCTGTACTACCTATGTAACTGAAAACTATTACATTTGCAACTTCAGTTATGTTGTTTTCATGCCTGTATGAGTATTTAGTAAATTAGTGACTTCGTATATTATGTATTAAGTTTTATTACAAAAATGTTGACAAAATTTATTTTAGGAGCTCTCGCGGTGGCCTTCGTTTTCTTGGCCTACTCTGCGGTGTTCTTCGCGTCTCACCCTTCGTCGTTGCTTGTCGAACTGCATAGTGTGTGGGTGTGCTTCTGACTGTAGAGCATGCATGTCACATTCTAACCCAAAACAAAGACGAAAGAAAAAATTTTATTTTTTTAATGAAAACGGGTACAAAACGGTTTTACTAAACTGGTTTTCTGAATTACATTCTCACCTTGTAACCCAAAATAAAGACAAAAGAATAAATATATATATATTTAAATGAAAACGGCTTTAGTAAAGCCAAAATAATTTTCTGAATAACACCTTCTAACCCAAAACAAAGAGAAAAGAAAAAAAAAAAATTACATGAAAACGGCTTTAGTAAAGCAAAAAAAAATTATTAATTACATTATCACCTTCTAACCCAAAACAAACACAAAACAATAAACAAAAAAAATTTACATGAAAACGGCTTTAGTAAATAGAAAACAAATTTCTGAATTACACTTTCTAAACCAAAACAAAGACAAAAGAAAAAAAAAAAATTTAACATGAGAACGGCTTCAGTAAAGCCAAAAAATTTTTATGAATTATATTATCACTAAAACAATGACAACAGAAAAAAAAAATTTACAAAAAAAAATTACATATAATTTAAATGAACAGTGAAAGCGTGGTTTCAATCCATGCTTACTGTAGTGAACAGTGAAAGCATGAATTTTGTAAATGAACATGATTGGCTTAATAATATCTAAATGAACATGATTTTAAAATTATATATATGAAAAATATTATGTAAAATTAATATATGAAAAGAGACTTTTCCCATAAAAATTTAAATGATATATAAATTGGCTTAATTCCCAAATGTTTGGTAATTAGTTAAAAATATTATGTAAAATTAATATATAAAGATGAGGCTTTTCTCATATGATGTAACACAAATTAATATATGAAAAGAAGAGGTTTTTCCCATATTATGTAAAATTTCTGAATTACACATTCTAAACCAACATAAAGACAAAAGAAAAAAAAAAAAAAATTTTAACATGACAATGGCTTTAGTAAAGCCAAATTTTTTTTATGAATTACATTATCACCAAAACAATGAGAACAGGAAAAAAAACAAAATATTAAAAAAAAAAAAAAAATGAATAGTGAAAGCGTGGTTTCAATCCACGCTTTCATTTATTAACAGTAAAAGCGCGATTTCAAATAGCGTTTTCTTCAGAAAAAAAAAAATTATATGCAGAGGGAAAGCGTGATTTAAAATAGCGTTTTCTTCAGAAAACGAATGCACAGTGAAAGCGCAATTTCAAATAGCGTTTTCTTCAGAAAAAATTTTTATGTTAAAAGTGTGATTTGCAACCACGCTTTCTTAATTAAAAGCATGGTTTGCAATAGCGCTTTCACTATTCATCATATTTTGGGCTCCAAATAGTGAAAGCACGATTTGTAATAGCGCTTTAGCCTAGTTTGGGAATTCCGTCCAAACTAGGCCTAGTTTGGGAATTAAGATACAAAATAGGCTTAATATGGGAAAAGCCTCTTTTGGATGACTTTTCTTTTTCATGAAGCCCTGGGTCAAATTAAACTTTTTTGGTATCATTGTGTGTTGTTTGAGTTAATCTTGACTTTAATTAATTTTGCAGGTAGGTAGTTTATCTGAGAGATGGAACTTGAGGATGTAGAATCAGATCTCCAGGCCTTGAGAAAATTATATGGACTCCTCCAAAGTAATGGAAATGGTTCACAAAGTGAAAGCTTGGAATATGTAAGACTTCTTCGCTATGTGGTCAACTTTTCACTACTGCACCTTTACAAATAAGTTGAAATATGCATGGAAAAAAAAAAAAACCATAAAAATGCATATACATATGTATATGTAATGTATTTGTGAATTTTCGCGGTGACAGATTTAACGAGTAAAGGAAAATTTGAAGCAGTGTCTGAGCATTAAAACTCTAGCAGCCTGGAATTTCATCTTTTCTGCTTTACAATGTAGAAAAATAAATAAATAAATGAATGGTGCCTATGTTTTGGTAATTTTTGTGGCATGGTTTTCATGTGAACCTTACAACCTTTTGTGAAGTGATTCTCTCTCTTTCTCAAAAGCAAACCAACTCAGGTAGTGTTGGCGTTGGAGGGAGGGGAGTGACTCGGACCTAGACCTCTTTATGAATAGAAACAAAAGATAGGAAAGAATAGGGAGAGCTTAAGGATATTGTTTGCAGAATAATGCTAGGAATCATAAAAAATATTTCATGAAAATTTTTCATCATTTGATTAATGTGTAGTGTTTTATTATATGTGTAATCCAAAAGTAAAAAATCTTTCATGATCATTTTCATGATATTTATGGAAAAATTCTGGATGTGCCCAAATCGAAATGAAAATACTGTACATGTTAATTAGCATTTAGTACCCTTATTTGTTATCAATATATAGCCAATGGATTGTTCTTGCCCCCGGATCAAGTGATATTAGAGAGGTGACTTCATTTTTTTTTTTTAGTAGTATTGATCATGTTTTAGAGACACTTGATGTTATGCCAGGGAAGTGATAGAGGACAACAGAAAGACTTCAATTCAAAAAAAAAAAAAAAAAAAAAAAAATTCAAGAATCTAAACTCATAGTGAAGTTGACAAGCTCCCTAAAAACTGCTTGAATCTCAACTGGAAAGCTTGTGTGATGCTCTATGCCTCAGAAAATGAAAAAAACCTTTCACCCCTTTTTATCTCTCTGTGTGATACACCTTCAGGATCATGTGGACCATCGTTGTTTCAAATTACGGGGGCAGAGAGTTTCAAGGTGATGTTAATTTCTTTTTCTTTCTTTTTTTTTGGAAAAGCTACTATTTCCTTTTTGATGGAAATAGAACAACTAGGGCCAATTATCTGAACCAAAATTTGAAGTTTTCTTTTGACAATGTTCTCTATTAGAAAATTTGTCTGTAATCTAAAGCCAAATTTGTCGAGTAATTAAAGCTAGGAGGGGCTTTCATAGATAAACTAAATTGATTCGAATTACTCCACCAGTTTTTGAGAAATATTATAAGGCGGTGGTTTTGCAATCCGAAGAACAAGTTGAGGGATGTTTACTCTAATAGCCTTTTGTTTTATCACAAAATCAACTGGAGTGCAACCATGGAAAACTTCAGTTTGAGCCCAAAGCAACTGGGACACTACCATGGGAACTATCCATATAAAACTCATAATAATCTTTTTAGATCTTATTATTGGGATTATATAAGAATTAGCAACTTTTATGAAATTATGATATGAAGCATCCTCCAGATTACCAAAATTCCATGTTCCATTTCCATCTAGAATGCCATACTCTTATTACAATTTTCATAACATGTCAAATTCTTTTTTTCCAACAAGCAAAGAGGAGCAACCAGAAACACTTATTACACTCTCTTAACAGATTCCATGATAAACACAAAAAGATAGGAGTTAACAGTTAAGAGTCCACTTCAAACTCCTGGACTAATATGGGTGGCTCAATCTCACAAAAATGCTTCCTCAAAACATAATATTTGAAAAGTAGCTTTTGCACATAAATATTATGAGTTTCTTTTGAAGCACAAGCTTTTGGAAGTAGACAAGTGAGCTCATTTAAAGACAGGTTAGGAATTCCCAGATTTGTCCCTTTCACCTTATGAGTTTTTTTTTCTTCCATCATTTGTGACCCAAAAGTTTGCCAACACTTAGAATCATGTGATCATGCAAGTAGAGGTATAATTACTGATAAAGTATGACAGCAGAGGTATTTGAAAAATTGTCATCAATTAAGACATCTGCACTACCACTGGAAATAAGTTTTGGCTTGGCTTTTCCCGGAATTGAATATCTCCATGCTGGAAACTAGTGATCTGACATATAGACACAAATCTCAGGTCTACAAGATTTTCCTTACAGAATGAAGCAGCTTGTTTTTTGTTAATTTGCTGACCTGGAGATCAGGTTTTATTTTTTCGAATTTCAAGAAAATTAGACAAATGCACCCACTCTGTAAAATAGCTGGTATTTGGCTAAGAGCAGGTGGAATTCTAGAGGTGCCCATAGGTGTGAGAATTTTATTATTGAAGATATTTCTCAAACTACAATTAAGCGGTAAGGAAAAACTAATTAAGCTTGAGCATTGGGGAAAAGTAAAGAAACCAACTTTCTCACTGTTAATGCAAATGGAGAACCAACAATTTATTTCAATCATCATCAACTCATAAATTACAATAAAACAAAACAATTTGTAATCAATTCATAATCCATAGAGACCAAACTTATTCCAAGTTTCATATCAAAAATTGGATCCAAGTGATTTTTTTGCTTTGTTTTGTTTTGTTTTTGATAAATAGATCCAAGTGATCATATTCCTTCGACATATGGAAATCTAGAGAATATTGTTGCCCCTAACCTTCTCGTACATATTGTGAATTACTTCTTTGCACTATGGAAGAAATCCCTAGAATGACAGAGTCAAAGGCGAGAATTTTGGTTGCAGATATGAATTCCTTCTGATTCTAAGTATGCTCTGTGTTTAGTTGCCATCAAGTATAGATGGCCCTGATGCAAGGCTTGAGGCAAATAGCTTCAACTCATCATGACTAGAGGCTTCTAAATTCCAAGTATGCCCTGTGTTTACTCTGGCTTAAAGATTTTTCTTGCAACTCATAACCTAACTAAACATTATTATGAGTGAACATATTGAGGGTTTCAGCAAACCTAAAATGACATAACAAGGACATTATGTATTGTTGGTCAATATTAATTGAGGGTCTGAGAGATGCAAGAACAGAGATAGATCTAAACCTTGGCACTATTTGCACAAAGTGGTTATTCTCAAACTTGAACCTGTGTTTTCACCTGTGTTATCAAAGGAAGTCCCATTGCACCAAGCAATGCCCTTGATTTTGGTAAAACCATGCAGACACACACATGTATGCCTGCATGAACGTATTGCACCATGAATAACTTGATGCATTTTGTCTAGGTTCTACAATGTGTTATACATTTTACCTCCTTTTTATTTGTACCCGTTTTTTAATTTTATTGTATTAGATAAATGTTTATTTTTTTTATTATTTTTAATATTTTAATGATTTAATTGGTCGTGATCCTTATGCCTTTAGAATTTGTTCTCTTATCATGGATCATTAGAGGATAGAAAACTTCATGTTTAGATTTGCCTCTCAAAAGGTTGCTTATCATGTCATGTAGTTTCTTTTACTTTATAATTTGTTGAGCACCATCCATCTGCTTGCCAGTAGTTGAAATTACATGTAGCTTTATATCCATCTTTTAGGCTATTTAGGGGGTGAAGGTGAGCCTTGGAGTTCATTATCAACTAGCATTTTGGATGTTTTGTTTGAAATACTTAGTGATCTAATGGTTTTTTAATATTAATCTAGTATGCGATTACAAGTAGGTTCTTCTCCTCCGAACTGTCCTTTTGCTACCCGATTTTTGGGAATAGTCAATCATACATATATATATCAGTAGCAAAGCCAATGCCTATTTTATGCTTGAGGTCCTGTAGCTATGTTCATTGGGTTTTTGTTTTTTTGTTGTTACAGTTGGATGAAAAGGCACGTGTCGTCTTAAAGAATTTACTAGATGGTGCTACTGAAAGGGTTTTTGAGGCTCACTCAAAGGTAGATTGCCTTCTCTATGTTTCCCTAATGTGTTTCTCTTTAGTTTTAGATAAAAGATGGATTTTTTCACTGAATAGGATTGGTCAAGGGAGTTCAGAATGCCTGCAGTGAGCTTTCTACAGTAATTTGATGCAGTTCAATTTCTATGGTTTAATTTAATTTCAGCTTGGTTTTATGAATATTAATTAAATCGTCTTATTATGATGTTTTGTCTGATTTAGCATTTGGTGTGTCTGTGGTGTCACAGTTCATGGAAGCTCAGTTGGGTTTATACAATTTACTGCCTGCTATTCAATTGGAGAAACTAAGAGGCATGCCAATGCTAAGGCCACCTGTTTCACCAGATGTATCAATAATTTCTCATGGAGTTGGTCAAAGCTCTGCTAAAGCTCCCAATTGCAATCCAATCACTCCACGAGAAGATAAACGGGCAATTATTACACCAACAACTCAGGCGAGTGTTTCAGAGTGGTCAAAGTTCAGCTCTTCTGCCATGGAACCTCAGAATAGGAAAAGACATCGCAGGGCTTGCCAGCAAAGATCTGTAAAGCAGGTGAAGTCTACCGAGGAACATTCTCATGAGATTACTTGGAATCCTAAAAAGGATATTGCTAGTCTTCAGCATCAACAACGAAATCAATCTAGTCGTTTTTATTGGGACACGGGGCTGGTAAAATTGGACAAGCAGGGCAATGAGTCCGTCAGCAGCATTGGAAGCCAGCAGAAGAAAACAATTCACAAAATTGAACCCAACCTGAGTGGAGCTGGATCTTTGACTTGTTCACCCATTAATTCAGCAAGTGGGGTTGCTAAATCAGTAGCTATATATGACACAAGCCAAGAAATTGGGAAGTCTGGTGAGACTGGTTTTATTTCAAAAGAAGTTGCTGATGCCATCAGACAAGTTGAATTGCACATTTTGTCTTTGCAACTAGCTGCTGAGCTTGTGTGTCCATCAGAAATGATGGCCAACTCTATTCTCGGTATAGATTCAGTTAGTTCCATAAAGCAGACAAAGCAGGGTGTAGTTACCTGGAGTGAACGGAGTCAGGATCGCAAGTTTGTAATAGGCAGAGATGATTCACTGAGTAAGCAGTTGAGTCAAAGAGTTCGGAACAGCAAGAACTTGAGTCGACTACCGCAGGTTGTTAGTCAGAGTCACAAACCTTATTTAGTGGGAAATGACTTGTTGAGCCAGATGGCAAGACAGAACACGGTGAAGCCTAGGGAGACCGAATTGCCAGATCAGGTTGAGCGTCAGACCTCCAAACTGCTTCTCCCATATAATGGCCCTGTGAGCCGGAGTTAGTGAGTGAGAAGGTTGGCCAAAGTACAAATACTGCTTTACCAAACAATGATTTGTCAGGTCATGTGGGGAAGCCTTTGTCGAAAGGACATGGCAAACCAAACTGGAGGACAATTCAGGTTACTGATCAGGATGAGCCAATGAATCGATTGCAGAGACAAAAAAATGATCATACATCATCAAGTCATGCTCGTAATTGTGTTCGGGGTTTGAGGGTCCCACCAAGTCCGACCAATATGGCAAACGCGGCTTGTTCTGCCTTTTCATCTAATAAGATGACATGTCAGATTGAGAAGGAAAACCGAAATCAAAATTTAATTCCACAGGACCTAATCAGAAAGGGTAGAACATCTCAACTGTCAAAGCACATCAGATGATTACAAAGCCAACTCTGCAAGATCATCAGATCAGTCGGTGTATGGTGTCGCCAACCTTGTATGGAAAACTGATGGATCAAGAGAGGGGTGGGGTCCAAGAAAGTAATAAGTGGGTGGCCCAACGGAAAAAGATCTTGCCACGTCAGCAAGAATCAGAAGATGCGAGTTCATCCTCACGTTCTTCCTCCTGCTGGACAAGTCAGCAAGCTAGCTCGAGCAGTAGTGACAGCAAAGAGTGTTCACTGCCGAGCCATAAACGTGGTCATCGTGATATGGTTCCCTCCAGCTGTAGTGACAGTGAAGAGTATTCACTGCCGAGCCATACTCATGGTCAGCACGATATGAGTCCCACCAGCAGTAGTGATAGTGAGGGGTACTTACTGTCTGGTCGGACAAAAGGCCGTTATGTAGGACCTACAACCAGTAGTAATGAGAGTGAGGTGAACTCATCGCGTAGGTCCTACGAGTAGTAGTGAAAGTGAGGATTGTCCACCGTCAGATCGGGTATGGGTCCATCATCACATGGCTTTGTCATCTAGATCAACCAGTATGGATTCTACCAAGGGTTCCAGATTAAGCGATCGAGTGAAGCCAAAGAAACCGATAGGCAGGTTAAGAAGATTGAAAGACAAACTAGCCCTTATCTTCCACCATCACCACCATCACAATGATGGTGATCACGGATATCAAAAGGCCAAGGTGGCTCGTGGTGGCACATCCTTGTGGAAAAATGCAGGAAAGAAGATCTTTGACGGCGCAAACAAAGGCGAAGCTTATGGAGAAAAAGCAGCTGAAAAACTAACAAAATCAGTTGTTTGCAAAGTACCGGATAAGAAACAGCATGGACATTTCTTCCACACACTTGTAAAGGGGCTACTGAATTCCAAAAAATCAAGGTGCCGAAAGGCAGCATCAAACGTTTGGGGAGCGGTAGGCATGGCAGTAAGAAAGCGGTGAAGAAGTTGCAGTGGTGGCAAATGTTTCGTCACCAGAGGGTGGTGAAAATGCCGAGCAAGACCAAGGCACGTGTCAAGCTAGGAGTTGGTAGTAAGAAAAAGCCTGGGCTACAGGCATTGCCTAAGATGAGATGAGTTGTTCTAGGCCCTGTAATTGTTTCTTCCATAATGGTTTTTATGCATATATTTGTCATTCAGATTTCAAGGTTATTTTTAAGGTGTTATAGATATAGAATTCATATAAAATCGAGGTCATAGTCTCATGGTTGTGATTGTTGCCAGATTTGCGGAGTTTTTCTTAGGCAAACACAGTTTCATGTACATAAATATGAAAATGGAAAGTGGTATAGAGTGTGGGCTAAATAGGTAAAGGGTCTACATGGGTCCATGGACAGGTGAACAAATGGGTTGGGTCCAACCAAATGGGCCAAGTAAACAAGCCTCCACGGGTCCATGTGCCCAAACCGTGTCTGGAAAAGCTACATGAATATGAAAATGGAAAGTAGTGGTATAGAGTGTGGGCTAAATAAGTAAAGGGTCTACATGGATCCATGCGCCTGAACTGTGTCCAGGTGAACAAATGGGTCGGGTCCAACCAAATGGGTGAAGTAAACAAGCCTCCATGGGTCCATGTGCCCGAACCGTGTCTGGAAAAGCTCACCAGAGAAGATTAACATGTTTGCTAATTTGGCAGGTTAACCCATTTAATATACAACCTGGCCGACTATATCCAACCCAAACCTGTATGAAATGGCCCATTTGCCACCCTAGTTCTAATTGATTCAAATAAATTAACCTACCAAGACAGTCCTTTGTCTTGCCATTTTTAGACCTTGAAGATAAATCAATCAACATTATGTCCAAGGCGTTTAAAATTTGCTCCGACATATAGACCCAGTCAGTTATGTATGCAATTAACTTCACAAGATTCAAATATAAATGTAATGTGTGTGTGTGTGTGTGTGTGTGTGAGAGAGAGAGAGAGAGAGGGGGGGGGGGCGGGGGAGAAGAAAAAATTGGAAAAACTGCAAAAAAAAAGAGAAAAGAAATCCCAGAATTTGAATCTTGTAACAAAATAAATCTTGAGTTTTCAATTTTGTCAATTTAAATCTTAGTCTTTTTATTTGTTTTCAATTTTCAATATAAATCATTTGCCTATTTTCGTTAAATAGAACTGTCAAAAAAGTGTATTTTAATCATTAAATTCAATGGGAACAAGTATTTTAGACATTTTCCATACACCTACATTGAGTTTAATGACTTAAATACACTTTTTCCAACTGTTTTACTTAACGGAAATAAGTGGATAGTTTAGATTGAAAACAAATTAAAAGATTAGGATTTAAATTGACAAAATTAAAAACTTCAAATTTATTTTGTTATAAAGCTAAAACTTGGGTTAAAACCTGGGTTTTTTTTTGTTTGTTGTAATTTTCCTGAAAATTTTAAAGTGAAAAATCCCCTTTAACTGCACCACTAGCCTATATACAAACTTTTCCCAACTTTTTCAGTTTGTATAAAAGTGATTAATCCCAATTCAATCACATATTTATATATACAACTTTTGTATAGCATTATTCACACAATTTCCATGACCACAAGAAATAGAAAACAAGTAAAACTATATTCTCATTCAACCCAATTAATATCCAAGTCCTTAAGTTTCATGAGCCACTTGTGTGTATCTTGAGAAACATAAGGTTTAGAAGGTACCTTCCCTTCACCATTGGCAGATGATACATAATCCATTTTCTTGTCTTTGGAAAGGTTTCCCTGTCTATTAGGGTGCCTCGCCTTTAGTGAGAGAAGACGAGATACTTCGTGCAGTCCCCCCCATTTCTCCAATGCCCTAGCAATGTCATACCGACCTGACAAAGAAAATCCAAAAACATGAAATGCATATGAATCCAAGTCACTTAGGCTGTGTTTGTTTTGTTGGACTTGATTACATAAAACTATTAGTCTAATAGTCATAAGATTATCAATCTTTTAAGATTATGTGTCCTATCTCAGAGGTTAGAGAATAACCCTCAATTAGGATGGAGAATTATCAGAGTCCTATCACCAGACATAAGAGCATATGATGTAATGACATAGCTCAAGGATATTTTGGTCATTTAACCCCTTTAATTGGGAGGTTATATTTGTACACCATAGCAATTCTCAGTTCCACTTTGTCGTTTGGATATCAAGGTTCCAAACAAAAATGAATTGTTTAAATATAAACCATGTTGGGTACTTGATATCAAGACAATTGAATTTTTTTTTTTTTTTTGGAAGTTGATATCCGAACATTTAATTTTTGTTTGGAAATTTATATCCGAACGGCACAAATGATGTGAACTAAGGGAGTGTGGTGAGCAAATAGGTAGCCCTTTAATCCCCTAATTTGTATCCCCATATGGAGATATACAAGGTCCACTTCATATCCAAACATGAGATTCAGGATTGGCCTCCAATTCTGCGGCCTTGTCGCCCAAACGAACGCAGCCCAAGTGTAAGAAATAACAATTAAGTTAGCAGTCACCATAAACAACTTCTGACATTGTGCTTGTAGCTGGAAAGAAATTTATTATTTATACCTGCACGCTCAAAAGACTTTCTACTAGGCATAAATGATGGGTCCATTCCCCAGCTTCTCTGGAACCGACTTATCTGCAAGATAGAAAGGGATCAGTTTTTAACTTCACCAAAAATCAAGGCCGGCAGTATTGTGATAAAAAACAGCATAATTTCTCCTTAAGATTAAAATTACTTGAGACTTCTACATTAAGATTTTTTTTCCTTTTCATGTATTTTCCCTTTTCTTCTTATTTTTTTTTTTTGGTGTCATTTTCCATGTCTGAACTCAAAACGAAACAACAAACTGGAAAACTTGCCTCTTCTTGCAAATTCTCAAGGTCATCCCAATAACCCTTTGGTTTACGGTGCTTGTACGCAAGAGAAAGATTCATCAAAGATGCGATCCTTCTGAATCCCCCCATGCGTGTGATTGCCTTCTCAATGTCCACCCTTCCATGCTTGCGAAGTTGCTTTCTCATTGGCATAAATCCTTCTTGCCCGTACTCTGATATAAAGGTAATAAGCTCAGCTTTAAGAACTTCTATATCTCTCTGCAAGCCTGGAACCCGTGGTCTTTGTCTGGAAGGATGTGGACTGTCAGAATCAAAATCTTTCTCAACCAACATCCAATCATCACATCTGTCTTTGCTAGAAGAAGCAGTTTGCTCCTCAGAAAATATTGCATGGTCACAGATCTCCAAAGTGTTTTGTGCTTCCCTTTTTTCAATATAATCTCGAATGGCACATAAGATAAGTTTGATGGGAGATCTTCATATATAACCTAAAAATGTAAAAATTACCATCAACAATTTTCTAAGGACGATTATTATAGTAGATGATTATATCAGAAGGTCTTATTTAAAATAAAAAATAAATAAAAAATCATAAGGACTACTAATCTAAACATATAAAAGAAGACAACCATAAATTTCACAAACCTCTTCCATAATAGCTTCAGAAAGAAAGGAATTCTTGTGCATTTTTGACTCCACAGAGTATTTCAATAGTGTGTGATGATTTCCAAGTTGCTCCAAAAGCCATTTTCCCTGGAAAAAGTGGAAGTCTCCTTCAACCTGCTCAAAACTGATCTCCTGTTCCAGGTGTTCACACAAATCCAAGATGACACGTGCATGGAGTACCATATACAATAAGCCCTTGCATCCTTCCTGAAAAATGACACACACAACAACAAGCGTTGCACCCTCAAGAATGGAACTTATTAATTTTTTTAAAAATTCCAAGTCTAATTCCATTGGAGTAGATAAGCATTCATATTGACCACAAATTTTAATAATAATCAAATTCTGTTGTACCTGCAAAATGCGAACTTTGTTGTTGTCACGCGATAAAATCTTACTGATTGCTAAATTTGGAACTATTCTGTAAAATAGTTTCACAAGGAAACAAGATCAGGAATATAAATGTTGCATAGTGGAAAACGTTGCTATGATATGTACACATTTCTGTAGCTTTCATATTCAAAGATCATTTTAACAGAGACCAACAAATCTTGTAAAATCCTGTCCATCCATGTGTTTTTGGTGTCCGGCTTTGTGTTTGGTTTCTGTTTTCTTAAACTTATTGTTTAACAATCAATAAGTTTTAAGAACAAAAAACCCAAACACATAACTAGACACAAGATATATCAACGCGATTTTCCAGAAGTGGGCTCCATCAACAAATCTTGTACATCTTGTCCATCTGTGTTTTCTATGTCCAATTGTGTGTTCCTAGGCTTACTATCTAACAACATAGCACCTAAGCAGTGTCGTGTCGTGTCCTCTCCGATATCTGTGTCCAATACAACACTCTTTGGACACTCCTAAAAGCATGTCCGACACTTCTTCAATGTGTCTTAATTAAAATATCAAATTCATAACATTGGACATTTTAGTAATACTTCATGGCCCTCTAAATACGTCATATATGATGAATCCCTTTATTATAAGAATATTTTCCATTCCTCATAACACAACTTATGCATTCTAAATATGTTTTGAAACATTTAGAAGATGAATACATAATGTGTAATACAATGTTATATAATTGTTTTGCATTGTTCAGAATGTAATTGCTATGTGAATGATATTTTGATATTAAATTTATGAAATATATAGCTTTTTAATGTAAAAAATGTGTCATGTTACATTTTTTAAATTGTCTTTGACTAAATTATTCATATATATGATTATACAATAATTTATAAAAATATAAAATTTTAACGTGTCCCAAGCATGTTGGGTGTGTTTGGTTTGCTTTTGAGAGAGTGATTTTCAAAAAAAAAATTTGGGGAGAGAGTTTAGAAATTTTTTTGGTTTGTTTGGTTGTATATTTTGAAAGTAATTTTGGAGTTTGGGATGATTTGATATTTTGTTGTAATTGAGTAGATGTGTGTGAGAGAAAAAGTGATTGAGAACGAGAGAGGAGAGAGGAGAGAGGAGAGAGAAAAAGTGATTGATTGATGTGTAAGAGAGAGAGTAATTTTAGAAATTTTTTGAGAAAAACCACAAACCAAACAAAATTTTGATTTTTTTTTTTCAAAAACAACTCTCCCAAAAACAAACCAAACAAGCCCGTTATTTCTTGCATTTATTGAAAATCGACTTGTCGGCGTGTCAGTGTCATGTTAGCAGAATGGCATCAGGCACTCTGATGGTTGCATCCAACACAACAACAGGGATCATGGCAGCAAAATCCTCACACGGAATCATAAAGGGAGTAGGCCTTGTAGATCATTATAAATTATAATGGACAATTGCCACTTTAGCAGCCAAGGAACTTCAATTACTACAAAAATTTCCCAAAATCCAATGGTTGGTATTACTTGGAAGATTTTCTTAACTGGATGATTTTATCTTTTCTGTTTCCTTAACTTGATAACAGGTACTTGACTAAATACCTTTTTCTCTTTTTTACAAGGATACTTGACTAAATATTTCTAAAAATAGTTATTAAGGATTGCCTGTTACACGGTCTTGGGAGAACTCACCCCAAAGCTAACTATTAAGGTGAGAGTGCCCTCACGCTTATATGCTTGATATTACTTTAGTATTCAGGCGATGTGGGACTTCGCTTCACACTGCCCATGTAGACAAGTGTTTGATAGGCACCAGTTGTGTTGGTGATAACTGATTTTACTCAGCATACATATATAAATAAACAAATAAACGAAGAGAACTGATTAGGAGAACTGTTTCTAATCTTGGATATATAGCTCAGGAAATATATTATGCCCTTGTGGTAAAGAGCTTTTGTAAGATACATTTAAGTGTTTTCTTTTGTTCTTATTTTTGGTTGCCATTTGATGGCACTTCCATTGGTTTCATTTTTAATATTTTTTTTTACTTATCAAGAGAAAAAAATACGTTTTGCCTTAGTGAGCTGAGAGTGTTTTGATTGCCATCCTTTATTTTCCTTCTCTCTCATCTCATGCACCATAGTCCATATGCCATGTTTGATGGAGCTTAGGGGGCAATGTCTAAAGTTGCTAGTATAGGATAATAACAACAATTGCAATGTATTCATTTCTCATAAATTAAAAGTACAAGAAACAAATGAAAATGACACTTACTCGGGAAGTCTCTCATAAGCAGTCAACACATTCCATACTTCACGAACAGGAGCTTTTACCGTTATGCTGGCAACAACGCAGCGATGCACGCCTCCGTTTTCCTTCACCCGAAAACTATTTTATCAGCAAAACCGCTATAACAAATGTGCCTTTCCATCAGAAAGAAAGGCCTAGTGAGATGAGTGTAGAGTCAATCAGTTACCAATAGGCCATCAAATCTACGGAGATGAACTTCATCCACCATGCAAGGCCCATCAATTTTGCAAGCTTTCCAAAATACTCCCCATTTACTGCTCAAGTCACTAGAAGATGGGGACAAACGACCAAAAGAACTGGCATAATTCTCTTTCAACTCTCCAGGAGAAAGTTTATCTTTCTCTGATAAAGCACCATCAATGTCTATGCCAGGGGAAATAGGGAAAGCCATACATGTTGTACCCAAAATACTTTCTGTGATTAGTGCATTCTGATTCCCTTCGAAATTCCTCTCAGCTCTACAAGCCAAGGCTTGAAGATTCACAGGAAGATCTGATCTGATAATCCTCTCCAAGAATATGGCTGGGAAGTTGAACCTTGGTATCACATTAACTTCATATGACAAAATTGTTGTTATGGACCTGTGAAACAAAATAGCCAATAGAGATTAGGAAAGTCTTGCAATAAGTGATTTTATTCATGTGTCAATATTCATGAAGAAGGGAGATGAAATGATTGTTCTGCTAGACAAACAATCAAGGTCCTCTCTTTCCTCACTTGACCTAATAGAAACCTTGTTTATAAAGCAAGGTTCTTGTTTGAGCATAACTAGAGTCGTTAAGGTAGGAAATGAGATAAGGACACAAGATCCCTAACCAGGACCATTCAGAAAAGCAAGATTTAGAGGTTTTGAACAATGTTGTCACTACTAGGAGTATAGTGGATATTACCTTTTTCCAGATTTCAGACACCACTTGCCTTCAAATTTCTTAAAGTCACCATCAACCATGGAAAAGTGGAGTTCACGACTGTTAGCCTACACTAAGAACAAGTTTAGAGTTACAATCTTGGACAAGACTATGAGATATGAGAATTAAAATTTTAAATATCATGTTGTAAGATCTCAACTTTGAAGATATTGAAATTACAAAAGCAGTTGGGTAGAAACAAAACAATCAAATGGCCACCAAGAATGATAAACCGTGTTTAATATCATACGGGGATGACCAAACAATTGAACTAAATAAGAAAATTATACAAATTTAAATGGAGTTCACCACATCTTTACATAAACAGCTATTAGGTCAATATATACAGTACAAAGAGAGCCACAAGTATGACAAGAAAAAAGGGAAACCTCTTTCATGCAGAACCCCATCTTGTATGTGGAGATGCAAACATCCAAAAATGCAAAGTAACATAATGCAAATGGGGAAACAAATGCAGACAAAGAAAAGTTAACTCAAGACCTCCTCTGACCCTGAGCTTTAAATACCGTGCTAGAGCACCACTTGTCCCAAAATCTTGAGCTATTAGAAAAGGGGCCACCAGTTGTAATATTGCGTCAATGCATTCATCCCATGATGACTATCCCTCTTTATTATGATAATGAAATAGCTACTTTGTCCACCAACAATCCTATGTTTCAAAGTAGACCAAGCATACACAGATGGTTGTCTCGTTGATTTTTGCTCGAGGTGCTTTCATACACCATCCTCTGCCCAGACTTAGCTGACTTGTTCACAAAATTCAATTATTGTGCTTGTTTTTGGCTAGGTAAACACTCACACGTTCATACTCACACAAAGTCTCATTAGCATGCACACACAATAGCCAATAGATATTGGCAACAAAATGATATTTAGATAATAATGTCAGCATAACCATAATCATATTATATAACATAAATATAAAGAGGCTCACTGAATTCTGAAATTCTTGGAGATCCAATACAACGCGGGCTTCTATATGCCAATATAAGGCTCGTTGCAAGCCTCTTTGCTCCAACCATATCCGCCCAGGATGTGGGCAAGGAATTCTCCCACTGACAATCAAGTAACATGCAGTCCAGTCAAGTAACGATTGCAGCAAATGACAATGTCAAAAATATAGTTATGGAAAATTGAATAAGATAATCCCAATAGAATCCACTGAGACTGCGCAATTTAATACAATGCAGTAAAAGATGGCTAACAAATATACAAGAATTAATAGTACTAAGAGATAAAGACTTAGATCCCATATGCGCAAATGTACAAAATGCAATATCATAAAGTATAGCTTAAAGTTGTGTTTGGACCTTAGATTTAGGGAGGGATTTGTAGAGGGAAAGCGAAGGGAACAGAAATGTAAAAAAGAAAAATTGAACTTTTATTTCATTCATAGTTTTCTTCCAGAGAAAAGAGGAAAAAAAAAAAAAGAAGAAGCTTGTATTTGGTTCACATTTCCTTTCCATTTCCTTTTTCCTCCAAAAATCCATCATCAAATACAAGATCCAAACACAACCAAAGGAAAAAAATTGCTTACTCCCCATCTCACAAGTTGAAGTTCCAATATTACTCACTCTGAATTAACTTCACCCCTCCACTTTCAGCAAAATCTCACTTTGATCCCTCCACTTTCAATTGTAATAGTCAACCCCTTACAATTTTAAGTCAAATTGAAATGTCACCCTTTCATCTATTTGTGTGAACAAGGCTGACAAAATTTGTCATGTGAGCGAAACGAAACGTGACATTTTTCTCACCTCATTAGCACTCATACACTGTCACTAAAATCTCACTGTAGTCCTTACAATTTCACCAAAATCTCACTTTGGCTCCTCTCCTTTTAATTTCTGTCAGCCTCCTTAACAACCGTCAGCCTCATCAACAATAGATGGACAAAAGCGTGACATTACAATTAGACTTGTGTAACAAGTGACTATCACAATTGAAAGCAAAGATACCAAAGTGAAATTTTAATAAAAGTACAGGCCAGGGTGCTAAGGTTTAAATTATCCAATTAACTCTATTTATGCTTGATTACCAAATTAGGTGCCCAATGCAACTTCAAAATTGATCCAGTACCCCCAATAAAACCACACATAGATTAAAAAAATCTTCATACAAACAAATCCTTACATTGGTCAAAATCAAAACACAAACACACACACATATTGTATATAATATAATTGAAAGAGAGCTACAAAGAGAAACTATAATTTTGATTTTACCTGCAAATAAGATTGGGGATGAAATCAGCAAGCCTCTCATAATCAGTGAGAGCATTCCAGAGCGATTCAATATCGGCATTAACCAGAATTTGGGCCTTAACTCTTCGTTCCCGCCAAGATATCACATCCACTTCGCAATTGACCTTTCTCTCTCCTCCTCCTCCTCCTCCATCATCATTTGCTCTCCTGTATCTTCTATCAGCACAATGATGATTCATACCATTCGCCAAGTGCTCGTCTCTGGAGCTATACCTAGGGTTGTCAGTAGAAGAAGAGAAGACTGTGCATTTGTTGCGCAGAGAAGTGTAGGGTTGTAAATAAGGGAGATGTTCGGGGCTTGTTTTGGAAGAGAAATTGAGAGAGAGTAATGCATAGCTCAGGTTTGAAGCTTTGCAGATGACCATCGAGACAGAGAGAGTGGTGAGTGAAGTGGATCGGACTGTGCCTCTGTGTGAAGGTTTTTTTCATATATTTCGACCGTTAATTGACAACCACAAGATCGAGTGTTGGTTGGTTTTGTCGTTTACTCAAACGTGTGGTGGGAAATTGAGTTGATATCTGGATTGGCCGGGTCGGACTAGATGCAAAATGGTGGATCCGGGAAATTGATTCGGACCACTTCCAATCGTAATGGTCAATTGTTAGACAGTGGCCTCGTTTGGGAAGTAGCTATTTTAGTAGATTATTTGGTTTTTTGACTATTTTAGTGGCTATTTTAATTTTTGTGTTTGGAAAGATGAGATAATTTTTTAATTGAGTTATTGTATTGAAAAGTGTGTTGAAATGATATTTAAATTTAAAATGACAGATTTATCCCTAACTTTTTATTTTTTAAAATTGATATAAAGGGACAAAATGGTAATTTCGGCCTTGCTGCAACACTGTCCGGCTGTGACAGTGTAGGCTCAGCCTACACTGTCCGGGCAGCAGGCTATTTTTTTTTTTTTTTTTGAAAAATGATGAACAGTACCGCTTTTTGGTTTATTTTCAAAAAGAGGCTAATAGCCTGAACTTCCGAATGCCAAACACCGCCAGTATTTGGTTCACTGAGGTGGTGTTTGATTTAAGAATTTGGAAAGACACCTAGAAGGAAAAAAAGAAAAAGTACAGTAAAATATAAATATAATGTGCATAAATTTTATCTAATTATATATATATTTTTTATTTTCTTTTTTTAAATTTTTTCTCAAATATTTGAACCAAACATAACCTAAAATAAAGTGTAATAGAATCAAAATTTTTATTTTCATATTTAGTTGATTTAAAAAAATAAAAAATACATTATAAATGAATTATTATCTACCATTATAAGGAAATTTAAAAAATCATCATTCCATTTCATTTTATCTTATTTTAGTGGACCAAATAGAAGATTAAAAAATGGTTAAATGGTTAAATTTCAATTTTAAATAATTAAGAACAATTGATTAGGGATGATAAACAAGCTAAGCAGTTAATTGTTTAAATTTAGTTTAAAAACTTTAAAGAATCTCAAAATTTGCTTAAATTTAGTTCGTTAAAATTTTAATCCCATTTTAAATAAGTTTTTATCAAGTCAAATTAGAATAGTTTAATATTTTTATATAATTTTAGACCTTATGCAATTGTGCCAAATGAGCAAATGAGTCCATAATGTTAATTTTTTAGGGTTAAATGCATAGCTCAGCTAGAATTAGCTCAATCATATTTTTTCCATTCATTGATTCATTTATTTATTTCAAAATGTTCATAATGTAGTACAAATTTGCAGTAGGTATATGTAGAGCTGTGTAAAATATTATCTAATTTGTTAAAATTACACTGTTCTCCATCAATTTGTACTGATCTAACCACTAGCAACGGATTAAATTATGAAATTTACAATATGCCTTCTCAACCGTTTCCACTCCAGTATAATTAATACATATATTTTTTTGAGTATTGCTAGTAGCATCCCATCAATTATTTGTCTACACTTATTCAGCAATGACAATGAGTGAAATTTTTTTGGACAACCACAACTCCATGAGACAAAAGGAGTACAATAATAAAAACTCAGAGGAGGTTCATAACTTTGATAGTACTCTTAGCTCAGAGGAAATTGGTTTTATAAGGGTACATTTTTTGAAAAAAAATGACAAAAATAATAAAAACTATTAATTATTTTTTCAAGACTGAACTCCTGAACATATGACTGAAATTCAAGAACACAAGCCCAGACATTATTAATTTGTTCGGAAACAAGTAACCAACATTTCTTATTTGTTTAGTAATAGATAACCGAAACTCATGAAGATCGTGAAACCCACAAAAGGGAAATTTTAAATCAACAACAAAAAATCTTATATTTGTTTTCTCAGATCATGAACAAGTATATGAAGATAAAGTAGTAATCATTTTCTTGGGTTTTATTAGAGTTTTTGAGAGAGGCTTTTTGGGGTGTGGGGGTGCGTATTCAATTGAATGGGTGAAATGTTTTCACAAGGATAATTTTGGTATTATTTGAAGGAAAAAAGAAATTTTAAGGGTTTTAGAATTTATAAATGGGGGTTCAAAAAATAAGGGGTCTAAAATAATTCATGGGATGTGTACGGGGAGCAAATATCCGATACAGCCCGTACTCCTTGCGTCCAAGCTCCGCTTCGTTCCGATTAACCTGCGAACACAACGGCGATGAGCTTACCCGTGGTGTGTTGCCAGAAAACCCCTCCGACAATCAAGTTAGTACACCTTTAGAGAGAGAGAGAGAGAGAGAAGAAAGAGGTTACAATGTGGTAATTCGGTTTTTTCACCATGCCTCTGTATGGAGATGCAATCTTGTTTACATGGTTTTTGTGCGCACTTTCGCGCCCATTCCTCTTGGGACGCATAGACCTGCTTCCCTCTTACATTTCCCCACGTGTCAGCGCTAAAACAGCTAAACACCACCTAACAAAAACCGCCAAACTGAATTAATGTACGATCTGCGGAACCTCCTTTCCGTGATGCCGTGCAACCGTGCAGCACTTCCAATCAGGCTACTATCAACGCGGCACCACGACCTGCCGATGCAACCGTTCGTCTTGACCGGTTTCCTTGATTACTTCCCACCGCGCAGTACTTCCATCGAGCTCCTTAATTCCGACAGCTCTCCTGCCTTGTCAGCCCAAACTTGGAAGTCCTGTCTCACTGAAGTGCGTTATCCCACCGGGCTAGCGGGCTAAAGTCACTCCGGCTCAACTGGATCGGGATCCTTAACCTAAGGTACCCGCTGATCATACGGACTTAGCTCCGCCCAACAAGCTTGGCCTACTCAGCCCGGCCTAAACGAGTTCGATCCAAAGTCAAATTAGGGAGTCCCCCTCTCAGGATGCTAATAGCAGTACTCATTTTTTTTAATCTCTTATGAAATATCAAAATAAAAATGAGTGTGACAAAGATTTAAAATGTTAAATTTGTTACAAATTAGTAGTTATATATATGAAAAATATTATGTATAATTAGTTTGTGTTATATATACGAAAAATATTATGTAAATTAATATTATATATTATACAAATACTTAATAATTGTTTAAAAATATTTTTCAATCAAGTAGCTAATTGAAATTACTACAAACCATCCAAATAGTTATATGATTATTTGTCAATTTACTAATCCATCCATAATGTCCAAATTGCAACACGCACACTCTCGCACGTGACATAGCCAACAAGAAACTTTTCACCTTTTCCTTTAAAACTGAGATGGTTCAAAGGCATTTAACAAAGGTTTTCTATACCAATAATAACTATAAAATCTGTTATTAGCCTAAAAGAATTTCCAATTTTTTAAATTCTTTTTAATTTTCAAAAAAAGGTTTCATGTTTAGTCGGAACAAATCTTAAAACATCCGCATGAGAAAAAATAAAAATAAAAGCAGTATTTATTACATAAATCTTTTTAAGTGAAATATTACAGGAATAAATCTACATTCAAGAAAGCAAATCTCTGTGATTTTTTTTTTTTTTTTTTTTTAAATTTATAGATAGGAATCTCTGTGAATTTATTATGCTAAAATATTTAATTTAATAGGTTCATGTAATAAACTCCTCCTCCCCTTGTATTTTTTTTACCTATAAATAAAATTTAAGAGCCTTACCATTGGCTCATCTTATGTTTCGATTCTTCAAGTAAATATAAAACTAATAACTCCGTCATGAAGAATTTCTTTCCATTCATACCATTTATGCTGCTGCTACTTTTCGTTACAAGTAAATCTTTCTCTGTCCATTTCATTATCCAATATTTTGTAACTACATTGTGATTTTTCTTTTTCTGTAGTTCAGAAGTAAGGACTTTGGTATTAATCCTTTAGGATCTCTGTTCGAGTCATGAAAGCAACCTCCCAAGCATCAACATGGTTGGTTGTAGGATGTGTCTTCTAAACTTGGGCGCATCGCATCCAATATCTGAAGCGTGATGTAGGTGTAAATCTTATACAAATTTATGATTTATTATTATATGAATTCAGAGACTGACTATCTAATACCACTAAAGGATAACCTCGATAGGGTTAGGCCTTTTTTATTACACTGTGATTTTTTCCTTTTTTTCTTTTCTTTTCTTTAAAGAATGGAAAAATAACCCCCCAAAAAATAAAAATAAATTATTCATGATCTTATTTCACTGATTTCCCTCCTTTACATTGTGATAATATATTGTTGAATTTTTTTACATTGGTAAATTATTTTATATTGATTGATAAAAAATAAAATTAAAAGCAAATCTTCATCCATTGTGTAGTTGGATTGGAGGTATTGGTTCTCGGAAGACTTATCGTGGGTCTTATTTAATGATCTGAATCAATTTGATTATTTTATTAAACGGTGATGTTGCATGTATGAATTAGTATACTAATTAGTGTACCAACACTAGTTATGACATTATTATTGACCCACTCATTAGTCATATTACAAATAATAAAAACCTCTTAAATTATGCCACATCATTAATTGGTACACTAATTAGTGCATATAGCATTATTCTTTACTAAATAATCTACACATAAAAAGACCGATATAAATTATGAAAATGGAATTCATAGTAAATTTCACGGGCCAAACAGAGACAATCCTCTCCCAAAATAAAAAGACTAAAAAACGATTTGTGGGCTAGTTGTTTTGTTAAGGGTAAATTACAAATACACTCTATGAGGTTTTTTTAAAATACTAATTGTCTCTTGTGATTTGAAAAATTACAAATACTTCCCTGTCAGAATTTTTTATTTAACAAAATTAATTGAAAAAGTGAAATTTCTAACTGTTTACCTATATAATAATAAAATTATCTGAATTGTTAATTGAAATAAAATTTTAATATTATTAAATACCGTTAATTAACTTGATAATTTATTAATAAAATGACCAATTTGTTATGAAATTAAAAATCTTAAGAGGCATAATGTAATTTCTAAAACCACAAGGGATAATTTGTAATTTAGTAAACTTAAGGGAGTGTGTTTGTAATTTTCCCTTTTGTTAATTATTAAAATGGCAATGATATAAACAAACAAAATTTATGTACAGAGGTCACAAGAAAAAATGATGTGGATTTTAATTGTTGTTTCATCTCAAAATAAAACATTCATTATTATAGTTTATAGTTTTAAATACCTAATCGTCGCATAATTTTAATTGAATTTATATATATATATATATGTTTATAAATGCAGGTAAGGAAACACTGACGGTGGAAGGGTGTGTGATTCGAATTCCGGCGAAAGGAGGTTTATTTTGTGACACTGACAATTGTGATACAATTTGCAAACAGCAGAAAGGCCGCTTCGCTAAAGGACGTAGCATTTTAATTGACACTTGCCATTGTTTAATGAGTAATGATTGAGACTCTCACTTCTATAACACCTCTACAAAATTTTTATAAATTTGAACCACTTATGAATGGACCCCACACATACATGAAGGGCTAAGATCACTTTGAAGATGTGAGGGTCATCTCCAAAAGGGGTCCCAAACATTTTCCTTTGTCAATACCCTTGCTAATTATAATTCTTTTTCCCTTGAAACTAAAATAATAATGTGAGATTGACCAATAAATTTTATGTCTTGAATTTATAATCTATATAGTCTCATATTTTTTTGTGATTCATTTAGTCATTTTAGATGTGTAATGATTCATTAGTCATTGTGCCTGTTTGGCAGCACTTAACTTCAGCTTATTTCAGCTTTCAGCTTAATTTAAGCTATTTTGATGTGTTTGGTTTAGCTTATAGCTTATACCTTATAACTTTTTGGAAGTCAGAAATCAGCTTATTCTTTGAGTGGGGCAGGAGATGCTTTAAGAATAAGCTGGAAATCAGCTTAAGCTGAAAGTTATAAGCTATAAGCTGTTTAGGCATAAGCTATAAGCACTTTCCCACAGCTCTACCAAATAGGGCCATTATAATCTAGGGGTAGTCATTCATCGAACCGGATCAACACTACCTAAGAAGGAATTTTGTGTCCACCCAAGCCTGCCCGGTCCGAACATCGGGCCTATATAATCAACTAAAACCCAGTCCTAAATAAATTATAATTCCTAAGTCTATCCATTGGACCATATATATAAACTATAAAAATAAATAAATAAATAAATATCATAGTACTTGTTATTTTTTCATAAATAAAAAAAAGGCCTATAAAGCAACTAACAGTTAAAAATTTAATACCATATTAATTAAAACATTACAAAAAATTTTAAACCAAACACACCCATAATTTCACAAGTTCATAGTTTTTTAAACTAAACTACTAGTAGTATCTCAAATTTAAAAAAAAAAAAAAAAAATCATAGTTTAACCTTCAAATTTTTTCAAACATTTTTTCGTGAATTGTCTTCAGCAAAACAGTAACCACTTGAATATCTTACAAGTCACATGGCTAACAATAAAATGGTATATATATTGGACAATTATTTAGTAATTCCGGAATATGGATACGTGGTATTCCATAATATTATGATTGGTGGAGAAGGTGGGTAGGTAGATTATTGTGTTGGATGATTGGAGAACATGAGGAGACATATTGAATGATAATTGGTAAGGGAGCATAGACACGTGGTACTTCGAAAATATTGAATAATTTCCCATATATATTTTCAATATATTATATAAATAAATAATTTAATTAAATTAAATATGTAGCGAGTCGGGTTGGGCTAGGCCAAAAGTATAATTTCCAAACCCAACTCATTAATCAATCAGGTTGAAAATATCGACTTAACCCAACCCTATAGGCTAAAACAATATTCCCAAACTCTAAAAAAATAGGACTGGGCAGGCCAATGCCCACCCCTATTATAATCTCTTTAATTGTTATTGTTTGTTGGAATATTATATTGGAGTATTACATTTAAAAAAAGTACACTAAGAAATTTTTTTGGAGTGTTACATTTGAGTGTTCCATTTAGAAAAAATACACTAAGGAGTTTTTTTTTGTTTTGTTTTGTTTGTTGGAG
Organism: Camellia granthamiana; assembly: GCA_036172215.1. NCBI lineage: Eukaryota > Viridiplantae > Streptophyta > Magnoliopsida > Ericales > Theaceae > Camellia > Camellia granthamiana. The sequence continues at coordinate 60,088,179 of CM069903.1, read as the reverse complement.
TGTTATATTGGAGTGTTACATTTGAAAAAAATACACTAAAGAGTTTTTTAGAACATCTTCTAGAGGTACCCAATGTCACATCATACTCATCATATTGGAGTATTGTTACATTTCAAAAAACTACATTAATGAATTTTTTTAGAATATTATATTGGAGTGTTACATTTGAAAAAAAAAGTATTAATGAATTTTTTTCCCAATGTTACATCATACTCGTTACATTAGAGTGTTACCTTTGAGAAAGGGTAAAAAAGTGTTGGTATGATATAAAATAAATTTAAAAGGATCTCATGAAATACCTTTTGAAAATATTAGGACTTATGTGATTATAAGAAGAAAAAAAAAAAGGACTTATGAATATGCAAGATTATGAGAAAAAGAGTGTTTACAATTTTATTTTAAAAAACAATATGCGATTTCGATTCAATTTTTATGGCGGGAAATCTATGCTCAAAATTATCTGAGTCACATATTAATTTCGAGAATAAAATTTTAAATATCTTTTAAGAAAATTTAAATTTAGTGTAAAACATTTGATAATTCTATACACACCAACATGGTGCGATTAAGACCCTCCATTAAAAAGAATTTTACTTTGATTGTTGTATTTATATTTGAGGGTAAATTACACTAACACCTTTTGAGATTTGAATTTAATACAAATTTTTCTTTTACATTTGGAAAATTACACTAATCTCTCTGTCAATGTATTTATTTTGGGTGCTTCTATTTACACACCACTAATACTCTCATATACTTCATTAATAGATTAAATTTATATTCCTGTGGAGAAGTGGTTTGGAAATACTCTTCTGATCCTGGGAGACGCTGCTTATCCTCAGCTAGTCACCTGAAAAGATGGAAACACTCCGGTCGGGGGTACCAGAATTAGCACTCCGACGGACAAGTTGGTTCAGACACTCAAGATAGCTTCTTGTCTAAGTTAAGTGGAGTGATTTTTACATACCTTCCAGATATGTTGTTCTTGTATTTATACTTGCTTTCCTCTATCCTCGGGGCCAGGGCCTACTTTTTGATCACTATCCTTTTCATTATCCGGCTCCAATGTTACACACTTATTCGGCCCAAATATTGTATTCGGACTCGGCCGATTATTACCAGCCCTGTATTGTGCACCTTCTGCCTCTATCAATTATTCGGCTCCCACAATTGCCCCCCGAACTCCCTATTGACGGTAGTTAATCGGCGTGTTTGGTCTTGGATTGGAAAAGTTAAAACTGGTCAGGCGGCTTCGCGCATCCCTATATAGATGTCAGGACGCGCACACCTTTTCGTTCATCATTACGCCTTCCCGCCTCAATTGCGTGTTTCGCATTTATTATGATTTGAAATTTCAGTCTTTTCGAATACACAGTTCGTCGAGTATTCGAGACTCTTAGACCGCCAGCAGATATCCCTTCTCTGACTCGCATGCTCTGTAACTCTTCTCCGTCTAACCTCCTTTCCGTTTAATCTTCGTAAGTCTTCTTCTCCCTTCTTTACGATCCTGTTTTCTGTTTGTCGTTTTGATTCCGGTGAAACCTTGAATCCCCACGAACATGGCTAAACACTTGAAAGACCTCATTTCCGAGGGTCGTATCTCTAGATTCTGGAGACATTTTTCCATTCCCGACGACGTCCACTTATCTCTTGTGACGGACAGTACCCTTGATATGGAGAGGGAGGATCAGAATACGATCGTCTTCCCTCTTTTGTCCATAGCGGAGGGCGGAGTCCATTTTCCCCTACACCCACTGCTTAGGGCCGTCCTTCGCTATTGGAGTTTGATTCCTTCTCAACCCAACGTCAATTTCTTTCAAATCATCATGGGGGTGATTGAGTTGAATCGGCGTCTTAGGATCAACCTTGGCATTCCGGCGATTCAGCACTGCTACGCTTTGGCCAAATCTTCCGGTCGGCTGGGGCGATACTTTCTCAGGGCCAAGGACACTGACCATCACTTAATAACCATGCTTGCCAGTTCTGGTAAGAGGGTTCACGACGTAATGGTCAATGTCCAAGGTAACTGGGAGTTCGGTGAAGGCGAAGACCGCCTAGATCCTATTCCCAGACGAAAGGGTGATCTAGGTTGCCGCGCGACGCCTTGTTGTTTGTTGACTTACCCTTCACTCGGCTTTTCTCCCTTTAATCGTCCCTTGTTCTTTGCAGGTAACAGATTGAAGAAAATTCTTCCAGCAACCGACGGGGCAGTTCTTGAGGAGATTAAGTCCGCGCTCAGATACTTCGGCCGTCCAAACGTACAAAAGCAAGGGAGAGCGGCTCACATACTCCTTCGATACGAACCGTTTTACACTACATTCTCGGCTGTGGAAGGCATACCAATTCCATCCGGCGATCAACATCTTTTGGCTCTTATCTTTCCCAGCTTCAAGAACCTTAGGCAAATTGGCCTCAAAGATTCGGATCCGAGGGCAGAGGCTGATCCGGTGGTAGAGGTAGTTGCCGAACCAACTAGAGAGGTTGCTGAGAGGGCCGAAGAGGTCGACGAAGCGATACGCTCGGCGTTTGAGGCTGCGGGACTTAACAGGCCTTCACCGTCCACTTCGGGTCGGGCAGAGTTTTCGTCCGAAGATATTTTTGCAAATTTGGGGGACCTACCCGGTGATATTTTCGAAATGGCTGGGGAAAGCCTTACGCAGATGGCCCGAAGGAAAAATGCCGAGCGAATGGCTACTCGAAAGAAGGCCGAGGCCGTCCATTCTGAGCCTACCTTAATTAAAAATTTCGTACCCGTTATCGAAGAGACGATTGAGGTCGCTGAGACCAAAACGGGGGAAGAGCTTGAGGAACAGGTCACTGATGAACGGCTGATTCCGGAGGAGCGGGGCGAAAAGCGTAACGCCGAGGGAGAGGCTGGGTCAGAAATTAGCCTTGCTTCCAAACGGCCTCGTTTAGAAGAGCCGGGTGTGGCTGCGCCTTTTATTGTTCAACCTAAGATCAAAGATACGCCGATCTCTTCTGATGCCTCAGCCATTGAGGATCCAGCCGTGGCGTTGAGCCTCGCGGCGTCGATTTCCTTGTCGACTGACGTCGCAGCCTTTCGTGCCGTGCCGGATGTTATGGCTGTAGCCCTATCTGCGCATTCAGCGTTCCTGGTTAGTGACCATCTTAAGTTCTCTTGACTTTGTTTTTGTTTAAGATATCTGACAATCCCAACTTGTCTTGCAGACTGTTGGCAGGATCGCGGACCTAGGCCGCCGCCTCCATGATGCCCTCGGCAGAGTTGATCGTTTGCAAGCGGAGGCGGACGGTCAAAAGAGTAGGGCCGAATTTGAAAGTATGAGAGCCGCGATGGAGGGTGCGCGAGCTGAAGCAGAGAAAGAGAGGGCTCACTCAGCCGAACAGCTCTGCTCTGACGCTGAGAGTAGGGCAAATGCATGCGAAGAATCGCTCAAGTTAGCCAAGGAGGCACTTGCCAAGGCGGAGGTTCAGTTAGCGGAGCTCAAGGCTGCCAAGGAGAAAGCCGATTCTGAAGCTTCTGCGGCATTTGAGGCAGGAAAAAGGGCTGCCTTCACCGAATTTGTGGATGAAGTCCCTAAATTCGAGAATCGGGGGTTCAAACATGGATGGCTCAAAGCCCTTGCTGCTGCCGGAGTTACATTGGCCTTGCCAATTCCCTATGAGCAAGTGGATGTTGAGCCACTTGAGTCTGACCCCGAGGATTGATCTGGGAGTCATCTCGTTTGATTTTAATTTAAGTTTTTTGTTTGGTAGACTTTTGATTTTGATGTAAGTTTTTGTTAGCTCAGGCTAGTTTTCATGTATAAATTGGTGTTACTGTTTGCGCTCAATTTATTAATGAAAATTGCCTTGGTATTTCTCCACTACTTGTTCATAGTTTGTGAAGTTATGTTAATGAAGAATACTTTTCCTTTCACGAATTTGGATAGAATCGTTGCTGTTTTAGCTTTCAGAAATTAAATATCCTATGGCAATATTGAATTATCATTCATGTGCCGCGTATTGTGGGTATTGGGCCGAATCGATTGATGAGCCGAATAGATTGATGAATCTGCCCTTGCCCCAGGCGGCGATCGTTCGGGCGCCGTATGAAACGGCCCTAAGATTTGTGAAGGATCGATTCATGGGCCGGCTGGGGTACGTAAGCCGAATAGATTGATGAATCTGCCCCTGCCCCAGGCGGTACGTGATCGTTCGGGCGCCGTATGAAACGGCTTTAAGATTTGTGAAGGATCAATTAATGGGCCGGCTGGGGTACGTAAGTTGAATAGATTGATGAATCTGCCCCTACCCCAGGCGGTGCGTGATCGTTCGGGCGCCGTATGAAACGGCCTTAAGATTTGTGAAGGATCGATTCATGGGCCGGCTGGGATACATAAGCCGAATAGATTGATGAATCTGCCCCTGCCCCAGGCGGTGCGTGATCGTTCGGGCGCCGTATGAAACGGCCTTAAGATTTGTGAAGGATCGATTCATGGGCCGGCTAGGGTACGTAAGCCGAATAGATTGATGAATCTGCCCCTGCCCCAAGTGGTGCGTGATCGTTCGGGCGCCGTATGAAACGACCTTAAGATTTGTGGATCGGTCTGCCTTGGCCCCAAGTGGGTCGATCCGGTCGGCGCCGGGCGTATGGGTTTTACAATTAATGAGATGGCCTCGAGGGTGCTGCCTCTTTACAGGATAAATGATTGAAGGTAAAACTTTTATGAGCGTAGCAGACAACTGACTCCAGCGTTTGAGGGTATCGAGTGAATGTCGAACAGACTCTTCTTTAACAGCAGAGGGGAAGTGAAGACGTTGGCTGAGCTGGGAGGAGACATGAATCGAAGTAGTGACCCTCCGCGCGCAGGGAGCAGGAGTTCCAGCGATCGAGAGCGGCGTCAGTCTCCTCGACGTCGAAGCAGGTCGCCCAGGCGGGACAAGCCGTCGCAGGGCAGAACTTCTCAACCTCGAGTCGAGAGGGCACCTGAGGCGAATCCGCGCCCATTAAGCTTCGCGGTATTTGTGGGGAATAGACCCATGACAGAGGCGGACTCGATCGTTCGAGACCCAAATGTAGCGGTCGAGTTTGCTCAACAAATTTTCCCGCCTGAGGTTCAGCAATCGATGGTAGGTCGCCAGGACTACGAAGTGTTTCGCGAAGGCGTTCATGGGGTGGTGAAGGGGCTGTACACTGCCTATGAAATCGGCATGCGGTTGCGTGCTGCTCGCCAAGAAATGGAGAAGAAGGATGAACGTATTCGAAGTTTGGAGGCCCACGCGGAGGCGGCTGAGCGCGAGTTGAGGAAGACCAAGGCAGCCCGACACAACCCTCTGGGCAGGGGAACCCAATTATGGAAGAGAGGGTTACCAGCCGGCTCATCAGCGCTGCGCTTGTCGATCGTGATACGGTGAGTATGTTCGCGATGGAGAGCGCGGAGGGAAGGGCCTATGAGAAAGGTTTCCATGAAGGTCGAAGAGTCAGAATCGAGAAGACCAAGGAAAAACTGGCCGAAGAAGTTTGCCGATGTGAAAATCGTGGATTTAGGCACGGTTGGATCAAGGCATCTCAAGCCGCAGAAACTCTTCGAGTGGCGGGTATTGAGTCGGCATCACCACTCTATCACAGCAAATATTTTCCGTTTTCTGCCTTTGAAGTCGAGAAGAGTGATGATGAGGGTGACGCTGCATAGTTATATTTATTGTAAGGCTGAAACGCGGGTTACGTTCAAAACTATGTAATTTGTCGTTTGTTTTGTTGAATAAATATGAAAAACGTTCTGTCACAAATATTTTATTACAGTTCGTATTCGGCATGCATGTGTTTCGTTTTATTGTGTTTGAATGAATATATAGGCGTTGACTGGCAGGGTCAATCCATACGTGACAGCCGTTTATTCCTGACAGGCTATTGTAACCTGAAGCCAAAAGCCGGTAGGTAGAGCGGCTCTGCCAAGTTCAACTCGGCTCGGGGCCTAGATTTTTGGCCAATGCGCATGCTTCAAAAAGTTGTTTGGATCACTTACGCCGTGGCGAATGTCAACCGACGTTTTGCTTATGGAATTTAGCGTTAGTGAAATCGCCTCGGGATTGGGGCCTCGAGATCGCTGCCAGTATTGAAAATAAAATAAAAGGAGTGGGCGCTTTGCGCAGATAAACAATCGTTTATGTGAGGTTGGTTACGTGGGGATGTTAGTTAGAGGCAGGAGTTCAGCCGACCTTGGCGTCGCCATGGATCGTGGCGGAGGGGTCATCCGTATGGGAAGTAGGGTGTCCCAAAGTTGGCATGAACCTTCAAGTCGTCGAAGCAGATCACCCCGAAAGGAAAAGCAACGACCGTTGGATTTATCCCTCCTTGTCCTGGATCTTTGCCTTGACATTGTCAATGGTATCAAGGGAGGACTTGGGCACAGTTGGCTCGAGGCATTGCAAACCGCGGAGGACTTCTGGGTGACGGGAGCTGATTCGGCACTGCCGCTTTACCAATGTGTCTTCTCCCCTTTTTAGCTTTTCAGATTGGAAATGAGTATTGTAGTGCTCGAATACGAGTTATGTTTGTGTAACAAGTGTCTGATTAAGTAAAAATTGTAATACTCAAATGCGAATTGCGTTTATGTAACAACTGCTTGCTCGAATAAAAAGTTGTATTTCAAACATTTGCGTATTATGCTGAATTTGTTTATTTGCGTCTTGCCTTGACATTGTCAATGATTGACAAGTTTTCTTTTGTTCGTGCCAAAGGGGTCTCCGAATTAGGAGGATTAATCGGCCCTAAAGTGTCATGCACCAAAAGGGGCTCCGAATTCGAAGACTTAATGTGGCCAATCGTGATATCCATGAAGGGCCCGCCGAATCCGGAGACTTAATCGGCCCTAAGGTGTCATGCACCAAAGGGGGCTCCGAATTCGGAGACTTAATTGGCCCTAAGGTGTCATGCACCAAAAGGGGCTTCGAATTCAGAGACTTTAATCGGCCCTAAGGTGTCATGTACCAAAAGGGGCTCCGAATTCGGAGACTTAATGTGGCCAATCGTGATATCCACGAAGGGCGCTCCAAATCCGGAGACTTTAATCGGCCTTAAGGTGTCATGCACCAAAAGGGGCTCCGAATTCGGAGACTTAATGTGGCCAATTGTGATATCCACGAAGGGCGCTCCGAATCCGGAGACTTAATCAGCCCTGAGGTGTCATGCACCAAAGGGGGCTCCGAATCTGGAGACTTAATCGGCCCTGAGGTGTCATGCACCAAAGGGGGCTCTGAATCCGGAGACTTAATCGGCCCTAAGGTGTCATGCACCAAAGGGGGCTCCGAATCCGGAGACTTAATGTGGCCAATCGTGATATCCACGAAGGGCGCTCCGAATCCGGAGACTTAATCGGCCCTGAGGTGTCATGCACCAAAGGGGGCTCCGAATTCGGAGACTTAATGTGGCCAATCGTGATATCCACGAAGGGCGCTCCGAATCCGGAGACTTAATGTGGCCAATCGTGATATCCACCAAGGGTGCTCCGAATCCGGAGACTTAATCGGCCCTGAGGTGTCATGCACCAAAGGGGGTTCCGAATTCAGAGACTTAATGTTGCCAATCGTGATATCCACAAAGGGCGCTCCGAATCCGGAGACTTAATCGGCCCTGAGGTGTCATGCACCAAAGGGGGCTCCGAATCCGGAGACTTAATCGGCCCTAAGGTGTCATGCACCAAAGGGGGCTCTGAATCCGGAGACTTAATCGGCCCTAAGGTGTCATGCACCAAAGGGGGCTCCGAATCCGGAGACTTAATGTGGCCAATCGTGATATCCACGAAGGGCGCTCTGAATCCGGAGACTTAATCGGCCCTGAGGTGTCATGCACCAAAGGGGGCTCCGAATCCGGAGACTTAATGTGGCTAATCGTGATATCCACGAAGGGCGCTCCGAATCCGGAGACTTAATCGGCCCTAAGGTGTCATGCACCAAAGGGGCCTCCGAATTGTCATTATGACGAGCGGCATAATGGGATTTGTGAGATGAAGCTGAATTGAGAAAGAAAGATGGCTTGCATTGCAGAAGTGAAATATATACAAGTATCAAAGCCCACAGGTCGGGTCAGTGATATGGTTTTCATAAAATCGCTGCTTGTGCAGATTGAGGGGAGCCACGGATCTCTTCAATGCCGCGGGCTGTCGGGAAGCGCACGAGCTGATGATAAGTGCTTGGAACGGCCTTCATAATATGTATCCAGGTTCGTCCCATGATGATATTATACGGCGAATGGAGCTTTACAACCAGGAATTCTAGTTCGACCGTTCTGGAGCCCGCTTGGACAGGTAGTACAATCTTCCCTAACGGGTATTCAGGATTCATATTAAAGCCGAACAACGGACGAGGCGCCGGACACAGATCCGACTCGTTGAGACCGAGTTTGATGAAAGTTTGGTAATACATAACCTTTGAAGTACTCCCTGGGTCTATGAGAATTCGTTCAATGGTGAACCGGTTTATGCGTAATCGAATGACCAACGGATCAATGTGGGGAATTGTTGTGCCAATAAGGTCGGCGTCATGGAAAGCAATTGTCGGAGCTTCTTGGGGCCATTCAGTCGGAATACGCTGCCCCTGAGGGATTGGACGCGATTGAATTGTGTGCACGGTTGGGGGTGCAAGCAGGCTATAGATTACGTGGATCACGCCAAGTGGAGGGGAGTCCTGCCGCAAGGCTAGTGCCTTGGTTGGCTTGCCCTGTCTCACATACTGTTGCAGCCGGCTGTCCTGTACCAGTTCTTCCAGGTGATCTTTTAATGCGTAACAACTCTCTGTTTCGTGGCAGTGATCTTTGTGATATTCGCACCGCCGATCCCTTCTTCGCGTGTCGGGAGGCCCCACCATCTTTGACGGCCATTTGAAGAATGAAAGGTGTTGGATTTTGGTCATTATTGTAGCGATTGGTTCTGACAACTCTGTGTGCTTTTTGTCGGCACGTCTCGAGCGTCTGCCGTCGACTTACAGTTGCTCATTCGTCCGGTGGGGACATTGATCGCTTGATCGGCGAGTATCCCGCCTTTTGTCTCGTTTAGTGCGCTACCGAGGCTCTGGGCTAGGAGGTGGCACGAAACTTATTGGTTGGGCAATTTCAGGGGGGGCCGTTGTGTTGGACATTTGGCCGGCCTTTATTCTCAAGGCATCGTCTTCCACTTTGCGATACTCCTCAACTTTCTTCATCAACGCCCAGACCGTTTTGGGGGGTGTTCTGGTCAGAGAACTGCGAAGAGGACTATCAGGATGTAATCCCATTTTGAAGGCGGTGATGGCCATGGAGTCGTTGCAAGCGTCGTCGACGAGGTTGAAACACTCCCAATATTGCGCCGAGTACGCTCTGAGTGTTTCTCCTGACTGAATCTGCATAGCCCAGAGAGAGTCGGCCTATTTCGGCTGTACCTCGTTGGTGATGAACCTGGCCCTGAAGGATTTCTGTAATTGATGAAAGCTTTTGATGGAGGCCGGCTCCAGCTTATAATACCACTTGACAGCTAATGGCCCCAGGCTGCTGGGGAATATACAGCACATGAGGGCTTCGTTGTCTGCATGCAATGTCATGGCCTGCTTGTAATGACGGATATGATCGGTGGGATCTGATTTTCTATCGTAAAGAGTGAATGACGGAGCTTTGAACTTCTTGGGCGAGGCCGCCCTTGCAATCCGTCGGACAAAAGGATCGTGCTGGTCATCCTCGTCTGAACTGCTCCTCCTGCGCTTGTTCCTTGTATGCAGACTCTTTTCGGAGGAGCTGGAAGTTTCTAATCGTCCTTTCTTGGTGAGCTCCGTGGATAATGAATTGGAGTCGCTATTAGTATCCTTGGGCCGGGCTCGAGGTCATTGTCCACCGGCCCTCGGAGGTCGTTCGGGATCTTGGCGCATGGCTTCTCTCAATTTTACGACTTCGAGGGCCAAATCTTGACGGAGACGTTCATTTTCAGCGATCATGTTCTCCAGCCTCTGTTCATTCTGCTTTGCTTGTTCCATGATCGCCTGCATTGTCTCTTGCGCTGAGGTCGTTGGTTAATCGAAGTTCAAGGCGCGTCTTGCAGCGATGGTTTCTTTCCCGAGCATATTTGCTGGAGTGAGGTCATCCCCTTGCGTGGTCTTGTCAATGGCTACCGGAGGATCTTCAGTCACGCCTGCCATGGATGTACTTGAGTATTCCCACAGACGGCGCCAATTGTGGAAAAGTGGTTTGGAAATACTCTTCTGATCTTAGGAGACGCTGCTTATCCTCAGCTAGTCACCTGAACAGATGGAAACACTCCGGTCGGGGGTGCCGGAATTAGCACTCCGACGGACAAGTTAGTTCAGACACTCAAGATAGCTTCTTGTCTAAGTTAAGTGGAGTGATTCTTACATACCTTCCAAATATGTTGTTCCTGTATTTATACCTGCTTTCCTCTATCCTCGGAGCCGGGGCCTACTTTTTGATCACTATCCTTTTCATTATCCGGCTCCAATGCTACACACTTATTCGGCCCAAATATTGTATTCGGACTCGGCCGATTATTACCAACCCTGTATTGTGCGCCTTCTGCCTCTATCAATTATTCAGCTCCCACAATTCCAATAATATCTTTCAATGGAATGACCATTAAGTATCTCCAATGGAGTTCTCAAAATACTTGCCAAAGTTATAATATAGCAATAGTGATAAAAAAGTGGGTCTCTAATAGCTTGCTATTTTATTTGCCAAAGATGGCATATGCCATACTTGTTATCAAATTTGGCAAGTAAAATAGCAATTGCCAAACATGCCACATCAGCAAATATGAACATATTTGTGGCTCCAAATTCAGTTGAAAAAAACAGAATTGAAACAGTAGAAAACCAAGTAATTTTTCAAATTTAATTTTTCTATTTAATTTTTCAAATTGAATTTTATTTATTTATTTATTTTTCTAATTTTTCTAATTTTTTTCATTTTTTATATTTGTCTAGTAGGGAATAATATAAATACATAATTTTTTCTACAAATAGTTAAAAAAAGGTCATAAAAGACAAAAAATAAACAAAAATAAAATCACAAAAAAAAAAAAAACTATATCCAAACAACACCTACAAACTTGGAGGGAAAGTTAGTTGAGAATTGCCAAATAACAAGTGACCATTGGAGCACCATTACTATAATTTGGAAAAATAACACTATTCATTGCCAAATTGTAGCAATAGTAATGGTATTATAGCAACAACCATTAGAGATGCTCTAAGGACAACATGAGCTGTATTTTATTCATTCAAAAATTTTATATATTAAAAACACAAAATACTCTTCACACACCATCATTCCTATAGGATTTCGGATTTTAACATATAAATATTGTATTTCTTTATCATCTTCACCATTAACATACACTTACAATATTTTTCATTATCAATTAGCTTACTTATTTTTTAAACTCAAAACATTATTGCTGTCACGATCCAAACCCGTCCTTATATGTTTAGCATCATAACTGGTCAGTAATCCTGGGATTACCCAAGGCCTTTGAACAGATTAAGCAAAAGTAAAGGGGCTAGCAGAAGCAAATACAAACATACAATGTCTATAGAGCTATGCAGATATATATAGGACAAAAAGTTTAAAACTTAATTTACATAATTATGATGTCATCCACACGTCACCATATATGTACTTACAGTTACAGATAAACAAAAGACATGTTCATACTTAAAAGAAATACAAAGGTCTTAAACATTGCTCACAAAACTTGACCACTTCTCAAATGGGAACCTCCTCGAGAGGCACAGTGGCTAGCTGACAGAACAGAATTTCAGACAATCAACTTTGAGCTTGATCACGCGCCTGGTCACCTGCATACATAAATAATACAGTGAGTTAGAGCTCAGTGAATAACAATAAGGTTAAAGGGGTTTATGAATGATGTCTATCACAAATTCAGAAATCAGAGTTCATATCAGAAATAGATTCGGATTCACATACTTAGCCAAAAATCATAAGCAATTATATGTGGTACATCCATTAGCTATCAGATCAAATTGGTCCTAGGACCCACATGCATAGTTGGTACCGACAACCATAAAGGTCCATATCTTGTGCACAAGTAGCCATGGTATTGTATCCCCCAGGCGAGGTTCATATGATCATAAGCCACGGTATTGTTTCTCCCGGGCGAGGGCCATGTAAACTAAGGATACCACAAATACATTTCAGAAGATTGGACATTCATTCATAATTCACAAAATAGCATTTCATAAAACAAATCATATTATTTCAGTTAGAAAATACTTATAATCAAACATAGCTTTACAGAATTGTTACTCACAGATAGCTCCGACAACAGAATAGTTAGAACAGTCAGATTAGACAGCCTATGGTGCGTGACCCACACCAACACATAGCGGATATACATTGAAACACATACTCGGGAAACACATAACTTATTTCTTTTCTATCTTGGTGTGTTTCTAATCCTTATTGTCATTATTATGTTTTAATTAGGGTTTAGGAATGCCTAATATGCAATGAGGATGGCATAATGTAAGTTGAAACACTTAGTCAAATTTGTTGAAAACAGGGTCTTCGGTCGAGCGCAACTTTGGTCGCTCGAGCGATCTGCAAAATTCTGTAAAACTTCTGGGAGCTCTCATTTTACGCTCGAGCCCAACTTCCTGCGCTTGAACAGAGGATCAAACATAAGGGTGGTCGCTCGAGTGCAAGTTCTGCTACTTGAGCCAACCCCCAAATTTTGCAAAAGTACTGGGAGCTCGAATTCTTCTTTCGAGCTCAATTTCTTACGCTCGAGCGAAGAGTGCAAATTCTAGAATTTCCAGATTGCAATTCCAGCTCCAAACTTGAATTCAAAGCTTTAAAGCACATCCTTTGGGCCCATAACTTGAGAAAACATGTCTAAACTTGAATAACATCATGAATTGAAGGTTATTTCGCAAAATCAAGGCTCCAAAGCAAGTCAATTGCTTGAAACCAAACTTAAAGCTCAATGTATAATACATGCAAGAGTTGATACAAATTCTATCCTTCCAAAATGTGATCAAATGAGATATTTAGCTCAAACACATGTTGAATTCTTATAACAAAACCAAGATAAGAACATGCTTATGGGAATCCTTTTGAAACCACTCCAAAATGCTATGAAATGTGCATGCATGTAGGATTTGAATTATAATTCCCCAATCTTAGCTTAGTTCTCATGTTAATCTACTTAATTATTTTGAAATCATACATTGAATGAGTCAAACACAAGGCTTAAAGATTAAATTTCTTACCTAAGATTCTCAATTCCTTGAATTCTAGTGAGTTCTTACTCAATTTCTCCAATTTCCCCTTAATTCTATAGTGATTCCTCATTTCCTTCTTGATTTCACTCTTCTCACTCTAGCTCTTCCTCTCTCACGTTTTTCTCCTCAAGAAAATGATGAATAAAGAGAGTTCTAATGTGTGTATAAGCCTTATATAGGCTTTATTAGTGGGCTTAATTAAACTAGACTTACAACTAATCAATTGTCATTGTTTTATTCTAATTATTGAATCCGAATCAGAATTTAATTAAACTTACCATAAAATTCTAAAAAATACAAACAACACATTAACCTAGGCAAATTTGTGATCGGATACCAATAAGGCCTTCATTTCGTATATTGAATCAAGAAGTCAGATAGATATTTCTACATCAAACAGATATAAGCACAAATAACACAATACACATGCAATTAAGTTAGGATTTCCTCTTAATTACTTATTAGGCATTCTTAATTATGGTTTATTAGCTAATCACAGGTCGGGATTGTTACAGTTTAATCATGGCTTATTAGCTAATCACAGGTCGAGGTTGTTACAATTTTCCCCCCCTTAAAGAGTTTGGTTCTCCAAACTCGAATTACCTTCATTTTGAAAGAATATCGGATCCAGAGGGAACAAATCAGGGTATCTCTTCATCATATCTTCTTCGGTCTCCCAAGCTGCATATGTCCCTCCATAATTTTGCCAATCTACTTTCACTAACGGAATTTTTTTACTCCGCAGTCTTTTGATCCAGCAGTTCACAATTTGGATTGGCCATTCTTTATACATGTAATCATCCTCTAGAAGCACATGTGTTGGCTCAATAATATGATGCGGGTCTCGTAAATAGTCCCGAAGCATAGAAATGTGGAACACATTGTGCATTTGCTCCATGACTGGAGGTAAAGCTACCTGATACGTTACTAGATTGATTTTTATTAATAATCTCATACGGGCCAACATACATTGACGCCAATTTACCTTTAACCCTCAATTGTGTCTGTCCTTTCATAAGAGTCACTTTGATAAATACATAATCACCGACTTCATATTCTCTGTCTCTCTTTCGAACATCTGCATAACTCTTTTGGCAACTTTGGGAGGTTTTCAAACGTTGTTGAATCAATTTCACTTTCTTGGTTGTTTCCTGCACGAGTTTCGATCCCAATAACGGTTTATCGCCTACTTCAGCCCAACAAATTTTCTTCCGTACAAAGCTCATAAGGAGCTATCCCAATGCTTAAATGATAACTGTTGTTGTACACAAATTCGGCTAGTGGCAGATAGGTTTCCCAATTTCCTTGGAAATCTAACGCACACATTTTGAGCATATCTTCCAAGGTTTGAATGGTTCGTTTTGATTGGCCATTTGTTTGTGGATGATAAGCACTGTTAAGTCTTAGTTCAGTTCCCAAAGCCTGTTGCAAACTCTGCCAAAATCTTGAAGTAAACTTTGGATCTCTATCAGACACAATAGATGCTAGCACACCGTGTAATCTCACAATTTCATAAATATAAATGTTAGCAATTTATCGGCATTATAGAAAGTTTTCACAGGAAAAAAGCTAGCAGACTTAGTTAAATGATCAACAATTACCCAGATAGAATCCATACCTCTAGAACGAGGTAGGCCGACAATGAAGTCCATCGTAATATGCTCTCCTTTCCATTCCGGTATTGGAAGCGGCTAAAGTAATCCAACGGGTATTGATGTTCGGCTTTCACTGGTTGGCAATGCAAACATTTGGCTACATAGTCAGCAATACTTTTCTTCAATCCAAGCCACCAGAATTTCTGTTTCAAATCTTTGTACATTTTTGTATTCCTCAGATGCATAGCAAATTTAGAATTGTGAGCTTCGGTCATAATGCGTTTCTTCAATTCTGAATAATCCGGTACACAAAGTCTACCCTAAAATTTCCAACACATTATGTTTATACATAAATCCCAGCCTTGGTTTTGAATTATTTTCTTCAGCAGTCTTCTTCAGAAATTCATCTTGTAGTTGCTTTTCTTTAATTTCCTCAATGATAGCTGGTTGTGCAGAAATGGCAGCTAGGACTCCACTTTGTTCACGTAACCCAATTTTAATTTCATTTTTTTCTAAGTCACACAATAACTCTTTCTGGCCAGTGAGCAAATATGACAATTTTCCAATGGATTTTTGGCTCAAAGCATCTGCAACTATATTTGCCTTTCTCAGGTGGTAAAAATTTGCAAGTCATAATCTTTAATTAACTCGAGCCATCTTCTTTGTCTCACGTTTAGTTATTTCTGAGTAAAGAAATATTTCAGACTTTTATAGTTGGTATACTGTAGACACCCCATTTTTGACCGCCCTTAAGACTTGGGCATTACTGATGGTTTACTTGGTGGTAAAAGGTGTGTAGGGCAAAGGTTCAATTTCTTCAGCAATAAGAGAGACAAATCTCAACTTCACACCCCATTTTGGGCCAAAGATATTTTGAATGGTTTTTAGACCTTAAAACCCTCTCTTTCAAAACATTTTTGAAATAAAGTTTCTACAATGTTCCGAGGCTCACGTTTTGTCAAATAATGCGCTTTTCGATAAACCGAGCAAGGACAAAGTGGAAATGAATGAAAGAGAGATGAAATCTTTGAAAAATCTTTCAAAACACCGTACTTAGGGGTTTGAAGTTGAAGAAAAGAGGAGAAGAGGGGAGAAAACAAGTTGGAGAAGAAGTTCGGCATGAATCCGGGTGGAAGAGAGTCGAGCAGCCCTCGCTGAATCGGGCCTATTCATTTGCATACTTGGATTTCAGCTATGAGGCCACTATCATTGGAAAGCTTACTTTCGGGGCTTCATTTTGCACTCAAGAATCTCCTAAAGCCAAGTCCGGGTGGGGGAGATATGGTTCGTTGAAGTAGGGGATCAGTCCGATTGGATCGAATCTGCGCGGCTTCACCAAAAAGGGCATAACTTTTTGCACAGGAGGAATTTTAATGCAAGGTTTGCGGCATTGGAAAGCTGACTTCTGGGGCTTCACTCTGGACACCAACCAGCCATTTTTTGTCCTTGGAAACACCTACCGGCCATCAATTTGGCCGGCCGGCCAAATAAGTAGCAGGCCGGCCAAAAAAAGTAGCCGGCCGGCCAAATATTTGGCCGATTGCCTCCTTTTCTGGCCGATACCACCTCTTTGCCTTTTTCAAGCATAATGCATGCTAGCTGTGCCAGCTGAAGTGCATAGACCCTCTCTACCGTGCATAAGTATGGTTGTTTTGCACTTTTGACCCCTTATTTTGCACCCTTTGCTCAAAGCTTCTTGAGGAAGCTTTGACCCCTTGTCTTAGCTTCCTTAGGAAGCTTGCACCTTTGGGGATAGCTTCCATTGGAAGCTTGATCCCTTTGACCCTTTCACTTAGCTTCCTTGAGAACCTTTACACAACTCCTTTGCCTATATAAGAGAACCATCCCCTCCTTTGTCTTGGTTCAGCAAAAAACCAGACCTAGGGCATATATATCTGATATATATACACACTCTCTCTCCATATCTCCCTCTCTCTCTACATTTGTGTGTGTTAGAGGGTCCAAAAGGGGCTTGTTCTTGGCCTATTGCACCACACCTCATAGCCATACACCACCACCATTGGACTAAGGTTCTTGGGAGGGTTTCTTGAGCTCTAAAAGCTGGTTTTTGGCCCCTAAAATTGCTGATCTCGAAATTGGTCTTCAAGGGTAAGTTTCTTCCCCTTTTTAGCACTTTCTTGTACCTCATTTTAGCCTATCTTGCATGCTGTTTTGAGCTTAACTATAAACTGAAATTTTTTTTGTATTTGCATGCTTGAGATGTTTGTTTAAGACTATTTTGGTGTTGGAGGTCATCTCCCCCCTTTGCATGCTTGTTTTGGCCTTGTTTTGTGCTATTCTTTGAGACCTTTGAGCAAGCCCTTGCTTGGCCTTCTAGCCACTGAAATCCAGTGGATTTTCAGTGGTAGGTTTGCTGTTTTGAGGGTCAAAATCAGAGGGGGGTGACCCCCTCTCTCCTCGGTAGGTTTGATGCCCTTTTTGGCCTTACAAAGGGGCCTATATTTGCATACTTCTTGAGCTCGGTTCAGGCATTTTTCAGTGGGTTTTAGGACCTCCATAATCCATTTCCAGAGTTATTTTTACCTTGTTAAGTGTCCTTGTTGCATGTGCTAAGTAACCCCTTGTATGGCCCTCTAAAGGAGCTCATCATTTTTGCATGCATTGGCTGCATTTCAGTGGTTATTTGGGCATATTTTGACATGATTTGTTCACTGATTTTGGCTGGTTTGGTGAGATTTCATGTGCATCATATAGTTGTAATACAACTCATGCTTACTAGCCAATTTTGCATGTTGCCTTAGCTCTTCATGTGAACACTTTTCGGCCATACTTTGAATTAGAAATGTTCATGTTTTGGGACTGCCTTGGTTCTGTCTTTGTGCTTCATAGTCAAATAATGCATGCTTTGTATAGCTATAAGTCAACACATGTGCCTAATTTTGAGTTTCGGGGCTCATCTCATGCATCGGGTGCCATATTTCCATGTTTCGGGACCATTTAGCATCGTGTTGCAGTGCTGAAATTACATGTTTGTATGCCACCTTGCATCCCTTGCCATGCCTTGGTAGAGTGGCATTTGATGCCTTAGGTTCGGTCCTCGATTTGCGTGCATGTGTGCACGCATTTCGATTGTCTCATTTTCATCTAATGGCCACTGATCTTGGCATGCTTGCGAGCTATCCATGTTAGTTTAAGTCCATCATCACATGTTGTTGCATGACATGTTTGCTTACATGTTTAGGTTGCGTGCCTAGTATACATTGCTCATTTGCATGTTCATGTTGCATACTTAGCCTCCATGCCTTGGTTGCATTGCATCGTGCATGCATCCCTTGCCTCTTGATCAAGCATGATAGAGGTTGGGGCCTTTGATGTGTTTTGTGTGTGCATTTCATTTGATATTAAAGTTGCACACTTGGCTTTTGGGTCATCATGCATTAAAATGCGTGATTGATGGCCCGAGGGTCGAGGGCCATGCTCCCTTGAGTCCATTGCGTGATAGGGAGTGTGGCCATGCTTACATTTGTTTGAAATTCCATGCCATACACTGCTTGTCCTCTGTTGCTGTCAAAACTGATCTCTGCAGGAAGTTTTGGCCGGCTGGCCATCTCTAGTGCCGACCGGCCATCAATGAATGGCCGATAGATCTATCAGTGGCCGGTGGCAATTTCCCATGGCCGGTGGCCATTCCTCCCAGCCGGTGGTGCTCCACAGTGTGTATAGAATCTGTCCTAAGACTTGTGCGGTCTCAGAGGAGCAGGGCAGTGTAAACAGAGGCAACAGTGCTATGGCAGCGAGTTTCTGGGCGAGACGAGTCAAACATGCATCATTCACGCATTTCGAGGCAGGGCTGCGGCCACCTTCCTTCTATATTTACTTTGTTAATTAAATTAGAAGTTTTGTAATAATTAATTAGCTAGGATAGTTGATTCATTATTCGGACTGTATTATTCTTTCGGTCCCTCCGAGTGAGGGCGTATTTGTAATGAGCGTGTGTGAGTGTGTGCATGTCTTCCAATCCCACGTCTTTCTTCCCTTTTATTTACCTGCTTATGATGGTTAGACTAGGACATATTTAAATTAGCATACCTTATGCTATGCATGCGTGCATCATTCATCTGTATTGCATGCACCGGGCTCGACGCATCACGCTAACTGCATTGTATTTCGATTCCAAATTGAATACGTGTTATCTGTTGCATTTCACATGCCATGTTTAGGATAGCCGAGCCTGTCTAGATTGCATCTTTGCATGTGTTGCATTAGCCATTTTAAACATGAACTAGGATCATGCATATGATTACTAACTAGTTTCTGTTTTGGCTTGGAGTACTAGGTAAGTTTTTATGCTTTAGCATGCCACATGTGTGTGAATGTTGCCATGATAGCATAATTACCATGAGGCTAGCTGCTTATGTGACATAACTGCCTGAATGCCTGTGGGTGGAGGTTAGGTTACTTCAATTGGAGCAATGCATTGAATGCAAGTTTTAAGCCCACTTGAGGGTGGCAAAATTCATGTCTTAGCCTACTTGCGGGTAGCACCATCAAACCATTTTCAAAATAAACAAACATGAAATGTTTTGTTCCAATTTAGGCGACTTAGTCTATACTTGTTTGCTGTGCGCATCACGTAGTAAATCTAGGCTAATAACTGGATTAAGAACGCATAATGTTTTCAAAACTAGATATCATGGTTAGTAGAGGCCGATCTTTGATAGCTGACCTTCCCCAATCGTACCCAAGTTCCCGAGCCGAGGCAACTTTGGTGATGACGGACACGTGGCCTTTGGCACCGAGTCAGGGTTTCCTAAATTCCCCCAAAATAAAATATTTAGGTGGCAACTCTGTATCTAGCAAAGCAGTCCATATTTGGCACTTCTTTCAAAAATCTGTTTTCTCAAAACGATTTGCCAGATTTGGACTCTTTGGTTCAGATTAAGAACCGTGACAATTTGAGTCCGAACTGTAGTAGACCCACAAAATGAACAGAACGGGGGTTCATCCTCCCGGGACGTTCGGGGACGTCTACATATACACTTCACAAGTCACTCCATACAAATAATAGTGCCAGATTTTCAAAGCAAAAACCACAGCTGCAAGTTCAAGGTCATGAGTCGGATAGTTCTTTTCGTGTAGGTGGAGTTGCCGAGAAGCATACGCAATTACCTTTCCGTTTTACATTATCACACACCCTAAGCCTTTGTATGAAGCGTCAATGTAAATCTGAAACCCATCTATATCATTAGGTAGAGTCAGAATTGGTGAAGTCATTAGTCTAGTTTTCAATTCTTGAAAAGCGGACTCTTTTTGATCATTCCAATCAAACGGTACATTTTTCTGCGTTAACTGTGTCAATGGCATGGCAAGTTTGGAGAACTCTTTCACAAATCTTTTGTAATAGTTAGCAAGTCCCAGAAAACTTTTAACTTCTGACACATTTGTTGGTCTTGGCCAATTTACAATAGCTTCAATTTTCTGTGGGTCAACCGAGATGCCATCCTTGTTGATTACATGCCCCAGAAAAGTCACATTATCAAGCCAGAACTCACATTTGGAAAGTTTTGCATACAATTTCTTTTCTCTCAGAATCTGTAACACAGTTCTTAAATGGTTTTCATGATTTTCCCTACTTTTGGAGTAAATTAGAATATCATCAATAAACACAACAACAAATTCATCCAAATATGATTTGAAAACCCTATTCATGAGGTCCATGAAGGTAGCAGGTGCATTAGTTATCCCAAACGACATTACTAAAAATTCATAATGTCTATATTTAGTTCAGAATGTAGTTTTCTCTATGTCTTCTACCTTAACTTTTAATTGGTGATACCTGGACCTAAGGTCAATTTTAGAGAATACTTGAGCTCCCTAGAGTTGATCAAACAAATCATCTATTATAGGTAGTAGGCATTTGTTTTTCACAGTTGTTACCCCAGGTAGGCAACCCAAGAGGGGGTGAATTGGGTAATAAAAATAATGAGCAGAAAATTGATTGCAATAAATTCAGCAAGTAATGAATAAAATTGAAAATAAATGAGAAGGAAAGAAAAGCTCAAACACAAAGATTTATAGTGGTTCGGCTCACCGGCTTACGTTCACTCCTCAAGGTACCTCGAGAATTCCTTCTCTATGAACCAAATCAATACACCACCAAGCTTTACCTAGCTTGTAGATTTTTACATAGGGCTTACTTTATCCGTTGAGTGCCTATCAACTAAATGCCTAGAGGACTTACTTTATTCGTTGAGGACCTCTCAGCTAAATGCCTCATTTTACAAGGTTTTTCACTCAGAAAAAGTTGAATAAGAATAAGAGGTACAACTGTCCTCTTTTACAAGGTTTCTCTCTCAAAAGATAGATATTAAAGTGTAAGAGCAGAGAGAGTTTTGAGATACACTCAGATATGAAGGTGAAGGTACAACAGAATATCAGAATTGAGAATGATACTTGAATGCTCAGAATATTGCAGTGGTGTTATCTAAATCTTTAAATCTGGAGAAGTTCTCCCTTTATAGCCTTCAATGTTCTATCTATTGGAGAAGAAGCACAAGTGGGTCTTCTAACCGTTGGAGCTGGGCATAGGAGAAGACTTCTAGCTGTTGGAGTAGAGCATGGGTGTGTACAGGTTGTCATCTACCTATTGGAGATGGAGCCTCCTCAAAAGATGTGATGCCCATGCTTGAGATTCAAATCTTGGTGGGTGGAGATAATGTTGTCTCCATGCTTTTTGTTTTTCCTTGTTTTGGGAATAGTGTGGATGGAAAATTCTTCCTCCACTAAGTCAAAAGTTGTTGTCCCAAAATCCCTTTTGATTTGAATAAGATTTGTCTCTTGATGATGTCACAAAATCCACTTATAGATCTAGAATGGTAGCTAAGGTTTTTATAACCCAGACATAAGGGTGTCGACTCCTGTAGATTGGGTGTTGACCCTTTGCTCTCTTTTCTTCTTTCCTTTAACTTCCTGGTGTTCTTGGTGTCGACCCTTAGCATTTTGAAATTTGGTGTCGACCCTTGTAAGGCTTTGGTGTCCACCCTTGGTTGCTGCAACACTTAAGCATTGTATACTGAAATCTGGTGTCGACTCTTGCTGTCTTGTTGTCGACCCTTTGACCTGTTTAAGCTCATTTTGACCTCAAAAAACATTGTTAACATAAAGAGAATGTAGATTATAAAGATTTAATCAAACATTACGGTTTTCAATTATAATCAATTCCTCAAAATAAATCAAAACATAATCACAACAAAGTTATCAAAATCATGTTATTCATTCTATGACTAACAACAGTCACTTTGTTCAATCCTTGGTAGTCTATGCATAACCTCAAAGACCCCTCTTTCTTCTTAACAAACAAAATGGGAGCACCCCAAGGTGAAGTGCTCGATTGGATAAACTTCTTGGCTAATAGTTCGTGAAACTGGATTTTGAGTTCTTTCAATTCGGAGGTTGACATTCGGTATGGGGTTTTGGAAATAGGTTGCGTTCTAGGTAATACTTCAATGGTAAATTCAATTTCCTTATCAATCAAGTCACCGGGTAGTTCATTTAGAAACACATCGGGAAATTTATTGACTACAGGGATGTTCTCTACATTAGTGCTATCTGTGGGCACAGTCAATACACAACACAAATAACCCCGACAACCTTTTCTCAATAGTTTATTAGCTTTCATTGTAGAGATCAAATATGGGGGTGGAACTACACCATTCCCAACAAACACAATTTCAGGTAATCCCGGTGGCTGAAACACTACAAATTTAGCAACACAATCAATGGTAGCGTGATATTTTGCCAACCAATCCATATCCAATATGCAGTCAAAATGATTTATATCCAATGGCAACAAATCAACATATAAAAGTGCTTCTCCAATTATAACATCACATGCAGGATACACATAAACACATATCATAGAACCCCCAGATGGTGTAGATACCGATAACAAGTAATTCATAGTTTCTAAGGGTCTAGTCAATTTCTGAGAAAAAACATGTGACACAAATGAATGGGTAGATCCAGAGTTTATTAAGACATATGCATTTTGAGCACAAATAGGAAGTATACCTAACACCACAAACTTGGTGTCCTGGATGTCCCCAGGCACAAGTGCAAAAACTTGGCCTTGTCTCATACTTTCCTTTCCAGTGTTAACTCTAGCTTTAGTTCTTGGTGCAGGAGTGGATCCGGCTAAACTTGCCGCCGGACGGTTGGCAGTTTCATTGAGTGAGCAATCTTTCATCATGTGGCAAACCTTGCTACACAGGAAGCAAGCACCAGATGCACAATAATAGACACACTTATGTTTTCTTCCACATTCAGAACAAACAGGTGTAGATCCACTACTTTGACTTGAGCTGCTAGTAGACCTTGTGTTTTGCTTCTTATTCGTAGCAAATGAACGACCTTTTCTGAAATTGTACCCAGATCTTTTACTTCCCCATTCAATTGTTGGAGCCTTGGTCTGTTTCATAGCAGCTAGGTTGGCTTCATTCATCAGGGCTCTATCAAGTATATCCATATATTTGGGCAATTTCAATACACAAAGTTGATCAAACACGTCTAGATTCAACCCTCTTTCAAATTTTCGAGCTTTCTTATAATCCGCGTCCAGCATGTGAGGAGAAAATCAGGCTAACTCAGTGAATTTAGCTTCATACTCAGCTACAGACATGTTGCCTTGCTTCAACTGCTCGAACTCTGACACTTTTTTTTGTCTCTAAAGCACTGAGGAAAGTATTTCTCATAGAAGATCTCTTTAAATTGATCCCAGGTCATGGTTCTATTATAATGTCGAATAAGCATCCACCAATGGCGAGCTTCTTCTTTTAGAGTATAAGTAGCCAATAGTACTTTCTGAGTTTTAGAGCAAGGAAACACTTCAAATAACTTTTTAGTCCCTAACATCTATGTCTCAACTTTTAGTGGTTCAATACCACCCAGAAAAGTTGGTGGCTTCATCTTGTTAAATTTTTGAGTCAAACTGAGAATGTCATTATTAACCGGCTCTACTTGGACTGGAGGGGGCGGAAGAGGCAGAGGTTGTTGTCTCAGTGATTCTGTTAAGGCCTCTAACATCTGTTCCATGCTGTTCATTCGGGCCTCAGAAGATTCAGTTGTACCATCACTTCTTGTGTTCTCCATTTGCTAAAGGTAAACCGAGCACTAATAAACACAAGAATAATCTTTTCACAGTATTCAATTTCAGTTCATTTCGTTTCAATGTCAATGTATATTGGTTCAAATATGTTCACATGATGTTACACACACACACACACACACACACACTCATACATGCAGCTGTAATATCCCTAATTCCTTTCTAGAACATCCTATAGCTCATATGGACTCGTGTGTGCGGTATAACACGTGCTCTGATACCACTCTGTCACGACCCAAATTTGCCCTTATAGGTTTAGCATCGTAACCGGCCAGTAATCCAGGGATTACCCAAGGCCTCTGAACAGATTAAGCAAAAGTAAAGGGACTAGTGGAAGCAAATACAAACATATAGTGTCTATAGAGCTGTGCAGACATATATGGGATAGAAAGTTTAAAACTTAATTTATGTAATTATGATGTCATCCACACGTCACCATATATGTACATACAGATAAACAAAAGACATGTTCAGACTTAACAAAAGAAATACAAAGGTCTTAAACATTGCTCACAAAACTTGACCACTTCTCAAATGGGAACGACATGTTCAGACTTAACAAAAGAAATACAAAGGTCTTAAACATTGCTCACAAAACTTGACCACTTCTCAAATGGGAACCTCCTCAGGAGGCATAGTGGCTGGCTGACAGAACGAAATTTGAGGTAATCAACTTTGAGCCTGATCACGTTCCTGGTCACCTACATACATAAATAATATGGTGAGTTAGAGCCTAGTGAATAACAATAAGGTAAAGAGGTTTATGAATGATGTCTATCACAACTTCAGAAATCAGAGTTCATATCAGAAACAGATTCGGATTTACATACATATCCAGAAATCATAAGCAGTTATATATGGTACATCCATTAGCTATCGGATCAAATTGGTCATGGGACTTACATGCATAGTCGGTACTGACGACCATAAAGGTCTATATCTTGTGCACAAGTAGCTATGGTATTGTATCCCCCGGGTGAGGGCCATGTAAACATAGACCACGATATTGTTTCCCCCGAGCAAGGGCCATATGATCATAAGCCACGGTATTGTTTCCCTCAGGCGAGGGCCATATACATATTGGCCATAGTATTGTTTCTCCCAGGCGAGGGCCATGTGAACTAAGGATGCTACAAATACATTTAAGAAAATTGGACATTCATTTATAACTCACAAAATAACATTTCATAAAAGAAATCATATCGTTTTAGTTAGAAAATACTTGTAATCAAACATAGCTTTACAGAATTGTTACTCATAGATAGCTCCAATAGCAGAATAGTCAGAACACTTGAATCAGACAGCTTATGGTGCGTGACCTATACCAATACATAGCGGATATACATTGAAACACATACTCAAAAAACACATAGCTCATTTCTTTTCTATCTTGGTGTGTTTCTAATCTTTATCCTCATTATTTTGCTTTAATTAGGGCTTATGAATGCCTAATATGCAACGAGGATGCCAAAATGTAAGTTGGAACACTTAGTCAAATTTGCTAAAAACAAGGTCTTCGCTCGAGCACAACTTTGGTCGCTCGAGCGGTCTGTAAAATTATGTAAAACTTCTAGGAGCTCTTATTTTACGCTTGCGCGCAACTTCTTGCACTCGAACGGAGGATCAAACATAAAATTGGTCGCTCGAGCGTAGGTTCTACTGCTCAAGCTAACCTTCAAACTCTGCGCAAGTACTGGGAGCTTGAATTCTTCGCTCGAGCTCAACTTCCTATGCTAGAGCAAAGAGTGTGAATTCTAGAATTTCTAGATTGGACTTCCAGCTCCAAACTTGAATTCAAAGCTTCAAAACACATCCTTTGGGCCCAAAACTTGAGAAAACATGTCTAAACTTCAACAACATCATGAATTGATGGTTATTTCGCAAAATTAAGGCCCAAAAGCAAGTCAATTGTTTGAAACCAAACTTAAAACTCAATGTATAATACATGCAAGAGTTGATACAAATTCTGTCATTCCAAAACATGATCAAATGAGATATTTAGCTCAAAAACATGTTGAATTCTTATAACAAAACCAATATAAGAACATGCATATGGGAATTCTTTTGAAACCACTCCAACATGCTATTAAATGTGCATGTATGTAGGATTTGAATTATAATTCCCCAATCTTAGCTTAGTTCTCATGTTAATCTACTTAATTCTTTTGAATTCATACATTGAATGAGTGTCTCACTTTTTTCTCCTCAAGAAAATGATGAACAAAAAGAGTTGTAATGTGTGTATAAGCCTTATATAGGCTTGGTTAGTGGGCTTAATTAAACTAGACTTACAGCTAATGAATTGAGATTATTTTATTCTAATTATTGAATTTGAATCAGAATTTAATTAAACTTACCATAAAATTCTAAAAAAATCCAAATAACACATTAACTTAGGCAAATTTGTGATCGGATGTCGATAAGGCCTTAATTTCACATATTGAATCAGGAAGTCAGATAGATATTTCTACATCAAACAGATATAAGCAAAAATAACACCATACACATGCAATTAAGTTAGGATTTCCTCTTAATTACTTATTAGGCATTCTTAATCATGGTTTATTAGCTAATCACAGGCCGGGATTGTTACAATTGCCTTTGAAGATTTAAGGTTTAAG
This sequence comes from Camellia granthamiana, assembly GCA_036172215.1. Taxonomy (NCBI): domain Eukaryota; kingdom Viridiplantae; phylum Streptophyta; class Magnoliopsida; order Ericales; family Theaceae; genus Camellia; species Camellia granthamiana. The sequence goes on along the minus strand of CM069903.1, from coordinate 60,061,600 downwards.
AATATTGAAATCAATAGTTTTGAAGATTTGTACACCATGGATGACACTGAGATGGTTGGTTCGAATATAAACATTAAAAATGTTGATTTGAACATTGAAAAGGTTAGTTTATGACTTAGGTTTTTGATTTTTGATTTATCTTGTTTGTATGTTGGAAAGATGAGTTTGTTTGCTGTGCTCAGATAACCAGAGTTGAATTTTTACACAATGTTAAGTTTGATCAACTTGAACATGACTAATTTGAAGAATTTGAAACGATGATGAGAGACGAGAGTTCAAGACCAATAATGAAGATTAACACCGGCAAAGATGGAGGCCAAATGAAACACTCCGCCGGCGATCTAAAACGATGAGACGACGAGATGTGACACGACGAGAGTTTAATAACAGCTATAGAGATCAACACCGACGAAGATAGAGGCCGAATGAAACCTTTGCTGGCGATGGAGATTAAGATTGACGAAGATAGTCTCTGTTGGTGTCTATTTTGAAGATTGTGGGGGTTTTTATTGTGTGTAAAGGTGAAGATGAAGAGTTTTTGGTGTGTGTAATGGTGTGTATTCAAATAGTTAATGATGTGTTAATATAGGGTTAGTAATGGAAAGGTAAGGTATAAACTAAGATATTTTTAAACTCTAAAAATTATTTTGTGTGTGTACTAAGTAATGATGCGTACTAAGAGTATTAGTAATGTGTAAATAGAATCACCCATTTATTTTGACGGGGTTAATGTTGGGATGAAGAGGACATTTTTGTCCCTAAACCTTTATATGTAGAAACTAATAAAAAAATGTAGATATTTTGTTCATGTCATTTCAGAGAAAATGACAATCACCCTGTTTGATTTTGAGTTTTCAAAAATAGTTTTCTGAGCTTTCAATTCGTATATATATATTTTTAATGATTTTTAAAATAAATATTTTAATCATTTTTTTAATTTTTTTTTAGATCCACTTATTCTTAATATACTTAAAAAGTAAATTACAATATATATATATTTTAAAAATTCATTGAATACAACAAAATATGAAAATGTATTAATTTTTGTATTTGATAATTTTTTTAAAAAAATTTCACAAAAAATTTACTTTTTAAGCGTATTTAGATTAGGTGTATTTAAAAAAATAAAAATTTGTATAAAATATTAAAAAAAAATTCACTACAAACAAAAAAAAACATTGAAAAAAAAAGGCTCAATTTTCTAAAATGTGGAATCAATTTTCTGGAACCAAATATGATGAATAATACCCTTTTGTACTTTTTACCTACTGCAAGCCATATTTGGCGGGTAAATAAACTGCAAATGCAAAATGCAAGTGAAATGGTGTAGTGTCTGTTATGACTGGACCTTTATTTTTGATATATTAGTTGTCACGCCTCGAAAATAATCCCAACATGAATAATACTTCAACCACATACATTCATTAATTTCAACCATTCTCCATCCTTTATATCAAAAATACCAAGGTTTATACAAGGGTTCCACATGCAAATATACATTCAATGATAAGAAGACACTTGAATTTATAGCATGTGAAACATATAGTCTCAAAATATAAAAGAAATGCCCTTACGAGCTTACATCTTCCAAGGCAATAGCCCGGTTACACAAAATGGTCTCTCGGACCCATACCAAATTAGCCCTAGGCTTTACAAAAATTACAACAAAAGAAAGAGTGATCTCCTCTTCATCAAAACTTATCCACACCCTTAGCTTGGTGGGATCACAACATCTTTACCTGCACCAAATCCCATAGGGGTGAGCATAAAACCCAGTAGAGAATTCTCACAAAGTATATACAGTTATGCAAACTCTAATTAGAATGCAAATGTCAATGCCATGTCATGCGCCTTTTAAAGCAAATCCATTTCATGCTCCTTTAAAGATCACCATCTTTCAATAAAATTTGCAATCTCAACTTATTTCAAAACTTTCAATTTTTAATCAATAGGGGCGGTAAATACGACACTGGTAATCCCTAGGTTGGTGTCTGCAAGTAGACTCTACGAGTACTACCAAACTATCATTTTTACTGGTATTAACCAAAAGGCTCGACACCTATCCGCGCGGGTTTCTGGTCTTTCACCATGGACACTCAGGCCAACTTATCAAATTCAACTACACCCCTTATCTGGATTTACCACGTATTTACCCCATTCACATTACCATAGTTCTTATTACAGTTAACAATTCTATTAAAGAAGTAGATATCCTCAACTTAAGGTCACAATGCATGAGGGTAAATTAAGTGAGTATGCAATGCAATAATGTTTCATATCTCATAGCATTTCTCCATTTCAATTACCTCTACAATAATGACAACAATTACATTTCTCGTTCCTCTTTTCATGGTTCTTTCACAAGCTAATCACACACCATCACACATACTACAATTTCCTCATTTCACAAGTTTTGGCAATTTAGTCTAAACAAGACTACATATGATATTTTCAAACATTAATCTTCAACACTCACAATTCTTACCATCCATGGTGCACAACAATTTGCCACATCATAATAATCCATATTCACACATTTGGTAAAATGCTAAAATGACATCTTATTTCTCATAGATCAAGTGGGTTGTAATTTTATTAAACATTTGATGGAATTTACTCTTATTCATTCTCTTGATGCAAGAAATGAAAGAAATTCATGTGTATCTTCATGTTTTCCCAAAACCCCCAAATTCTAGGGTTCTTCATTCAAGACAAAGCTTTTTCCCATTTTCTTAATGAATCCTTCCAAAATCATCCATCTTGAGTTTTATAGAAAGAACACCCTCATGAATAAAAGATAAGTTGAGACTTTAAACCCATCTTTCAAAACCCCCTCTCTCTCTTCATTTAGTGCAAAATTAAATTCAACACAATAACCTCATGGAAAACTTTTAAAATCAACATTTATATAGCAAAACATGTATATATGACTCAAGAAATCCCGACCTCAAGCTTAATGAAGAAGATGATAAAAGAAAGTGAAAACCCTAGCTTTGGTGGAAGACTCTTCAATTTTCCACAACACCAAGAGGAACCCTAACTTGGATCTTCAAGATTGGTGAGAAATGTTGATGATCTAGACCCAAGATTACAAGAATCAAGGTGTTTTAGGGCTTTGGTGAGAGTTTCTAGAGAGAAGGAGGAGAGAAATGAGGTTTAGAGTGAGAGAAAAATGCTCCAAAAGTGATATAACTTCGGCCCAAAAGGTAAAAAAAAATAGAGATTCGGACTGCTAGAGTGCCGCACGTGCGGCATCCAACCCCGCACGTACGGAGCGCCCTTCCCCGCACGTACGGCCCTCATCTCCGCACGTGCGGTGGTTCCCCCGCACCTCAGCCCGCACTTGTAATTAAAGCAGTGTGCAATACACAGAAATCCCTCCATCCCCGCATGTGCGGCTTCACCACCCCGTACGTGCGGTGCCACCCCACATGTACGGCCCTAGCCCAGCAGCCTAGAAAATTTTGGTTTGGTCCCCGGGCATTTTGGACTCGACCGCGCACCCTTCGAAACAACTAAAACTCAACACCGAGCGAAGAACAAGAACAAGGACTTTAATTTTTTGAAAACAGTTTTCAAGCGTTCCAAGTTCAAACGAAAATAAAAGAAGGACAAAGAGATGAAAGGAGGAAACAGAAGAAAGGAAAGACTTAGTCGTCACATTAATAATTTTAAATAGGGTATAAGACTACAAAAGACTTTTAAGGCCCCAGAGGGCAAATTGGTCACTTACACTTTTTTTTTGGCTTATGTCAGCAAGATTCTTCTAACAGGTTTAATGTGCACTTCACAGTAAGGGATTTATAAAATGAGGCTATTAATTATAGGAGTGAGAATGTAATTTTTAAAACGTCAAAGGTGGAATGTAATCGGGCCAAACGTCAGGGGTGCCAGTGTAATTTACCCTATATTTTATGTCAATAGTTATATGATTAGTTGTGCATTCATAAATTTGCATCATCTTAATTATTTGCATGATATAAATGGTTTTAGGAATTTTTTAATAAAAATATGTTACTATTATTTAAGCTCCCAAAATTTTCAAAAGACCCAACAAAATAATACATTATTTTGATATGTCTAAAGTTTCAAAAAACTTTGGACAGCAACTGCTGCATGATAAACTATCGACTTTGTGAACTTTTTGTTAGGTGTTAATAAAGTATAAACAATTCGAAGTTTATTTGGAATGACTTGCTTGTCATGGAAAGACTTGGCCGTGTTGGGTAGAATTTTAAAATTATAATTTGAGAATACAGTTGTATTTTAAATTTGTGAGTTTTGAAATAATTATTTAAAAATAAAAAATTTGTTTGTTTATGAGTTTTGAAAAGAATTTTGAATTTTTAATGTGACATATAAAATGAGAAAAGTTGTTTGGTTATGAGTTTTCAAAAGAGTTTTTAAAACTTAATTGAAAAACTTATAACTTATAACTAAACACCAAATACACAACTCAAAACTCTATTGAAAATTCTATTCAAAACTCATAACCAAACTCTTTTTAAAATTCAATTCAAAAAAATAATTTGTCATTTTGGTCTACAAAAATAATTTTTATATTTAAAAAATATTAAAAACAAATATAATTTTTTTTTCCCCAAATAACATATGGCGTTTGGTAATTGCAAAAAAAAAAAAAAAAAAATTACGGATCCAGTCAACCAGCCGATCATCCAGGAGGATGTCTGGGGCGGACAACTAGGTAGATCAAAAATTAAAAAATTGTCTACTTTACCAAACATGTTTTCAAAATGTATTTTGAAATTGATTTAGAATCATGATTTGAAAACTCAAACTAAACATAACATTAGAATGTAGGGCAATGCTTAAGTGTGCAACCCCCTTAAGGTTGCACACCATATGCAACCCAATTGTTAGGATGAAATTAATTTTAGAAAACTCTACCAAACACATTAGCGTCCCTTTCTCTCAAGCAACTCTTAGGGTATGTTTGTTGGATTTCTTTGGACTCATGGTGGGACTGCTAATCCCATGGAGGGTTCGGATTAAAAATTGAGTGAGGGAATTAGTAAAATTTTAAATAATTTTTAAGTAAAATTTACATTTTTTAGAACAAAAAATAATTATAATATTAAAAAATACTAAAAATTTAAAAATATTAATTTTATATGTTAATGCTATACTAATTTAGTGATATACAAATAAATACTCTTTATCTTATATTTTCAATCTAATACCAACACACTAATAATCTCTTTACTTAATTCTACTCTACTTTTAATCTCCTCAATCTTATGGAGCGAAACAAACGTCGTTTTAGATCTTAAATTTTCTTTCTAGTGGAAAAATTCTTGTTTCTTTACTTAATTCAAACAGTTTAAGAGATGAAAACAACCGCATATGAGGGTTTTTTTTTTTTTTTTTTTTTTTTTTTTCTTTTTTGGGTGGTGAACACGGGAATGCCAAAAGGCTTACAAAATATCAGACAAGAGAGCAGAGAGCATGTGAGGTTGATGAAAAAAATCAAGTCCATTTAATAATCTTAACTGTATTAGTTTATGATATTTATTTATAAATAAATGAATGATAAATATTATTTAAAAATTAAATTATCTATATTTTTATAAACAAATGTAATAAACTAACTTAATTACAATTATTGAATCAATTTATTTTTTTCATAAATAATTTATACGTTGTAATTTAAATAATAAACCATTTAAATCATTAAGATAGAACCTAATAGGTCCTACGAAGCCACACCACACGATTCATTCCAGTTTGTGAACATGGAGAATCTGACTCCTGGTCTGTCAATAATAAAGTTTATGAATTCCTTTCAAATTATGTATTTATTTATTTATTTAGTTTGTTTTTGTTAGAAAAATTACAATTCAGTCTATTTTTTTTAAAATAATTATAAATTAATGAATTTTTATAATTTGAATTATTAATAGGATAAGTTACACTTTATATCTATGTACTTTATACCAAATTTCACTTTAATCTCTACATATGAAATCATGGCAGTTAATTCATTTTACTTTTGGTCAAATCTCATTTTGATTCCCACGTATGAAATCATGACAATCTAACCCCTTCACTCCTGGTCAAATTCCATTTTAGTTCCTACACAAGTATCAATGTTGTCCCCCTTCTGTTACTTCATTGTTTAAGTCTTTAACATAATTCAGTCATGTGACAAGTATGTGATTACGAAATGAGAGTGAAATAGAAAAATCATTTATATTTCTCACCAATACAACTTTGTCTCATGTGATAAGTATGTAAGAGTTCTATAATATAATATAATATATATAATTTTTCTCTCTTACCTACATTTCGTAGTCACATTCTTGTCATATGACTAAATTCTGTTAAAAATTTAAACAATAGAGTAATAGAAAAAAGATATTGACATTTGTATAGGAACCAAAGTAGAATTTAACTAAAGTGTATGAGGTTGACTATCACGACTTCATGTGCAAAGACTAAAATGAGATTTGATCAAAAATACAAAGGATTTATTATTACGATTTTATGTATAGGAATTAAAGTGAGATTTGATACAAATTACAAGGGTGCGAAGTGAAATTTACCCTTTTTAATATTTATAAAATTTATTATTGATGTAATTTTTTTTATTTTTGTTAACACCACTGATTTGATATTTTCCCGTTTTGATTTCAATGGTGGTGGGCTAGCTGTCATGTCCCATGACCATGAACCCTTCCAACTCATGAGTAGTAGATTAGTTCACTTGGCAAGATTGTTTACGTAATTCCACATCTTCCGGCAACTAGGGTTATACAAACATTTATTTACTCATTTCTTATTTATGAGTAATATGATAAATTCATCCTTACCAATTCAGAAATTATCTAAAAATTAATCTATGTTAGTAAACATTTGGTTTAAGTCTAATCGACAGTGATTAATTGATAGACTTAGATTAATTTTCACACAAACATAAAAATATCAGGCATGTGGTTGAGTTTTATACTTTAAACAGATTAATTATTTTTTTGGAGGTAATTAAATAAATAAAAAAAACAGAATAGAACAAAATATATATTATTTGAATTGTCATTTGCTACAAGTTGTATGAACTTAAATAAGAACAAAGAACTGAAAAATGCAGCAATTGATAGAAGAAAAGAAATGGAGGTTGGAAAAAACTATTACTAATCTACTCCTAGAGTTGCTAATTTGACTACTTCTAGTTAGAAACTAATATCACCATGTGTGAGTGGTGTGATTGATGATCATCTCTCTTGGCCTATTTATAGGATCATCCATATGAGAGAGAGAGATAATCAAATCCCATGAATTCCTTAACAAGCTATGATTTTTTCAACATTATCCACATCTCATATTCATAAGAACCACTATGCAGATTTGTTGCTTGACTTGGTCTTGACTCTTTGATTTCAGCAATTAACTTTTAAATTGATGCAATGTCTAACTTTTTAACCCTTCATTTAACATGTCATTATGTCACGTCATGGCACGTCCTTAACACATCTATCATGCCACGTCAGCATACTTGTTGACAGAAATAATAATAATAATAATAATAATAATAATAATAACAACAACAACAACAACAAATGTGATCAACGTTATTCTTTAAAAATAGTCTATGATTTCAACTGGCAGACCATAATCAAATTTGGCTATAATTAATAGGCCACAATCGACAGAAAAATAAAATGTGGTGCCAACAATCTCTACACACCTCACATAGATCCCATATTATACAAATTAATCTCTACCACACAATCACTCAACCAAAAAATTATGTGTAGGTAAGTCTAGGTTTCCAGATTGTCCCTTTATTTATTGCGTGCCACGTCAATTTACAAGGAAAGTTAGTTAAAAAAAGCCTAGGGAGACTTGCATGTAGGTCCTAATGGTGGACATATTATCCAATCGATCCTATGATAATTAATAATATTTTTCATTAAACACTATTAAAAAACGTCATTAATTGTTAATTTCCAACAACATTTTAAAATTTGTCACAAAAATGCCACTAATTATAATTTTTAGCGATAGTTTAAAAAAAAATCGTCACAAAAAGGTCTCCAAATTTTAACTTTTAGCGACAGTTTGAAAAATTCATCACAGAAAATGTCACTAATTGTAAGTTTTAGCGATAATTGATTGTGTTCTGTCAATTATGACCCGTCGATCATGATCAAATTTAATCTCATTGATTGTGACTTATTGATTTTGGTCTATCAATTTAGACCATGAATCATCTTTGAAGACCTACTCTGACCACATAATTATTATTATTATTATTTGTTTTGTTATGGTTTACAGGTGATGAAATGGGCGTAGAAAATGGGGGCAAGTTATTAACGTGCGGCAGTTTGTAGCACTTTGTAAGGAATGTGGCTTGATTTTGTTTCATGAAGTGGCCAAAGTGCCTCCAGCACTTATACTTCGAATAGGAAGCTGTCTATCGTTACTCTACAAATAGACTGAAGACAGATTGGAGAAGGGATCAACAAATCATCAAACTTATCATAATTTTTTTTTTTCTTTATCTTTAGGAATAGTCTACCTTAATTCTTAGGAGTAGATTATCTTAACTTAGGAGTAGTTTTCTCTGTAATTTGTGATTTGTAATTCTTGTAAACTTAGATAATTTCATATGGAGTTGTCTTTGTTTATTTGGATACTTTACTCTTTCAATTGTTAATTGTTCCAAAGAAGTCCTTATACTTTCAAGGTATTTAGAACCTTTACACAGTCATTTGATTTTCTATTTGGTTGTTTAGTTAAAATTGTTGTTAAGTCTCTGTTGATCAAGGCTTAGCATAATTTTTTACAAACAATTTTTGGCACATCCGGTGAAATATCTTCCTAATTTGAAATGATGACAAGAATTCAAAGACAAGATGAAGTACAAGAACACCTTAAGAGACAACCAATAAGTCAAAAAATGGCTAATCAAGACCAGATAAGTGGCCAAGGGATGACTAGTTGAGGCCAAACAAATGGCCTTACACTAGTTAGAAATTTGCTTTTGCAGATTAAGCATGCATCAACATGCATGACAGTTCAAGAGATGCAAGAGTTGATTGCTGAAATGAGAAATATACTTGATGGTCTGACACCAAAGTAAGGCCAGATTAATTACGGACATGATGGATCGTAAGGATTGCAAATTGGAGAGGTCAATATGAATAGACCCCCAATAAGGTACAAGAGCCACCAACGGTAATATTTCCATATGCAAGTGAATATGTGTCCTTTTATGAGAATCCACTGTTCAATAAAGAAGTCGATGAAGTATTTCAGAATTTCAATTTTTAGGAAAAAAACGAACAAGAATAAATTAATGCCAAGAATGGCATTTGGGGGGCAATACAACCCATTAGTGATTGGAAAAAAAGACCAACTCTTTTTGTCAAAAAATATTTGTTGGAAAAAATAGGTTTTTGGTAAATTTAATGTTCAATTAAAGTAGGTCCTAACCATTGGTTGAGGTGGGATTAAATGAGTTTAGATTCTTTGTAACAAGGTCTTTACACCACAAAAAGAATGACAAAAAATCATTAAGAATTAAATAAGAAATTGTCTCATAAAGATGGCCTCGTGAATAAGGTATTAAGAATTGTGTATAACTATCAATCCCACATTGATTGTAGAAGAAAGTTTTGACGGGTATTTAAACCTCAAGATGTTAATAGGGCATGAGCCCTTTGTGGCATCCAAATTTTTTGAAGGAAGGGAGTTATGGATGCTTCAAGTATGGGCTTGGGCCAAGACTATGGTCAAAGTTGGTTATGGCAAAATTGCCACACGCCCGCCCGCCCGGATCCATGGTCCGTGATGCGTGGGTCGTGGATCTTGGATTTTGGGTTTGATGCTTGAGGGAATGGGTTAGATTTGGGTTGGGCCGTATTGGTGGTCCACCAACTTAATCTTTTTGGGCCAAGTTTGCTACAGTTAGGTTTGGGCTAGGCCGGATTGGTGGTCCACCAACTTAATCTTTTTGGGCTAAGTTTGCTACAGATATATATACTTGTGTATACCAAAAATATATATCAGATATTTTTTCCCATCAGTTTTGGTCCATTACTCCAGCAATTTTGCAGGAGTAATGGTCATTAGTTTCCAGCCTTCATGGGCATTAATTGCTAGCCTTCATGGCCGGAGGTTCCTCATTTCTTCCCCATGGTGTATAAAAGGAGACTATCTCCCTTGGTTTGGTTACAGAATTTTTGCCTTCCAGATACAGTCAGTTTGCTTCCTCCTATAATTTTCTTCCCGTGTTGAGAGAATACTGCCATTATCGGTTTGTCAAAGCTAACAGAAGGTGCTTCTGCGTTAACCGGTCTAAACCATCTTATCTTGGAAGACAGAAGTCGACGTTCCTTCAACACCCATGGTGAGGCGGCTAAACTGTTTTAAGATCACTGTGGTATCACACAGAATTTGATTTGATTGATTGTTTTCCAATATTTCGATTAAATATTTATTTTTGTTATTTATGTTTCATTCTCTAGAATGTAATTTATCAAATATGAATTTATTTGATGTTCTATTATTTAAATTAATAAATTATGAATCTATTTATTTTGTTTAATTATACAATTTTAATAACAATCTTAAAACTGATTATACTATTTCTCATGAAAATATTAAATAGATTCATAAGTAGTTTTTATCAATTAGTCCACCGTTGCATTATATTGTTACGGGTGTGAAGGTCAGTATGCTTAGGAGGTCTATTGCATAAAAAGAGCATGCTACTTGCCTATTCTTTTATGGCATGTTTGATTAGGTGGATTAGAGTATGGGATTGAGATTATTAATTCGTAGGCCTAATTATTTGTTTTAACATTTTGGTTTAGGATTATTAATCCAACAAATTTGTAGGATTATTAGTAATGGGGGTAGGGGTAGGATTATTAATCCAATGGATATTAATCCAATTGGATAGTGAATACCACACTAATTTAATAAAATTATTAATACTTCACTATTAGTCTTGTGAATCAAATATGACTTTACTGTATAGGCCACTGTCATCATACTGAATGATTATAGTCAATATGTTATAAATAGTGCTGTGTTGGTTTTCATGTGAATAAATATATATAGTATTACACTGCTATGTTAATTCCCTTGTGGCATGTTTGATTAGGTGGATTAGAGCATGTGATTGAGATTATTAATCCGTGGGCCCAATTATCCTATGCTTGTTTTAACATTTTGGTTTAGGATTATTAATCCAATGGATAATTAATCCAACAAATTTGTAGGATTATTAGTAATGGGGTAGGCGTGGGATTATTAATCCAATGAATATTAATCCAAATTGGATAATGAATACCATACTAATTTAATAAGATTATTAATATTTCACTATTAATCTTGTGAATCAACCATGACCTTGGAGTGTAATCACCCACGGTTTGTTGAATTTGAGCAAGAGTCCACTGTGTGAGTTCTATGGCTTTAATTTAATCAGAATGCTCAGTCTCTCTTGCATAATTTGTTTGCTTATTTAGTTCTAAAATAATTTTATTTTATGAGCATGATTAATAATTTTATACCATGCTTTATATGTCTTTTTAGTTTATAATTTTATAATATAATTGCATGCTAATAAGTGTTTAATTTTTAAGTTAATATTGACATGTTAAATATCTTCTATTTTTCTAGTTTAATTCACATGTGTTTTAGATTCTAGAATTGTAGGATAATTTGCATATTCAAAAAGATTCTAGATTTTGATTTGTTACATGCTTATTATTTTCTAGACTATTTGCATGATTTTAATTCCTAGAGTTATTTGCATGTTTAATGTGAACTAAATTCATATGTAACTCATGGCTACAATTTTTATTAGTTATTTAGGAGTTATATGGCTTTGTAACTTGTGTAATAGTTATATATATATAACTCTTGACTATTAATTTTTAATTTAATTCTTAGAGTTACAGTTTTATTTTGTAACTCTTGTCAATTAAAAAAGTTAATTGTATATTTATTTACATGATTATTGCGTTATAATTTTATATAACTCTTGTCAATTAATTTTATTTAATTTTTAGAGTTTTAAGTTTTGTAATTGATTTGGGAGTTATAAGTTTAATTGTATGACTTGTCTAGCATGTTAATTTTATTTAATTTTGCTATTTAATTAATTTATTGCTTTTATAGTTTCGTTAGATTATTTGTTTTGTATTTTGTTGTGATTTTTTGCTAACCTTCTTTACAAAAATACCTATGCGAAAGGGAATGGAAAAAGGAAAAAAAAGAAAAAAATTGAACTACTAACCTTTATGTTGAACATAAATTGGTAATCTGTTGTTTAATTTTTATGATATCTAAAATATTATTTGAAAAATTTAGATTTTTTTAATGTACATATTCTATATTATTTGACACAAAATATTATCTATTTAAAATATAGGTTGTATGATATATTTGTTATAAATATTATTTAAATGAAAATATTTTGAAAATATCACTATTTACTTTTTGAAAAATTTAAAATTGATTAGCTGTATTATTTTGACAAAATTGATTGATTGGTTGGCTAGTCACTATTCACTTTTTAATAAATTTAAAATTGATTAGCTGTATTATTTTGACAAAATTGATTGATTGGTTATATTAGTTTGACAAATGTGATATTGATGATTTGTTTCCTTTTGATATACTCACATGGGATGATTGGTTATTTTTATTTGAGTGTATTTATAATCTCTTCAACAACTACAAAATTTTTAGAAGGGTGGTGTATATATATATTTTGATATGAATATTATTTAAAGAGATTTTACTGTACAATCAAAAATTTTAAATTAAAAAAAATTATTATATACAAGTCACTATGTAAATTTGTTTTCACATTATTGTTTTAGAAAAAGGTTGGCAGATCACTATTCATTGAGAATGACTTGACCAACATTTTCAAACTTTTGTGGTTACTCGACGTGATTGAAAAAAACAAAGTAAAAAAAGAGCATCTTGAGCTCATGTCATTCATCGTCACAAGAGAAGCCTCTCTCCTCCCAACGGGCAGATTTTTGGGTATCAATAAAAGTGTTGTGTGTGGAAAAAAATTAAGAACTTCAAGAAAAAAAAATCAGTGTGCACCAAAGTTTTGAGTATTTTGTACTCTGCTCTTTCACTTTCAGATCTAAGTATTGCCTTTGTTCTTACACTTTCATATCTATTCTTTGAGAGAAAATTATTGTAAAAGAGGGTTAAAGTACCTTTTACTTTTATTCATTATTTTGTGAGAAAATTTTGTAAGGGTGAGACATTTATTATTGAGTAAGTCTCAATAGATAAAAGTAAGGCTTGTGTAAAATCCTCAAGTTTGGTGAAGTCTTGGTGGCATATTGATTCATTTTCATAGAGAAGAAATTCTCAAGAAGGTTCCTTGGGGAGTGGAGTAGGTCCGCGCGTGCCGAACCACTATAAATCTTAGTGTTTGATTTTCTCTCCCTATCTTTATTACTTTTATATTGATAATTATTGTTCTATTTTTATTTGTTATAATTCGAATATTGTGTTTATTATTTTTTAATATTGTAAATTTTTTAATAACCCAATTCACCCCCTTTTGGGTTACCTACCTGGGATAATAATTGGTATCAGAGCCTAGACTCTAGTTTGTGTGACTTAACCGTCTTAGAATAGATCATGACAACCCCTAGTTATTTCTTACCTGAGGGACAAGCATCCAATAGGCCACCACTGTTTAGCGGCACAAATTTTAGCTATTAGAAAACTAGGATGACCATATATGTTCAATCTAATGATTATGAATGCTGGAAAATTATTTGCAATGGTTCGAAAATTCCTACCAAAACCGTAGATGGCCTTAAGGTACCAAAACCTGAAGATGAGTGGAATGAATCACATACTAGAATGGCCCAAATTAATATCAAAGCCACAAACATGTTGTACTGCGCGTTAGATGCCAACGAGTTTAACAAAATTTCCACATGTAAAACCGTAAAAGAAGTTTGGGCTAAGCTTATAGTGACTCATGAGAGAACCGAACAAGTTAAAGAATCTAGAGTCAGTTTGCTAGTCCATAATTATGAACTCTTTAAAATGAAGCCTGATGAAACTATTCCTCAAATGTTTACTCGCTTTACTAATATTATTAATGATTTAACTTCTCTTGGCAAAATATATACTAATGCTGAAATTGTAAGAAAAGTGCTTAGGTCATTGTCAAAAAGTTGGAAGACAAAAGTCATTGCCATTACTGAAGCCAATGATTTATCAAAGCTAAGTCAAGATGAGTTAATAAGATCTTTCTTAACTCATGAGCTCATAATGTAAGAAGGAAATGAAGAGGAGGACAAGAAGAAGAAGAAAGGAATAGCCTTCAAATTCACCTCAAAACATCAAGAGGATAAGGAAGATGATTCGGATGATAATGAGGAAATGACATTCATTACTATGAAGTTCAAAAAGTTTGTGAAAAAGAAACAAGGCATGCGAAATTTTTTCAGAAAATACTTCAACAACAGGGATTTTCAAAGGGAAGAAAATCACAAAAAATCTGAAGTTACTTGTTATGAATGCAACAAATATGGATACTACAAATCAGAATGTCCGAAACTTAAGAAACAATTCAAGAAGGACAAGAAGAAAGCCATGATTGCAGTATGGGCAGAAGATAGCGATGAAAGCGACTCAGAAACCGAAATTTGCAAAAATGAGGTTGCTAACCTACGTTTAATGGCACTTGGAAACGAAGATGACGTAAATGATGAATCTTTTACGTTTGATGAATTACAACAAGCTTTTGATGAATTACATGCTGAATTTATGAAACTTAGTTTGAAAAGTAATTGTCAAAAGAAAGTGATTTCAAGTTTATCAAAAGAAAATGAATCATTAACTTCCAAGATAAATGCTTTAGAAAATAAAGAAATGAAAATTAAAAAGGAAAATGATATTTTAACTCGAAAAGAGTCTTCAATTTTTGAGAAAAGATTAGTTGTGTTGCAAGAAGAAAATGTGTTTTTAAAAAAGGAGCAAATTGTTTTGAAAGAAAATATCGAAGATTTGAAAAATACTCTTTCTGAATTCACTCAAGATAGAGAGACTTTAGATAAAATTCTTAAAAATCAAAATCGTACTTTTGGTAGAGCCGGAATTGGATATAAACCTTTTTCAAAAGTAAAAACTGCCAAAAATGGTTTTGTGCATGCATCTTCTAGTCACTCTTATCTCACATGTCATTTTTGTGGTACAAAAGATCATATTTCACCTTCATGTCCTGTTAAAAGAATCCTTTTGCTAAAATAAAAAAGATGTGGGTCCTTAAAGACATTTCAAGAGCATCAAATTCTAACTTTTATGGACTTAAGAAAATATGGGTACCAATAGAAAAATCAAATTTTTGTAGGTATGTTTCAAGACAAAATCCAGTAACGATAGATGGTATCTTGATAGTGCATATTTGAGGCACATGACTGGAAATAAAACTATGTTCGGCACACTCCAACCAAAGGATGGTGGATATGTAACTTTCAGCGACAATAGCAAGGGAAAAATCATTGGTGTAGGTAATATTGGTAAAAATTCTTCTCCTATTATAGAAAATGTTTTACTTGTTGAAGGTTTAAAACATAATATGCTTAGCATTAGTCAATTACGTGATAAAGGTCATAAAGTAATTTTTGAAAAAAACTCACTGCACAATTGAAAACACCAAAGATAATAAAACATTGTTTGTAGGATATAGATATGAGAATGTATATGTGTTTGATTTGTATAACTTGTCTTCTCATTTTGACGTTAAATGTTTTTTTTTGCAATAAATGAAATTGGTTGGTTATGGCATAGAAGATTAGGACATGCTCATTTAGATTTAATTTCAAAACTTTCAAAAAATGAGTTA
This sequence comes from Camellia granthamiana, assembly GCA_036172215.1. Taxonomy (NCBI): domain Eukaryota; kingdom Viridiplantae; phylum Streptophyta; class Magnoliopsida; order Ericales; family Theaceae; genus Camellia; species Camellia granthamiana. The sequence continues at coordinate 60,045,735 of CM069903.1, read as the reverse complement.
GTCATTGGTTTGCCTAAAATTAGTTTTGAAAAAGACAAACTTTGTGATGCGTGCCAACTTGGAAAACAAATTAGAATTTCTTTTAAATCCAAAAGTATCATTTCAACTACTAGACTGCTTCAACTCTTGCATATTGATTTATTCGGACCATCTAGAACATTAAGTTTAGCAGGAAAATCGTATGCTCTTGTTTGTGTTGATGATTGTACTAGATATACTTGGGTATTATTTTTAGCACACAAAAATGAAGTTTTTTATAATTTCTCAAAACTATGTAAAAGAATTCAAAATGAAAAAGTTTGACTATCTGTAGTATTAGAAGTGATCATAGTAGAGAATTTGAAAATGTTGATTTTATTATGTTTTGTGATGACTTAGGAATATATCATACTTTCTCAGCCCCTAAAACTCCTTAACAAAATGGTGTCGTTGAAAGAAAAAATAGAACTCTTGAAGAAATGGCCCGTACTATGCTTTGTGAGAATAATTTACTTAAATATTTTTGGCTTGAAGCCGTTTTCACTACATGTTATGTTGTAAACCGTGCCATGATTAGACCTATTCTTAAGAAAACCTCTTATGAACTTTGGAAAGGTAGAAAGCCTAATATTACCCACATGTATGCTTTTGGTTGTTAATGTTTTGTATTAAATAACAATAAAGTTAACTTAGGAAAATTTGATACTAAATCGGATGAAGCTGTATTTCTTGGTTATTCGAATTCTATTAAAGCTTATAGAGTATTCAATAAAAGAACTTTACTTGTTGAAGAATTTGTGCACGGTGCCTTTGATGAATCTGACAATGTTGTTTCCAAGAATCTTGTAAGTGATGACACTACAAAAACACATCCAAGAATAGAGAGCATTTACATAACAAATGAAGAAAATCCATCCCCTGAATAAAAAGAAGAAATCATAATGAAAAATCTTCAAGAAGAATATGCTCGTTGAGAAAACGAATCAAATCTACCAAAGGAATGGAAGTATGCTCATGGCCACCCTAAAGACCTTATCATAGGTAAAACAGTGGAAGGTATAAAAACTCATTCCTCTATTAGAAATGTTTGTGGTAACTTAGCATTTGTTTCACAAATTGAACCAAAATCATTTTTTGATGCTGAAAAAGATGAAAATTAGATTTTAGCAATACAAGAAGAATCAAATCAATTTGAAAGAAGTGAAGTTTGGTTTTTGACTCATCGGCCTAAGGATCATCCAATTATTGGAACAAAATGGGATTTTCGAAACAAAATGGATGAATCCGGAGTTGTTACTAGAAATAAAGCTAGATTAGTAGCCCAAGGTTATAATCAAGAAGAATGCATTGATTTTGATGAAACTTTTGCACCGGTTGCGAGACTTGAAACTATTAGAATGTTATTTACTTTTGCATGTTTTAAAGATTTCATATTATATCAAATGGATGTTAAAAGTGCTTTCTTAAATGGGTACATTTCGGAGGAAGTTTATATTGAACAACCTCCCGATTTTGAAAGTCATAAATACTCGGGTCATGTTTTCAAACTTTCAAAAGCTTTAGATGGTTTAAAACAAACTCCTAGGGTGTGGTATGAAAGATTAAATAATTTTCTACTTGACAAAGGATTTTCTAGTGGAAAAATTGATACAACACTTTTTATAAAAACCAAAAAGAAGGATATCCTAATTGTTCAAATTTATGTTGATGATATTATTTTTGGTGCTATTAATGAAAATTTGGGCAAAGAGTTTGCTAAAGATATGCAGGGTGAATTTGAAATGAGTATGATAGGAGAGTTAAATTACTTTTTTGGTCTACAAATTAAACAAACTAATGATGGAATCCATTTAAATCAAACGAAATATATCAAGGATCTACTCAAAAGGTTTGAAATGGAATCATCAAAGCCTGCAGCAACTCCAATGAGCATATCAATAAAAATCGACAAAAATGAGCAAGGTAAACCTGTAGATGAAAAGAAATATCGAGGTATGATTGGTTTCTTACTCTATCTTACTGTAAGTAGACCCGATATAATGTTTAGTGTTTGTATGTGTGCACGTTTTCAATCCACACCGAAAGAGTCACACATCACCGCCGTCAAACGTATTTTCAGATATCTTGTTGGCACTCCAAATTTGAGATTATGGTATCCTAAGGGAACTACCTTTGAACTTTTTGATTACTCAAATGCTGACTTTGCGGGATGTAGACTTGACCGAAAAAGCACTAGTGACACTGGTCATTTTTTTGGACACTCTCTCATTTCTTACAAAAAACAAAACTCAGTGGCTTTATAGCGATCCTGGTTTTCCTTTCCTTATTTACTATATTCCGAACTCGTTTCCGTTGAGGATTGTTGTCATCTGTATTTCATTTCTGTCCTTTAATGCTTTGGATTAGAGTTTAAAAATGTCTTAGGCGTGTTTCGAACAGGTTGGTTGAGCTTTAGTCCCATTTCTTGTTGCCCAGATTTTTGGTGGTCCGCTCGAGCGAAGTTTGCACACTTTCAGCATCTTGTGCGTCTGCAAAAGTACTGCAGGTTTGTTTTTCACGCTTGAGCAGATTTACTTACGCTCGAGCGGGTATCCTTGCGCTCGAGCGGGTGTTCGATGTCTGTAAAAGTACTGGAAGAGTGTAATCTACGCTCGAGCGGGTTCCTTTTTGCGCTCGAGCAAGTGGTGTCTTATTTTGTACCTTGGCGCTCAAGCGGGTGTTTTTGTGCTCCAGCGGGTCCAGTTTTTTGTGTCTGACGCTCGAGCGTCGTATTTTCCGCTCGAGCGGGTCATACGTATATCAGTTGGCAGCTGGGGCATTTTAGATCACTTTTTCAACTCTCACTCTCTCTCTTACTTTTCAAAACCCTATTTTGAGGGTTTCTCTCTCTAGATCTCAATTTCTCTCTAAGGTTTGATCTAATTCTAGTGTGTTTCTAGCCTTGTCCCTTTGTAAAAAGTGTGGGGTTTGGCTTGCTCTTCATTTTGATCCGAAAATCTTGAAGTTTGGAGTACTTTGAAAATTCTCCATCATCACATTTGGTCTCATCTTTTGAGGTAGGGATAACTACTCATATTTATGGTCTTTGACATAAACTTGTTGTCATTTTGATGTAATGTTGAAGTTGGGTAATTGTGGGTGTTGGGGTTTCAAATATGAAAAGAGAGGTCTTGTTCTTTTGGCCAATACATGTGTATTTGGGTCCTAAAATGAGATTGTAGTTGTTTAATGATAATATTTGGACCGTTGGGTCAATAATGGAAAAAAGGGGGAAAATGCCATATTTGGGTTTTATTGGGTCATTAGTGTAATTAATGACTTTCATTGTGAAATAGTGAAATTGGGAAGTTATCAGAAAGAATGGTGGAGTTGGATTGATTAATCACTCACTTTTGAAAATATTGATAATTTATCTGTTGATGCATTTATTATCTGTCTAGAAATAATTGCTTTGGGCTATTGGTGGAGGATAGTCGTGAGTGTTGTAGACACTGTATGTTGATTAGGGAAAACTGAAACTAATCACATTGAATATGTCATTGAATATGACGGTTGGAATAATACATCGAATCTGTGTATTGATTGATTGTGCATATGATAATTGTTTATATACATTGTTTTGTGTGGGAGGAGATAGGGGATGTACTCCACGGTTTAGGGAAAGATAGGGGATGGACTCCTAAACCGGATGTTATTTGGGAGGAGATAGGGGATGGACTCTATTAATACAGCAAATCTGTGTATCATTTATGAAGTATGGAAGTATTTTAATATGACATTGATACAGCAAATATGTGTATCTATTGTGAAGTATGGAAGTGTTTTGATATGAGTGTTATCTCATTTGAAAATGAATTGTGGATAAAGGAAATGTTTTAATAAGAGATGTAATCTCATTTAAATTGTTTGGCCAGGTTTTGAGCCATGTTTATAAATCGAAATTGTTAAGTGAAATGAACATGGACATAGTTGTCATGGGATTGAATAGTGTTGTAAGTTGGTTGACTAGTGTTAACATTTATCGAATGCTCATGTTTTAGTCATTGTTCATATTATGTTTAGCATATCTTTACTGGGCGTTGGCTCACCCTATATGGGACATCATTTTCAGGTGCAGATAATATGCCTCCTCCAAGGACTTAGCTTGGGAGGTTTTAGAAGCTGAAGGCGTACTTTTGTAATTATTTTGTGTATTACATGTAATTCAAGCCAAGGGCTTATTTTGTGTTTTGAGTTAGTACTCTCCTTTTTGTATCCAAGTGTTGACTTGGAAAGTTGTAAGCCTATAGGGCATTTACTTTTGTTGTCAATATGTAATATCTTTTGTAAGAATACTCTGATGCATGGCAAATTGTTTTACTCTCTTAAGTTTACAGATGTAATGAATGCATGATTTATGGGTTTATTTTGAGGGCGTTACAGGCTTTGTCAACTGTTGAAGCAGAATACATTGCCACCACTGGGTGTTTTGCACAATTCCTTTAGATGAAACAATAACTTCAAGATTTTGAACTTCACTAAGATCATATTCCTATAAAATGTGACAACACAAGTGCTATTAACCTTTCAGAAAATCCTATTCAACATTCACGCACTAAACACATTGAAATAAGACATCATTTTTTAAGAGATCATGTGCTCAAAGGTGACATTGAACTCGAATTTGTGCTTACAAATCGTCAATTAGCTGACAAATTTACCAAGCCTCTTAATAAAGAACAATTTTGTTATATTAGAACTGAACTTGGTATAATGAATATTCCTATATGATGTTTATTCTTTTAAATATAAATAAATAAATAAAATTTAAAAAAAATAAAAATAAAAAATATATATATTTTATATATTCTCTCTCTCTCTCTCTCTCTCTCTCTCTCTCTGATTCTCTCTCTCTTTTTCTCTCACTCTTTCTTTCTTCCTCTCATCCTTAGACACCATCTTCATCCTCACCATCGTCCACCACTAGCTCCACCATCCACAATATCATCCATCACTTTCATTACTACCATCATCCACTCAAATCCCTCACCGATCTATCAAGATCCATCATTTCTCTACACAAAATCTTCATCACCGATCTTTAACATCATTTTCGATTCCTCAAGTTTCATTACCGATCCATCTAGGTCCGTAACTGATCCACCAAGATCCATCATCGATCTACAAAAATTCATCCATGATCTTCTCTATTCTTTCCGATCATCACCATCGTCCCTGATCAACATGTTAAAATTATTTTTGCACTGTGTTATATTTTTTATATGGTTGTATGTGCTTCAAACTCCCTTGTATTTAATAACAATTGCTTCTACCTAGTATGAAGAAATTGTTTTTATTTGTATTTTCTCTTTTTATACTAGTGCGCTTAGTGTAGTTGTTTATGGCCGAATCTTAATGACCCTTGGTATTATAAATTGGTAATCTATTTTTTACAATTTATGTAATTTTCTTTTGTGCATTAATTTAGGGGGGGACTCGTATTATGTAATCTTTTGAGATTGCATCAATGAAATAAAAATAAAACATAAAATTACGAGTAATCTTAAGACAATGTTTGTATATTCTATGCATAATTTTAGGGGGAATATTTATATTTTTTTACTCCTTATCTGCACCAACAATTTTTTTTTTTTGCAAAAACAGAAATTTTTTCAAAGAGAAATGCTTGCAATTTTATTTCATAAGGAGAAAATATTACTCGATTACATGTAAGTTTTCAGAAGGCTTCATAGATTTTTTGTATTTCACTTCTCTCAATAACTTTTCATGAGCCTCCTTTACATGCGTCTCTCTATTTTTGACTTCTATGAGTCTTGACATTATAACCGTTGCATAATATTGCACCGCATTCTCCAACTGCAAATTTTTCTTTTCTAGCTCTCTTTTCTTCTAACGAGTATTAGTCAGTTGTTGTTTTAACAAGCACACCTCGTCTTTCAATTGTTGATTTTCTTGTATTCTTACTTGTAGTCATTGAGCCATATTGGAAACCGTAGTCATCGCCTGTGTACTAGGAGCCATAGTGTTATTAATCGCATCGATATCATTCCGATTACCAAAAACACTAGGACTCTCATTTACTAGAATAGCGTGCGAATGCACTATTGGTAACCTCTCATTTGCCTGAATTACAGGCACCTCATGCATATCCGGACCATTGATGGCTAAGGTAAGGAATGACATGGTTGCACAGAAAGTAAAACAACTTTTTTCTCTAAAAAAACACTTGAAGATTTCGTCTCTCTACCTATCATCTTTGTCACTTTTTATACACTCTACCGATCTAATACTCGATGCATATCTGCTCAAATCTCTTGTTTGTTAACATTTTGGGTGCCGTTGCACCATTTTTCAGGTGATGCTTCAAAATCCCCACAATGTTCACGTCAAGACATAAGAATCATTACTATTATTTTTTTGCATCTCCGATTATTTTCTCACATGTGTTTGTCTGATTTTTGTTTTGATCACTACAAATTTTTTTTTTCCCCTCTATACAACCTTCCTATCTCCATATTTTCTTTTGATGATGTCAAAGGAGGAGAACATTCAATGTGAATTTGAATTGCCATACATGTACTTTAAATTATCAAATATCTTATGTTGCAAATTATCAAATATTTTGGTGATTTTTATTTTGTGTCAAATCCATACAAATATTGTCATCATAAAAAAGGAGGAGATTGTTAATCATGTTGTTTAATTTTGATGATGTTTAAAATATTATTTGAAAATTTTGGTTTTTTTAATATACATATTCTATATTATTTGACACAAAATATTATCTGTTTAAAATATAGGTTGTATGATATATTTGTGTGAGACCATGAAATATCCTTTTACATGGATTGTAGAGATCCAACGAAGAGATGAACTTTATCCCTGTGTATCTGCAAAGATGAGCATGATCGGTGCCACCCAACCGGCGTTGCCGGCCGGAGACACTTCGATGGTAAAGTTAGTCCTTTGATTGAAAGAATGAATGTATAGAAATGAAGAGTATTTGTGTACTGTGTGGGGCAGAGAGATCACCTACCTCCTCTGGGATGCCCTGCTCTTTATATAGATGGGGGGGTCTGATATTTGTTTAGGTTAGACCCATTGTAGGCCTTGTTTGGTTTAGTCCCAATAAGCTGATATATATTTTTTTCTAGCTCCCATAATTGCCCTAAAACTTTCATTGTTTGCGGTAAAAGGAATGAGAGTTTTTCTTGCCGTGTTACCCTGTTCAAATAAATGTTAGGTCTTTTGATAAATATATGTATATAAGGGAGAGAGTTTAAATAAATGATGGTGATCATAGTTACGAAATTATATCACATGAGTTCCAAACAAATCATAATGATGGGCCACAGTATTGTTACCCTCGGGCAAGGGTCGTAGGCCACGGTATTATGACTCCCGGGCGAGGGTGTAGGCCTCAGTATTCTAACCCCCGAGCGAGGGTGTAATATATTGTCGAGTGCGAAGAGCGCTTCAAAATATGGACTTTCGTGCCGAGCTAGAGATATATCTATGTGCCGAGCACATAAATGATTGCAAGAACCAAATAATGTAGATTAAATAAGGTAGATATATCAGCTAAAAAATGGACCACGACATTATTACCCTCGGGTGAGGGTGTAGACCAGCGGTATTATAACCCTTGGGTGAGGATGTAGGCCGCGGCATTCTAATCTCCGGGTGTAGGTGTAGGCCACAGTATTCTAACCCCCGGGCATGGGTGTAGGTTTTTGCTGATGGGGCTCCGTGCTGAGTGCGAAGATTACACTGTGCTCGGAGACTTTTGCTGATTTTAAGTGGCGATCAAACGCCAATTTTGCAAGGATTTTGAATAATGCATCCTATGTCAGTGATGGCCTATACCGAATGAGGTAGACGTGTTAATCACAAATAATATTGCTCCGCTTGTAAGGAATTGCCAAGTAGATATTGGGCCAACTATTTAATTGCTGAGTAAATTTTGGGCCAATTAGCATTGCTCAGTTTACATTTAGTCTAATGTAGACTTGTCCCATTGCTTTAAAAGGACAGTGGTTATTCAAAAGGAATTCGGAATAGACTTGAGCCATAATTTCTGAATGATGCGGGTTGTTATAGTGGCTGGAAGATGCCATAATTGTTGAATTCGACATTGATCAAATGCTAGGCTTGGCAGCAAAAGTGTTTGAGCTGCAATATATGACACTGCATATAAAATCTACAAATTTTGGGTATGAAATTTGCAAAATCAGACCATACAAATGTGTGCAAAAGGCTCCAAAAGGTTGAAAACGACTATTGGATCGTTGTAATCGAACTCCGGATGGTGTCGTTGTAGCTAAAAGGAATCTGACGGCTCATATCAATGGAGACTAATGCTTTGCAATTCGCTGGATAATGCTCTGAGATATGCTGAGTGAGACGACTAGGCTCAGCTTGATGGCTTGCTGCTCGGCTTGGCTAGGAGCGACTCGACTAGATGGCTTGTCAAAAAATAAAAAGAAATTGTTGCCAACAAGACTTGAACTCATGCCCATATAGAGAAGGTGTAGGACTTAACCACTTTGCCACAACAGATTTTGTTGTTTATAATTGGCAAGATATATATTTGAACTTGATTGCGGTTCAGCCATGTGGAGCATAGCTGCAACACACGTAAGAATTTAATTGGCTGCCAACTTATGGTCGTCTTCTCCAGCGAAGTACTGAAATTGCTCGGCAAATTTCAACGGCCCCGTACGGCTTTGTCTGAGCTCCGATTTTGACACAATTTAGTGTGTTGGACTCGTTTCAATGACTACTTCACACTGGTATGGTCAAAACTTGATTTCGACAATGTTGAAAATTTTAGTTTGCTGAAACTTTGGTATGTTCCGCAATTACTAGCGGACTTCGGTTACTTCTTGGCTCTGCAGGTTGGTGGGTTTGGACTCTTTGAGTTGACACGAATCCTCTGGTATATTCAGAAGTTAACTTCAGCGAACTGAGATGCTAGTTTTGTGCCAAGATAGTATCGCCAAGCAATATTGTTGTACTTCCGAGAAGAAAATCATGAGATTTTTGCTGAAGAGGTTGATAAATTAACAATTGTAGTTGTTGTTCCAAGAATGTCCAATGCTGTGGAGTGTTGATGTATGCGTGGCCAAGTAGTCTTGCCGAGTAAGCAATGTTAGTCGAATACTGTTGTCGAATAAGTTGCCAAAGCCGAATAATGTTGCCAAAGGCAAGATAATAGACAGAGTTTATAATGTTAATATGCAGTTGATAATAGGCTGAAGATATGCCGAATTGTAGAGGATAGTAATGCGGTATGATGTTTTTCCGAATACTGTATAATTCAGAGTTGATAAGCAATGCCGAAGCCGAATAAGGTTTTCGAAGTCGAGTTGATAATATGATATACCGAATTGCAGAGTCGACGTTGGGCCTTATGGATGTAAGTTGGTGCGTTGGTGGTTGCCGAATAGGCATAGTTGTGATAGCTGAATCTTGAGGTATGTTTTGGACAAATAGTCAGAGCCGAAACTAAAGCCGAAGACGACGCTGAAGTTGAAGATGGCGAATTCAAGCTCAAAATTATTTTGACCATGCATTGTTGGTTATTACAAATATAGTATTGGCTTCGTCGTCGTCTAAGCTGTTTGCCAAGCTCTTGATGTCGATAATCCTCGTTGTCTCCGATTGTTCTTGCTGTGTGAGTTTCTTGGGTAACAAAGCTTGGCGATTGATTATTTGTCGATCAATCCGTGTCAGCGACGAAGGATCTGAGAAGCCAAGGAAACTGTGTACAAAGCTTGTTCATAGCCATAGATTTTCCAATGTACCCATTTGCTGTGTAGAAGTTTGAAGAGGATTCGTGAATTGGTCCTACATGACTGAAGTTGCCGAATTGAAGTTGGGGCGAGTCAGCCATTCGGCTTATTGAACCACAACACAATTTTTTAATTCATGTTAATTGTTAGCATATGCACATGTATGTATATTCCAAAAATCAACTTTTGTGAGACAATAATTTAATAAATAAAGTCCTAGGTGGGTTTGGCTGGGTAACCCTCTTTGTAAGGCCAAAAAGATGTTCTCACAAAGAGAAGTGTGAAACCCATTTTTAGAGAGAGAAAATCTAGACTCAATTGTAGATCACTACCTTTGTCTTATGCTTTCAACTTTTCTAAACAAAATTAATATTTATTTGATAGAATCTGTGAGCATAAAGATAGAGACATATACATACATATATCGATATATGATATTCAGAAACATAATCAAAAAGGGAGAAAACAAAGACCAAACTGTAGATCTGGTCCGAGCTCCTTAGGAGTGGTGTTTGTTTTGCTCTTCATTGAATTCTCAGATGATTCCCACAGACGGCGCCAATTGTGAGACCATGAAATATCCTCTCACATGGATTGTAGAGATCCAACGAAGAGATGAACTTTGTCCCTGTGTATCTGCAAAGATAAACATGATCGGCGCCACCTAACCGAGGTTGCCGGTCGGAGACACTCTGATGGTAAAGTTAGTCTTTTGATTGAAATAATGAATGTATAGAAATGAAGAGTATTTGTGTGCTGTGTGGGGTAGAGAGATCACCTACCTCCTTCTCTGGGATGCCCCTCTCTTTATATAGATTGGGGGGGGGGGGGTCTGATATTTGTTTGGGTTAGACCCATTGTAGGCCTTGTTTGGTTTAGTCCCAATAAGCTGATATATATATATTTTTGGCTCCTACAATTTGTTATAAATATTATTTAAATGAAAATATTTTGAAAATATCACTATTCACTTTTTGACAAATTTAAAATTGATTAGTTGTATTATTTTGACCAAATTAATTGATTGGTTGGCTAGTCACTATTCACTTTTTGATAAATTTAAAATTGATTAATTGTATTATTTTGACAAAATTGATTGATTGGTTATATTATTTTGACAAATGTGATATTGATGATTTGTTTCCTTTTGATATACTCATATGGTATGATTGGTTATTTTTATTTGAGTGTATTTATAATCTCTTCAACAATTACAAAATTTTTAGAAGGGGTATATATATATATATATTTTGATATGAATATTATTTAAAGAGATTTTACTATACAATCAAATTTTTTAAATAAAAAAAAAAAAATAAAAAAAATTATTATATACAAGTCACTATGTAAATTTGTTTTCACATTATTGTTTTAGAAAAAGGTTAGTAGATTACTATTCATTGAGAATGACTTGACCAACATTTTCAAACTTTTGTGGTTACTCCACGTGATTAAAAAAATAAAGTAAAAAAAGAGCATCTGAGCTCATGTCATCCATCATCAGAAGACGAGCGTCTCTCTTCCCAACGGGTAAATTTTTAGGTATAAATAGAAGTGTTATGTGTGGAGAAAAATTAAGAACTTGAAGAAAAAAAATCAGTGTTCTCCAAAGTTTTGAGTGTTTTGTACTCTATTATTTCACTTTCAGATCTAAGTATTACCTTTTTTTTTTACACTTTCATATCTACTCTTTAAGAGAAAAATTATTGTAAAGAGGGTTAAAATACCTCTTACTTTTATCCATTATTTTGTGAGAAAATTTAATAAGGGTGAGACATTTATTGTTAAGTGAGTCTCAATAGATAAAAGTAAGACCTCTGTAAAATCCACAAGCTTTGTGAAGTCTTGGTGGTGTATTGATTCATTTTGATAGTGAAGAAATTCTCAAGGGGGTTCGTTGTGGAGTGGACGTAGGCCCGGCATGCCGAACCACTATAAATCTCAGTTTTTTATTTTCTCTCCCTATCTCTATTACTTTTATATTGATAATTATTGTTCTATTTTTATTTGTTGAATTCGAACATTGTGTTTATTATTTTTTAATATTGTAAATTTTTTAATAACCCAATTCACCCTCCCCTCTTGGGTTGTCTACTTGGGATAACAGAAATAACTAAGCATGGAAAGGAATTTTTGGACTATTTACAATCCTCAATTGGATTGGTTTACTCATCTTTCATTTGAAGCAATTTTTTGCTTGAGTTTTATTGTGGTTATTTACTAATGTGTTTAAGCAAGTTTATTTGCTTGTAATAGTTGTACCAATTTTTTACATTATTTGTAATTTGGTTAGCAATTTTTTAAATTTCTTATAAGCATTGGACATTGGTTTGTTTTAAACCTAGTTCATCCCCTTGGAAAAACCTAATTCTAAAAATTGTTTCCCATGGACTATGAGTCAACATGCTCTTGAAAGTTTTGTCAAAAGGTTAACTGGGTTTTAAGTAGGACCGATGTGACCCCTCCAGTCTTCTTGAAAACATTCTTGATCATGTTCGATTCTAGGTTAAGTGATGAGACTAATTTTGAATTAAATTTCTAACTATGGGATTTTCTAGTGTTAAGTTAATTTCTGGAAACACAGAAAGTGAAAGTTTGTTGTATTTTTCAGAAATGGCGACTGTCACCGATGCTGTTGCTGTTGCTATTGCTAATGTTGGTGGGATTTGAACCCCGGGGCAACTGGCTTGCCAACCCTAACTATGACCTCTGTGGTCAACCTTGGTGTTACTTCGGCTATTCTGGGAGGACTGCTCAGTCACCATGAGCGCCTAGAGAAATTTGTTAGGGTGAATTTCAAGAGATGGCAGCAAAAAGATGCAGTTCTACTTGACCACGCTGAACCTTGCAAAGGTTTTGAGCGAGGATCCTTTAGTCGTGGCAGAGAGTGAGCCAGACAGGCAGATAAGATCATGGGGCTTGACACATGGAAGCAGATAGACTATCTTTGTCGGAAATATGTGTTCAACAACTTGGCAGACTCACTCTACATTGTGTTTTGTGCCAAGAGCTCAGCAAAGGAGCTATAGGAATCTCTGGACAAGAAATATAGGACTGAGGATGCCGGGGCAAAGAAATTTGTCGTTGGCCGGTTCCTGGGCTTTAAAATGATAGATTCACAAACTGTGATAAGCCAAGTGTAGGGAGTTCCAAGTGATTTTGCATGAAATTCATGCTGAGGGGATGCCTTTAAATGAGTCATTCCAAGTTACTGTGATCATTGAGAAACTTTCCAATGGTTGGAAGGACTTTAAGAACTACTTGAAGCATAAGTGCAAGGAAATGTTAGTTGAAGACTTGATTGTTTGACTCTGAATTGAGGAGGATAGTAGAAAGAAATGAGGGAGTACCTCCTCTGTGAAGGCCAATGTCATTGAGCATGGTAAATCTTCTGGGGTGAGAAAGAAGTCCACTGTGAACAAGGGCTCAAAGCTGGGGCCAATGGGTGGTGTTGCAAAGAAACCAGCATACAAGCCGCAGAAACCTAGTTATCGGTTCTTAGGAAAGTGCTACAATTGTGGTAGCGAGGGGCGTCGGGCTAATGACTGTTGTAAGCAGAGGAAGCCATACAAAACCAATCCTCGTACTCACATGGCAGATATGCAAGAGCACTCCCATGATGAGGATGACATGCACTTGTCTTCTGTTATCTCTGAGGTGAATATGGTGGGTTCAAACCCAAGAGAATGGTGGATTGATACTGGGGCTACATGCCACATCTCCTCTGAGAAGAAGCTGTTTACAACTTTCGATCCGGTTACAAATGGTGAGAAGTTGTTTATGGGGAATTCTGCTACCTCAATTATTGAGGGGAAAGGAAAGGTGGTCCTGAAGTTGGCCTTAAGAAAGGAGCTGACCTTGAATGAAGTCTTGTATGTTCAGGACATTCGTAAGAATCTTGTCTCGGGGTCTCTTCTCAGCAAACATTGTTTTCGCATGGTCTTTGAGTCTGACAAGGTCATTCTGACTAGGAGCAGAGTGTATGTGGGTAAGGGATAAATGTTGGGGGGTATGTTTAAACTCAATGTAATGACTCTTATCCCAAAGCTGAATAAAGATGCATCTTCTTCTGCTTATATGCTTGAGTCTTCCAATTTGTGACATGGTAGGCTAGGACATGTGAACTTTGAATCTTTACGTAGATTAATCAGGTTAGATCACATACAATTTTTTAAGATTAATCCGAAACACAAGTGTGAAACTTGTGTTGAAGCAAAGTTGACAAGATCTTTGTTTCATTCTATTGAAAGAACTTCAGAGCTGTTGGATTTGGTGCGTAGTGATGTATGTGACTTAAAGTTTATACAATCATGTGGTGGCAATAAGTATTTCATCACTTTTGTTGATGATTGCATTGAGTATTGTTATGTGTATTTGCTTAAAAGCAAAGACGAGGCTATTGACAAGTTTGTTCTTTATAAGAATGAAGTTGAGAATTAATTAGGCCGCAAGATTAAAGTTTTAAGAAGTGATCATGGTGGTGAGTATGAATCACTGTTTATTGAGATTTGTGCTCAATCTAGGATTATCCACCAAACCACGACGCCTTATTCTCTTCAGTCAAATGGGGTTGTTGAGCGGAAAAATAGGACGGTAAAAGAGATGATGAATGCAATATTGATAAGTTCTGGATTACCACAGAACTTGTGGGGGGAAGCAATTCTTTCCGCGAATTACATTCTAAATAGAATCCATCGGAAGAAAGTAGACAAGACTCCATATGAATTATGGAAAGGCCACAAGCCTTCTTATAATTTCCTACGAATGTGGGGGTGTCTTGTAAAAGTGGTGGTACCTACACCCAAGCGGGTTAGGATAGCCCTGAAAATTGTGGATTGTATATTCATTGGTTATGCACATAATAGTAGTGCATATAGGTTTCTTGTGCACAAGTCTGATATTTTAGATATCCACAAGAATTCCATAATGGATTGAAGGAATGAGTCCTTCTGTGAAGACATATTTCCTTGCCGAACCCGAGGAGAGGATCACAGTTCTGAGAAGGAACTTGAAGATGATCAAGTAGATAATCAAGATGAAGAAGTAGATGAGCTAAGAAGAAGTAAGAGGGCTATGACTGCCAAGTCTTTTGGCCCGGACTTCTTGACTTATATGTTAGAGGGAAAACCTCGAACTTTTCATGAAACTGTGACTTCACTTGAAAGTCCCTTATAGAAAGAAGCAATTACAAGTGAAATTTACGCCATCTTACAGAACCATACTTGGGAGTTGGTTGATCTACCCCCAAGCAGTAAGGCCTTGTGGAGTAAGTGGATCTTTAGAAGAAAGATGAAAGCAGATAGGTCAATTGATAAGTATAAAGCTAGGTTAGTTATCAAAGGATACAAGCAATGAGAAGGCTTGGATTACTTTGATACGTATTCACCTGTGACAAGAATTACATCCATTCGCATGGTGATTGCGATAGCCGCGTTACGTAGTCTAGAGATACATCAAATGGATGTAAAGATAGCTTTCTTAAATGGAGATTTAGATGAAGAAATCTACCTGGAACAACCCAAGGGGTTTTCAACTCTAGGAAAAAATAAGAAAGTCTGTAAGCTTGTTAAGTCATTATATAGTTTGAAGCAAGCTCATAAACAATGGCATGAGAAGTTTGACAACGCTATGTTGTTAAATAGATTTAGAATCAATGAGTATGACAAGTGTGTTTATGTTAAATACACTGATAGAGGTTATGTCATTTTGTGTCTATACGTAGATGACATACTTATTGTTGGTAGTAATGATGAAATAATTCGAACTACCAAGAGATTGTTCAACTCTAAGTTTGACATGAAAGATATGGGTTTTGTAGATGTCATTTTGGGTATTAAGATTACCAGAACATCTAGTGGTATTGTACTTTCTTAGTCTTACTATGTTGAGAAGATACTTGAAAAATTTGATAAATTAGATATGAAGTGTGTATAGGACACCGGTAGACGTGAGTCTACATTTGACCAAGAATAATGGTGAGAGTGTCTCTAAGCTAGAATATTCTTGGGTCATTGGAGGTTTGATGTATCTGATGAGTTGTATAAGGCCGGATATAGCCTACTCTGTAAGCAGGCTTAATAGATGCATGAGTAATCCTAATGCTACTCATTGGAGGGGCATTATGTGGGTGTTAGGTTATCTACGTTACACCTGGGGTTATGGGCTACATTATAATAGATACCCAGCGGTACTAGAAGGATATAGTGACGCTAATTGGATATCTAATATACAATACTCTAAATCTACTAGTGGTTAAGTGTTTACCCTCGAAGGGGCAGCCGTGTCTTGGAAATCTTCCAAGCAAACGTGTATATCAAGATCAACGATGGAATCTGAGTTTATTGCTTTGGATAAAGCAACTGAAGAAGCTGAATGGCTTCGCCAGTTCATTGAGGATATTCCACTTTGGCCGAAACCTGTGCCTACTATTTGTATTCATTGTGATAGCCAATTGGCAATTAGACGGGTGCAAAGTCATATGTATAATGGAAAGTCTAGACATATCTGTCGTAGACATAATTTCATACGACAACTACTCTATAATGGAGTTGTCTCTCTAGTCTATGTAAAGTCTAAGGATAACATTGTGGATCCGCTAACCAAATGGTTAACTCGAGAGTTAGTAGAAACGTCGTCAAGAGGAATGGGGTTAAGACCTTTAGTAATGTTATCGAAACGAAAAACCCAACCTAGTTGACTGGAGATCCCAAGATTTAGGTTCAAAAGGACAACCTAATTTCGTGTAATGGGTAAGTCACTGAAGAGGTAAATCCTCTTACCAATTCCTTTGTATAGTGATACCTTGTGAGGGTAGAAGGTTAAGCTAATGCTTTTAATGACCTAAGTGATATGAATAGTCAACCGTAATATAACGAGATACCTTATAAAGGTCACCTATGTGAGTACGAAATGGGGCCACTTCTTTAAGAATTGGTAAGGTCGAATTCTTTAAAGCCACTCACTGAACTAGGTTAGTGTTCTAGAGCCATATCGGACATACCAGTGAGAAAAAGAACAATGGTTGGACTAACTCCTGTGTGAGGTCTATTGTCTCGGTTTATACGAACGGCAGGATAGTTCAAGACATCATGTTCACTGGTCAACCAGTAAATCCGATAGGCTTTCACTATGACAGGTTCAAGGCCAACAACTACCTTTTCTGATACAGGGTTAGTTTGTGTGCTCTCTCTCCGAGTCTTTGTTGTAAATGTTGTCCGTTTTCTTTATTCAGTCAATTTTTATTCATGTGGGGGATTATTGGAAAAAATAGATTTTTAGTATCTTTAATGTGAAATTAAAGTAGGTCCCAACTATTGGTTGAGGTGGGATTAAATGGGTTTAGATTTTTTGTAACAAGGTCTTTACACCACAAAAACAATGACCAAAAACCATTAAGAATTGATTAAGAAATTGTCTCATAAAGATGGCCTCATGAATGAGGTATTGGAAATTGTGTATAACTACCAATCCCACATTAATTGTAGCGGAAAACTTTGATGGGTATTTAAACCTTAAGATTTTGATAAGGGCATGAACCCTTTGGAGCATCCAAATTTTTCGAAGGAAATGAGTTATGGATGCTTCAAGGATGGGCTTGGACCAAGACTATGGTCTAAGTTGGTTATGGCAAGATTGCCATACGCGCGCGCACAAGTGCCGCCGGCCTGCCCGGACCGGGTCCGGGTCCGTGGTCCATGATCCGTGGTTCGTGATCCGTGGGCCGTGGATCTTGGATCTTGGGCTTGGGCTTGGGCTTGAGGCTTGTTGGAATGGGTTAGGTTTGGGCTGGGCCAGATTGGTGGTCCACCAATCTAATTTTTTTGGGCCAAGTCTACTACAGATATACATACTTATGTATACAAAAAATATATATCAGATATTTTTTCCCATTAGTTTTGGTCCATTAGTCCAGCATTTTTGCAGGAGTAATGGCCATTAGTTGCCAGCCTTCATGGGCATTAGTTGATAGCCTTGATAGCTGGAGGCTCCTCCTCTCTTCCCCATGGTGTATAAAAGGAGATCATCTCCCTTGGTTTGGTTACATAATTTTTGCCTTCCAGATACAGTTAGTTTGCTTCCTCTTATAATTTTCTTTCTGTGTTAAGAGAGTGCTGTCATTGTCGGTTCGTCAAAGCTAACAGAAGGTGCTTCTGTGTTAGTCGGTCTAAACTATCTTATCCTGGGAGACAGAAGTTGACGTTCCTCCAACACTCACAGTGAGGCGGCTAATCTGTTTTAAGGACACTATGGTATTACACATAATTTGGTTTGATTCCTTATTTTCCAATATTTCGATTAAATATTTATTTCTATTCTTCATGTTTCATACTTTAGAATGTAATTTATCAAATATGGATTTATTTGATGTTCTATTATTTAAATTAATAAATCATGAATCTATTTATCTTGTTTAATTACACAATTTTAATAACAATATTAAAAACTCATCACAAAATAATAATGAAAACTCAATTGGAGGGCATGGTTTAAAGTAAAAAATGACTAAAAATGATGAACAACCTTATGTTCATGATAAATTTAATATTTTTGACATTGTTCAAAATATGAAATTTTTTAGAATTTTTGAGCCATGCAAAACCATGAGTTATGACATTCAACACCCATTTGGGTTTGTGGATCACACCAAAACTTAATTTTGGTGAATTGGCAAAAGATCCAACATTGTTTGAATAATATAAGACCAAAGAATATAGTTGCTGTTGGTAAAAAGTGGTTTATACATGCCTCACAATATATATTTTATATATGTTTGTTTGGTAAAAAGGTCAAGGCCTAATCAATTTTATATACAAATCTTCAAGAATTCGAAATTTCTTATTCTTAAAGAGTTGGGGGCATTATTTGTACCATAAATATTTTTCTATCGATTAAGGCCTATTGATTGTAGCCAAATCTAATCTTATTGATTGTGGCTAATTGATTGTGGCCAAATATAATTTTATTGATTGTGGCTTGTCAATTGTGGCCTGTCGATCATATCCAAATATAATCTTATTGATTTTGGTCTATCAATTGAGATCATAAATCATCTTTAAAGATCTACTATGACCATATTATTATTATTATTATTATTATTATTATTTTTATTATTATTATTTGTTTTGTTATGGTTTACAGGTGATGAAATAGGCTTAGAAAATGGGGGCAAGTTGTCAACGTGTGGCAATTTGTGGCACTTTGCAAGGAATATGTCTTGATTTTGTTTCATGGCCAAATTGCCTCCAACAGTTATACTTCGAATAGAAAATTGTTAATTGTTACTCTACAGATAGTTGAAGACAGATTGGAGAAGGGTTCAACAAACCATCAAATTTATCATAGTTTTTTTTCTTTATTTTTAGGAGTAGATTATCTGAACTTAAGAGTAGTTTTTTCTATAATTTGTAACTTGTAATTTTTGTAAACTTAGATAATTTTATCTGGAGTTGTCTTTATTTATTTGGATACTTTACTCTTTCAATTGTTAATTGTTTCAAAGAAATCTTTGTACTTTCAAGACATTTAGAACCTTTACATAATCGTTTAATTTTTTGTTTAGTTATTTAGTTAAAATTGTTATTAAGGGATTGTTTGAGATGACCTAAATAAGTGTACTTTTTGTTTTTTTACGAAAAGATGTGCAGAAAAGTAAAGAGGTGATGTGATGAAAAAAAGACAAAAAGATGGATTATTTTTGGATTGCCAAACTTAGCCTAAGTCTCTGTCAATTAAGACTTACCCTAATTTTTTACTGACAAGAATCAAACAAACCTTTTTGAAATGTAACTCTATGGATATCAACAATGATCATACGAAACCAACCACTCTTCCTTCGTTCCTCATCAAACTGTTCAACGTAATTTATCCAAAACGTACGCCAATGTATTGCAGCTTAAATCGAATTTTGCATGGAAGTGTGATTAGACCTGGTGTAACCAAACATAAAAATTATGATTGGTTACCTCAGCAGGGTGAAATTGCAATACAACTCTAAACCTTATGAGAGAAATGTAATTTCAGAATTTCAGGAGTATTAATGTTATTTAGTCAAACCTCAGCGGTGTTAGTGTTATTTATCCAAATATTTAATATAAAATAATTAGACAAAATTATTGTGAAAGTTCTTCAAACTAGTTGATTTGGGGGAGGCAACCTTTATAACTTGGGAAATTCTAACATATACACCCTTGAAAGGGGGTATTATATGCATTTTTAGTTATATCATTTTTTTTAATTATGATTAATTTTTTTTAATTATAACATTATTTTTATTATAACTCATGAGATCTTTAATTCTATATGCCTTATGTTGTATTTAGTTATGATAATTTTTTATTTTAATTAAAACTAACATAATATGAAATTATACTATTTTATTCTTGAGTTGTAGGGAGTGCGTACCAGAGTTTTTACTTTACTATTTACAAACAATTGATTAAAAATAAGACAGGGTTCCTCTTCAGTTACTGGATAGGAGTGTTGGGCATTAGTGGATCTTGATTTGGGCCCATGTCGATAATTCAAACCGTGGAATGTATAAAACCAGTTGAGTATATTATTTTTACAAAAAATCATATTAATTGAATATCGATAACTATTTGATTAGATTACATTTTCAAATTAATTTTTGAATTTAATTTTCGAAGTAAATTACGATGGAAATGCAATCGGATCAAGTGATTATCAATATCAATCAATATAATTTTTTTTACAAAAATAATATATTTAATAAATTTTATACATTAAATAATTTGAATTATCAATATGGACCGAATCAAGCTGCACCAATGCCCAATACTCTTCTCAAGTGAGGAGTTATGTCCTTAAAAATAATAGAAAGAAACTGACGGAGTTTCACCTTGTGTCCCCGCCACTGTATATAATATTGTTATAAAATTTGAAATAAACGTGTCTCCACCGCCCATGACTTCATGAAAACTACTTTATATATATTAGAGCATCCACAATGGACATACTAACGCGTTTGTTAGTGTCAGTTGTCAAGTTTTGGCTAGCAATGATGTGTGTTTGGAGCTGCAATGGAGTTGCTAAATGGTGGGTTTCGTTAGCGTCAGTTGCTAAATAGTTTGTTAACTGCGGCTAGCGCTTTAGCTAGCGCAAGGAAGTGTTTTTTTTGTCTTCCGAGTTGACCAGCCGGTTGACCGGCCGGACGTCCGGCCGGTTGACCCGGTCAACGGAATATATATATATATATTTTTAACTTGTTGGAATTTTTTTTTTGGACTTAAAATTTAATTTTGGGCTTGAAATTTTTTATTAAACTAAATTATTTATTTATTTTATTTATTATATACACATATATATATATATTTAACACACACCTTAACATATCCATTACACCACCACTCACTCTCTAAAATTAACAAACTCTTAACACGTCTTAACAAATATTTTTAGACTTCACTTTTATCATTTTTTTTTTTTTGTCATATAACAGACACTTTAACAAACAATTTTGACTATCCCATTGTGGATGTGCTTATATGTAGACTTCTCTCTCCATTGACTGCTCTTCCATTTCTTATGTGGAAACAATCATCGATTTGTTTACGAGCTCAAATCAAATTGAATTGAATTCTCACAAATTAAGGAATCAATGGCTATCGGAGAGCTCTTAATCGCCGCTTCAATCAAGTTTCTATTTGAGAAGCTGGCCACTTTAGCCTCCGGCGAGCTGTCGAACTTTGCACACGGCTTCGGCGGAGAGCGGCGAATTCGTACTCTGTTGACAAAATGGAGCACAACTTTGGAAGAAATTGAGGCAGTTCTTGTTGATGCTGATGAGAAGCAAGTCACCGAAAGAGGTATTAAGATTTGGCTTGAAGATCTTCAGGACTTGGCTTATGACGTCGATGACATACTCGACGAGTTCTCCACGGAAGCTTTGCGACCTAAGTCGATGATCACTACCAAGGTACGTGCACTAATTCCAACCAAGATTGTCAAATTAGATGAGATCACTACCCGATTCCAATATCTTTTGGAACGTAGAACTGTGCTCGGCTTGCAAAAGGTGGGTAGTAGTAGTAATGCAGGGACATCTGCTAAAGCTTGGCAAAGACCACCCACCACATGTTTGATGAATGAACCTACTGTATATGGGAGGGATGAGGATAAAAAGAAGATAATTAAGTTGCTCTTACTAGGTGTTGAGGAGTCGACCAATTGCAATATTGGGGTAGTTCCGATTGTGGGTATGGGTGGGGTTGGCAAGACCACCCTTGCTCAGATGGTATACAATGATGACATGGTTGGGAAGCACTTTGAAATAAAAGCATGGGTTTATGTCTCTGAAGATTTCGATATTATGCGAGTGACAAAAGCAATTTTGGAGTCCGTCACTTCCCAGCCTTGCAATTTTGATACCTTGGATCAAGTCCAAGTCCAACTAAAGCAGATTTTGGATGGGAAAAAGTTCTTGATTGTTTTAGATGATTTTTGGAACAAAAAACACAGTGATTGGAGCAGTTTGAAGAGTCCTTTCAACGATGGAGCCCGAGGAAGTAAAGTCATGGTAACAACACGTAACACAGATGTTGCGTTGATGCTAGGAACTGTGAAATGTCATCACTTGAAGCAATTATCAATGGATGATTGTTGGTCGGTGTTTGCACAAAATGCATTTGAGAACACAATTATGGAGGCAAGCCCGAATTTGGTTTCAATTGGTAGAAAAATAGTTGTGAAATGTGGAGGCTTGCCTTTGGCTGCTAGGACACTTGGTGGCCTTTTACGCTGTAAACTAAGAGATGATGAATGGGAAGATGTATTGAATAGTAAAATGTGGGAGTTATCAGATCAGGAAAGTGACATTCTTCCGGCTTTGAGGTTAAGCTACCATCACCTCCCTTCACATTTGAAGAAGTGTTTCGCATACTGTTCAATAATGCCCAAGAATATCACATTTAGTGAAAAGAAACTTGTTTTATTGTGGATGGCCGAAGGCTTCATTCAAGAACCAACAGAAAAAGGAAAGAAGCAAATGGAAGATCTCGGGTGCGAGTACTTTCATGAATTGTTGTCCAGGTCATTTTTTCAACCATCAACTAGTGGTGAAAGCTCAGCATTTGTGATGCATGACCTCATCAATGATCTCGCTCAGTTTGTTGCAGGAACTGTTTGTTTTAGGCTGGAGGATAAGTCGAAAGTTAACGAGCAGTACAAAAATCTCAGTAAGGCTCGCCATTCATCTTACATGCGTCACTATTATGAGGGTGCCAAAAAGTTTGAGGCCTTTTATGATGCCAAGCATTTACGTACCTTTTTACCATGTGCAGCATATTATGGAGTAACTTATTTGACCAGCAATGTTCCCCATGATTTGTTGCCAAAGCTTAGACGTTTACGCGTGCTTAGTTTATGTGGATATAAAATAGGTGAACTGCCAAGTTCGATCGGACATTTAAAGCATTTGAGGTATCTTGATCTTTGCTATGCCCTATTTTGTTCATTACCCGAATCACTGTGCACTCTCTACAATCTACAAACACTCGAATTAAGATATTGTATACATATGAAGAAGTTGCCTACAGCCACAGGAAACCTAATTAACTTGCGTCATCTCGACGTTACTGGTGCAAATTCCTTACAAGAAATGCCACCAAAAATAGGTCAGTTAACAAGTCTCCAAACATTATCAAACTTCATTGTTAGCAAAGGAAATGGGTTTATGATAAGAGAGTTGGGGAACTTAATTCATCTTAGAGGGGCACTTTGCGTATCCGGATTGGATAATGTGGTGGATGTTGTGGATGCAAAGGCCGCTAAGTTATATGAGAAGCAGGGCTTAAATGAGTTATTGATGGAATGGAGTAACACTAATTCAGAAGATTCACGAAATGAAAAGGTTGAATTAGAAGTGCTTGACATGCTACAACCAGACAAGAAGGTTAAAGTACTGTCCATCAGTGGTTACTATGGTCCAATATTTCCAACTTGGGTTGGAGATCCTCGGTTTTCTAATATGGTTCACTTAGTGTTGCAAAATTGTGAAAAATGCACATGCTTACCACCTCTGGGGCAATTACCCTCGCTTGCAAAACTTCAGATTAGAGGAATGAAAAGAGTAGAGAATGTTGGCCTTGAGTTCTATGGGCAGGGTTGCTCAAACCCTTTTCCAGCTCTAGAGACTTTATGCTTTTGGGATATGCCGGAATGGGAGGATTGGTCTCCTTTTGAAGTTGATGAGGAAGTTCAAGCATATGCTCGCCTCTCAGAGCTCTCCATTCAAAGATGTCCCAAGCTTTTGGGTAAATTGCCCAACAGTCTTCCTTGCTTAAGAAAGCTTGAGATTCAGAATTGCCCACAGTTGGTGGTCGAATGGCTTCCGAGCCCTACAATGCTCCACCAAAAGAGGAATACCCTCTGCTTCAGTTCAGTCTCTTCCTTATCTCTCAGTGATGTTTCAATTTTGGATTCTATTCCTAATCAAGAGGTAGGCGATGAAGTATTAGCAACTGCAGCGTGTAAACATTTGAGCTCAGTGACTGATCTGAGAATAGAAAATATTCAGAAACTCACATGCCTGCCTAGATGGTTCTTTCATGGGTTTACGGGACTCGAAGAATTGAGGATTCGTAATTGTGAAGAACTCACAACATTGTGGCAGAATGAGGTCAGACTACAGCACAAACTCCCTGCCCCTGCCTTGCAACATTTGGAGATTGAAAACTGCCCCCAACTTATCTCCTTGTTCGAAGAAGAAGAAGAAGATAGTCCACGGTTGCAGCGACAGCAGCAGGAGCAAGAGGGGTCGCCTTACTTAATGGGGTTTATGTATCTGGGAATTGATAATTGTGAAAAGCTGGAGAAGCTGACAGGGGGACTGCATGCCCTGAAATGTCTTCAGAAAATGAAGGTTCAAAATTGTCCATCGCTCACCTACTTATCGTCCAGAGGTGGGCTCCCGGCTGCACTTGAAGAACTTGATATTGCTCATCTATCGAAGCTGGAGTCACTACTAGCAGAGGAGGGTATGAAAATTAGTTGTCCATCTCTTAAATCGATTCGAATTAATGCTTGTAAGAACCTCAAATCCTTGCCCGATGCCATGCATGATAGCAGCAACAATAATGAATTCAAAAATCTCAGCCTAGTGCACATAAGAGGTTGTGAAAACATGGAGTCCCTTCCGGAAGGTTGGTTCCGGTTCACCACATCGAATCTGAGAAACTTGCTTATCTACGACTGCAAAAAGCTCGAGGCCCTACCATACAACCTCAGTTCTCTTCAAGAGCTGAAAGTATGGAGATGCCCTGCAGGAATTGTCTCCAACTGGAGTTCTCTCACGAACCTCCGTTCACTAACCATCGACACGATCATGATCGGTAAGCCCCCATCAGAGTGGGGTTTGCACAGATTACCCTCTCTTAGAAAACTCCTTCTTAATGGTTCAAAAGATTACCGTTGGGAGTCCATTTCAGAAGATGGAATGGTATTGCCCACCTCTCTGACCAACCTGTCCTTCCAGTATTTTCCAAACCTAGAGAAGCTATCTTTCAAGGACTTTCAAGACCTCACCTCTCTTGAAACACTTTACATCTATGATTGCCGTAAGCTCACTTCTTTGCCAAAGGAAGGGCTGCCTCCCTCGCTTTTGAATCTCTGTATTTGGAGTTGCCGCAAATTTGCATCGTTTCCGGAACAAGGGCTGCCTCCCTGGCTTTTGCGCTTGGAGATCAAAGGATGTCCGATACTAAAACAACGGTGTCAAAAGGGAAAAGGCCGATATTGGCGCTTCATTTCTCACATTCCTCGTGTCGACATAGATGATAAATTCATCTTTGACCCAAGCTGCTAGAAAACAAGTCAGGTGCGTCAAATCATTTAAAATATAAAACTTACTACTCTCCCTTTTCTTTTCTTTTCTTTTTTTCTTTTTTTTTTTTCTTTTTTTTTTTGTTTTAAAAAAAAAATTTAATAATTTAATTTATATTTTGGGATGTTATCTCTCATCAGAGTTGGCCTTTTGTGGTTGTAAAATGTAGAAATTAAAAGAGAAACAGTGAAGAAGGGCCACTTCTTCCCTCTGACTGCAACCTCTCTGTCAACATTTTCGAAACGTCATCTCGCAATGCAAATTCCACTGTAAAAGGTAATTGCAATCACATGCATAGTGATCGAAACCCATACTGCTTTCCTTATTGTTTTCCTTAAGGCTAGGTTATTGTATATATGTTTTTTTCCTTTTAAATAAAAACAGCCTCCATAGTGAGTTGCCATGTGGGCAATTGGTAAATTTTTGGATAAATTGGGGAGGCTCCCTAGTTTTATTGATTTGAAAATGACTTTTTTTTAGTTGTATGAAAAAACATAAATTCCTTGCGTATGACTTACTTTTTTAGTGACTTCTTGATTTTTGAGAACATATTTTTTTAGTAACTTTTTGATCAATTTTTTGGTATTTGTTGACTTATTGATTTTTTTTAGTGACTTTTTACTTTTTAGGCTAAATCACAACTTGCCAAATGAGAAAGTATTTTTTTGACTTTTTAGTTGCATCTTTTGTTTTAGTAATTTTTTAGCTTTTTTAACCAGAAAGCCAAACTTTCCAATCAACACTTTACTTAATTCTAGATGTATTAAGTAATAATCAATTAAGAAAAATTCTTTAATACACACCTATTTTTGGGTTGTGTACCATATGTCCAGTTATAACTTTTGTAATATTTGATTTTGATTCATTGTTTTGTTAGTTATAGTATGACTATGACTTTTTAATGTATTAATTATGATTTAGTTATGACTTTTTTATTTTGATTATAATTGAAGAGGTCTTTAGTTATGCCTCAAGTTATTACTTGGTTATGACTTGTAATATTAGTTATGACCTATGTGATTATTATTTTAGTTATAATAAAAAAGATCTTTGGTTGTCTTTAAATAATGTTTGATTATGGCTGATTGTATCTTTTTAGTTATAATTGAAAGTGATTTAGTTATGACATTTGTGGTATCAACACTCCAACGAGTCATAACTAGCATACAAAAAACACCCAAAAAAGGAGGGTGTATTGTAGCATGACCTGAGAAAATATGTAGTAGTTATTATCTAATAGTTATATATCTATATTATATATAAAGCAAATGCTAGATTTGGAGTTGTGAAACCTTACTTTTTCTTATGTCAAATCTTAACAATTTTTTTATTCTTAAATTACCCTTCCTTTGATTACTATCCCTTGTTTTTTAATTGTATATAATTATACTAAATTGTAATTGCAGATTTGAGGCACATATATTGAGAGATTGTGAGAGTGGAGAGTGGAGGTGAATGCGATCGGGTTCTAACTCATTGGTGGAGATTGCCAGTGATGGTGTAGGGGAGATCTAGAGATGTAGTGGAAATCCAGACAGATAGGAGTGGAGATTGAAAGGGAACATAGTTGATCAAACATACTCATTGTCGACTCTGGTGAAGGAGATCAGAAGACAAAGGGTTTCATAAACTGGATATGTGATTTTGGACTTCGAATTTACATCAATGCAAAATTGCATGTTAAACATGCGACTTTATTATCAATGTTGTCACTGTAATTGTAACGGTTGAACCATTGACTGATACATTCATCCATCTTTGCTATCAATTAAGTTTTTTTCTCAAGTCCAAAAAAAAAAAAAAATTCCACACGAAAAACAATTGTGCCATAATTTCTCTAATAATTTAATTATTGTGATAATTTAACAAATAAATTTTAAAGATGCACTCATTGATTGCCTTGTTTGGAAAGTTGAGTGTGGGTTAAAATAGTTGATAAAGACAAAATAAGTTAAAATAACTAATAAGACAAAATGTCACATTTAAAGTATAATCTTTTTACTTTTTCTCTCACAATCATTATCAATTACCAAAAAAAAAAAAAAAAGTCAACTATAATTCCAAACATAACTTTTTTAATTAGGCTAAAATAACTAAAGAAATCAAAAAATTTAATTAAAATAGTCTATTCTCAGGACTAAGTGTCAGGCAAGTCTCAAGGTCGGTTACTTGGTCTTGGTAGCCATCATACCTCCATCTATTCCCTCATTATTTCTATGTGTTTTGTAACTCGCTATCATCTTCTTTTTTGGGTAAGTGATCCAATTCTTGCTTCTTGGTACCAAAAAAAAAAAAAAATGAAATTTCATAATAGAGACACAAGGGGAATATCTTTGTCAAAACCCACTCATCATCACCTCCATAGAAAATTTTCCATGGCACTTGTTAATATTGAGGTGTAAAAAAGTGTATTGAAAAAGTATAAAAAGATTATAAAGTGTTTTGAAATTCATAAGAAGTGTATTGAATTTAATAATAAATGTATCGAAATTAACATATCTTTTGTCCTTTTATTGTGCTCTAGAGAGGTTTGTTAAAAAGACCCTTTATATATTTATTTTTAGTAAGTGAGCAATTTATATAGTGAAACTTGAGCTACAATCTAGAAGTTCACAAAGACCTGGCAAAATGCAACAATCTCTCCATTGATAAACAACATAAGAAAGACCTAACCTACAAAAAGAGATCCACATAGCCCAAAAGAAACCCACAAATAACCACAATCATAAAATCCCCCACAACCCTTATACACACTGCTTTCTCTCAAGCAACTATTGGGTTATAAAATTTCTCTCAAGTGGAAAAGCCTTGTTTCCTTAGAGTAAACAACTTCAAAAGGACACTAAACTACAATGAAAGCACCATACATGATGTTTGTCCTATAAACCAATATAGACTTGGGAACTTACAGGCCGGCCGGTCCTATTGACCAAACTTATTTATCTATAAATCCTTATCATTTTTTACCTAACAATATCCCTATAATACCGTTCATTATCATTTCATTACTCCATCATCACCAGCAACACATCTGGCAATCACCTCCGGCAACCACTTCTGGCCAGCGACTTCTGGCATCCAACTTCGGCGACCATATCCGGCTGCCATTTTGACCTCCAGAGATAGTTTTGACAATACTTTTCTAGCCATTTTTGAAAAAATTCAATGTCCATCTTCACCCTGTCACTATTACCACCACTTCCTCATATCTGGTAGTGACAAAAGAAAATGAACGGGAGTATGAGGAGTAAAGAGATGGATGAAGTGGGAAAGAACAGGCCTTACCAATAATTATTTTCAGTGATAAATTTATCACTGATGAGAACTATTTTGTGTGTGTGAATGACAGTGAGTGGTGATGGTGGAGATGGTTGGTGAACGATAATGGTGGTGGCGATGGCAGTGGACAGTGGCGACGGCGGTAGTAGACAGTGGCAGCAGTGGCAATGTGTGGAAGTGGTGTGAGGCTTCAGAAATGGTAGAGAGAGAGAGAGAGAGAGAGAGAGAGAGAGAGAGAGAGAGAGAGATTCTCCGCAAAAATATTAGAGAGAAGAGAAGATATATATAGACAGTTGAGGATTTAATTAATTTCATTTAATGAGATTGGCTAGTAATTAACCCTTAGATTTAGGATAATGTAAATAAATAAACTCAAACACAAATCATGAGCATCTTTATTACTCAATCGGTTACTGCTCAGAGAACAACACCTCAAACTACTTTTCAGAACTTGCCTTAAACAGCAAAAGAAACTCAACTTTTGAATATATACATATCAAATAGATGTATTTTCAGTAGGTAACACAAACTGTTAATTCTTTTCATGTCAGTAGCAAGAATCTTTTCAATAAATGAAAATTCAGTTACAAGTGTTTCGATTCCTGACATACTAATCATATGAGATAAAATTAACCACGCACAACAAGCCTTTTTTTTTTTCCCTTCTCTATATGAGGCTCTTTTTCTTACCCCACCCTACAGCAATCAAATACAAAGCCACACAACCTCCTATGGTACCAATCCCAGAAGTTTATGGTTGGACTAGAAAAGAGAGAGATCTCAATGTTCATCCCAAACAACCCTACAACCACAATACCTGCATTCATTATCATATTTGCCGTACTCAGCATCACTCCCATTTCTAGCAGCTGATTTTGCTTTTCATCCAACATGATGTTAATGAAGTCCTCCGTGTCGTTGACGTACTCACTTATCTTAGCACAATAACAAGTCAAATGTTTTCGTGTAAGTAGAAGAGGTAGAAAGAAAATTCCAAATAGGAAGACACAAAGAGAAAGAAGAGTAAATTCACGCGATAAGATGGAGGGAATTGAAAGTTAGAACCATCTAGCATTTGATAAATTAGAGATTAGCCGCTCTATCATAATGGACGTTCGACTATCTAGTTTAGCTTTCTACTTGCATGCATTTAACTTTCATTTAAAAAAATAAAAAAATAAAAAAATAAAAAAAAATGCCCAGAGTTTGAGTCTGGTAACAAAATAAACTATGATTTTTCAATTTTGTCAATTTAAATCCTAAACGGTTTTTGTTTTCAATTTAAACCATTTGTCTATTTTCGTACACTTTTCATTAAGTTTAATGACCAACATATCCATATTTTCATCGGTTTTACTTAATGGAAATAGACAAATGGTTTAGATTGAAAACAAATCAAAAGTTTAGGGTTTAAATTGACAAAATTAAAAACTCAAGGATTATTTTATTATAAGGCTCAAACCCTGTGATTTTTTTTGGAATTGTTTCAACAAAAAAAAAAGAAGAAAGAATGGAGCTAGCCCATTGGCTAATAATCCGTACATCTCACTAAAAGTTCAAGAGTTTGACTCTCATTGGGTTTTTGCCCCTTGTATTTGATTGGGGTTTTTCTTGAGTTTGATAGGTTTGTTGTATGATTGAGCTATATGTTAGACTTTCTTTCATAGTTGAATATCTAATTTGATGTAATTCCATGATATTTTTAAAATAATCTCCTACTGATTGACCAAAAAAATAGGAATATAACAAAGCAGCACGTGAACAAATTCTTCCGGCTTTGAGGTTAAGACTATCACCTCCCTTCACATTTGAAGAAGTGTTTTGCATACTGTTCAATAATGCCCAAGAATTTGAAATTTAGTGAAAGCGATCTAGTTTTATTGTGGATGGCTGAAGGCTTCATTCAACAACAAGAAGGAAAAGGAAAGAAGCAAATGGAAGATCTTGGTTGCGAGTACTTTCGTGAATTGTTGTCCAGGTCATTTTTTCAACCATCAACTAGTGGTGAAAGCTCAGAATTTGTGATGCATGACCTCATCAATGATCTCACTCAGTTTGTTGTAGGAAAAATTTGTTTTAGGCTGGAGGATAAGTCGAAAGTTAACGAGCAGTACAAAAATCTCAGTAAGGCTCGCTATTCATCTTATAAGCAGGACATGTATGACGGCATCAAAAAGTTTGAGGCCTTTTATGATGCCAAGCATTTACGTACCCTTGTACCATGTAAAGGATATTATCGAGAAGCTTATTTGACCAGCAATGTTCCCCATGATTTGTTGCCAAAGCTCAGACGTTTACGCGTGCTTAGTTTTGGTGGATATAAAATAGTTGAACTGCCAAGTTCTATCAGACATTTAAAGCATTTAAGGTTTCTTGATCTTTGCTATGCACTGCTGTGCTCATTACCCGAATCACTGTGTACTCTATACAATCTACAAACACTCGTATTAAGATATTGCATACATATGAAGAAGTTGCCTACAGCCACAGGAAACCTAATTAACTTGCGTCATCGCGACGTTACTGGTGCAAATTCCTTACAAGAAATGCCACCAAAAATAGGTCAGTTAACAAGTCTCCGAACATTATCAAACTTCATTGTTAGCAAAGGAAATGGGTTTATGATAAGAGAGTTGGGGAACTTAATTCATCTTAGAGGGGCACTTTGCATATCTGGGTTAGATAATGTGGTGGATGTTGTGGATGCAAAGGCCGCCAAGTTATATGAGAAACAGGGCTTAGATGAGCTATTGATGAAATGGAGTGACATCAATTCAGATGATTCATGAAATGAAAAGGTTGAATTAGATGTTCTTGACGAGCTACAACCGGACAAGAAGGTTGAAGTACTTTCCATTAGTGGTTACTATGGTCCAATATTTCCAACTTGGGTTGGAGATCCTCAGTTTTCTAATATGGTGAAGTTAGTGCTGAAAAATTGTGAAAAATGCACATGCTTACCACCTCTGGGGCAATTACCCTCCCTTGCAAAACTTTACATTCAAGGAATGAAAAGAGTAGAGAATGTTGGCCGTGATTTCTTTGGGGGGGGTTGCTCGAACCCTTTTCCAGCTCTGGAGACTTTACACTTTTGGGATATGCCGGAATGGGAGGATTGGTCTCCTTTTGAAGTTGACGAGGAAGTTCAAGCATTTGCTCACCTCTCAGAGCTCTTCATTCAACGTTGTCCCAAGTTTTTTGGTAAATTGCGCAACAATCTTCCTTGCTTAAGAAAACTTGAGATTCAAAATTGCCCACAGTTGGTGGTTGAATGGCTTCCGAGCCCTACAATGCTCCAGCAAGAGAGAAATACCCTCCACTTTAGTTCAGTCACCTCCTTATCTCTCAGTGATGTTTCAATTTTGGACTCTATTCCTAATCAAGAGGTAGGCGATGAAGTATTAGCAACTACAGCGGGTAAACATTTGAGCTCAGTGACTGATATGAAAATTGAAAATATTCAGAAACTCACATGCCTGCCTAGATGGTTCTTTCATGGGTTTACGGGACTACAAGAATTGAATATACGTGTAACAACCCTCACTCCATCTTAGTCATGCTCTCATGCATTTATATGATTTTGTCTTGTCAAGCTTGCATTTCAAATCTTGTCTTTGTTTTGCTTAAGTGTTACTGCATGCTTTGTTTCTTGCTTAGTGCAAGTTTAGCCGAGGTCATCCTAAGCCTAAGTCACACCCTTGAACCTCTTACACCTAGGACTATCTTGGAATATTTTGGTTAACCTCCGTTCGCACCTTGGCATATTGGCCGATATGTCTCTATCTAGGCTGAGGTGTTCATCACCAAGGCCGAGATGTGTATTATCTAGGCCGAGATGTTACCTTTGCACTTAGTGATCTTGTTCCTGGATTGGTATGACCTAGACCGAGGTGTGGCACATCTAGGCCAAGCTGTGGCACAGCTAAGTCAAGTGTTGTCCTTCCTAGCCGAGATCATTAAGACCTTACTTGCCGAAGCCTTGTCCTTAGCCGAGATCATTACCTGTCGGAGTACCTATGTCATCTTGCTTGTTGAACACACTTTGTCATAGTCTTGTCCTTTCACCCAGTCACCTTTTTGAGAAGAGCCAATCAGCCGATGCCACGTGTCCCAGCAGAGGGTTAAGTCAGTGAGCTGTTGAGAAATACATCATTTTGTATCATATCCTTGTCTCTAGAGAAAGAGGCTCTAGGAAGAAGAAGGAGGAGTTCTTAGAGAGGGAATAGATTTCCAAGCTTGATCTTCACACCTTGAGCCGTTAGATTCGTGTCTTGAGGTTAGAATCTTGATTTACTTTTGTTGTTCTTATTGTTCTTCTAGCTGCATTGCATGATCGAGCACGATTTGTAAGCCATGCATTGATTTAAAGTTTGGATTTAGAAAGAGAAAGTGATATTCATGTGTTCTTGAATAAAAGTCTTGTTTGATCCGAAAGCTTGCATCAAGGTTCATGTTTTCGTATTTGTCTTCATAAGATCTTCAAGTATGGGTACCCAGGTCCATGTTTTCGAACTCATTCCATGAAATCCCAGATTTCGTAATAACAAGTTGTGATTGAGCATTCATGTTCTTCATGTTCTTCAGCAGAGGGAAACCCAGATTTTCCCGACTTCATTTCTTTGAATGTGGCCATCGGGACCACACCTCGGCAAGGAGGTGTGAGACCTTGGCCAAGACCTGGTTGACACCCATTATGTTTTCCCGAGATGAGAAACAGTATTTTGTTTTGGTCCGACTTAGTTTTGAACGAATGCCGAGATCATTTGCATTCATATAAAGCTTGTTTGGGAGTGCATTCAATAGACTTTGCCATGTGTTTGTAGGACTTGGACTCTCGCTTGACCCCGACGTTTGAAGAACTATGTGAGTGGTATTTTTAATAAAGCTATGTTCTAATGTTTTGATAAGCCTTGCTTTGCTTTGTTTTGGAAAGTATTTGATCAAGTATGAATGATTATCCCTGTTTTGTGTGCCAAGTATAAGTTTTGTTTTGGGTGACATTCTCAGGAAGTCCGTACGTGCCAAGGGATTTTAAGCATTTGTGGCACTAGTCCGTACGTGCTAGGGGACTATAAGCATTTGTAGCATAACCTTTGAAAGTCCGTACGTGCTAGGGGACTATAAGCATTGTAGCACAACCTTTTAAAGTCCGTACGTGCTAGGGGACTATAAGCATTTGTAGCACAACCTTTGAAAGTCCGTACGTGATAGGGGACTATAAGCATTTGTAGCACAACCTTTGAAAATCCGTACGTGCTAGGGGACTGTAAGCATTTGTAGCATAACCTTTGTTAATGTTATCCCTTGAAACTTGAAACCCTTGAAAGACTTTGATTGATGAAGCTTGAAAGATTTGTTAGATGAACTTGATTTGTCTTTGGATTTTGTGCAAGATATAATGTGTATCGCTTGATAAAGATCTCGGATATCAATCATGCAAACCCTTTATTACTCGTACCATTCACTGAGTATCCAAGCTCACCCTCTCTATATATATGTAGGTGATGAGCAGGATGGCGGTGATGCCTAGATGTGCCTGGCAACTTGTTTTGGATTCGCATTTTGTAGCATCTTGAAGAACATGCTTCTTAGCTTGTATTCCATTATGTTTGTATATAATGGCTTAAGAAGCCTTTTGATCAAGATGTATTATGTACTTATTCATTTGTATTCAAGTTGTAAGACCTCAATATGATGTATGTCATTTCATTTGATTTATGCACAGCTCTTATGGACTAATTAAAATTAAGTTATTGCTTCCGCACATGTAAGCCTCATATGTATACTCTGTTGTATGTGAATCTTTGTAAGTTGGCCTTTGGTAATCTCGGTTTACTGGCCATCATGGCACTATTCTACTAGGGGTGGAATAGGATCGTGACAATACGTAATTGTGAAGAACTCACAACATTGTGGCAGAATGAGGTCGGACTACAGCACAACTGCCGTGCCCCTGCCTTGCAACATTTGGAGATTGAAAACTGCCCCCAACTTATTTCCTTGTTCGAAGAAGAAGAAGAAGATAGTCCACAGTTGCAGCGACAGCAGCAGGAGCAAGAGGGTTTACCTTACTTAATGGGGCTTAAGTATCTGGGAATTGATAATTGTGAAAAGCTGGAGAAGCTGCCAGGGGGACTGCATGCCCTGAAATGTCTTCAGAAAATGAAGGTTCAAAATTGCCCATCGCTCACCTACTTATCGTCCAGAGGTGGGCTACCTTCTGCACTTGAATAACTTGATATTGCTCATCTATCGAAGCTGGAGTCACTACTAGCAGAGGAGGGTATGAAAATTAGTTGTCCATCTCTTCAATCGATTCGAATTATCGCTTGTAAGAACCTTAAATCCTTGCCCGATGCCATGCATGATAGCAGCAACAATAATGACTTCAAAAATCTCAGCCTAGTGCAGATAGAATGTTGTGAAAACATGGAGTCCCTACGGTTTGCCACATCGAATCTGAGAGACTTGTTTATCTTCAACTGCAAAAAGCTCGAGGCCCTACCATACAGCCTCAGTTCTCTTCAACAGCTGAAACTATGGGACTGCCCTGCAGCAATTGTCTCCAACTGGAGTTCTCTCACGAACCTCCGTTCACTTACCATCGAAACGATCATGATCAGCAGGAATTGCTTCGGTAAGCCTCCATCAGAGTGGAGTTTGCAGAGATTACCCTCTCTTAGAACACTCTGTCTTTTTGGTTTCGAAGATTACCGTTGAAAGTCCATTTCAGAAGATGGAATGTTATTGCCCACTTCTCTGACCTACCTGGACATCGTGTCATTTCCAAATCTAGAGAAGCTATCTTTCAAGGACTTCCAAGACCTCACGTCTCTCGAACCACTTTCCATCTCCAGTTGTTGTAAGCTCACTTCTTTGCCAAAGGAAGGGTTGCCTCCCTCGCTTTTGCGTCTCTGGATCAACGAATGCCCTAAATTTGCATCGTTTCCGAAGCAAGGGCTGCCTCCCTCGCTTTGTTGGTTGGAGATCAAAGAATGTCCGATACTAAAACGACGGTGTCAAAAGGGGAAAGGCCGATATTGGCGCTTGATTTCTCACATTCCTCGTGTCGACATAGATGATAAATTCATCTTTGACCCAAGCAGCTGCTAAAAAAACCAAGTCAGCTGCGTCAAATCATTAAAATATAAAACTTAGGCTAAGTTTGGAAGTCTCAAAAAAGTCAAAAAGTCAAAAAATTATTTAAAAAGTTAAAAAGTTATCACTATTCACCAAAAGTCAACAATTACGGCTGCACAACTCCCAATACTAATTTTTCCCTACACATTAATTTATACAATTTTTTAATACACATTTTTCCATAAAAAGTTAAAAAGTTTACCCAAACATTCATATTTTCAACCTCAACTTTTTAGTCTAAAAAGATAAAAAGTATACTTATTTAGGACACCCCAAACAACCCCTTACTACTCCCCCTTCCTTTTCTTTTCTTTTTTTTTTTTTTAAAAAATAAAAATAAATTAGTTTAATTTAATTTTTATTTTGGGATGTTATCTCTCATCAGAGTTGCCCTTTTGTGGTTGTAAAATGTAGAAATTAAAAGAGAAACACTGAAGAAGGGCCACTTCTTCCCTCTGACTGCAACCCCTCTGTCAACATTTTCGAAACATCATCTTGCAATGTAAATTCCACTGTAAAAGGTAATTGCAATCACATGCATAGTGATCGAAACCCATACTGCTTTCCTTTTTGTTTTTCTTGTTTGATTAGCCCCTCTCTTTTGTGTTTTAAAATATACTATCTGCAACGTGGTATGTAAAGAGTAAATCCTTCACATCAACTTACCTGCCTACATGTAGTTAGAGATTTCTAGAATTGTTGGGAAAATTTTCATGGTCACGGTAGACTTTTGACTTTTAAATTTGAGTTTTTAAGTTTAAGCTTCAGGTGGTGATTAATAATCCAATTCAATTCAGGTGTGGATTGAGGTTCTCTTTTGGGTTTTTATTTATTTATTATTATTATTTTTTTTATAAGGTGAAAAAAATTACTAATATTGAAAAACAATAAGTCTAGGAAGTCTTTCTAATTTATTCAAAAATTTACCACTCTCCAATCATGTTAAGACTAGGTGATTGTATATATATTTTTTCTCTTTTAAATAAAAAAGCCTCCATGATGGGCTGCCGTGTGTGCAATTGTTAAATTTTCGTAAATTGGGGAGGCCCTCTATTCTTATTGATTTGAAAATGGCTTTTTTAGTTGTATGC
This sequence comes from Camellia granthamiana, assembly GCA_036172215.1. Lineage (NCBI taxonomy): Eukaryota > Viridiplantae > Streptophyta > Magnoliopsida > Ericales > Theaceae > Camellia > Camellia granthamiana. The sequence goes on along the minus strand of CM069903.1, from coordinate 60,008,614 downwards.
AAAAACATAAATTCTTTGTGTATGACTTACTTTTTTAGTGAGTTTTTATTTTTGAGAACATACTTTTTTTAGTGACCTTTTAGTTGACTTTTTGCTATTTGTTGACTTTTTTATTATTTATGTTTTTTGGTGATTTTTATTTTTTAGGCTAAAATCACAACTTGCCAAATGAGGAAGTATCTTTTTGACTTTTTAGTTGCATCTTTACGTAGTTTTTTTTGACTTTTTTAACCAGAAAACCAAACTTTTCAATCAACACTTCACTTAATCCTGAATGTATTAAGTGATAATCAATTAAAGAAAATTCTATATACGCACCCATTTTCTTAGTTTAGTGACATTTGAAAGTGCCACAAAACTATTCTTCTAATGGCATTTTTTGATCTTGTGGCATTTTGAACAAGTGCCACTTCTATCGATGTCACGGTAGATACGAGTGCCACGGTAGATACTTGCAAGTGCCACTGCACCATCATGGCTAAAAATTTTCAATGACATTTTAATGTCATGGTAGATATTATTTGTGGCACTATCAAGCGCCATTAAAAAAAGAGTTAGTGACACTTATAAGTGTCATTACACCACTTTAATGTCATGGTAGGCACTATTTGTGACGCTATCAAGTGCCATTCGTGACAATAATTCGTTGTAGAACAATTTGATCCGCTCTTGCAGAGACTCGAACCGCCAACCTACCGCACCATAAACTTTATACACCACACTCTTCCCACTACACCTCTATAGCACCATATGATTATATATGCAACATATATTATTTATATAGTACATACATCTATATTAATATAAAAGTATATGTATAAATACAATTATTTTATTGAACATTATTTATGTAAAATAAATTATTTAGTAGTAAAATAAAAAAGACCACTTTTGGCGACTAAAAATATTTTTTAGTCGCCAATTTTATACTTTTGGCTACTAATTATTTTTCAGTTACTAAAAAACTTAACTTTTGCCGACTAAAATCGGATTTTGTCACCGAAGATGCACTTTCAGTTACCAAAATTTTGGTAGCCAAAAAATTTAATTCCCGCCTTAGGATTTTAGTTCTCTCACGCTAAAAATAACCACTTTTGGTGACTAAACTTATTTTTTAGTCGCCAATTGTAGACTTTTGGCTACTAAAATTTTTTTAGTCACCAAAAAACTTTACTTTTGACTGCTAAAATTTTTTTAGTCGGTAAAACTCATATAATCAGTGACCAAACTTATTTTTAGTCGCCAATTGTAGACTTTTGGCTACTAAATTTTTTTAGTCACCAAAAAGCTTTACTTTGGGCTACTAAAATTTTTTTTGTCACTAAAACCCATATAATTAGCGACCAAACTTAGTTTTGGTCGCCAATTGTAGACCTTTGGCTACTAAAATTGTTTAGTCGCCAAAAAGCTTTATTTTTGGCTACTAATGCTGTTTTGGTTGATGAAAGTTATACTTTCAGCGACCAAATTTTTTTTGATCAGGAAATTTAGTCGCCGAATATGCTTTTTCCTGTAGTGTATATTGAGTTTAATTTATTTATTTTTAATCATTTACTGCATTCTAAAAATTTTAAAAATATATTGGCATTTTTTATTTTTTCAAAAATGCCGTTATAAGTTTGGAAAGTTTTGGACTTAGTGGCATTTCTCAAAATGTTATAAAATATTTGTTTATGAATCTTTTCACCTAAGTGCCATAAAAAGTAATTTGCACCTACCTAGTGTCCCAACATTTTTTTAAAAAATGCCATTACTACTAAAGTTTAGTGGCATCTGTTGGTAAATGTCACGAACATAATTTTTTGTGTCATTATTTTATAAAATGCCATAAAATTGATGTGACATTTCTTTATTGAAATGTCACTAGAGCCTTATATGTTTGTGGCTTTGTGGCATTTATCTAAATGTGTCACCAAATATTATTTTTGTGGCATTTTCTAAAAACATGCCACTAGTATAGTGTCAATAAAGTGTGTTTTTGTTGTAGTTTTGTGACACTTGTTCATTGAAATGTCACTATAGCCTTTTATGTTTGTCATTTTGTGGCATTTTTCAAAAACGTGCCACTAAATATCATTTTTGTGGCATTATCTAAAAATATGCTACTAGTGTAGTGTCACTAAAGTATGTTTTTGTTATAGTTTTGTGACACTTGTTCATTGAAATGTCACTAGAGCCTTTTATGTTTGTCGTTTTGTGGCATTTTTAAAAAACGTGTCACTAAATATCATTTTTTGTGGCATTTCCTAAAAATATGCCACTAGCGTAGTGCCACTAAAGTATGTTTTTGTTGTAGTGGCATTTTTGGGTTGTGTACCATATGTCAGTTGTAACTTTTTTAGTCTTTGGTTTTGATTTATTGTGTTGTGAGTTATGACATGACTATTACTTTTTAGACTTCTCAAGTGATTATTTGGTTGTAATATTGGTTATGACATATGTGATTATTATTTTAGTTATGATAAGAAAGATCTTTGGTTGTCTTAAGTAATATTTGATTATGACTCATTTTTAGTTATAATTAAAAGTGATTTAGTTTTGATATTTGTAGTATCAACATCACAAAATGTTATACTAGCATATGGTATACACCCCAAAAAAGGGTGTGTATGTAGTTATCATCTGACAGTTATATATCTGTACTATAGATAAAGTAAATGTTAGATTTGGAGTTGTGAAACTTACTTTTTTTTATGCCAAATCTTAACAATTTTTTTATTCTTAAATTACCCTTCCTTCGATTACTATCCCTTCTTTTTTAATTGTATTTAATAATATTGGATTGTAATTACAGATTTGAGGCACATATATAGAGAGATTGTGAGAATGGAGATTGAGAGGGAACATAATTGATCAAACATACTCATTGTTGACTCTGGTGAAGAAGATCACAGGACAAAAGGTTTCATAAACTGGATATGTGATTTTAGACTTTGAATTTACATCAATGCAAAATTGCATGTTAAACATGCGACTTTATTATCAATGTTGTCACTGTAATTGTAATGGTTGAACCATTGATTGATACATTCATCCATCTTTGCTATCAATAAAGTTTTTTCTCAAATCAAAAAATAAAAAATAAAAAAATCCACAAGAAAAAATTGTGCCATAATTTCTCTAATAATTTGATCATTGTGATAATTTAACAAACAGATTTTAAAAAAGTACTCATTGCCGGCCTTGTTTGGAAAGTTGGGCTTAGGTTAAAATTGTTGATAAAGACAAAATAAGTTAAAATAGCTAATAAGACAAAATGCCACATTTAAATTATAATTATTTTATTTTTTCTCTTACAACCATCATCAACTACTTAAAAAAAAAAGAGTCAACTATCATACCAAACATAATTTTTTAGTTAGGTTAAAACAGCAAAAAAAATAAAAATAAAATAATAATAAATAAATAAAATCAAAAAATTAACTAAATAGTCTATTACCAGGACTAAGTGTCAAGGGAGTCTAAAGGTCGGTTACTTGGTGTTGGTAGCCATCATACCTTCATCTATTCCCTCATTATTTCCATGTGTTTTGTAACTCGCTATCATTGGGATCCAATTCTTGCTTCTTTTTTGGGTAAGTGATCCAATTCTTGCTTCTTGCTACCAAAAAAAATATGAAATTTCATAATAGAGACACGGGAATATCTTCATCAAAACCCTTTCGTCATCACCTCCATAGAAAATTTCCTTTTCATTTTATTTATGGAAAATGTTGATAAGTACTCTCATGGCACTGGTTAATATTGAGAAGGTATAAAAAGTGTATTGAAAAAGTGTAAAAGATTATAAAGTATTTTGAAATTCATAAAAAGTGTATTGAATTTAGTAATAAATATCTCGGGATTAACATATCTTTTGTCCTTTTATTATGCCCTAGAGACCCTTGTTAGCAAGACCCTTTATTTATTTATTTTTAGTAAGTGAGCAATTTATACCGTGAAGCTTGAGCTACGATCTAGAAGTTCACAAAGACCTGTCAAAATGCAACAATCTCTCCATTGATAAACAACATAAGAAAGACCTAACCTACAAAAAGAAATCCACATAGCCCAAAAGAAACCACAAAGAACCACAATCATAAAATCCCCCACAACCCTTATGCACACAAACACATCAATACACACCGCTTTCTCTCAAGCAACTCTTGGGTTATAAAATTTCTCTCAAGTGGAAAAGCCTTGTTTCCTTAAAGTAAACAACTTCAAAAGGACGCTAAACTACAATGAAAACACCACACATGATGTTTGTCCTATAAACCAATATAGACTTGGGACTTACAGGCCGGTCCTATTGACCAAATTTATTTACCTATAAATCATGATCATTTTTTACCTAGCAATATCCCTATAATACCCTTCATTATCATTTCATTACTCCATCATCACTAGCAACACATCTGGCAATCACCGTCGGCCACCAACGACCTTCGGCAACCACTTCCTGCTGGCGACTTCTGGCAACCACCTTTGGCGATTATATCTGGCTGCCGTCTTGACCTTCGGTGATAGTTTTTGACAATACTTTTCTAGCCATCTTTGAAAAAACTCAATGTCCATCTTCACCATGTCACTATTACCACCACTTCCTCATATGTTGTAGTGACAAAAGAAAATGAACAGAAGTATGAGGAGTAAAGAGATGGATGAAGTGGGAAAGAAAAGGCCTTACCAATAATTATTTTTAGTGATAAATTTATCATTGATGAGAACTATTTTGTGTGTGTGTGAATGACAGTGAGTGGTGACGGTGGAGATGGTTAGTGAACGATAACAGTGGTGGCGACGACAGTGGATGGTGGCGATGGCGGCGATGGCGGTAGTAGATGGTGGTGGCAGTGGCGATGTGTGGTAGTGGTGTGAGGCTTTAGAAATGGTAAAGAGAGAGAGAGAGAGAGAAATTCTCTGCAAAAATATTAGAGAGAGAAGAGAAGAGAAGATAAGATATTTAATGAGGATAATATAGACAGTTGAGGAGTTAATTAATTTCATTTAGTGGGACTGGCTAGTAATTAACCCTTAAATTTAGGATAATGTAAATAAATAAACTCAAACACAAATCATGAGCATCTTTATTACTCAATCAGTTACTGCTCAGAGAACAACACCTCAAACTACTTTTTAGAACTTACCTTGAAGAACAAAAGAAACTCGACTTTTGAATATATACATATCAAATAGATGTATTTTCAGTAGGAAACACAAACTGTTAATTCTTTTCATGTCAGTAGCTAGAATCTTTTCAATCAATGAAAATTCAATTACAAGTGTTTCAATTCCTGACATACTAATCATATGAGATAAAATTAAACACCCACAACAAGCCTTCCCCCCCCCTCTCTATATGAGGCTCTTTTTCTTACCCCACCCTACAGCAATCAAATACAAAGCCACACAACCTCCCACAGTAACAATAGCAGTTTCCCAGAAGTTTATGGTTGGACTACAAAAGAGAGATCTCAATGTTCATCCCAAACAACCCTACAATCACGATACTTGCATTCATTATCATATTTGCCGTACTCAGCATCACTCCCATTTGTAGCAACTGATTTTGCTTTTCATCCAACATGATGTTAATGAAGTCCTCCGTGTCGTTGACATACTCACTCATCTTAGCACAATAACAAGTCAAATATTTTCATGTAAGTAGAAGAGGTAGAAAGAAAATTCCAAATAGGAAGACACGAAGAGAGAAGAGTAAATTCACCCGATAAGATGGAGGGAATTGAAAGTTAGAACTATCTAGCATTTGATAAATCAGAGATTAGCCATACTACTAGAAAAAGTACTTTTTGCGACTATCACAAACCGTCGTAAATAATAAAAATACAGTCGCAAAAGACCTTTTGCAACGGCTCATGCGACCGTAAAAGGAGGACGCGAATGTGAAGGTGGCAAATACTTTTTGCGATGGCAAAACAGCAATCGCAAATTATTTGCGACCACTTAAACTACTTACGGTGACTGCTGCTTTGCCATCGCAAAAAATAAAGAAAAAATACTAACAAGGTTTTTGGCGACCATTTTGTTACCGTCGCAAATAGTTTTCAATGACATTTATAAATAATACAATAATAGCTTTTTAACAACGAATTTTTTGTTGTTGCAAATAATTTTTTTATTATAAACATTGTACATCATTTCTTTCAAGTACAAGCACCTAACGAGTTCAAACAAAAAGTACAAGCACCTGACAAAGTTCTTTAAAAAATCTAAATAATATAACTAGATTTACATAATATGCCTTTCATAAGCCATGATACAAGCACATGCCTCTAAATGACTCTAAATGTGCTTGTGAAACTTCAATTTTGGCCAAAATTGCATCTCTCTTCCTGTTGACCAAAACCAAGTTAACATTTCAAAGACATGTTTTGACAACACAACAAGACATTTGCAAATAAAAAACAGAGCAATCAAGGAAAGAATAAAGAACTCCAATGAAGATAGTCAGAATGGCGGATGGATGAGAATGAGAAATCTGGCTAGGACTACCACATCAAGGTAAAATGTGGGTGGTAGTAATATGTACTTCATGCACAACATAAAAAAGAAAAAGATTCTCCTCAAATGGCAATTTTATGAAAACATTAATATATATGTATATATCCACATTTCAGGAGTATCCAAAAATAAATAAATAAATAAGAAGAAGAAAAGAAAACCATAGTTCCCTTCAACATTAAGAGGTTCACTGTAACACTGTACTTGCCACACTAGGTGATTTGCATAATAGCAATGTAAGTAACTTCAATGGCACTCAACAAGCAAAAATTATCACCAGTTGACAACTCCAAACTCCGGAATAATGAAAATTCATGTAATAACTGGAGGAAACGAAGTCCTAAAGAAGAAGGTTAACAGCAGCACACTTGATGTGAAATTAACTGAAACTAAAAATTATTGAACTCTTGCCAATACCTGATACACAAAAGTTTGAAAACAAAGGAAGAATTAGCAAGCAAATATTTTGATAGACAAGTATAAATCATATAAAATATAAATAGCATGCTCTAAATAAACAAACTTTACAAACAGAATCATACCCTTAATAATCAGTCTAATAATTTAATACTTCATCAAAAGCCATTCAAATAGTGAAGTCACTTTACTGAGCAATTTCATTTGAAGAAACTCACAGCTCCTCTAACTCGTTAAAGCGGCTAGATTTTAACTCCAATTCCTTCAGTTCGGCAGTCACTTGAGCACACTGCTTTTCTGTTTCTTCAATGGCTGCTTCAAGTTTTCGTTCTTCTTCTTTGATCTTAAATATGAACATTGTGAACCCCAAAATAAAAATATTTTCCATAAATTACTAACTGGTAGGGCATTAAGAAGAAAATACATTAATTGCATGTGTGATCTGTTAAAAATATTCCATGAAGGATTTCTCACCTTGAAAGATTGCAAAAATAGCATACACATGTGCATCAATAGCATATACATGTGCATCTAGGCCACCTTCACCTCAATTTCTTTAATGATATGAAAGTCTATTAATATATTTATAAGGGCCTATCAGTTGCCTTGACAAAATTGTACACTACTATCTAAAGTTGAGTAGCCACCATACAAATAATTAGCCAACAACAGTTTTCCTTTAATTGAGGGTAAAATGCTTCTGTACATATTTATTTTGTACATGTTTTCCGCACTTTTGAATAAGATTTCCTTCTGTTCTAGACCTCGAATAAAAGGGGGGCCAAGGGACATGATAAAAAGAGAAAAGAAAGTTAATTGACACTTAAGAAGCACAATAAAATAAAATAACAGAATGAAAAAATGATTACTTAAAACTTGGACTCTTATCACCACAACAACCCAGTAACATTAATATGAATATATGAATATGGGGCATAGTAAGTATGGCTTGTATAGTGCTTGTTGGACTCAATTAAGTGCCAAAATAATTAAGAGCACACCAAGAGAAATAGTTAAAGCAGTATTGCAGTGAGTGGTATGAAAGATTGCTGAACAATACAGTGATCATAAAGCCATACAATTGCATAAAATGAATGGAGCTGCTAAACAAAACTTTGTAGTGAATTGAGCTGTTTGATCCAAAAAAAGAAAAAAGAAAAAAAAAAGGAAGATGTCACACAAAGATGTGTAAGTATATTGATAAAGGAAGTGAAACACATAAGCACATGTTCAAGCATTTAGACTCTAAACATTATAATACCAGAAATAGCAAAGAGAGAAATAAAGGCTTGGAACTGAAGCTATTGAAATTTGAAATCCAATATATATATATATATATATTTGATAACTTCGTATACGGACCAACTTAATCTAGAGACAAATCCCATAGTCAATTGTAACAATATCTCTATTCATCAAATAAACTAATAAAGTTAGAGAAGCACCTCGTCTTCTTTTGAAGCTTGTTGCCCACTAGATGCATCCGGCACCTACAATATGGATAATGTGTTAATAATTTCCATATGTATATATATAAATTTGATAAAATGTAAAATTCATCATTTTATATAGCTTACCACCTCTGGTCGCATTGGTCATTTCACGCTTACTCTCTTGAAGCTCCCATGTCATCCATAGCAGCAGCACCAACATCTGCCTTGTTCTTGCACAGATAGCTTACCACCTGTGCTTGTCCAGACCATGCTGCTATATGTAGTCTAGGGTCCAATCAAATTAAGGAAACAAACAAATTAGAAGTAAATGCTAAAATATGAACTGCTAAAATTGAAAATACTCAAAAAAAAAAAAAAAAAAAACTTTCATAGCTCTGGCTCCATACATTAAAGAACCATGAAACAGCAGAGGACTGAAAAATAGCTATCAAAAACACAGAACTAAAACCTTGGGTCCATAACCACAATATTAAAACTATGAGATCATCAATTACCTTTGCAACAGGATCAACCTCATCACAGCACTTACGTGCAGCCTCCTTGTGAGGAATGGCACAACTGCACAAGAGTCAATCGCATTACTTCCATCTATAGACTAATTTGTGCGTAGTGTTTCAGTTGGTAGCATATAATCATGAAAATCAGCACGAGCAAAAGAAGCCCCTTGTGACAAAGTAAGATATCCCCCAAATTTGGGACAAAGTATCCTTGCCATCACCCATAACCATTGCTATTATTGGGACCTGAAAATTTTATAAATGTTGCATGTAAATCATAACAAATGGAATGAACCCAAAAAATATTCATATCAAATAAAGACCCTTGAAAGAATTTCTCATACATGACATTTTAAAAAGAGGGTATCACATACTTGCAACTCTTAGAAAAATAAGAAAATAATAGGAAGAATACTAATGCTTTCAGAAAAAGAACTAATTGTTCATAACTAACATTAAAAAAATAATAATAATTGCCCCAAAAAACTAATAGCACAATCTACCAGTCTCAATCACTACCCGTAGGATCTTTTGAATCACTATCATTAAAAAATAATTAGTTTCAGCCTGAGATAGAGAGAATTCATGATGGGGGAAAAACTTAAAGAGTTCAAAGAATTGGACACACTACTTACGCCTCTTACTTGGGAATGAACAGTTATTTGAAAAACACCTAGAAAACACCACCTAAAAAAGCCACTTAGAAAAACCACTCCAATGCTGCCCATACAGTGGCACAAAACTAAAATAAACCACCTTCTGCCAATAAGAGCATCTTCAACTCAAATTAAAAAACAAGAACTTTCAAACGTAGTTCAGTCCTGACTAATTAGGAGAAACACTCTTTCAATTTGTTATCATGTAGCCAGTTTCATATTTTAAGCACATTATGGTTCATCAATCACATATGAGTGAGCTGGAAATGCAACATACAACAGCTTATACAAAAAGATTAGACATGGGATTACTCAATATGATACTGCCCTGCTTGCTAAATTGATAAATTCAGTGCTCTACTTATCATCTTCTATGCCACATCAATGAATCATATTGTTGAAAATGTTTTTTTTTCTTTTGCTTTTCTTCTTCGTATCTAGGCAGACCAATGACTAAAAAAAATATATACTACACCGAAAATCTCCATCACCAAAATTGTTCACTCTCACATTTATTTACAATTTTTAATAATCGTAACAGTGTTGCTCTCCATAAAAATAGTTGAACAGATTTTTTATTAACCATTCGGCATCACCCAAGTAGCAAGGATTCAAACTTTTAAACAATTGCCTATAACTTGGTCGAGTTAAATCTGCTGCTATACTCCTGTCAACAGGTGACACTCCTAGCCCACCAAGAAAGTATAGCAGAAATCAAGCTCAGAGAAGGGAGAAAAAGAGAAGGATGATATTGATGAAGACGGTGAGACTGTTGAAGAGAAAGAAGTAACTGAAGAAGAAATCAAAGAAAGTGCTGACATGGAATTGAAAGATGTAATGGAGGACGTGGGAGACCATAGCAAAGGAGTGGCAGTTGCTACAGAATCAGAAGTGGAAGATGTGGAGACAACTGCTGTGGATAAAGACAATATGGAAGACTCGGAGCAGAAAAACAAGGCAGAGATTGATGAGATAAGCGAGGAGAAACTAGAGAGTGATGATGTAGGGAATAAATCACTATTGATGTCAGATCTCGAGCTGGTAGGGCCTGATGCACTGTCCCAACCACCGGTGCCCAATGAAACTGTGCCACCTCAGCAAGATGCAAAAATTGTAAAAGAAGAGCAACAAAACAAAGAGACGCCATCTGAGAAAGTGGACAAAGTGGAGGAAGATGAATCAGACAAGAGCGACATGAAAAACCGAGAGGTGGGAAAAGCTGTGAAGAATCATTCAATGAGTTGCGAGGAAGCACCCTACGAGCCTAATGCCCCTCAGGTTAGCTGTTGATGTTTCATTAGGCTCTTCATGTACCCTTAACAGTCTGTCTTTTTCGCATCATTTTGTTTGTTCGTTTGTTTAGTTAGGGTATCTAATCGACAATGACAGATCTGTTTTTGTATCATCATCATTAGTTATGTAGAACTTTAATGATGAACTTGTTAACTTGTCAGAACACAATTCATGACTATCGTAGGTACCTTGATGTAATCTAAATATGAATTTCACTTTTTATGATACTGGATTACCTTTTGACTCGGGCCTTGTTTGGCAACTTCACTTTTTAACTTAGAAGGCCAAACAACAGAAGAAATTAAGGATGAAAGATCCTTTGTCAATTAATCCTTACCTTTGACGGGGATGTAATCCTATGTTTGATCCGTTAAAATGACTAGTCACTTTTGTATTATTCATTGAACCAGCAACAGATGATAATCTTTATTTTGGCATAGCTTTCACTGCTTTTTGCAGCAAATATTGCAAAGCCAATACACAAATCTCTTTACCTTTCCACACAAACACGATCAGACATGTATCTAAGAATATATTGTGGATCAGACCAATGATAATCAGCTAGTTCTAGATCACAAAATAATAAAATAAAAATTTAGAAATTCTTAAAATCATTGTATGATGGCAAAATTGGAGTAATATCATTTTGATGACTGAAGATAATCAAACATATCCATCAAACATAATTCTTCATCAATAATCAAACATTTTGGAGCCATTTTTTTTCATCAAATTTGAATCTGATGAAAACATTGATGAACAATTGGAGATGCACAACCAAGAGAGACAAAACTGATAAAATTAAAGAGCATTATGAGAAATCCTAATGAATCTAACCTCTGAGAGAAACAAAGAACTCCGAATACGATTGCCTAGAGTTGGAAACTATCCTGCTCAGTATGTCCTTGAGGAAAATAGAACACGTGCTCGCCTTCACGAGGCACTGTCACGAGCAGACCAGCACAAGCGTGCCATAGCTTCGTGTAAAGCGCTATTTCGGGATGCACTGCACCAAGTATTGGGTTCCATTCAAGTTATGTACATTACAGAGAAGATAGATTCCATTACAGAGACAGATTCTTCTGAATCGATTACAGAAAAGTACATAACTCAGATTACAGATTCTTCTTGAGACAGATTCCATTACAGAGAAGTACATAACTCGGATCATTACAGAGAGAGACAAAGAGAAGTGTTTAGGCTTACCGATTATGAATCTCGATTATGAATCGATCGAAATCTTCATCAATAGCAGATTGAAATCTTCAAATCTTCATCAACAATCGATCAAAATCTTCAACTCTTCATCAACGTGAGATTCGAGCGAGAGTCGAGCGGCAGACAGAATTTGAGGGAGAGAGAGAGAGTTCAGATTTGAGAAATAAGACCTGGATTATGTCCCTTTTTTATATATATTTTTTAAGTTAAGAGCAGGATTTTTTAAGTTGAGAGCGGGATTGGGTCAGGTAAAATGAAATTTTTGATGTAAAAAAATAATCTTTTGCAACGGTTAAGTAATCAGTTGTAAAAAAATAGACGCAAAAAATCATCTCCCTAGTAGTGGGCCACTCTATCATAATGGACATTCCACTAAGTAGTTTAACTTCCTACTTGCATGTATTTAACTTTCATTTAAAAAAACAAAAAGGGACAATACAAAAAAAAAAAATTCCCAGAGTTTGAGTCTTGTAAGTTGTAACAAAATAAACAATGACTTTTTAATTATGTCAATTTAAATCCTAAGTTGTTGATTTGTTTAACGACTAACATACTCATATTTCCATCGGTTTTACGTAACGGAAATAGATAAATGATTTAGATTGAAAACAAATAAAAAATTTAGGATTTAAATTGACAAAATTAAAAACTCAAGAATTATTTTGTTACAAGGCTCAAACCCTCTGATTTTTTCCTTTATTTTTTATTTTTGTAATTGTCTCAACAAAAAAAAGAAAGAAAGAATGGAACTAGCTCATCGGCTAATAATATGTACACCTCACTAAAAGTTCAAGAGTTTAACTCTCATTGGGTTTTTGCCCCTTGTATTTGATTGGGGTTTTTCTTGAGTTTGATAGGTTTGTTGTATGATTGAGCTTTATGTTAGACTTTCTATCATAGTTGAATATCTAATTTGATGTAATTCCATGATATTTTTAAAATAATCTCTGTTGGCTTTTTGGCTTTCGAAGGTTATTATTGTAATTGTGAGCGTGCCAGCAAGAATCAATCAGTCTTTACAGAAAATTAATTGCCAACCAATTATCAGACGATTGTGTTTTAGTTCTTTTAGCCTCAATGAAGAGGACTTTTACTGGTGGCTTGATTTAGGAGAATTAAAGCAAACAACAATCAAATGAAGAACAATTGAAGCATTTCATTAAAATGAAAAACTTACAATGATCCAATTCAGCCTCGTAGAGGTTTACAGCAACAATCTACTTGAAACTACTCCTATGAACGAAGTGCAGTGCAGGAATTTTAAAGTACAAAAATGTAAAGAATAGGAAATGTAAAACTGGAAAGGAAATAAAGTAGAATAAAACTGGTGTTTTGGATCTGAGTTTGGGCTTTTTCTAGGGCTTCCTCTGCTATTTATACTTCTCAAAGATGACTATCGAACTGCACTTCTAACCGTCGAATCGCTCTTCCATGATCGCTGATCATGTTGCCTTATAGTTAGCTCCACTATGCCATTACCTGCAGTTAGGCTTCCCTCCTGATTTTGAATTTGAATGTGCGTAACTGTTGAAACTACATCACTTTGTATCTCTTTGTTGATCCAGTGCTACGCAGATTTTGTAAGAACCAATACTAACTGCCACGTGTACGATTACGATCGAAGACTTGAATAGTCTTCCTATATTACCCTTATTCTGCCATGCGTTAAATTGTAATTGGCTTATACAAAATATGTAGCCAACATTACCCCCTGCACTAATATACACAATACTTGGTAATATTAGTGGATCAAGGTCTTTTATCCACGTCTTAGAACGTGCATAGGCTTTGCATTCTTCTAGAAATGCAACCGCCATTCATCATTTACATTAAATTCTCTTTTAATCTTTTGAACATCCCCACCACCTTAGTATTCGAACAGACTGATACATCTTTTATAGCCAAACCAATTCTCTCTTCTATTGATCGAGTATACGAAGAGTCATCTGATGATGCTGTTCTTCCTCGAAAGAACCTTCATGCATTGATTAGCCACCTTTACCCACCTTTCTATATTCAAGTCATGGAAGCTTTTGCAACTTATTAACCCTTGGACTACGAACACACTGTCTACAATCCTTTGATTCAGAAATTTGCAAATATGGACATGGGAAGTTCTTCTTCTAATCCACAATCTTCTGCATGGGATGAGGCTGTGGCTTCTTCTTCCTCTGGGGCTTTTGGTTGGAGAAGCTGGTCGGAACCTGAGGCATATGAGTTAAGGGAGCGAGTTAATCACCACTTTGTCGAGTTCACTGATCCTCTAGAATTCCCTTCTAATGCTCGAAGTTCGGTGGTTTATCCTTACGTGCCCATCGACCACTGACATAGTTTAGAGGATAATCTGCTTGTAGCATGGTACACATCCTCTATGCCTACAAAGATAGTACAAGCTACCCGACGCCCAGAAGAGGCACAGGGATATAATCCATCGTTCTTAGCCTAAAAGGCAAGGCTTTGCTCTTCTGACTGGCTTGATTGTGTTAATGCCCCTAAGTTTCCTCCTTCTTTCGAAATGGAAGCTTCTATACCTCCTCCTCCGCAAAATCCCTGCTGGATAGAGAGACTGAGGCTTACCCTCTCTGCGGACAAGGTTTTTCCTCCTTATAAGCCTCCACTTTCCCCTACTCCAGCTCAGTGAAAGCAAGCCCAACTTCTGCTTGCGGCCTTTTCTCACTTGCCTTTCAATGTTCTTGAAGACGATGTTCCTCTCAAGAACCTTCGATGGGCTTGTGATATTATGACTTGGGGTCACGTCCTCAACCCCATCGCCCAAGCAGAACTCCAAATGTTTTTGGACCAACTCCCGTTGCTTTTTCATTGGCACCGGACTTCTGTGGCCACCACCCAATCTTTGAACCAACTTTCATCCCTTCGAGTTCATACCCAGTACGAAGCAGAGAACCTCATCGAAGAATATGATGACTTCAAGAATAAAGACTCTGTGTATTGGGATGACTTGGATATGGATGAGCTGGAACAAGGGTTAAAAGAAACAACATTCGAAATAAAGGCTGAAGAACTCTTTTATCAAGTAAGAGCACATTAACTTCAGCAGCCAAGCCTGGAGAAAATAGAGGATAGAATAAAAAAGGAACAGAAATTTATTGACCATAACTGGACTAAATTTCATGATCTTGTTATTTATTATATTCCTTACTTTTATGAACTCGAATTTGTACCCAAAGAGGGCCCTTTGATGTAATTGCTTTTGTTTCAATACAACTAAGACTTTTCTCTTTGTTTGGCATGGTTTAACTTTATATCCGTTTGTCTTTACAAGCAAATTTAGGGCTTCAAACTCAACAATCTCACCCTTCGAATCTAGATTCAATCATCTCAAATGAAACACTAAAAAACCAACAAGAACTTTTCCAATTCATGGAATACAGTTGACAACTTTTGCTGGTTTCCATTTAGAATCAGTGCTTCGAATTTAACAGCCTTGCCCCTTAAAACTTGTTTTAATCATATCCAACATATGGTCATGGTTAGTACGGTCAATCAGTTTTAAATTGACCATTTTTGCTTCGAACAACAGTCCATACTTTCAAAAATATGGAAGCCCCCCTCGAGGGTTGCACTGTTTTAATCCAAAAAAGCAATCTTTTCTGTATATTATCAAACCAACTATTGGTTTTGATACTTCGAACAACAATTTACATCCTTAAGGGATCTCAAGTTTGCTTCGAAGGATTTACTCTCACTAAGAAACCCTAAAACAGGCTTTCAGTCTTGTTGAGGTAAACAAATACTTGAGCATCCTTACATCTTTAGGTGCGGAATATACTTCGAAGCCGGCTTCTCAGTTTCGAAGCCGTTGTTATTTGACTTTGGCGCCAAAATTTGGTTTCGTAGCCAAATATTTTATTTCGAAGCTGACATTAGCATCTGAGATGTGTTTCCCTCAAAAAGTATCAATATTGAATGAAACTTTTCGTATCTGTACTTTTAGTACTTCTTTACGAATTACACGATATATTTCCAGACACAAAGGTTTTAAAACCCTTTTATTTCGTGCTCTGAATTCACTCGTTTGCTCAACATACAAACCCTCCCCCTCTATTAACCCTTTCTTCCTTGTTACTTGCCACCAATGGATTCTTCTTCTCTGAAAGTACCAACTGGTGATCGTATAAGCCCAACAATGGCTTTGAAAAGATGTATTGAGGAAGAGATCACCAAATTTACATCTGATGGGTCGAGTGCCATAGACGGATGCCTCTTTGTTCCTCGCCATAGCGATAAACAAGAATATGTCCTAGGTCCTATCTTTCGAGAAGCTCCCGCTCAACTTCCAGCTTTATACCCTTGTTTGGAGGACCACTTTCTTCTCTATGAAGGGGGGGCTTGACTGGGGAAATTGGAAAATGAACCGACCTCACCGTTGCTGGCCGATATTGAGGGCTGAGTGGGAGGAATCATATGATAGAGTTGTGCCTGCAAGAGAAGGTGACCTGCAAGAGCTCTGTATTCTCGACGCCCTTCGTCTTTCCAAGTTTATCATTCCTGAAGACCCCTTTTTGATTCCTGCTGCTCTTTGCTTTTGGAACATGGCTTTTAATTTTTTTCAATTTCGGTGTGGCATGATGACCCCTACCGTTCTTGATATTTGCCATCTGTTAGGGCTTTCCCCACTTGGTACTCCTTTTACACCTAGCTACCCAGACCTTTCTGTTAAGTTTTCCCTTCCATCCTTAAATTCCTCTTACAGTGATTTTGTAAAGGCTGAAAATAAAAGGGAAGGCCCTGTGAGAGATCGAGAACTCTTTTCCTTCATTTTATACTGGTTGTGCAAATTTCTCTTTTGTACATCATCTCAGCGGATCATGCCTGAGTTTGCCCCACTTGCGAAGGCTCTTGTTTTGAAGAAATGAACAGCCTTGGCCCCTTACCTTTTAGGCCATGTCTATAGAGCCTGCTCCTAATTTTGTGAAAGACCTCTCGACATCAATCAGGGAGGCCCTCTCTGGGTGCTTCAACTCTGGCTCTTTGCATACTTTACTGACCTGTATCCTAAGTGCTTGAAGTTTTTAGTTCAAGACCCTAGTACTTACGGAGAAAATTATGCTAGAGTTGCTCTTTATTCTACTTCCTTTGCCTAATACCTCACCTTTTTTCATCAACTTCCTATTTCTCCAGCTGCCACCTTTTTTTGCCCTTTTGATGCCTGCGATGGGATTTACCATAAAATCCTTGGGAAGGATGGACATGGGTATTGCAAAACCTATGGGAGAGGAGTGCCCTGGAGTGCGGTGTATGCGCGAGGCAGCGGTCCATCCCAATCATTAGCAGCCCCTTCGTTTATTGATGAGATCACACAGCGCGTGACACAAGACGTTGAGTCTAGGTTCACTACGACGATCAAGAACCTAACGGCACGTGTTTTGTTCTTAGAGTCACAGGGTGTGGCTGGGAGTATGAGCTTGAGAGAGGTGCAATACTTACAAATTAACGAATTTTACGTTTTATCAATTTGTATATACACATATGGAAATTATTAACACATTATACTAACATATTGTAGGTGTCCGATGCATCTAGTGGGCAACAAGCTTCAAAAGAAAATGAATAGGTATGCCACTCTACTATATTTCTGCATGTATTTATGATTTCATTTAATAAAGTAGCCATATTATTCAATCTGTTTATCATTTCATTTAATAAATGACTTATATCTAAACTTTGAAGTGTGATGATTCTATTTTACACCAATCAAATGCCCTGAATTTGGGTATTATTCAATCTGTTTACGGAGTTGTTTCTTATGTATATGTGGACACCTGGAACTCTTGGAATTTGGGTATTATTTATCATTTTGAAGAGTCCATGTAACATAGATAGTGTACTGAATGCAAATATAAATAGTGGGAATTTAATGTTTTGAACCAATTCTTTTATGAGAAATAGAGATTAGCCATTAATTCCCTTTCATGTGACATGTTCATAAAACTTCCATTCTTTCAGTATTTGTGGTTATCAATGGGTAATGACAACTTTTCCATATTTTCTTGGTTCATGTCCTGAATTCTTGAGTATTGTTTGAATTATTGTTTGTTCACTAGATTGGTTAGAACAGTGGAAGCATGAAAAACACAGGACATAGGTTCTGTTCTCTTAATTTCTTTTGTTAGTTATAATTTTCATTTTTTCATTGCGTCTAGTTTAACCATAGGTTATTGTTCTCTCTCTCTCTCTCTCTCTCTCTCTCTCTCTCTGCACCTATATGTTGTGAAATTCTGTGTTTGGAGTCTTTGGACATTCCTTGTTGTACTAGTTTCTTTAAAAACTTTGAACTCATTGTTGTCAGCTATTATTCTCCTATTTATTTTTTTCACTATTAGTAGTAATCAGTTCAAAATATCATTATGTGAAATTCATCTGAATGACTAATAATGTCTATAACCATTTAAGTGATTATAGATATAGCTATGGAAGACATGTTTTTCAGTTACTTGAATAATTGTCTTACTGGCTTCATGCACAAGTACAATTCTATGATATTATAATACTATGATACTATGAGATTGTATATCACTACACATAGTAGGGTGTCTGAGATCTTTTTAATGTTAAGAAAAGAAAAATCTCCTATGTAACTTCTTGTTTCTGTTTGCAGTGTATCAGAAGCACCACCCTCCGGCTCTATCTGATGCTGTCTGGAGATTAGAAAAGATTGGTAAAGATGGTGCTTTCCATAAGCGTTTGACAGAAGACAACATTAAAACTGTGAAGGATTTTGTGACTCTACTCAATATAGACACTGAGAGGTTATAATGAAGATATATCATCTCTGGATACTTATAATGAAGATATATCATCTCTGGATGACAGCTTGGCATTCAGTTCTGTTGGTCTCTTGGAGCAGATAAATGTCACAAGGGATGCTAGTGATATCTTCTTCCTCTTACTCAGTTTTTGTTGATATCTTCTTCCTCTCACTCAGTTTTTGTTTTACAGAAAGTAATTAACAAGTTTATTTCTGACTGATTGTTTCAATTTGAAATTTGTTCAAAAATATTTTCTCAACATTTGTCTCTATAATTGTGTAGGGCACTTGAATTGGGACTTGTATAGCTTTAAGCATGAGTATTAAATGCAAATTATGCAATGCTTTTGTGTTGTGATTGTAATCCCCACCCGATCAATTTGTTAACAGTGTTGATATCGGTTTATTTATTTGTTTTTGTTTTTATGTTTATTTTTTGCGACGGTAACAAGATGGTCGCCAAAGATTATATTAGTGTTTTTCTTTGTTTTTTGCGACGGCAAAATAGCGGTCGCCATAAGTAGTTTAGGTGGTCGCAAATAATTTGCGACCGTTGTTTTGCCGTCGCAAAAAGTATTTGCCACCCCCATATTCGCGATCCCCATTTGCCGTCGCAAAAAGTCTTTTGCGACTGTTTTTTATTATTTGCGACGGTTTATAGCGGTCGCAAAAAGTGTTTTTTTTAGTAGTGATTATGGAAAGAAAAATGAAATAAAATAAAAAGATAGAAAAAATTAAGTCCAATATCTCTCCATAGCCAACTTTAGTGATTTGAAAATTTTTAGTCGAGCGTTTGTCCAAATTTATTTATTTATTTATTTTAAATTTTTTGGTAATTAAGTGAATTATGTATATCAAAAATTAGAATTTACAATGAGACCTTATACATTTCCAAAGGGGACAAAATTGATGGCCGAGCAAGCTACCAAGATAAAGCATTCAATTCAAAGCCTACTAGGCCAATTTTGGGGCAAAACCCACAAGATAGTCTCTTTGGGCCCCTACAAAATAGTTTAAAAAAAGGCCCCAAAAAACAATAGTCATTGTACTGGTTCAAAAAAAAAAGAAAAAAGAGGGCCTACTTCAGTTTAAAAGGTCTGAAGTTCCTTTTAAGAAGGCCAATCTAAATTTGAAAGGCCCAAGATCTTTAGGTACAAGTTAGAATTTAAAAACATTTGAGGGTTTATGCAAGATTTGGTAGCTTAACATTGCTGCTGGTGTATTTTATCAGCTTCTCTCAACCGTGATTCATGCCATTGAAGGTACTCTCTTTTCCTCTTTATTTTAAATTTATGTTTGATTGAATCTATTCATCTAAGATTTTTTAAACTAATTAGGGAATTATCATATTTTTTAGATATTTTAAATTGGTTTCAAGTTACAAACTCTTTATAGGTATGGATTCATACTTTTATTTGATTAAATATTTATTTGATCATGATTATATGATTTTTTTTTTATAACTATTATGATTGCATTATATTTTTATATATATTTATTTTATACTTGCTTTCATTGATTATTTGATTTGTGAGGATCATATGAGGTTTGAAAGCACTATCTATTGTTGTTTTAGGTGTATTATCTACTTTTTGAGTTTACAAAGTAGAACTATTAATAAAGTGAGTCATGTTTTGAATTTCAAATTTTAAGGTTTTTCTGAGATTTGCACATAACTAACTCAGGTTTATGAGATATTTATCAAATCTCAAAACACTTCACAACCATTGAATTATGTTTTGAGATTCCTATGATCTAATTACAAAAACAACAGAAGAAATTAAGGATGAAAGATCCTTTGTCAATTAATCCTGTAATCCTATGTTTGATCCGTTAAAATGACTAGCCACTTTTGTATGATTCATTGAACCAGCAACAGACACACGTATATGACAACTTGCTCTTATACAAACCAATAGATTCATTGTTAGAGATAGATACAAAGCCTATGCAAATGTGTAGACAAAATCAGCCTAAAAATCCAGAAAATATTCGAAGTGTAGACAAACTTCAGCCTAAAAATCCCATGCCAGCATTTTCTAATGCATGGAAATTATATATATATATATATATATTGGAGTATAAATTGTCATTTAAATCATCTAATTTAACTTAACCTATGAAATCCCATAATAATAACTATTATAATAATAAATAATTAAAAAAAACTAAGAAAAAATGAGAAAGGAGCTTGAGATCTGATCAATTTACAAGATTTCAATTGATTGAATTTCAACCTTTCTTATGATAATATTAAAAGCAATGTCAATTGATCTACAAGTCATCATGATGTACATCATCAATTAATTGAATCTGATGAAAAAATTGATGAACAATTGGAGATGCACAACCAAGAGAGACAAAACTGATAAAATTATAGAGCATTATGAGAAATCCTAATGAATCTAACCTCTGAGAGAAAAAAAGAACTCCGAATATGATTGCCTAGAGTTGGAAACTAACCTGCTCAATATGTCCTTGAGGAAAATAGAACACGCGTTCGCCTTCACGAGGCACTGTCATGAGCGGACCAACAGAAGCGCGCCATAGCTCCGTGTAAAGCGCTGTTACAGATTCTTCTTGAGACAGATTCTATTACAGAGAAGTACATAATTCGGATCATTACAGAGAGAGTTGAATCGATGAAGATGTGTTTAGGCTTACCGATTATGAAATCTTCAACAGTTGTGGACTTGAGAGAGTTGAATCGATAGACAGATTCGAGTGAGAGAGGCAGTGAGATTCGAGTGACAGATTCGAGAGAGAGAGAGGCAGTGCGATTCAAGTGAGAGTCGAGCGAGAGACAGATTTTGAGAGGGAGAGAAAGAAAGAGTTCAGATTTGGGAAATAAGAAAAAAAAAGGGATTGAGAGGAAGAGAAAGAGAGTCAAGTTTTTCTGATTTGGGTTTTTGTTTTTTTTAAAGTTAAGAACACGATTGGGTCAGGAAAATGAGATTGTAAAATTAGATTTTTGAAGTTAAAAATGATTTTTTGCGACAGTTAAATAATCAGTCGCAAAAAAGTAGACACAAAAAGTCATATTTCTAGCAGTGGGAGGAGTAGCACTAGAGGATGAATTTCAGAAGCCATTGGTTCTGATACCAACTTGAACAATCTACTGTAAAGATTATGATTGGATTCAAAGGAAAATGATTTTTGTATTATGTTATTTCCAAAACTATTATGTGCTACTGATACAAATTATGAGATAAGGATAGATACAAAGGATAGATACAAATAATGATAAAGATGAAGTTACGGATGTATATCTGATATGTACATCTGATATGAAGCATGTAAGAGGAGCTAATTTGAGCCCACTAAAATTAATTAGGCCCAATAGTCCAAGGTTAGTGGGTCTAAATTTATCGCAAGTCCAAGATTGGTGGGCCTGAATTTATCGCCATCAAATGGGCAAAATCGCTCTAAGCCTCGAAAGGGTTAAGATCCATGAACTTAGAGACTTACTCAGGCTCAGACTCGAACTCGGACTCGAAAAGGTTCGGATCCACGAACCTAAAGATCTGAAGCACTTGGCTTTGAATGGATTCAGACGCAATCTAGAAGTCGCTCCATTAATGAGTCCCAGGACACTTGCGGACTCGGAGCTTTCCAGAATCTACGTACCAGAACCATGGGCGTAATGGAGTCCGAACAAAGGACCCGATCCTGAGGATGGTGAGTGGAGATAAATTCACTCTTCGGTTAAACTAGCCTATACCCAGGTTGAGGTGGCACGATCTAGGGGGTCCCTGAGACTCAGCAATATTTGCGGCAGGGCATTCTCTTGAACTACCCCTAACCCTTCTGCGGCAAGGCGTCCTCTGGGACTACCCCTGACCCCTTGGGATGAGTAGGGATCATTGGTTAGGTGTAGCTAAGAAGAAGGGTTCGCCGACAGGTTGATCTCCTCTTTGGAGTTTTCCTCATCCTCTGAGAGGTCACTCCTTGGACAAGGTTGTTAGAGAGAATATTCCCCATGTGTCTTGCACATGGGCTCCATCCTATATCATGAGGTTCCTATAAATAGCACCCACCCATACCTTTACAAGGAATGGATTTTGGGGAGATAACTCTTGGGAAAGAACTAATTTTCCTTCTCCATTATCAACCTTGAGAGTGAAAGTGGGAGATCCATGGGAGAGCCTTGCTATTATTCTCTCTCTAACTATTTTGCCTTCTTCTTCACCCAATCTCTTATCTCCACCATCTCTTTACTTTTGTGTTCTTAGTTGTGACTGTTGAAGAATTTAAGCTTCTCATCATCTCTAGAGAATTCGAATTTTTCTTCAAAGATCTTCGAATTTTCCAACGACGTTCTTGAACCCTTTCATACATTTGGCGACTCTATTGGGAGGCGGATTGGTTAATGGTCTCAACGAGATCTGGAACCCACACAACTCCAACAAGGATGGCGAGAGAAGATGAAGTTCACCAACAAGGATCCTCTAATGGTGGTGATGACAGGACCATGGCTCCAGATCAACCACTTTTGCTCGAAGCCATTCAAGCACTTCAAAATACTCAACAGGAGATTCTTACCACTCTTCAGAATCTCACTCACAACATGTTGGTAATGAGTTCTAATTTTGCATCGACGCCAAACAAAAATCAAAGAGTGCAAAATCAAATCCAAGGAGAAGTAGGCCCTAATCAACCTATGGCTCATGGCAATACAACCGTAGTAACACATGCTCAAATCACTGTAGGCGGTAGCAGTTTGCCCACGCTTGGGCTCCATGGCATGCCAAGCCAAGATCCAGTGGTGACTAGGGGAGGTTCTAGTGTAATGAATGGCGCTCCGGCGACTGTTGGTGTCCAGGAAAATATAAGGGGCATGATGGCGCAAAAGGGAGCTCTGCCCGTACCTAATCTTGTTACACCACCAGTAAATGTTACTCAAGTACCAAGTGGGCCTCCTTTGGTGCCGACAACAAATTTACAAGCCCAACCCAGTATAGCCGTGGCGTGCAATGGACTTTATGGAACTCAATTCAACGCTCTATCACCGAATGTCATATCCATAAATGCCAATGTCAATGTCACCACATTCCTACATCGGTGATGAATTCTCAACACCCAAATGGCCACGTCGCTCCAGGCTCGGTCTTCGGGTCTACAAGCCAAGTTCCGGGAATACCACCATCAAGTTCTCTCCCTTAACAATTTCTCACTCTCGCTGATGTGCAAGCCATGTTCGATCTTGAATGAGGCAAGAGGACTTTATCCTCTTTGCCTGATCCGAATGTCAAGCCACCATACCCTATTGAGATGTTGAGTTATCCATATCTGGAGGGGTACATGGTGCCGAAGTTCATCAAATTCAATGGCAAACAAGGAAATGCTCGAGAACATGTTGTTCGGTTCATCGAGACTTTGGGGATTCATGGTTCAAATCATGTCCTCCAGCTGAGAGAATTCTCCAAGTCCCTCACCGACCGAGCATATAGTTGGTACGTGAACTTGGCCCCAAACTTTATTCGAAGTTGGGAGGAGATGGTCAACAAATTCCATGCCAAATTCTTTCAAGTGGTCGAAAAAGTGACCACACTCACCCTGTGTAAGGAAAAGCAGCGGGAAGGTGAAGACATTCTCGAATATGTGAAGAGGTTCCAAGACAAAGCCGTGGACTATCATGAGGCTGTAGAGGAAAGCTACTTGGTCCAAATCTGTGTTGAAGGGGCATTGAACGGGTACAAAATGCTTCTTATTAATCACAAGTTACCCACTTTCTCAGCACTAATTGAAGCATCTCGGAACATCAACATACCTCAGTCTCAAGAAATCGGGTTCGAGACTAGTTATAAAACTAGCTTCAAGAAGTCCCGAGGACCTTCTGTCACTGCGGCTTCCGCATCTTCCACCCGAAAGCCGCAGGGGGAGGAATTCAGAGGTCAGAAGAGGAAAAACTGCGAAGATGGCACTCCTTTTCCATGTAGTGTTGAGGAGGTGAA
This sequence comes from Camellia granthamiana, assembly GCA_036172215.1. Classification (NCBI taxonomy): domain Eukaryota; kingdom Viridiplantae; phylum Streptophyta; class Magnoliopsida; order Ericales; family Theaceae; genus Camellia; species Camellia granthamiana. The sequence goes on along the minus strand of CM069903.1, from coordinate 59,983,852 downwards.
GGCCTTAGTTAAAGAATGGGTGGCAGATGGGGAACTGAAGTTGCCTCGTATCGAAAGGCTTTTGCCGAAGAAGGACCGCGAGGGCCCTAATTATTGTGTTTTCCACCGATCACTGGGACATCCTACAGAAAAGTGTCGGACGCTTAAGAAGATCTTTAGAAAGAAAGTCGAAGCAGATAAGCCAGAACTTAAAGAATAGAGGCCCTAGAATATCTTAGAAGACATGGCTATGATGGTGTATGATGGCCACAACCCGAGCAGCTGGTGAAAGCTTTCCAAATGACCTTGCAACTCTAGGGGCAAATGTCAATATTTTGTAGAAGAAGTCTATCCATGATAGTTATAATTTGTATTTATTGCATTATCCAAGAAGTTCTATATTTCTTTCTTATGCTATGAAGAAATTTATTTTCTCTATATATATTGTGTATCTTCATTGTGTTATGTTGCTTGAGACAGTTTTCAATTTTTGTTGGCCCTTGAAGTAGAAAGAAGAATGATAGGATCAGTTACCAACCTGAAGGGACTTTTCTTGACGCAGTAGAAATGTACTCCCACTCGAAGAGGGACAATCTTTGCTTCCATTAGTTACCGAAATAGTGTGTGCTCCCACTCGGACCTCCGAAGAGTAGCCATTGCTTCCATTAATGCAAGCTTCGAGGGTCTTTCTTGCTAAAGTAGAGTGTGTGCTCCCACTCGAACTTCCGAAGAACAGCCCTTACTTCCATCAGTGCAAGCTTCAAGGGTCTTTTTTGTTGAAGCAGAGTATGTGTTCCCACTTGGACTTCCAAAGAGCAGCCTTTACTTCCATCATTGCAAGCTTCGAGGATCTTTCTTGTTAAAGTAGAGTGTGTGCTCCCACTCAGACTTTCGAAGAATAGACCTCGTTTCCATCAGTGTGAGCATTGTAGATCTTTCTTGCTGAAGTAGAGTGTATGCTCCCACTCAGACTTTCGAAGAACAGATCTCGCTTCCATCAGTGCGAGCTTCGAGGATCTTTCTTACTAAAGTAAAATGTGTGCTCCCACTTGGACTTCCGAAGAAGAGCCCTCAAGACTCGGTTGCTTGTCAGAAGAGATCTTTTTTGCTGAAGTAGGATGTGTGCTACTATTTGGACTCCTGAGAGACAATCTTGCTTCCGTTCGAACTTCCAAGGGACAACTCTTGCTTTCATTAGTGCGGGTCCGAAGAACAGCCCTTGCTTCCATCAGTACAAGCTCCGAGGATCTTTCTTGTCAAAGTAGAGTGGACTCCTACTCGAACTCCCGAGGGACAGCCTTTGCTTCCATTAGCTACCAAAGTAGAAGTGCGCATCCACTCGGACTTCCGAGGGACAGCCCTTTTTCCGCTCGAACTTCTAAGGGGCAGCCTTGCTTCCGCTCGGACTTCCAAGAGACAATCTTTACTTCTGTTAGTGCAAGCTTGGTAGACTCGGTTGCCTTCTAGAGGGATCTTTCTTGCCGAAGTAGGATGTGTGCTAGTATTCGGACTCTTGAGGGACAGCCGTACTTCTGTTTGGACTTCTGAGAGATAGCCCTTACTCTCATTAGTGCGGGTTTTGAGGGCCTGTAGACACCCCATTTTTGACTGTCCTCAAGACTTGGTTGTGCTTGCAGGTACATCCAGCCACAAGTTCGATTGCTCGTCGAGTACTCAACTTTCGCGGCGGAATGTCACAGGTTTGAGCTTTCCAAACCCTGTATCCTTTCTGCCCCATTTTTGGACCATGTGTTGGTCCTTTCAGCATGATTCTCATGGTGCATTGCCGGCCACTCTCTGTGTAATACCCCTGTTCCGTAATATGTTAATTGATCCTTAATATGATGTGATTATGTGTTTTGATATGATTTTGTGTTCCATTATATGAAAATATGTGGTTTTGAAGTTCTATCTGTTCACCGTAGGAATATCTGTTGAATAATCTGCTTTGGGAATTAAATTGAGGGCCCTATCGGCCACAGAACCCAAAATTGACTACGCCTTTGTGATTAGCGTAATTTTTAGAACCTACGGTGAAATTTAATTAGAAATTGATTCTGGTCAGATTAAATTGATTCATTTAATGGCATTGTGCTCAAATTTTTTAATATTCTTAAATTGGGACTTAGCGGGATTTGTTGGATAGGAGCATTACACCCCAATTCCCTCATTTCTTGTATTTTGACTGACCTTGGACTCAAAACCAGAGGAAGGGCCGGTTATAGAGAGAGAAAGGGAGAGACTTGTGTAATTTGGGCTCAAGACTTGGGAATTTGAAGATTAAGCTCAAGATTTGGCTAGAACTTGGGTGTTTAAGGCTCCTAGGTGAGTAATTATCCCTTGATTCATGGATTCTTGTTTGCTATTTGTGAATTCAGAGTTGAACAAGGAGAAAGAGCATGAGTTGGGTTAATTTTGTTGAATTGAAGCTTAATATGTGCATGCATGTAAGAAATTACCTTGAAATTGCATGTTTGAGCACAAATATGTATAATCCATGTGAAATGTTAAAAGAAACTCATGTTTTGACCACCTCTTCACCAAATGAGTTGAGAATGGTGAACATCTCCCACATGCATGTACAAATTATGGGAGAGTAAGTCTTGAATGTTTAAATTTGAGTATGTTGGTGATGAGTTTGACATATTTCGGGGCATACATGTGAATTATTTGTGAATTGAGCTTCAGTGGGTTGTGATTTAAGGTTTACATCATGTTAGTATAATTATATTTGAGATTTGAGCCATAACATGCATGTTTTGTTGGTTGGAATTCGAATTGGAGCTCAAGAACATAATCTGGGCTTTCCAGAATTTTGATGTCCGCTCGAGTGGGGTAATGGCCGCTCAAGCGGGAAAATCGTGCTCCCAGCACTTTTTGCAGAGTTGGTGTCCGCTCGAGCTGGATATTACACGCTCGAGCAGGGAGCTTTTGTAGACAGACCTTCCGCTCGAGCGCTGTACTCCACGCTCGAGCGTAATTTTCATGCAACCAGTACTTTTGCAGGCCTTAAGGGTCCGCTCGAGCGGGGAAGTTGACGCTTGAGCGGGGACCCTATTTTCTGAAATTTCGTTTTTGCATTATGTGTTCTGTTTTCCGTTCTCTTTCACGTGTAAGCACTCTTAGGCATATGTTAAGCACTGTAAATGAGTAAATGAGATAAAGATAAAGCCTAAAGAGGAATATGTGAATTAAAGAACGGATTGAACTGTTAGTGACCCTTTTGTGTTCATGAAATATGTAGGGTCAAGCTCCAGGGTGTAGACACCCCATTTTTGACCGTCCTCAAGACTTGGACGTCACCGCTTGAACACTCGGTGATTATCCATGTTTGTGTTCGTTTGGAATTCCCGGAGTTCTCGGCTACGCGCGCCTTGCCTCAGGACCTCCGAACTCGACCGTTTTGTGTCTGGTTTTGCACCAAACACCTGTTTTTTGCCCTAGAGGGGCAGGGAATGTTTTGTGAGGCATCCCCACACACCACCGGCTCTGGCTAGAGGCCACCGGCTGGCTGGTGTTGCCACCGGCACAATATTGTGCCGGTCGGCACTCTTTTGTGCCGGTCGGCACTTGTTTTGGCAAAATGACCATTTTGCCCTGCCGACTCTTATACAGTTGTTTTCTGAGATATTTTCAGACAGCTGTATGCCTTTTGTTTCCCCTCCATACACGTGTATGGAGGGATGAGCCTTTGTTTTGGCTTAGCTTGTAAGTCTTGGTTGCCTATAAGAGAACTCTTGCTCTCTTGGCTCAAGGGTTAGAAAAAATTAGAGAGTTTAGGAGAGTTAGACATAGGAGAAGCTCTGGTTTAGGGTTTTGAATTCTATATCTATCTTATATCTCTCTTTCTCTCCCTTAAGCTTAGTGTGTGTATTGTCATACTATTGCCCACCAACACCTAGTGTTTCACCTTCCTCTTGCTACTGAGGTTCCAAGAGGTTGCTCTTGAGGTTCTTGACTGATTTGGAGCTTAAGGAAGCAACAACATCATCTTTGGTGAAGAGGTCTTCAAAGGTAACAAAACTACCCCTTTTTACCCTATTTTTGCACCTTGTTTTTACCTAGTTTAGAACTGTTTTTGTGCTTAGTCTATAATACAAAAAGTTCTGATTTTTAAGCCTCTTTATTGTTTATCAAGAGTGTTTTGTGGTTTGAGCAAGTTTGACCACCCTTAGGCCTTGAAAAGGCCACTTTTTGTGCCATTTTGTGAGAGATCCGAGACTTTGGTGTTAGGATCTCTTCACCACTGAAATCTTGAGGGATTTTTGAGGGATTTCAGTGGTGAAGATGATGCCTTAGAGTCTCAAGAAGGAGGGGGCCACCCCCTCTCCTTAATGTCCTTGAAAAGGGCAAGTTTTGGCCTCCAAAGGAGCACCATGTTTGGTTGTGTTTTGAGCATGTCTTGGCTGCGTTTCATGTTTATATTTCCATGATATAACATGTTTCTAAGTTGGTTTTAGCATTCTTTGCATGCCTTGCATAGTTGCTTTGTAATGCCTTAATAGTCCCTTAACATGCCTAGGTTGTGTGCCTCTATTTCGAGCATGTTTTAGGCTTAGATTCATGAAGCTTGTATGCTCATTTTGCCATGCATGAGGTCTGTCCATGCTTGTTTTGGTCGATCATGGCTTGTATCTCATGGCTCCTTTGTATCCTTGGCTTGTGAGCCTTAAGTGCATAAGTGTAGCATGCCTTTGTTTGCATCATTTTGGTGGTTTAGAACCATCTAGCATGCTATTTCAGTCCCTTTGGTGTGTTTGTATGCTTGCCTTAGTGGCCTCTTTAATGCTTTAAAAGCATGTGTTGAATGCTCCATGTTTTAGTCATGTTGCATGCCTTTGTGCTTAAGCCTCTTAGATGCCATCTAAGTAGCCATTTGGCTTTGTTTTAACATGCTAAAACTCTGTTTTAGATTGTTCAATGCATGCCATGTTTGCTTTGCATAAGTGTGGTTCAAAGCCTCATGGGCTTGCCTTAATGCTTGAGCCATTTGTATGCCTTGTTTGGCTTGCTTTGTTAGTTGATTTGGCACTATGTTTTGCATGAATTTCAGAGCTTTTCATGTATGCTAATAGTCCATGTTTGTGCCTCTTAGATGTGTTTAAGAGTTGCTTAATTGTGCTTAAGTGTTGGTGCCTTAACTTATGCATGTGTGCATATGTGCTTAGACCCCAATTTTGGGCATTTTGGCCACTGATTTTAGGCCCATTTGAGTTGCCTAAGTCATGTATAAGATCATCATTTAATTGGTTTGCATGCTTGTCTTGAATGCTCGCTTGAACCTTTCGCATAAGTATGTTGCATAGTCCATGTTACATGCCTAGTTGACATGCTTAGGGTTACATTTGCATTGTGCATGTTTGGCCTCTTGAAGTGAAATATGATGGAGGTTTAACACCCTTGTTTGCTTGTTTGCATTGCATGCATTTGAAATCAAATTTGCACTCTTGGTTCTTTGGACCATCATGCATGGAAATGCGTGATTGGTGGTCCGGGAATCAAGGCACATGCCCCCTTGAGTCACTAACATGATAGGGAGTGTGTTTGGTGCATAAATGGCTTGAATTGTATTGCCATGCATGTTGCTGTCCTCTGCTGCTGTGAGTTGCAGGTTCTGCAGGCATTCAGTGCCGGCCGGCAGTATTTAGTGCCGACCGGCAGTGTACCAGTAGCCGATAGCTTCATTTTGTGCCGATGGCTTCTTTATTCAGCTGGTGGTGTTCTACCCCAGTCGGTGGTAATCTCCAGTGCTCCGAGGAGTAGTCCCGAGACTTTGGCGGCCTTCAGAGGAGGATAACAGGGAAAACAGAGGCACACTTGCATGGCAGTGCGATCCCGAGCCAGTCCTGAGCGCGTGCTGCATTGGGCCCTCATCCCGAGGCGATTTACTGTTTAATTAGATTAATTAATTTATTTGGTTAATTTAGTTAATTTGTAATAATTAATTAGCTTGCGTAGTTAATTAGTTATTCGGTTTTGTATATTCTTTTGGTCCCTCCGAGCGAGGGCATATTTGTAATAAGTGTGTGTGAGTGGATGTATGTCTTCCAATCCCCACTTCTTTCTTCCCTTTCATTTACCTGCTTACGATGGTAGATTAGGGCACAGTTAAATTAGCATACCTTATGCAATGCATGCGTGCATTCATGCATTTGTTTACATGCACCGGGCTCGGTACATCATACAAACTGCATTGTACTTTCGATTTCTAAATTGAATACGTGCTACTCGCGCATTTCACATGCCATGTTTAGGGTTAGCCGAGCCTACTCTAGATTGCATCTATGCCTGTGTTGCATTAGTCATTTAACATGAACTAGGTTATGCATGTTTTGCTAACTAGTTTATTGTTTTGGCACGGAGTACGATGTAAGTTTTTTTATGCTTTAGCATGTCGCATGCGTGTGAACGTTTGCCATGACAGTATGCTTGCCATGCGGCTAAATGCTTACGTGATAAATTGCTTGAATGCCTGTGGGTGGAGGTTGGATTGCGTGAGTTGGAACAACTCATTGAAATCCGTATTTTAGCCTACTTTCGAGTAGCAAAAACCAACACGTTTTTCGAGACAAAACGGATATGCAATGTTTATTTCCAAGTTAGGCAATCTAGTCTATACTTGTTTGCTGCGCGCATAACATAGTAATTCTAGGCTAATAATTGGAATAAGAGCATGTAATGTTTTCAAAATCGGATATCACGGTTAGTAGAGGCCGGTCTTCGAACCGGGCGAGAGGGGGTGCTCATAGATGACCTTCCCCAATCGTACCCAAGCTCCCGAGCCAAGTCACTTTGGTGATGACGGACACGTGGCCTTCGGCACCGAGTCAGGGTTTCCTAAATTTCCCATTTTAAAATATTTAGGTGGCGACTCTGTAATCTGGCAAAGCAGTCCATGTTTGGCACTACTTTTCAAAAATCTGTTTTCTTTCTCAAAATGATTTGCCAGAGGTGGACTCTTTGGTTCAGATTTGGAACCGCAATCCAAACAAAAACGGAGGAGTCCGAACTGTAGCGCGAGGTCCCTCGCGGACGTGTTACACAGGGCAAATCCACAAGCTGATCACTGTGAGTAATATCGATATTCGAATGCTTGTGAATGTCCAATTGTTTATTCCCTTATAAGCTTTATGAGTTGCTAATTGGGATTGTGGACAAAAGTCTGACATGAATAAATGAATGGACCAAAGGTCGTTTTGATAAACATAAATGGACCAAAGGTCGTTTTGATAAACATAAATGGACCAAAGGTCGTTTTGATGGAATTGAATGGGCCCAAGGTCGTTTTGATAGAAATGAATGGACCGAAGGTCGTTTTGATAGAAATGGACGGACCGAAGGTCGTTTTAACTTATATGAATGGACCGAAGGTCATTTTGACATGAATGAGTGGGCCGAAGGCCGTTTGACATGAAAGTGTATATGGGCTGAAGGCCGTTTGACACGAAAGTGTATATGGGCCGAAGGCCGTTTGACACGAAAGTGTATATGGGCCGAAGGCCGTTTGACACGAAAATGTATGTGGGCCGAAGGCCGTTTTAACACAAAAGTGTATATGGGCCAAAGGCCAGTTTGATACGAAAGTATGAATGGGCCAAAGGCTAGTTTGACATGAATGGAAGTTTGAATGGGCCAGAGGCCGTTTTGACACAAATGAAAGATTGATGGGCCAAAGGCCAATATGTTGGAACCTCAGTCACTTAACTTACATATGTCTATGTATGTATGTATTAGTTAGAAATGCAAATTGGGCCCAAGGCCGTTTGATCTATATTGTTCCAATGTATACTCTTTATTTGATATTATTCACTGGGCTATCGCTCACGCTCATTCATGTGTTTGTAGGTGAGCCAAGAGAAGTCCAAACCCAGCCTCAATGAAGTCTGTGTGGAACAACAAAGGTTTTGGGGAGTCAGCCCTTGTGTCTCACGCACGAGACCCGTCTTCGCCCTTCCGTTATGTATTTACATTTTGTCATGTTGGCGAAGTTTTTGAATACGTCTGTATTTAGTTTTTATGGGTTGACTCAGTTTGGATGATCCTGTCTGTATAGAATCTTATGTCACTATGCTTCTGTTGTGAGTTATTAACGTACAATATATGGTTTGTTTTGACGTGCATATAAGCACGACTCTATGGACAAAGTTTTAAATTTTTGCTTCCGTTTGGCCCCCTTTACTCTGATGAGTTAAGTCTGTTTTGGTTTGAGGCCGTAGATAATCTTAGGATTACTGGCCGGTTATGTCCTCAACCCATGGGGGCGGGTTCGGGTCATGACACTCTGCCACTACCGGCCATGCATTTATCTATGCCTGCCATTGATGAAGCCTGCCGGCCACCACTGATGGCCGGCAGAACACTTTGTCTCAACAGTTTTCACGCCAGATCTTTTGAGCCAGCTGGTTTTCACTCATCCCTCCTCCATACACGTGTATGGAGGGATGAAGCCCTTTTCAAGCTTGTTTAACAAGCTTTGCATTGCTCTCTTCTATATAAGGAGGGGCTCCTCCTTCATTTCAAAGGTTCAGAAAATGAGGGTTTGAGTTATACATATAGCTTTGTATCTATCTTGCCTTGGTTCTTCATTTTTGTGCCTTAAAGTGTAGTTTTGTCTTACTTTAACACACAAACACACACTCAAACACCATCCTTTGGCTACTGAGGTGCTTAGGAGCTGGTTTTGGTGTTCTTGGGTTGGTTTGAGCTTCAAAAACTTGCTGGAGTTGCAGTTGTAAAGGTGGTCTTCAAGGGTGAGTTTCTAACCCTTAAATCCCCCATTTTTGCTTAAGCTTTTAGCCCTTCTTGCATACTGTTTTAAGCTTAACTCTTAACTGGAAAATTTTTTGTTTTTGCATGCTTAAAAAGTTTGTTTAAGGTCACTTTTTCATTGGGGGTGATCTACCTCCTCTTAGGCCTTGTTAGGCCTTGTTTTGAGCCATCCCTTTAGGCTCTTGTTGTAGCCTTTGCATGACCTTTCTACCACTGAAATCTAGAGGATTTTTAGTGGTGGAAAGGTGGTTTTGGAGTCTTAAATAGGAGAGGGTCATCCTCTCTCCTTGTGTTGTATTTACTTGCTTTGAATGCCTCATGTGTGAGCATGTTTGTTAAGCTTATGTTGGCCATATCTTAGCATGTATTTGTGGTTATTTTGATGTGGCATACCACTGTTTTGGGTTGATTTGGTTGGTTCTTGCATGCCTAATACACTTGTAGTGTAAATCACACGAACTAGTCTTGTATGCTTCATGAAGTAGCATGTCATTCTAGCTTGTTTTGTTTCCATTTCAGCATGTTTTTGGTGATGTTTTGCCATGTCATACCTCTGTTAGGGTTTGGTTTGGTCACCTCTTGCATGCCTCATTCACTTGTAGTGCAATTCCATGAAATAACCTAACATGCATCATGCTTTGACATGTCATTCTAGCATGCTTTTGGCTTAACTTGAAGAAGCTTTTGTCCATGTTTTAACATGCTTTAGCCCTGATTTGTGTTGTTTTGGCCATGCATGCCATGCTTTTTATAGCTATAGTGCACTCTAGCTTGTTAGCTTTGTGCATCAAGTCCACTAGCATGCATAGCTTGGACTATTTGAATGATTTGGCATCATTTATTATGTGATTTTAGTCCATGTTTCATGGTCATGCACTTGCATTTATCACTCATTCAACACGTTGGAGGGTTTGCCCCTTTATGCCTTAACATGAATTATTGTGCATGCCATCAAGCCTAGGCCTTTGGGCCATCATATCAGTGCATTTTTGATCTTGTTGTATCATGATGTAACTCTGTTTCATGTTGACCAAGTCATGCCATGTTTGGTTTTAATAGGTGTAGTGTAATACCCCTTTGTAGCCTTGCATGCTTCATGCTTTCGATCTTTTGTTCTAGCTTGTATTGGCTAGGTTCAAGCATGTTTTTAGTCTCACCTTGACCTACCTTGGGACTGTTTTGGATGCCCTTGCCCCTTTGAGGCTTGCTTTGCATGGCCATGGTTTAATTCCCTTTGCTAGTTTCAAGCTTTGAGCTTTCTTGCATGCTATGCTTGTCTTGTTGGAGTGGTTTGGCACCATTCCATGCATGATTTCAAGGCCTATAGTGTTGTCACACTTTGTAGACGCGCCCTTGGGCTTCACTTCTACAGTTCGGACTCCCTTTTGTTGTCGGTTCTTAATCTGAACCAAAGAGTCCAAATCCGGCAAATCGTTTTGAGAAAACAGATTTTTGAAAAGAAGTGCCAAACATGGACTGCTTTGCCAGATACAGAGTCGCCACCTAAATATTTTTTAATGGGAAAATTTAGGAAACCCTGACTCGGTGCCAAAGGCCACGTGCCCGTCATCACCAAAGTTGTCTTGGCTCGGGAGCTTGGGTACGATCGGGGAAGGTTAGCTATGAGCACCCCCTTTCGCCCGGTCCGAAGACCGGCCTTTACTAACCGTGATATCCGATTTTGAAAACGTCATGTGTTCTTGTTCCGGTTATTAGCCTAGAATTACTATGTTATGCGCACAGCAAACAAGTATAGACTAGATTGCCTAATTTGGAAACAAGCATTGCATATCCGTTTGTTTTGAAAAACGCTTTGGAATTTGCTACTCACAAGTAGGCTAAAACACGGATTTCAACGAGTTTTTCCAACTCAAGCAATCCAACCTCCACCCACAGGCATTCAAACAATTTATCTCATATAAGCATTTAGCCACATGGTAAGCCTATGTTAACATTCGCACGCATGCAATATGCTAAAGCATAAATACTTACATTGTACTCCGTGCCAAAACAAGAAACTAGTTAGCAAACATGCATGTCCTAGTTCATGTTAAGTGGCTAATGCAACACATACAGAGATGCAGTTTAGGATAGGCTCGGCTAACCCTAAAATGGCATGTGAAATGCAATAATTCGGTGCACGTATTCAAGTTAGATTTGAAGATACAATGCGGTTTGTATGATGTACCGAGCCCGGTGCATGTAAGACAAATGTATGGATGCATGCATGCATTGCATAAGGTATGCTAAAATAAACGTGCCCTAATCTACCATCGTAAGCGGGTAAATAAAAGGGAAGAAAGAAATGGGGGTTGGAAGACATGCACACCACTCACACACGCTTATTACAGATTTGCCCTCGCTCGGAGGGACCAAAGAATATACAAATTAATTAACTACGCAAGCTAATTAAATATTACAGATCAATTAAATTAACAAATTAATTAATCTAATTAAAATAGTAAAGCCCTCGGGAAGCGGGTCAGATGCAGCGCATGCTCGGGATTTGCTCGGAATCGCACTGCCATGCATAGTCTGCCTCTGTTTTCCCTGCTTTTCTCCTCTGAAGACTGCCAAAGTCTCAGGAATGCCTCTCAGGATACTGGGGGATCCCACCGGCTAAGTAGAATGACCACCGGCACTGAATTGTGGTAACCGGCACAAAATAGATCCACCGGCCATAGATTGACTGCCGGCTGGCACAAAATGTTGCCGGTCGGCAATAAATGCCTGCAGAACCTGCAACTCACAGCAGCAGAGGGCAAAACTTGCATGGCAATACAATTCAAACAATGTATGCACCAATCATGCCCCCTATCATGTTTGTGACTCGAAGGAGCATGTGTCTCGATTCTCGGACCACCAATCACGCATTTCCATGCATGATGGCCCAAAGAACCGAGTGTGCAACTTTCATGTCAAATGAAATACAATACAAATGACCCAATAAAGGGGACTTAACCTCTATCACACTCACTTCAAGAGGCTAAGCATGCATGTTCATGCGAGGCAATCCTAAGCATGTGAACATATCAAACATGCAAAGAGCAACATGTCGAGAACAATGTATAGCATGCAACATCATGCAAATGGGACCAAGTATGTGACAACGCACAAAGTAAGCATGCTACAACACATGGAGGAATGGACTTAAACTAGATTAGGCAGCTCTAAATAGGCCTAAAACAGTAGCCAAAATGCCAAAAAATGAAGGCTAAACACACATGCACACATGCAAGTAAGTTGGACCAACACTTAGGCATTAAATAAGCAACTCCAAAGCACACTTTAAAGAGGCTAAGTATGGACAATTAGCATGCATCATAAACTCTGAAAATCATGTAAAACATGGTGCCAAACCAAGCAACAAAGCGAGCTAAACGTGCAACAATGGCCCCAAGCATTCAAGGCTCGCCAAAGAGGTAATGGACTACACTTAGTACAATCACACATGGCAAGACTTAGGCGACCAAAAACAGAGTTTTAACACATAAAACTAAGCCCAAAAGGCCAACTAGATGGCATCTAAATGGTTTGAATCCAAAGGCATGCACAATGGTCAAAACATAGGGCATACAACACATGCTTTTAAGGCAACAAAGAGGCATCCGAGGCAAGCATATGAGCATGTCAAAGGGACTGAAATAACATGTTAGGTGGTTCCAAACCACCAAAATGATGCAAGCAACACATGCTACACATTCTCATACTTGAAGCATACAAGCTCAAATACAAAGGAGCTATACTAAGCATGCCAAGATCAACCCAAACACCTATGGACAGACCTAAAACATGGCAAAATAAGCACACAAGCTTCACAAATCTAAGCTTAAAACATGTTAAAACAAACGCACACAACCTAAGACATGTTAAGGGATCAAGGAGGCATTGCATGACAACTATGCTAAGCATGCATGGAGTACCAAAACCAACTTAAAACCATGTTATATTATGGCAATATAAGCATGAAAAACAGTCATGGCATGATCAACACACACTCAAACAAAGGCTTCCTCTAGAGGCCAAAAAGTGTCCCTTTCAAGGACAACAAGGAGAGGGGGTGGCCCTTTCCTTGTGAAGACTTCAAGGCACCATCCCCACTACTGAAATCCCTCAAGATTTCAGTGGTGAAAAGGCCCAAACACTAAAGTCTCGAAACTCACCAAAATAGCACAAAAATGGGGCCTTTCAAGGCCTAAAGGTGTTCAAACACACCCAAACCACAAAATACTCTTAACAAACAATCAAGAGGGCCTAAAAATAGAACTTTTTTATGTTATACACTAAACACAAAAACAGCTCTAAGATAGGTAGAAATAGGATGCAAAAATGGGGAATAAAGGACTAGTTTCTTACCCTTGTTGACCTTCTTCACAAAGGGAGGACCAGCTGCCTCCTTGAGCTTAAACCAGCCCCAAAACTCTGCAAATAATCCCTTAGAACCTCAAAAGCCAAGGAAAGGTGTAATGGTAGGTGTTTGTATGCAATACTATGAACAAATGCACCTAGAACACTCAAGAGAGAAATAGATAGAGATAGAATGTATATGAGTTCTAACCCTAGAACCAGAGCTTCTAGCAATGTTTCCCTCTCTAAAATGTCTAACCCTAATGCCAAGAGAGGAGGGCTCCTCTTATAGGCAACCAATCTTGTCAAGCTTGTCAAGAAAGCTAACAAGAAGAGCATCTCTCCATACACGTGTATGGAGGGGAACAAAATGCCAAACAGCTGTCCTAAAATATCTGAAAAAGTAGATGAACAGTAGTCGGCTGGCCAAAAATGTCATTTTGACAAAAATGACTGCCGGTCGGCCAAAAAGAGTGTCGGCCGGCAATATATATTGCCAGTGGACACAAACAACAGCCGGTGGCCCCTAGCCACTGCCGGTGGTGTGTGGGGATGCCTCACAAGGCATTCCCTACCCCTCCAAGGCAAAACACAGGTGTTTGGTGCAAAACCAGACACAAAACGGTCAAGTTCGGAGATCCTGAGGCAAGGCGCGTAGCTGAGACCTCCGGGAACTCCAAACGAACACAAACAAGGATGATCACCGAGTGTTCCAACGGTGACGTCCAAGTCTTGAGGACGGTCAAAAATGGGGTGTCTACACACTTGCATGCTTTTCACCCTTTGAGCACTCTTGAGAGTTGTGTTCTTATGCCTAGGTGATAGGCCATTACATGTGCATGCTTTGTTTTGCATTTCATGCCATCATTTCATCATTTTGGCCACTGATTTGGGCATGATTGAGGTCTGTCCATTTTGGTTTAAGTCCATCTTTGCATGTTGTTGCATGCTTGTCTTGCATGTTGTTGCATGCATGTTCCATTTTGTCGTTGTCGCATGCTTGTCCCATTGCATGATTTTTACATGTTTTTGCATGTTTGTTACTTTGCATGTTTGCATGTTTAGATTGCCTTGCATTTTGCATGCTTATTACATTGCATTTGGCATGCTTATGTTGCATTGCATGGCATCTCCATATTGCATGCATTGCATTGTGTTTGGCTTGGGTGTTAAGCCAAATACGAGAAACGAGGGACGTTTCATACTTGAAGTGATGAAACGTGCCTTAATTCTCGATTGCCGACGCTCTTGACGATGCATGATAGAGTTCTAGGCATTTATGTGTTTTTGTGCATTCATTTTACATTGAATTGCACAAGTTGGATCTTTGGCCATCATGCATCGAGATGCGTGATTGATGGTCTTGGATCCGATTATGCCTCTCCTTTGATGTTTGAAGGTGATATGGAGTGGCATAGTGCGTACATACTCTTGGGAGACCCTCCATTTTCTCTATTTTGTGCCCTGCTGCAATTTAGTGTCACAACACACCAGTGGCCAGCACCCTCTTGTTGTTGGCCGGCAGATCTTCATTTGTGGCCGACAGTGTGCACTCTTGGCCGGCAGGGGGGTCGGCAGCGGCTCCTAATGGCCGGCAGGCCACTGGTGCACTTCTCAGCACTATTTTGGTAAGGTCCAGCAGCTAGTTCTCAAGGACACCCTGCAGACAGAGCTCTAAAGAGCATTTGGAGAGCTTTTCGAGACAACAACCGAGCATGCATCCTCTTCTCCTTCAACCAGAGCTGAAGTAGCATATTTTAAAGCTTTATGTGTTAATTAGCTTGAATTTGTAATTTGATTAATTTGTTAATTAGTTAAATGTTGTAATAATTAAGTAGCTTAGTTTAGCTATTTCTTTATTGGTTTGTAATAATTAGTCTAATTAGCTTAATTAGATTAGTTGATTAGCTTAGCTTAGATTAGCTTAGCTTTCATTCGGACCCTCCATCGCGAGGGCGTATTTTTGTAATAAGTGTGCGTGAGTGTGTGAATGTCTTCCAACCCCACGTCTTTCTCCCTTTTACTTAACCACTTACAATGGTTAGTTTTAGGACATGTTTCAATTTTTGCATTCATTTATCTGTCTTACATGCACCGGGCTTGGCGCATCATACAAACTGCATTGTATTTCAATTCCAAGTTGAATACATGTTATCAAGTTGCATTTCATATGCCATCTTAGAATAGCTAAGCCTATCTTAGTTGCATTTTTGCCTGTGTTGCATTAGCCATCTTAACATAGCTAGGATCGTGCATTGATTACTAACTAGCTATTGTTTTGGCTCGGAGTACTAGGTAAGCTTTTACGCTTTAGCATACTGCATGTGTGTTATTGATTGTCATGATAGCATGCTTGCCATGAGGCTAACGCCTTAGTTGATTTAAACTGTCTGAATGCCTGTGGGTGAAGGTTGGATTGCTTGAATTGGAACAATTCATTGAAATCCTCGATTTAGCCTACTTGCGAGTAGCAAACTTCAAACCGTTTTCAAACAAACAAATATGCAATGTTTTGTTCCAACTTAGGCAATCTAGTCTATACTTGTATGCTGTGCGCATCACATAGTAATTCTAGGTTTAATAACTGGAATAAGAACACATGTGTTTTCAAAAACAAGATATCATGTTAGTAAAGGCCGATCTTTGATCGGGCGAGCAGGGGTGCTCATTGCATGACCTTCCCCTCTCGTACCCAAGTTCCCGAGCCGAGGCAACTTTGGTGATGACGAACACGTGGCCTTAGGCACGAGTCAGGGTTTCCTAAATTCCCCCAATAAAATATTTAGGTGACAACTCTGTATCTGGCAAAGCAGTCCATGTTTGGCACTTCTTTATAAAAATCAGTTTTCCAAAACAATTTGTCGGATTTGGACTCTTTGGTGATTTATCGGTCTTGCATTGCACTTTGCGAGATTAGATTCAGAACCGTGACATTGAGTTCGAACTGTAGTACCTTAAGAACAAAACGGATTTCGCGCCATTCACGCGCGTAGCCGTGGCATTCGAGCACGTCTACAGGGCCCCGAGGTCATGGATTTCACACAAGAATTCATTCTCCGAGTATACAAGATTCAAGTGTGTCATTTTGCCTCGGATTACAGTATTCAATATTAAAGACCCAAGTTGTACAAGGCTCTGACTTTGGACAGTGTAAGTTGAGTAACAAATTTCAGGCCCAAGATCTCAAACATTTTTTATTTGAATATTATATTTCTCAGTCATACCAATTTCAAGAATATCTCTTCCAAGTCAAGATTCATAGCCCAAAATTTCTTACAAAACAAGATTCATCAAGAGTGGTGGTTATCTCAAGATCAGGAGGTCAAATTTCAGTCCAAAAACTCATATATATATATATATATATATATTCCCACAATCAGGGTAGCAAAACCCAAATTGTTTACATGTCCAAGTGCATAAACTTAAAAGCCATAAGAAATGGAGAGTCAAGTTTCAAGGGTTCTAGAAATTTGTTCAAAAACCTGTAAAAAGCCAAAGAAAGAGGTTTTCAAGCATGTACTCTCAAATCCAAAGCAATGAAGAGAATGAAGTTTGTTGAATCAAGACCAAAACCCATCAAAATGAGGAGTTCAAAAATGGGTTTCAACAAGTATTTACTCACAGATTTAGGGGCAGCAAAATGAGGAGCAGAGCTATCAATCACAAATAGTGTAGGCCGAGAATGGCGGCACAAGCAGTGGGTGGTGGAAACAGAAGGCAGACCCCAAATCGGCGAAACCATTTGGCAAACCGACGCTGCGTTGAGTACGCTGCGTTGAGTAGGCAACGTGGTCGGCATTGGTTAGTCACGGCTGGAAACAGTGGCAAGGTTGCAGTTGACGAACGTAAGGCGCGCAAGCCGCGCCAGCTGGCTGGTCGCGTGCACAGGGCAGATCCATATCTGGCTCTCGCATAGGCCAACGGAGTGTTGCACGATGCTAGGAAAGCTAGTCAGCACTGCTCAGTTGCGACTGGAACTGGTGGAGGTGGTCGTCAGCGGAGCAGGACCGAGATCTGGTGTATCCAAAGCTCAGAAGCTACGTCATTAAGCCAAGATGAAATACCGATAACGGCGGGGCTTGGAGCTACACAGCGTGCAAACTGGAAAAAAAAAAAAAATAATAATAATCTTCGGTAGTGAGGTAAGGAAGATGAAGCACAGAAAAAAAAAAAAAACAAAAAAAAAAAGAAGAAGAAGAAGTAAATGCAAGCAGCTGGTGTCGTCCTCCATTATTGCAAAAACAGAGCCTCTTTCAAAATGTTGAAATCCGGGTTTGTCTTGTAGAGAGAGAGTCAGCCGCAATGGATTTTCCAAAGGAAAAAAAAAAAGGTGAATAAAGTTAAAGATTAGGTTTGTCCTTTTCCTTGAGAAAAAAAGTGTGATATTAATGATGCCAACATAGCCTAAGCATATATATAGAAAATGGCCTTCGGATATTCTAGAGAATCTGCCAAATTGAAATTATGTAAGTTAGTTAAAGAAAAAGTAAAGTCAAGTTTGACTATAAAAAAAAGGGGTGTGGGCCTTTATCTCTTTAAAAATGGAAAATTGATGATGATGGGTGCTTTATTTTTTTTTGAAAAATATATATATATTCTTTGTATGTTCAAAAAAAAAAAAAAAACCACAAAAATATGTTGGCCAAACATGGCATAAGGATAAAAGATTATTTCATATCATTACTAGTTGGCAATCTTATCCATACATTATGAGTCATTAATCTTATCCAAAAGTCACATGAAGACCAAATATTCCCGAAGATGTAATGCGAAGCATGGCTGATAAGGTGAAACTATGCATATCCAAGAAAACTACAATTTCTCATACACGCAAAGGGCAAATGTAAGAGGAGCTAATTTGAGCCCACTAAAATTAATTAGGCCCAATAGTCCAAGGTTAGTGGGTCTGAATTTATCGCAAGTCCAAGATTGGTGGGCCCGAATTTATCGCCATCAAATGGGCAGAATCGCTCTAAGCCTCGAAAGGGTTCAGATCCATGAATTTAGAAACTTACTCAGGCTCGGACTCGGACTCGAAAGGGTTCGGATCCACGAACCTAGAGATCTGAAGCACTTGGCTTTGAAAGGATTCAGACGCAATTTAGAAGCCGCTCCATTAATGAGTCCCAAAACACTTGCGGACTCAGAGCTTTTCAGAATCTACGTACCAGAACCATGGGCATAATGGAGTCCGAATAAAGGACCCGATCTTGAGGACTGTGAGTGGAGATAAATTCACTCTTCGGTTAAACTAGCTTATACCCCGAGTCGAGGTGGCACGATCTAGGGGGTCCCTGAGACTCAGCAATATTTGCGGCAGGGCGTTCTCTTAAACTACCCCTAACCCTTCTGCGGTAGGATGTCCTCTGGGACTACCCCTGACCCCTTGGGATGATTGGGGATCATTGGTTAGGAGTGGCTAAGAAGAAGGGTTCGCCGACAGGTTGATCTCCTCTTCGGGGTTTTCCTCATCCTCTGAGAGGTCACCTCCTTGAACAAGGTTGTTAGAGAGAATATTCCCCATGTGCCTTGCACATGGGCTCCATCCTAGATCATGAGGTGCCTATAAATAGCACCCACCCATACCTTTACAAGGGATGGATTTTGGGGAGATAACTCTTGGGAAAGAACTAATTTTCCTCCTCCATTATCAAGCTTGAGAGTGAAAGTGGGAGATCCATGGGAGAGCCTTGCCATTATTCTCTCTCTAACTATTTTGCCTTCTTCTTCACCCAATCTCTTATCTCCACCATCTCTTTACTTTTGTGTTCTTAGTTGTGACTGTTGAAGAATCTAAGCCTCTCATCATCTCTAGAGAATTCGAATTTTTCTTCAAAGATCTTCTAATTTTCCAACGACGTTCTTGAACCCTCTCATACAAAGCATATCTCAACAATGTTGGATATCTTTGTCTCCACTCATGGACTTGTTGGCTATTTACATTGTTCGTAATTCTTTTCTTATCATTTTATTTTTGGGTGAGAGATGAACTCAAGCATCTGTTAGATGATGACAATGATATGGCTAAAATGTATTTAACAGAGAAGTTTGTTGGTCACTCAATGGACCACACATCCTTCAAAGAGGAACTATATGATGAGGCACTTAAGGATGATGAAGAGAGGTGATTACTGATGCAATAAATTTTTCTCAAAATAATTATTAATTTTGACCTTTAATGCATGATAGGGAGCGTACCGGAGTACGAATTATTTTGAGGAAAAGGTTGATTGGTTGTATATGGGTGGATGGGCTTCAGAGGCAGTTACCATGTCTTATGGGTTAGACAATTGAAAAGGCATTCAAAATGGGTGAGATGTATTTTCCAAGCACATTCAGTTTGTGGTAGGTAGGTTTTGGAGCCATGTGTAGTGTGGAGAGGAGGTTGGATGCAGTGTATCCTAATATTGCTAGTATTGGGGTAATCGTTATTGAGTATCTCAAGGTAGATGGTAGTCCTATATTTTGGGATATAGGTATCCCTAAGAGAGCTTAATGATTAGGAGATAGGCGAGTTGATGGACCTCTTCAGGCGTCTTTATGCCATTCATCATGTTGGTGATGGATGGGATGCTATCTGACGGTTGAGATCCAAGTCTGGAGAGTTTGAGGTAGAATCTTTTAATGAGATCATGGCGGATCAGATGAGGATTATATTCCCTTGGAAAAGGGTGTGGGGGGGCACAAAATAGTTCACAAAATAGAGTGATTATTTTATTTATTTATTTAATAAATAATAGCATGACTAAGATAGTGTTTGATAACCAACGTGTTGTTTGATACAACTGAAAACCCAAAATTAAAATCTGAAATTGAAAATTGACTATTGAATTTTTTAATCTAAAAAGTTGTATGGCGTGTACAAAAACTTAATTCTTGAATTAAACTAAGTTGTTTAATATGTACAAGAAGATATTTTTAAATTTTTTTGTTTTCAAATCTTTTCTTTCACTTTATAATATTGTGGTGTTCAATTGGTAGTGACATAGTGTTGGTGGTAGTGTGGTGGTGAGTGGTAGCAGTTGTATTGTGGTGGGTTGGTAGAGTAAGGGAGGTGGTGGCGACAGCGACTGGTGGTAGTGGAATGATGATCCAGATTTAACAGTAAGCTACATATGACGCTGGCAATTGTGATAATCTTGAACATTTCATTGAATAGAACTGACCTTGAACAAATCAGACTGTGGAATACAACCAAGTTTATCTAATAAAATTGACGTAGGATATGATAAATACAACTAGAATTACAATGTCATTTAACTTATAGTTATATCTCCATGTGGAAATGTTTTGTCAGTTGTGTATTTACTTATTCTTCATGGTACTTCATTTTCAGGGGTGAAGAAACTAAGTCTCAACACAACTATGAAACTTATACTGGAATAAAGCCCAATATTGAGAAGCTGGAGATGCTTTTAGAAGCACACTTTGCACAGATAGATGGCATCTCACAAAAACTATTCCATGTATGTTCCTCACCATTTTCTTATTTAAGAATTAATAATATTTTTGTTGGCATTGCTGCCAATTTTTTTTTTTCCAAAATTGTTTATGCCAAGTATAGGTAAAATTGACAACATTGCTCACTTCAAAACTTGATGAAATTATCAGAATTGACCTTCGGAAATTGCAAATGTCATAAAAATTAAATAAGTTTGTTTATTATAATGGTATCGGTAATCTATTTCAATCAAACATAAAAAGGAGAAAAAAGAAAATGTTCAAACATTTATGTGCTTATAATCATAAGGAAAATTTCAAATTGAAACCAATCATTTTATTAAGGGGAAAACAGGAAAAGAAAAAAAAAAAACAGGGGTTAATTTAAAGATTTATCCAGGAATATAATGTTCATTAATATCTTTCCAAGTACTTAGTATTACAGGTAAGAAAGGAGTTATTCATTTTGGCTTAGGTGTGTTTGGTAACGTTTACGTTTTCAGTTTATGTTTACAAAAATTTTATAAACTGGTTTTTGTTTATTTTTTGTTTATTTTTAAAAAAACATAAACTACAAACGCGTTTGGTAATTGACAAAATGTTTAAAAAATTTTAAAAATATAAAAAAAGAGTGGGAAATGGAAAATGGTGGTAAGTGGCGGTAGAAGACGATAGTGGAAAGTGGTGACGGTGGGTGGTGGGTGGTGGGTGGTGGCGGGTGGGTGGTGGTGGTGAGTGGGTGAGTGACGGTGGCGGGTGGTGGGTGGGTGGTGATGGCGGTGGTGGCAGGTGGGTGGCGGATGGCGGGTGGTGGAGGTGGCGGCAAGTGGGTGGCGGGTGGTGGTGGTGTGTGGGTGGGTGGGTGGATGACGGTGGCTGGTGGTGAGTTGGTAGCGAGTGGGTGGTGGTGGCGGTGGTGGCGGGTGGTGGGTGGTGGTGGCAAGTGGGTGGCGGATGGTGGGTGGTGGCGGGTGGGTGGTGATAGTGGGTGGATGGGTAATGGTGGCGGTTGGTAGGTGGTAGTGAGTGGGTGGTGGTGGTGGTGGCAGGTGGGTGGTGGATGACGGGTGGTGGTGGGTGGGTGGGTGACGGTGGCGGGTGGTAGGTGGTAGCGAGTGGGTGGTGGTGGCGGGTGGTGGGTGGTGGTGGCAGGTGGGTGGTGGGTGGGTGGCAGGTGGTTGGTGGTGGTGGGTGACTGGTGGTGGCAGGTGGTGGATGGTGGTGGCAAGTGGATGGTGAGTGGTGGCGGCAAGTAGGTGGCAGGTGGTGGTGGCGGGCGGTGGATGGTAGTGGCGGGTGGTAGGTGGTGGCGGGTAGATAGTAGGTGGGTGGTGGGTGGTAGTAGTGGTGGTAGTGGTGGTGGTGGCGGCGAGAGGTGGGTGGTGGCGGCGAGTGGATGGTGGCTGGTGGTGGCAGGTGAGTGGTGAGTGGTGGTGGCAAGTGGTGGTAGGGGGTGGGTGGTGGTGGCGGAAGACGGTGGTGGAAAATAGTGGCGGGTGGTGGCTAGTGTTGGGTGGTAAAAAAAAAAAAAACTAAAAACTCAAAACGGAAACACATTTTTTGTATTTTCATTTTTTGGCCAAATTTATAAACTGAGACCACTGATTTATAAATAAAAAATTTTACCAAACAAGTTTTTATTTGAGTTTTTTAAATTTTTGTAAATATAAACAGAAAACTGAAAACGTAAGTGTTACCAAACGGCACGCTTTCACAAAAACCAAACACATTTGCATTGCAAGACACTGCCTTTCAAGCAAGCTAGAGAAGAACCAAATCTCATAGACAGTGCTTCAATTTTTTTTGGAAATTATGGTGTAAATCTATATGAATCAACCTTCAAAATTTGAAATTCAGAACTTAAAAGAGTAGCACAAACAAAAGCCCAAATCTTTCATATAGAGACTCTTCTAAAACTCCCTCATTTCTTTTAAGGAAAGGAAAGCACAAATTTCTTCTTAGAAGCCCCTTACTTTGCAGTTCAAAAAGGTTTCCAATAGCTTTACGATCCTGTAAAAAAGAATTTGTTCACGTGCTGCTTTGTTATATTCATATTTTTTTTGGTCAATCAGTAGGAGATTGTTGGCTACATATTTTGTATAAGCCAATTACAATTTAACGCGTGGCAGAATAAGGGTAATATGGAAAGACTATTCAAGTCTTTGATCGTGATCGTACACGTGGCAGTTAGTATTGGTTTTTACAGGATCTGCGTAGCACTAGATCAGCAAAGAGATGCAAAGTGATGTGGCTTCAACGGTTACTCACATTCAAATTCAAAATCAGGAGGGAAGCCTAACTGCAGGTAATGGCATAGTGGAGCTAACTATAAGGCAACATGATCAGGGATCATGGAGGAGCGATTCGATGGTTAGAAGTGCAATTCGATGATCATCCTTGAGAAGTATAAATTTCAAAGAAAGCCCCAGAAAAAGCCCAGACTCAGATCCAAAGCTCCAGTTTTATTCTACTTTATTTCCTTTCCAGTTTTACATTTCTTGTTCTTTACATTTCTGTACTTTAAAATTCCTGCACTGCACTTCGTTCATAGGAGTAGTTTCAAGTAGATTGTTGCCGTAAACGTCTACGAGGCTGAATTAGATCATTGTAAGTTTTTCATTTTAATGAAATGCTTCAATTGTTCTTCATTTAATTGTTGTTTACTTAATTCTCCTAAATCAAGCCACCAGTAAAAGTCCTCTTTATTGAGGCTGAAAGAACTAAAACATAATCGTCTGATAATTGGTTGGCAATTAATTTTCTGTAAGGACTGATTGATCCTTGCTGGCATGCTCACAATTACAATAATAACCTTCGAAAGCCAAAAAGCCAACATATATTTTTGGCACGCCCAGTGGGACTAATTGAAATGGCTAGACGTAGAAGACAAGGAGAAAATGAACGCTTGGAAGAAGGCGTAGAAAGAGAGATAGAAATACCTAATCCAGAGGATAATGTGATAACACATCTTGTGGAGATAGCAATTTTATCAGAACTTATGGTCGAACAGACCAGCACTTCGAAACAAGTACCACATGTTCATAATATTGGACGAGGCCAAGGAATTGGACCATCCACTGTTCCATCTACTCAACCAATGAATCCATGGGGTGGCCTAGTAGATGCCATGGGACAGCAGTTAATGAACACAATGGAAAGATGGGCAACATCCTTTTTGGATCGAATGAATACCCATCAACCAACAAACATAAGACATATGGAGGAAATTTCAAATGTCCCTCAGCAAAGATTGGCTAGAGATAAACAGCCTATGCAAATTAATGGACATTTTAATGGTCAAATTAGTAATCAGAACTATGAAAGACCATCACCTCAGTCTTGGTATAAACCTATTTCGAGGCCTATAGTAGGTCCAAATGCCTCAGTACTTAACAATGAAGCCATGCAAATTGGTGGATCTGGCCCACTACAAGAAAATGGCATAAGAATGGTTCCAAATCCCATGTTCGAAGCCATACCTGGCACAAGGGGGTTCACTAATCCTTTATTCGAATTTATACCCGAGGGGTTGGAAGGTTTTCTTACAATTGGAAGAGACACAACACCTGTTCCAGCACCTTTCGCAAGTCCTTTCGCAGGACAGGCTCAAAGGGGTCACCCATATCCCCAACAGCAGCCGGCACCACAGGGACAACCAGTCCCAAATATACCACCTTATGGACCAAGAGGACCCCAGGCACAAGGTTGTCCACCAAATCCTGTATTTATTCCTCCAGTAATGGTTCAACAAGCACAAAATATGGTCCTTAGGGACCAAATTGCTGATATTGTTAGAGAGATGTGTGAACCGATGGCTCAGGGGGTTCAAACTCCTGTGTACAGGAAACCATATCCAGAATGGGTGGATAGGGTACATGAATACCCAAGAGGATTCAGGATACCAAACTTTGCCCTTTTTTATGGGAATGGAAGCCAGTCAACAGTGGAGCATATTGCTAGGTTTGCTGCTCAATGTAGTGAATTTACCAATAATGATTACATGAAGTTAAGATTGTTCCCAAATTCTCTTACAGGGGCAGCCTTCGTATGGTATATTAACCTTACACCTGGCTCCATCAAGACTTGGCAACAAATGGAAGAGGCATTTCATGCCCAATTCTTCCAAACGGAGCCAGAAGTGTCCATGGCAGATTTGGCAAGGTTGAGCCAAAGGCCTGATGAAAAAGGCTGCTCAATGCCAGATTTAAAAGAGTACGAAATAAATGTAGGATCATCTTACCAGAGCCTGAATTTGTGAGATTGGCTCAAAATGGTCTGGAGTTTAGGCTTCGAAAAAAGTTTGACTCAACTGAGTTTAGAAACTTAGTGGAATTAACCTATAAGGTGTCTAGGTATGAAGCATTATTAGAAGAAAAACAAGATCGAAGTAATGCATCATACAAGACGTATTATAGAGATCCTAATTATGAGATTGATGTAGTAGAGATTGTAAGGAAAGAACCTGTGATCTGTGAAGCATTAATTCATAAAGACACAACAATTGACCAGCAGTTTAAAAAGAAAGACCTTCATAGGAAATACTCTTTCGATTTAACAAAGGCAGATGACATTTTTGATCGTTTGCTTGCTGCAAATTTCTTGAAGTTACCAAAATGAGTCAAAATTCCTTCTCCAGAGGAACTTAAAGAAAAAGTATATTGTAAATGGCATAATTCTTGGTCTCACTCAACTAAAAACTGCATTGTTTTTTGAGATAGGATCCAAGAGCAGATTCGAAAGGGGAGTTTAAAATTCCCAAGTAAAGCAGAAAAGGCCATGGGGATTGATACTAATCCATTCCCAGAAATTGGAGAGGTGGCAGCCAATGTTATTATACCAGACTTCCAGAACTTGTCCTTGAAAGAATTGGAAGAAGTCAATGTGTAGATGCATGTGGCCAGGCGGACAACTGTCAAGAAAGATAATGGAAATCTACTAACTATTGGACAAGGTTTCTCATACCAGAGAGAAGATTCTGATGAAGAAGCACTGGATGACGATTCTTTAGAAGCAGCTATCATGCAAAGAATGTGTCCCAGGTGCAGGCTGAGTTACAAGTGGTTGAAAGGGCTTCCAATTGATGGGAAGCAATATTACAAGGATGAGCAGAGGCGTCCTAAACCAACCAATGCTTATAACAAAAGGCCATATCCAACTAGCATTAGGCAGCAACCATTAATGGTTGAGCCAACAGTCGCTCGAATGCATTCTAAAGGCAAGAGGCCTTTACATGAGTCTAGACCACCTAATTATTACAGAATGGAGAGCGGTCATCCTAGAAGGAGACTGGAGAAGGGTTCAGTTTATGGGAACAAAGCCAGAGATTGGCCTCCTAGACCAGCCTCAAGCAGGATGGAAAGTGGCCACCTTCATCAAAGGCCTGAGTGGGGCCCAAAACAGGGAGTCAGGGCCAAGCAGTGGCCCTCACAACCAGCCTCGAAGATGGCTTCAAAGGCGGAAAGAAACAGTTCAACAGATAGGTCAATAGGTTCATGGGTACCTGGAGTTCCAGATTGGTTTGTTATGCAGAACAAACCTAGGGAAATGTCTACCCAAAGAAATGTTATTGGAAACCAAGGTAGGATGGTCAAACCTCCTTTGGTGGCTCCAAACAATTGGGTATTGCTTAAACACCCGAAAACAAAAGAACCAAATATGGTCCCAGTGATTTCTAGGTCCCAAAGAAGGAAGATCCAACGAAGGTACACTCAGTACCAGAAGGATTTGAAAGAAGGTGGAGAAAGTTCTTCATTGGTTCAGTTAAAGAGCCAGGCAGAAGGAGAAGAAGATTCAAAGTTAGACCATAATCTGAAATCAACTCTCCCAGACAAAAGGAGTTGTAGCAGGGAGCAGTTGGCCAAAGTTCATTCCGGACTAAAGACCAAGGAAAGATCCAGCTTGGTAGGATTGGAAAAAGTTTTGATGGAAAGTGATAGTGAGATAGAAGATGAAGTCATCCCAGGCCAAACGAAGGGGATGGTTGAGGAAGAAATGTTTGAAGCCTTCATGGCTGAACAGACATTTTTGGTCAAAAAACCAATAGAAACAGACCATTCGAAGGAAGTTACTAATACAGAAGTGCCAGAATGCAGCATGGAAGACACTTCTGAAGTAATTGAACAAGTTGACCAAGAGGGAAAGCAGGTACTGCCAGTTGTCCAATTTGGCTCGTTCCCTCTGGTGTCAGTGAATATGGTGCTTATATTACCACAGGAGTTTCAAGCTGAAGATGAAAACCAAGGTCAGGAGGTTGACCCAATTCCAGTCTCCAGTGAAGACTCACTAGTAAGTACGGTGCAAGATGAATCCGAAGCAGCCACACCAATGGAAACTGAAGACGAGAGTGAGGAAGAGGTAAGTATTAACCTCTCATACCCTTTTGAGTATCCCACGACATCTATGACACAGCATGTCAAACCCTTGTATATCAAGGCCTTCTTCGATGAAATACAGATGAATCGAGTGCTAGTGGATAACGGGGCAACAGTAAACCTACTTCCAAAATCTTCGTTGAAGAAACTAGGAAAGAAGAACCCCAGACTAATCCCAACGAATACAGCCATTGTTGGTTTCGCTGGAGACAAACAGATGGCCCAAGGTATTCTGCCTATCGACCTGAGTGTGGGAACCAGGGACTACATGACAGCATTCTTCGTTATCGATAGCAATGCTAAGTATGATGCTTTACTTGGAAGAGATTGGATTCACACCAACAAATGTGTGCCTTCCTCTTTACATCAGAAAATCATGATGGCCTTGTGCAATGGGAGACGGAGGAGATCAATGCAAATCCTCAACCCTTCATAGCTTGTGCAGATTTCGCAGAGGCCAAATTATATACTGAAGGAGTGGCACCACTCAGTATACTGAGGAAACCTGATGGATCAGCCGATGTGACGGCTGATGAGGAATTTGCACATCTAAAGCACTTGGCCCAGGAGAGTGCTGATAAAGAGTTTGTCGTTAAGGATGACAATGATGCCTGGTTGTAGGCAAAGAGATGAAACCCAAGAAGCTAGGTCTTTGGCTCTAATTAAGTTCTCAGCATTGGATGTAAAATCAATAGTCCAGAAAGTGCAAGAGCAAGAGAAAGAAGCCATGATGATTGGTTGTAAGAAGGAACAACAACAGGTCAGATTTTTGGCCTTAGATAAATATTATGCTTTGGACATTGAAACAAAAGTCAAAGAGATACAGGAGGAAGAAGCCTTGTGGACAGACTTTGTCTATGAGGAGGAGGGTAAAGATGTTGAATCAAAGAAGCTGGTAGCAGAACAAGGCAAGGAGATTGCTTCGAAGTCAGAAGGAATCAAAGAAGGAGCACCAGTAAGTTCTCAGCTACAAGACCCCTTGGAAGAAGTAAATTTAAGGGAAGGATCTATACAACAACCCACTTATATAAGTGCTTGGTTAAATGATCTTGACAGGGACCAATTGTTGGTTGTTTTGAAGAAATATAAAGATTGTTTTGCATGGTCTTATAATGAACTACCAGGATTGGATAGATCATTAGTAGAACATAGGCTCCCTATGAGGCCTAATTTTAAGTCATACAAGCAAAAACCAAGAAGAATGAGTCCAGAAGTGATTCAGAAAGTTAAGGAGGAAATTCTTAGACTCCTCAAGGCAAGTTTTATTAGGACAGCTAGGTACGTTGAATGGTTATCTAATATTGTGCCTGTAGTTAAGAAGAATGGTAAAATGAGGGTATGCATCGATTTCAGAAACTTGAATTTAGCAACCCCAAAAGATGAGTATCCTATGCCTATAGTAGATTTGTTGGTAGATAGTTCAGCAAGGCATCAAATTTTATCAATGATAGATGGGCACTCTGGTTATAACCAAATCTGCATTGCAGAGGAGGATGTCCACATGACAGCATTCAGATGTCCTGGGAATATTGGCACCTTCGAATGGGTTAAAATGCCATTTGGCTTGAAGAATGCTGGGGCTACATATCAGAGGGCTATGAACACTATTTTTCATGACCTTATTAGAGGGTATTTAGAATGTTATATTGATGACATTGTAGTGAAATCCCAATCCATGGAGAAACATTTGTTTCACTTAGAAGCAGCTTTTGAAAGAATGACAAAGTTTAAGTTGAAACTCAATCCTCTTAAGTGTGCTTTTGGCGTATCATCTGGAAACTTCTTGGGCTATGTAGTACACAAGAAAGGAATATAGATTGACCAGAATAAAGCCAAAGCCATCATTGAAGCCAGACCTCCATCAAGTAAGAAAGAATTACAAAAGTTCCTTGGGCAAGTTAATTTTCTTCGGAGATTCATTTCTAATATTACAGGGAAAACTAAAGTATTTTCTTCCTTGTTAAGGCTAAAAGATAAAGAGGAGTTTGTGTGGACAGTAGAGCATCAAACTGCTTTCGAAGGAATCAAAGCCTACTTGGCCAACCCTCCAGTGCTGATGCCACCAAAGGGTGATAAGCCCTTGAAGTTGTACATAGCTGCAGCAGAGGATTCATTTGGAGCTTTCTTAGCCCAAGGCAATGAAGAAGGCAAGGAGCAAGCTGTTTATTACCTTAGTAGATTTCTAAATTCTTGTGAATGTAAATACTCAGTTGTAGAAAAGCTGTGCCTTGCATTGTATTTTGCTGCAATGAAATTAAGATACTATCTTTTGTCTACAACTGTTTTGGTAATTGCAACCACAGATTTGGTTAAATATATGTTATCTAGATCCATGTTGAGGGGAAGAATTGGCAAATGGATACTAGCTTTATCAGAATTTCATCTAGAATATGTCCCCCAAAAGGCAGTAAAAGGACAAGTTTTAGCTAATTTTTTGGCAGACCATCCATGTCAAACAGAAAGCCAAGAGATAATGGAACTTGGTATGGCTAGTGTTGAACTATGGCAAATGTGGTTCGATGGATCAAAGGCCAATGGTTTAACTGGAATTGGTGTAGTAATTAAGTCACCACAAGGAGTAGAAACCACACATGGTTTCAGAGTGGATGAAATTACTTGTTCCAATAATCAAGCTGAATATGAAGCCTTAATAATGAGACTGGAAATACTTACTGGATTACAAGCTTATGCAGTTGACATATTTGGAGATTCTCAATTGGTAATTAACCAGGTGTAGGCACGCCCTTGGGCTTTGCTACTACAGTTCAGACTCAAATGTCACGGTTCTGAATCTAATCCTGCAAAGTGCAATGCGAGACCGATAAATCACCAAAGAGTCCAAATCCGGCAAATCGTTTTGGAAAACTGATTTTTAAGAAAGAAGTGCTAAACATGGACTGCTTTACCAGATACAGAGTCACCACCTAAATATTTTATTTTGGGAGAATTTAGGAAACCCTGACTCGTGCTTAAGGTCACATGTCCGTCATCACCAAAGTTACCTCGGTTCGAGAACTTGGGTACGATTGGGGAATGTCATGCAATGAGCATCCCCGCTCGCCCGATCAAAGATCAGCCACTACTAAACATGATATTTTGTTTTTGAAAACATATGCGTTCTTATTCCGGTTATTAGCTAGAATTTATTATGTGATGCGCACAACACACAAGTATAGACTAGATCGTCTAAGTTGGAACAAAAACATCTCGTGTTTGTTTAAAAATGGTTTGGGGAGTGCTACTCGCAAGTAGGCTAAAACACGGATTTGCCACCCTCAGGTGGGCTTAAGAAAACATGATTTTGCCACCCTCAAGTGGGCTTAAAACTCGTATTTCGATGAATTGTTCCAATTCAAGTAATCCAACCTTCACCCACAGGCATTCAGGCAGTTATATCGTATAAGCAGTTAGCCTCATGGCAAGCATGCTATCATGGTAACACTTACACACATGCGGTATGCTAAAGCGTAAACGCTTACCTAGTACTCCGAGCCAAAATAATAGCTAGTTAGTAATCAAATGCATGATCCTAGTTATGTTTAGATGGCTAATGCAACACATGCAAAATGCAACTAGAAATAGGCTTGGCTATTCTAAGATGGCATATGAGATGCAACTTGATAATCATGTATTCAAGTAGGAATTGAAATATAATGCAGTTAGTATGATGCGCCGAGCCCGGTGCATGCAGTACAGATGAATGATGCAAACATGCGAGCATAAGGATGCAAATTGAAACATGACCTAAAACTAACCATCGTAAGCGGTTAAGTAAAAGGGAGAAAGACGTGGGGTTGGAAGACATTCACACACTCACGCACACTTATTACAAAATTCGCCCTCTCGACGGAGGGTCCGAATAAATAATACAAACCGAATAATTAACTAACTAATCAAGCTAATTAAATATTACAAAACCCTTAACTAATTTAAACAAATTAACTAAGCTATGAAACTAAAGAGGCCGCCGCAGCTCCGCCTCGAAATGATTGAAGGATGCATGCTCGATCGTCTCGCTCGGAAACCCGTTGCCATGCCACATGTTGCCTCTGTTTGCACTGTTTTACACCTCTGAAAACTGCACAAGTCCCAGGGATGCTTCCAAACCACTCCCTGAGCACTGTGGGATGTCACCGGCCAAAATATAGGAACATCGGCCATGTGGAATTGGTCATCGACCATTTGTGAGGACCTCGACCGACAATGTTTAGTCGATCGGCATTGAAGATGGCCGGCCGGCTATATCTTCCTGTAGAATGCTATTTTGCTGCAGCAGAGGACAAACAAAGCATGGCAATGCATTTTCAAGGCAATGTGTGCACAACCATCCTTCCTATCATGTCATGAACTCAAGGGAGTATGGTTCTCGACCTTCGGACCATCAATCGCACATTTCAATGCATGATGGCCAAAGGAGCCAAGTGTGCAAGTCAATGTGGAATAAATGCAACAAAAACATATGAATGCCTAGAACTCTATCATGCTTGATCAAGAGCGTCAGCGACCGAGGATTGAGGCACATTTCGTCACTTCAAGTACGAAACGTCCCTTGGTCCTCGTGTTTGGTTTGACACCCCAAACCAAACACAATGCAATGCAAATATGCCAAGTACAATGCAACATGGGGACATTATGCAATGCAACAAGACTAATGGCATGCAAACAAACCCAATGCAATATGAGTGTGCAAGCAAACCTGCAAACAACCCAAGCATGCAACAAGTATACATTAATGTCATGCAATGCAACTAATTATGCAATAGACATGCAACCTACGCATGCAAACATGTAATGTGCCAAGCATGCACAATGTAATGCAATCTAAGCATGCGAGTATATAATGCAAACCACATACCCAATGGACTTATACCAAAGATGGACATACCTCAGCCATGCCACAATCAGTGGCCAAAAGTGCTAAAATGATGGTGCCAAAGTACAAAACAAACATGCATGCCAATTGGCCCCTAGGCTAGGTGACAAGAGGACAACTCTTAAGCGCACTTAAAGGGTAACAAACATGGATATATGACAACACCATAAACTCTGAAATGATGTTAGGAATGATGCCAAATCGCACATATAACACAAACAAAGCATGCAAGAAGGCTCAAAGCTTAAAGCTAGCCAAGGGACTTGCACAATGGCCATATCAACCAAGCCCCACAGGGCCAAGGTGACCCAAAACAGTCCCAAGGCAGACCAAAACAAGGCTAGAACATGCATGGAATGAGGCCAAAACATGCTAGAAAGGTGAGCACAAAACATGAGACATGCAAGGCTAACAAAGGGGTGTTACACTACACCTATCAAAACCAAACATGGCATGATTTCACCAACTAAAATCAGAGTTATGGCATATCAAAATAAGCCCAAAAATCCACTTAGATGGCATCCCAAGGACCTAAGCATGGAGACATACATAATGGTCCAATCATGAGGCATAAGACACCAACTCTTCAAAACTTTGAAAGGATGACAAGTGCAAGTATACGAACATGAAACATGGACTGAAATAACATATGGGATGATGCCAAATCATTGAAATGAACCAAGTAATGCACTCATGTGACTTAGACCCTCAAAGCTAACAAGCTAGGGTGCCTTATGGCTATACAAAGCATGGCATATATGATCAAAAAAACACCAAAGAGAGCTTTAGCATGCTGAAATATGACTAAAAGTTCCTTTGAGTTGAGCCAAAATATGCAAGCATGATAGTCCAAATGCAAGATGCATGTTAAGGCAATATGGGGGATTACAAGGCAAGTGCATGATGCATGCAGGAGACCATTAAACCAACTTGAAACAAAGGTATATTATGGAAAAACAAAGCCTAATACACAGTGAAATAAAGCTAAAACAAACTAAGCATACAAGCCACCAACATAAGCCATTTATGCAAGCATTCAAGACAACAAGGAGAGGGGATGACCCTTTCCTATTTAAGACCTCAAAACCACCTCTCCACCATTGAAAATCCTCTGGATTTCAGTGGTAAAGTGGCCATGCAAAGCTTAAAGCAAGGGCCAAAAGAGATGGCCTAAAACAAGGCCTAACAAGGCCTTGGAGGGGGTAAACAACCCCAAATCTCGAAATGACCTTAAACAAAGTTCTAAAGAAAGTAAAAATAGAACTTTTATCAGTTAATAGCTAAGCTTAAAACAATAAGCAAGAAGGGCTAAAAGCTTAAGCAAGAATGGGGTATCTAAAGCAAGAATGCTCACCCTTGAAGAACACCTCCAAGAACACAACACCAGCACCTTTTTCTAATCAAAATCAGTCCAAGAACTCTGAAACTAACTCCCTAGTACCTCAACAACAAAGGGATAGTGTAATGCTAGGTGTTTGTGTGCAATAGTATGAACAAAAACACACTTTTGAGAACAAAAACACACTTTTGAGCACAAATACACACACTAATGTAGAGAGAGATGAAATATAGAGATAGATAGATATAGAACTCCTATCCAATTTTTCAGAACCTCTGAGAAGGGAGGAGGGCCTCCCCTCTTATAGAAATCCAAATTGCAAAGCTTCTTGGAGAAGCTAAGCAAAGGGTAAATCCCTCTATACACGTATATGGAGGGGGGAATTGTGGATGCCAGCTGTGCCAGCTAGCACAAAATATCTGCATAAAGTAGATGAACAAGGTTCGGCCAGAAAATATGGCCAATCAACCAACAAAAGGGCCGGCCGACCAAAAATAGTGCCGATCGGCCAACACTTTTGGCCGATGGAAAGAAAACAAGGCCGATGGCTTCAAGTCTTAGCCGGTGGGTTGAGGGGATGGCAAACAAGTCACCCTCTTCCCTCAGAAGCAAAAACACAAGTGTTTGGTCCACAACCAAACACAAAACAAACAAGTTGAGAGATCCTAAGGCAAGGCGCACGACCAAGACCTCCGAGAACTCAAAACGAACACGAGCATGGATGATCATTGAGTGTTCAAACGATGACGTCCAAGTCTTGAGAACGGTCAAAAATGGGGTGTCTACACCAGGTGAAAGGGATTTTCAAATGTCAAAATATAAGCATGTTGCCATATTATGTTGTTACATTACATCTGCTTTCTCAATTTCAGATAGCAAATGTAACTCATGTCCCAAGATTCTTAAATAATAAAGCTAATGATGTAGCTCAGAAAGCTTCGAATTTCAAGAGAATGGATAATACTGGAAGAGATATAAGCCAAACAACATATCAGAAAGTAATACCACCCTTGAATAAAAGGAATGTGGTCCCAGGAAGTCAATCATAATGACTTACAAGAACAAGATTGGAGGCATCCAATAATGCAGTATCTGGCTGGCCCATCTTCGAAAGCCAACAGAAAAATTAAATTGCAGTATATGCAATACATAATGTATGGTAATGCTCTCTACAAAAGGGGGGGAGATGGGTTATTATTGGAATGTTTAGGCCCAAAAGAAGCATTGACAGCTATGGCTGAGGTTCATGAAGGCATCTGTGGTGCTCATCAGCCTGGTGTGAAGATGAGATGGCTGCTTCGAAGGCATTCCTACTATTGGCCAACTATCCTTAAAGATTGCATAGAATATGCAAGAGGTTGCCAGGCATGCCAAAAGCATAACACAATAAGGCACATGCCCATAACTGACCTGCATGCAGTTGTGAAGCCTTGGTCATTCAGAGGATGGGCCATGGATATGATAGGGAAGATACACCCACCCTCTTCGAAGTATCATTGTTTCATCTTAGTGGCCACTGATTACTTCACTAAGTGGGTCGAAGCTAAGCCATACAAGGCTGTAGACCAAACTGAAGTCATTGGATTCATTAAGGATTTAATCCATAGATTTGGTATCCCACAGACTATAACTGTTGATAATGGGACTGTATTTGATGGGAAAATGGTAAAGTCTTTTGTGGCAAAGTTTGGAATTAGCCTTGTTAATTCTACCCCCTATTATGCACAAGCCAATGGTCAGGCTGAATCATCCAATAAGTCTTTGAAAAAAGGAATTCAGAAAGTTATGGAAGATAATCCCAGAGATTGGCATAACTTGCTGTTGGATGTATTGTGGGCTTATAGGACCTCTCCAAGATCAAGTACAGGAATCACTCCATATGTCTTAGTGTATGGGCATGATGTAATGCTACCTGTGGAAATTAATGTTAAGTCATTGAGGGTGAGATGCCAGGATCAATCAGATCTTGAGCAATACCATCAGAGTATGTGTTTGGAGTTAGAAAGTATAGATGAAGCTAGAATTCTGGCATTAAATAGCATTCTTTTCCAAAAGAAGAAAACAGGCAAAAACTATAATAAGAAAGTCAAACACATTGGCTTTGATGAAGGTGATCTGGTATGGAAGACAATACTCCCAATAGGGATTAAAAGCCATAAGTTTGGCAAATGGTCACCTAACTGGGAAGGACCATATCAAGTTCATAGAGTCCTACCTTTTGGAGCATACCATTTGAGAAATTTGAATGGATATGTACATCCTAAAAAAGATTAATAGCAGATATTTGAAGCCTTATTATCCGACCGTGTAGGAAACACAAGGAATAGAATAAGTGCTAAATAAAAGAACATGAGAACACTTCAATGATAAATAAGAATTTATTTCATAGAGAGTCAAATACATGTAGCCATAGATTGGCCCAAAAGTCAGTACAGTGTTTAAATTGTTCTTTTACAATAGATGCTCTATTCTTGAGGGATGGAAACAATTGAATGGTTATAGTCATTTCTTGCTTTCAATCAGCTAGCTCTTGATTAGTGATTTGCAGCTTGGTGGTAGTCCGATTCAAGGCTTGGTTAACTGCTGATAATTCTTCCTCAAGTTGAGCCTTCTTTTCCAACAGTTGAGCTTGAAATTGGGAGACAGAGGAATGTTATTCTTTCAGTTCTGACACTTCAGCATGAACTTTAGAAACAAAACTCTGATCTCTCAGCAACTTCTCCTCTGCAGCCTTAGCAGCATGACAGATGTTGATGTAAAAATCTATGGTAGCTACTGCCTGAGACAAATGACCTGAGACAGCCATGCCGGATTGCTCAACAATCTTGCAACACTGGAGGAAGCCATTTCTTATTATAGGCCTCTGTAAGGCTTCGAAAGGGATCCTCGAGAAGGATGTCAGCAGCTCCAGACAGCTGTCCAAGTTTATTGGAGGCAAGGAAGTTTTACTGCTAGTGGAAGAGCTCTCAACAATTTCTAGCAGAGAATCAACCAGAACTAATGACTCAGTCTCATTGCTAGCCATTAGAGAGGTGGAAGGTATGTCGAAGAGACTAGCTAGTCTAGCTTCGAAGATGTCCACCTCATCCGTGGACATGAGAGGTGCAGAAAGAGCTTTGGTGGAAGGAAGAAAAGATTGCATAGGAATAGGAGATGTGGGTGGAGCATCTTCAGCACTCTCTATAGTTCTGGCCACCAATAGGTCGAGGGAAGAAGGACTGGAGCTAGGCAAAGATAATGGATGATGGATTGGAGAACTACCAGTACCCTCTATATAGGAATCAGCCACCATCGAAGATGAAGCAACAGCTGGAATTTCCTTAGAAGGGGGAGGAGAAGTAAAGCTCAAAAGAGAACCAAATTGAGTAAAATCAAAAGACAAATAAGGGAGGTATGGAGTTAAGCCAGAAGAAAGAGGAGCATGAATACTTGGCCGCAAAGAGGGTGCAGAGAATATAGGCCTAGAGAGTTGGAGTATTATCTGAATATACTTCACATTTTGCGATTAATCAACTTCAACCGAAACTGAGGAAGTCCTTATTTGGAGAATAGGCTTAGTAGTTGTCACTGCAAAGGAAGAGGTACAAAACAATGTTAAGTCTCAATATCAACAATTTGGGAAATAAAATAATAAAGGCGTGAAAGAAGTTACCTGTTTCAGAAGTGGTAGCAATGATGGGAGAGCTACGAAGGGAATAATGCTGAGCAATGTGCTGCCTTCTCGCAGTGTCCCTTTGGATTGCATCAACAGCAGCAGCTTCATCTCTTAATAGTTGCTGCTGCCGCCTTTTTTCAGCTCTCTGGAAAACAATTATTGCCTTAGAATGTTCCTCCTCTACTGCTTTGGCAGCTGCCTCATGAATGGGGTCTTCGACCAAATCAGAGGGAGAGACATTCATCTTCTTTCTCTTTTTTCTCTGTGATGGTATTCCCTGCTCTTTCTTAATCTCTCTCTCTCTCTCTCTCTCTCTCTTCAATCTGAGATTCAGACTTTCCAGGGGTGAGTTCCTCCTCTACTACTTTGGCAGCTGCCTCATGAGTGGGGTCTTTGACCAAATCAAAAGGAAAGACAGTCATCTTCTTTCTCTTTGTTCTCTGTAATGGTATTTCTTGCTCTTTCTTAATCTCTCTCTCTCTTCCATCTGAGATTCAGACTCTTCAGGAGTGAGTATTAGCTTCCTTTTCTTTTTCTGCTGATGTTTGTCTTTGAGAGTAGCTAGAGCTTCAACTCTCTTAGGAGATTCTTCTTGTGGAGACCCTACACCAAGAGGTATAAATGTAAAGGAAACAAACGAAAGAGTTTTAAAAGAAAAGAAAAGAAACTTGAAAATACATACCTTTTTTCAAAGCAGCTCTGGTAACTCTAGCAGGAGGGAGTGAGGCTATAGGAACAGTCTTCGCAGCTGTGGAAAGAGAGGAAATGTTCTCGACTGCTATTGGTTTAGCCTTAGAAGGCACTCCTAACCCTATCAATAAATCATGAGGGTGTACTGCTAGGCACACTTCCATATTGGCTGTCCACCAGTTTTGAAATCTTTTCAAAGCCAAGCTAGTGGGAAAGAAGGGGAGAAATTTGAACTCACTCAACTCTTTCAACAGCTTAAATGTTGCTTCTTCTAGTTTGGATTTGGGTACTCTTAGATCTCTGGCTGTGAGATGGACATTCGAGAGACTGCAGAGTGGAATGGGAATTCCTTGAGTAAGCCCAAATTGTCTGACAAACTGAGAAGGGCAATATACCTCAGATATGCACTTGTAGGCTTGAGGGTTTAAAGTACCAATGAACAGTTCCCTCGGCAACAAGATGGAAGCCCACATATCTTTGTGTGATGGGATGGAACACTCCTTATCAGCCAAGAATGTTTGCAACGATGGTTTAGTTCACATACGTTTTAATAGATTACCTTGTAGTCAATCTTCCAGACATAGTACGACTAGTAACCCTACTGATGACGATGAAATTTTTAGTACCCCTTTCTTTACTAGAAAAGATAGAAAACTTCACATTGGTCAACCTTCCCATACTGTTGCTAGTAAATTAAAAGGAATTGACAATTCCTCTACATCTCAAATTAGTAAACATGTTTTTTCCACCCAAACACATATGAAGATATTGAATCTCAAGAATCATCTACTTAAACTGATTTTGAAGTAGTTCCTCTTATTAATCCTCAATTATTAACTATTAGTAAACCTTTTACACCTGATTTGAATAAATTGCATGCTGATTTTAAATCAAAAGCCAATAAGTCCAAACGGCATACCTATCGAACTGATTATAATGACCAAGAACAATCTAAAATAATTAAGACATGGTATAAATTTTTTGAAAATTATTATCAAAAAATTAATACTATTACAAAAACCAAATGGAAAACTTACCCTAATACTACTGTTTCTTCTAGTCATCTTCCTTTAGAAACCATTCTCATAGAACATAAGGGATCAATCCTGCATGCCTCTTCGTTTAAACTTCCTGGTGATGAATCTAAAATCAAAAAAGTAATTGAACAAAATAATTATACAAATGAATGTTTAAAAACTATTGGTAAACAATCAGATAAAATTGAAACTTCCTTTGATGATTATTCAAATAGCCATGCATCCACTAGTAAAACTTTAGAAAAACCTCTGATTAACCTTCCTAGCACCAGGAATCGACTAAGTTTAGTCACCCAAGATACTAATACTGTTGAAGCTATTGAACAATTATTTACCCTGTCTACCGAAAAAGCAATCACTGTCTTAACACAACAACCACCTCTAGACTTTACTAGTGACTCTGATATATCTACTAATAATGAAATCAGTCACCTTGCACAACAATTTCAAACAACTAATCTAAATCGAATCACATATCCAAAAGTTAATCCTACCATTCTTACCAAAAATTGGTATACTAAACCTACACCACCCGATCTCCAATTTGAAGAAATTAATATTAATAATCAATTTTCTGTTTTTGCTAAAAAAATTGTATGAATGGAATATAGATGGTCTTAGTGAAAATCAAATTCTTCAAAAATTAAATCACATGTCCATGGTAGCAAATAGTTATCTTAGTAATTATCCTGATTACACTCAACCTGAAATAATCTCTCTTCTAACCTCTAGTTTTACCGGAATACTCAAATCTTGGTGGGACAAATATCTCACTCTTGAAATACGTGAAAATATCCAACATGCTATCCAATTAGATGAAAATGTGTCACGACCCCAACCCGCCCCTAGTAGGATGGTGCCGTGATGGCCAGTAATCCGAGATTACCGAAGGCCAACTTTCAAAATCTAACCACAATCAGAGTATAATATATGGGGCTCACAATACGGAAGCAATAAATCAAGATACAAGTGGTCCATAAGAGCCGTACATAGATCCAATGAAATGGCATACATCTTTACATAGCTTTACAACTTGAATAAGCAAAATGAAATATACGTTACATCTTGACAAAGGGCTGCTAGAGCCGACATGTTCAAAATACATAAGTCCTCAAAATAGCCGACGTAAATACAAGGTTGCCGACTTAAACACAAAACGCCGACATAACATGCATACAAAACATCGGGCTCAAAACACACATCTCGGCGTAGCCGACTTCTTGCTTGAAACCTACATATACATAGAGAGGGTGAGTTCGGAAACTCAGTGAATGGTACAAGTAATAAAGGTTTTAAATGAATGATTCCCGAGGTCCTTGTCAAAACAATACATATAGCATAGCTTCTTCAAAACATGTACATATAACATAACTTGTTCAAAACATATACTTGGCATAACTTGTATCAAAACATGTGCTTGGGGTGATGACATTTCGGACAGAACAAACGAAGACATAACACCTTGGAATCGAGCACACCCGTTCATAGACCGTCGGTGGCCGATGTCTTAACAAGGGTGCTACTTGGGCTTAACGTCCCCTAGCACGAAAGGACGATGCTACTTAGGCTTAGAGTCCCCTAGCACGTACGGACTTGTGCCACTTATGCTTAAAGTCCCCTGGCACGTACGGACTTGTGCCACTTATGCTTAAAGTCCCCTGGCACATACGGACTTGTGCCACTTATGCTTAAAGTCCCCTGACACGTACGGACTTGTGCCACTTATGCTTAATGTCCCCTGGCACGTACGGACTTGTGCCACTTATGCTTAAAGTCCCCTGGCACGTACGGACTTCCCGAGAATGTCATCCGAAACAGAACTTATACTTGGTAAGCAAAACTTATACTTGATACATAAAATAGGGGTATTCATTCATTCTTAACAAATCCTTTTTCAAACACGTAAAGCAAAGCTTGTCAAAACATTTACAACATAGCTTTATTAAAAATACCACTCACTTAGTTCTTGGGACGTCGGGATCAAGGCAAAGGTCCAAGTCCTACAAACACATAGCAAAGTCTACTGAATGTACTTCTCAAAGCAAGTCCTATATGCATGCAAATGATCTCGGGAAAACATGCTGGAAGTCAAAACACTGTTCTATATGTCAGGAAGACATGCTGGGTACCAACCAGGTCTAGGCCAAGGTCCCACACCACCTGGCCGAGGTGTGGTTACCAAGGCTTCGGCGTGCGGCTGCATGCCGAGGTGTTCATGCAAGACAGACTAAAGGTGCAAGTGATCATGCAAGGTAGGCCAAGGTGAGATACGATGCTTGGCCTAAGTGTGAGGTCTAGGTAAGGGTGATCTCGGTGACTACACTTCGGGAAGTGAAGTCTGGAAATCTGGGTTGAAGAACATGAAGAACATGAATATGAACATGAAGAACGTGGATGCTAAAAATCATAACTTGTTTATTACAAAATCTGGGATTTCATGCCATGAGTTCGAAAACATGGACCTGGGTACCCATACTTGAAGATCATACAAAAACAAACATGAAAACATGCATCTTGGCGTGAGCTTTCGGATCAAAACATGACTTTTCTTGAAGAACACATGAATGCTATTTTCTCTTTCTAAAACCGAACTTCAAAACAATGCATGGCTTACAAATCATATTCAATCATGCAATGCAATAACATAATCATAAAGAATAACATGAGCAGATCAAGAATCTAACCTTAGAACACGGATCTAACGGTTCGATCTCTAGGGATCAAGCTTGGAAATCTACTTTCTCTCAAGGACTCTCTCTTCCCTTCTAGAGCTTCTCTCTCTTCTTCAAAACAAGGATATAACAAATGATAGGTTTTCTCTCTCTACCGGCTGATTTAACTCTCTGTTGGGACACGTGGCGCTACCGGGTTGGTTCTCTTCAAAAAGGTGATAGATTGACAAGACAGGTGTAAGACAAAGCGTATTCAACAAGCTTGGTGGCAAGGGCACTCCGGCAAGTGATGACATCGGCTAAGGACAAAGCTTCGGCAAGTCGGGGAACAATGATCTCGGCTAGGAAGGACAACACTTGGCCTAGCTGTGCCACACCTCGGCCTAGATGTGCCACACCTCGGTCTAGGTCATACCTGTCCAGGAACAAGATCACTTGGGTTCAAGGATGACATCTCGGCCTAGATAATACACATCTCGGCCTTAGTGACACACACCTCGGCCTAGATGATAATCATCTCGGCCAATATGCCTGGATGAAAATGGAGGTCAATCAAAGTGGTTCCAAGATGGTTCTAGGCTTAAGGTGACCTCGGCTTGGATCAACCTAGGCTTCACATAACCTCGGCTTAACAGCAACGAGGGAACAAAACATGCAATCAACACTTAAACAAAACAAGAAAAGACTTGTAATGCAATTTAACATGGCAAAACACATAAAGGCATGCAAGCATGACTAAGATATGAATGTGGGTCTTTACAAAATGAGTTCCCTATCTTTGATGAAGAAATAGGAACCAGTAAACTTGATGGAATTAATACTTTAATCTTTACAATAATTAAACATTTTATAGGTACACCTACTAATGTTCATTCTCAAATCCATGATCAACTTAGTAATCTAACTTGCCACACATTAAGTGATTTTAGATGGTATAAAGATGTTTTTACCTCTAGAGTCATGCTTAGGGATGATTGTACTAAATCATTTTGGAAAGAAATTTAGTAATGGCTTGCCCATAAAATTAGGGATGTTCTTAGTCAACCTACTGGAATAATTGAATACGATAATTTAACATATGGTGATAAATTAGTACTATTCAAAAAGAAGGATTAAAAATGTGTATTGATATGAAACTTAGTCAAAAGGCTGCTAGAGATAAACATAAAGCTAAATATGAATTAGGTAACTTCTGGGAACAGTATGGTCTACCTCCAGTGGCATCGTTGCGTCGAAAACATAAGAAAAATAAATCTTCCCCAAAACCATATAAAAAATATCGTAAAAAATATTCACATTCTAAATCACCTGATAAATATTATGATAATCCCAAAAAGACATATCACAAGAAATCTAAACATTCTAAAAAATCAAAATCTAACCATGATATTACTTGTTATAATTGTGGTAAAAATGGTCATTATTCTAATAAATGTAAGCTTAAAGAAAAACTCAAACCTGAAGAAAATCAAAATCAAATATTTGACATCTTCAAATTAACCAATACCCTTAAGCAATCTCCACATACATCTAGTCATTCATCCAACGATACTAACCTTACAAGTGATATGTCCAATTACTATTCTCCTAGTGATAATACTGATAATGATCAAATTGAATTAGGATGTAATGATACTTGCTGTAAACAAGCTAATGTCCTTAGTAAATCTCAACAATAAGAGGATTCATTAATTGAATTAATTAGTAAATTAGATAATCCTGAATTAAAAAGGAAATACACCAATAAATTAAAATCTCTATTAATTAATAAAGATAAAAAAATCTCATCAAGATAAACCAATCATTAGTTTGACTACTACTTTAGAACGCCTTCGGAAAAGATAAGCAAAAAGAAGTAACTTTACAGGATTTACAAAATGAAATTAATCAAATTAAATTAACTATTAAAGAATTAAAAACTAAAGAAAAATCATTAGAAGAAGAAATTGCAATATTAAAAATTAATAAAAGTCTTAATAATTTTCAAAATAACAATGACACTTCCTCCGATGAGTCTAGTTCTAGTCACCATTCAACTGTGTCATCTTTGATGATAAATCAACTCAATCGCCCAGTAATCAAGAAGATAATCATTTAAACATAATTAATAAAATAAATATCCAGAAATGGCATTCCAAAGTCAAATTAGTTATCAATGATTTTAAAATTGAAGTTATAGCCTTAATAGATAATGGTGCTGATTTAAACTGTATTCAAGAAGGTTTAATCCCTACAAAATACTATCATAAAACTAGTAAACAATTAAGTTCTACTAATGGAAGTCAAATGTATATTAAATATAAATTACCCAAAGTACATATTTGTCAAAATAATGTTTGTTTTAAAACATCATCTGTGTTAGTCCAAAATATGATAGATAAAGTCATTTTAGGAACTCCATTTATTTTCTTATTATACCCATTCACCACTACTAATTATGGTATCACAACACACGCTTTTGGTCAAACGTAACCTTTAAATTATTATCTCCTCCTGAAATAAAATAATTAAATCAATTAAAAGAATGTTCCATATCTCAATCTATTAATCGATTAACAAAAACAACTTAAATTTCTTAAAGAAGAAGTAAGTATAAAAGAATTGAAACTCAATTAACTAATCCAATTCTTATTTCCAAATTGAACAATTAAAAAAACAGTTAGAAACTACAATCTGTTCTACTTTACCTAATGCTTTCTGGCATAGGAAAAAACATGTGGTCACACTTCCTTATATTAAAAATGTTAATGAAAGACATATTCCTACTAAATCTCGACCAATTCAAATGAATAATGAATTAGTAGAAATGTGTAAAAAAAAATTAATGAATTATTAAAAAATAATATCATTAGTAAAAGTAAATCACCTTGGTCTTACCCCGCTTTTTATGTTAATAAAAATGCTGAACTTGAACATGGCATTCCCACGATTAGTCATTAATTATAAACCATTAAGTAAAGTTTTTAGAATGGATTAGATATCCAATTCCCAATAAAAAAGATTTAATTAAAAGACTTAGTCAAGCTATCATCTTTAGTAAATTTGATCTTAAAAGTGGATTTTGGCAAATACAAATTCACTCTGATGGTCTGATACAAACCGCTTTTATTATACTTTTTGGTCACTATGAATGGAATGTAATGCCTTTTGGTTTAAAAAATGCACATAGTGAATTTCAAAATAATATGAATGAAATATTTAATCCCTTTAGTCATTTTTCCACCATTTACATAGATGATATCCTAATTTTCTCCAAATCAATAAATGAACAGTGTGAAACATCTCCAGTCATTCTTTCAAATTATTAAATATAATGGTTTAGTCATTTTTGCTCCTAAAATTAAGTTATTCCAAACCAAAGTCAGATTTTTAGGATACGACATTTAC
This sequence comes from Camellia granthamiana, assembly GCA_036172215.1. Lineage (NCBI taxonomy): Eukaryota > Viridiplantae > Streptophyta > Magnoliopsida > Ericales > Theaceae > Camellia > Camellia granthamiana. The sequence goes on along the minus strand of CM069903.1, from coordinate 59,939,293 downwards.
CAAAGTACCATTCTCCCCATAAGTTGATCTATTGAGTTTCCTTCTAAGTTTCCAGATGAAATCTTAGACAAATCCTAGTTACAAAGATTTTTAGGTTCTTTGAATTATATTACTGAATTTTACCAAGATCTTAGGAAAACTTGTCAACCCCTTTTTGATGGGTTGAAAGATAATCCTCCTCCATGGTCTTCCACTCATACTGCTATTGTTCAACAAGTCAAAACATATGTCAAAACTTTGCCTTGTCTTGGTATTCTTACTGAAGATTTATTTAAAATCATCCAAACTGATGCCTCTAATGTTGGTTATGGTGGCATCCTTCTTCAAAAAGTCACTCCATGTCATTTGAACAAATTGTTTGTTTTCATTCTGGTGTTTGGAACAAAGCACAAAAAAATTATAGTACTATTAAAAAAAAAATTTATCTATCATATTATGTATTAGTAAATTTCAAGATGATATTTTACATCAAAGTTTTTATTATGTGTTGATTGTAAAAGTGCTAAATATGTTTTAGAAAAAGATGTTCAAAATATTGCTTGTAAACATATTTTTGCTCGTTGGCAATCTATATTAAGTATTTTTTTATTTTGATATTGAATATATTCCTGGTAGTTAAAATTATATCCCTAATTTCCTTACCCAAGAATTTTTATAGGAGGGATAGTGCCTCATGCCTACTCCTTATATTTCTATACACAAGTTACAAGTCACCCGATATTGCAAACTTATTCATTGGTGTGCCTTCAAAATAACCTACTTAAGTCAATAGACCCAAGACCCTTACCTTCAATTTGAATAGATTCGTAGTCAACACCATTTGATTTCCCATTACACCAATCTTCTTAATTACCATATTGACAAGCCTGATCTCCTCAGTGGATGCTAATCTCTTTTTGTCTTACAGATGTCAAGCCACAAACTGTAACGCCCTCAAAATAAACCCACATTATCATGCATTCGCGACAGCCATAAACATAAGAGAAATAAAACATATTTCTATTCATCAGAGTATTTAGTCCAAAAGTATTACATGTTGACAACAAAAGTAAATGCCCTACGGCTTACAACTTTTCAAGTCAACACTTGGTTACAAAAAGAGAGTGCTAACTCTACACAAGATAAGCCCTTGGCTGATAAACATGTAATACAACAAAAACAACAAAAAGAGTCCAACAGCCTCAAGCCTTCCAAGCTACGTCCTTGGAGGTGGCATAATACCTGTACCTGAAATTGATGTCCATATAGGGTGAGCCAACGCCCAGTAGAGATATGCTAAACATAATATGAGCAATACTAAAACATTAGCATTTGATAAATGTTTAACTCACATAAATCAATTCATAACCCATTTCAATTACATGACAAATGTGTCCATGTTTCATTCCATTTTCATTTCTTATCCAATGTCTCAATTCATAACTATGGCTCAGAAACCTGGCCAGACAATTTAAAAGAGATTACATCTCATATCAACAGTACTGTCCATTTCAATTGAGATAACAACTCAAATTAAACACTTCATACTTCACAATAGATACACATAATTGCTGTATCAATCTCAAATAAAATGCTTCCGTATTTCATATATGACACACAAATTGCTTGTATCAATACTTCAATAGATACACATATTTGCTGCATCGATGGAGTCCATCCCCTATCTCCTCCCAAACAATATCCGGTTTAGGAGTCTATCATCTATCTTTCCCTAAACCATGGAGTACATCCCCTTTCTCCTCCCACACAATACAATGTATATAAACACATATCATATACATAATCAATCAATACATAAATTTGATGTATTATTCCAACCGTCATATTCGATGACCTATTCAATTGATTAGTTTTAGTTTCCTAATCATCATGCATTGTCTACAACAATCAAGGACTATCCTCCACCGATAGCCCAAAGCAGTTATTCTAAACAGATAATAAATGCCTCAACAGATACATATTCAACATTTTCAAAGTGAGCGATTAATAAATCCAACTCCACCATTCTATCTCATATTATGCAAATTTCATCATTTCCACCTCAATTTCGTATTTCCATAACATTCCAAAATTAATTATATCAATTAATTCATAACAAAAATTAGGGCTTTCCTCCGTCTTTCTCAACTTTGACCCAAAGGCACCAATATCAACAACAACAACAATACCATCACTTTAAGACCCAAAAATACATGTTTATGAGTCAAAATAACAAAACCCCTCTTTTTACATTTAGAAACCCTAACACCCAAATCAACATTAAATCAAAATGACTAAAATTTATGTCAAAGATCATATAAATGAGTAGTTATCCCTACCTCGAATTCGGAGCTTGAAGGAGAAGATGATGAAAATTCAAAGTGCTCCAACACCAAATTTTCGGATCAAAATGAAGAGCAAGGCCAACTCCACACTTTTTGTAAAGGGACCAAGGTAGAAGATCAATGATCTAGATGATCTTGTAGAGAGAAGTTGAGATCTAGAGAGAGAGGCTCTCAAATCTGGGTTTTAAAAAGTTAGAGAGAGAAAAGGCACCGAAAAAGTGATCCAAAAAGTTGAAATTTGGAAAAAGTCGCCCCGCTCGAGCGTGGAAACCCCGGCTCGAGCGTCAGACACAGACTCATGCTCGAGCGTCAAAACGCTTGCTCGAGCGTCGGATGCACACTCACAGAAGTTTTGCAGGCGATGGTCCCCCGCTCGAGCGTCAAACTCCCCGCTCAAGTGGAGGAACAAAATCAAGGGTCACACTCGAGCGTCAAAACTCCCGCTCGAGCGTACAAAGACCTGCAGAGAAAAATACTGGGAGATGGAAATTCACGCTTGAGCGTCCAAACGCCCGCTTGAGCGGAGAAGCAACAACAAAGGGCCCGCTCGAGCGTGAAGGCTAAATTCTGGGCATCAACTTTTGGTTTCAAAGCACAACCAACCTGTTTCAAACCTGCCCAACACAACCCAAGACTCAAATACAAAGAGTAAATGATGGAAATGAGAATGAGACAACAACACATCCACGGAACCGAGTCCAGAATACAATAAATAAAGAGAGGAAAAACCAGGATCGCTATACAAACCTTCCACAAAACCTCTTGCCATTGTGCCAACCAATCAACCTATTATTGCACATTCGATTGATCTAGTCAACCGATACCAAATTCTTGGTAACATTCGTAAACCAAGTTACACCTCTGCACTTGCTTCAGATCCATTTACCTACAAGTCGATTACACCAATGCCTCCTAACGGATCTACATCAAGAACAAATTATGTTCTTAAACAGTTCTTCAACCTTTTCTACAGGGAACCAATCCACAAAAATATCCACAATGTTCTTGAACTAGTTAAATTATATTTCCCTAATGGATGACATTTCATTCCTTCCCATCCAGAAAAGTCAATTACCTTTTATAAGGATACTCTTTTCTACCACAAGTCTATAGTCATTAAACCTATCACTGATCGAGTTAATCCTAGTAAAATCATTTATCATTCCTTATATATTCACAATATTGTATCTCTTGATGAATGCGGTCTTCATTTCCTACTCCAAGACCTTCCCAATTATCATATACAATATAGTTACTATGATTATATTGATGCCTGGTTCAAGATCCTTCTACATCAAAATGAGTCATATAGTCATTCCTGGTTTTTTTTCATTTGATCATAAATTCAAGTCAGAATTTCCTTCATGGTTTCTAAGATAGTGATCTCAATATGGTGCCATCCCTGAAATCATTCCTTCTGAATTAATAGAACAAGTCAATTATTTCTCTTCAGTATACAAATTGAGTCAACACAAAAGTCAATTTCCTCTATTACTCCATTTTATGTCCAAATACAAAGTCCCTTGGATATTCAAATGGCAGTACGATATTACAAACAACATAGTCATCTGATAGCATTTTGTCAAATGGTGGGATGCATTCAACGCCCATCGTATTATTGAACAACTTCAGCAAGAATTTCCAGTCAACATTCATGCCCTAACTCCTGCAATGGTCAAGGCCTCTCAGCAGAACCCAACTGCTTCAGTCATTCAAGGAAGCCCACTTCCTCTCACAACAGTCAGACTTGGAAGCCAATCAACCAGCATTAAGCCTTTCAAATCCAAGTCATCAAAGTCCAAGCCTAAAGCAAAGCCCAAGTCCAAGATTAATAATGAAGAATGAATTCAAATTGCAAAATTACTATTGGCCCAAGCCAAGTCACAAGTTGAAGATGATGCTTTCGATGATTCAGCCTCATCTGAAGCCTCCACCAGTCATGATCCATATGGTCCACAGTTCTAAGATGCTTAGGACCTATATGCCTAAAACAATCATTAGATTCCATATATCTACATCAGCTTCAATCACTACTCTTACTTTGAGAAAAGCTACTGATGTAGACATATTGATTCCCCATTAGTCAACTGTGCAGTCACATTGCTCCACCGAAAGTAAATGAACAATGAAAAAAGTCACTATTCACTATTCACTCAAAGACAAGTCCAAAACAATTAAAGCATCAGACAACTTTTAGTCAATCACCAAAAGCAGCAGACAGCACCCATGTGCCTCCATGTGCCTCCATGTGCTCCTTTCTAGTCAGATTCAATCACAAGCCTCACAGTAATCCATTCTCCACCTATAAAACAGCCTCTTCAGTCAAGAAAAAATCAGAGTTAGAAAGAGTTTGAAAATATAGAATTCTAGATTCCCATTCTCTCTTTTGTAAACAACTCTGCAAGTTTATTTTGAAGTTATGCTGTCCATCTACTTTCAGTAAACCAATTGTAAGTTATTTAAATTATTTAAATTGTCAATTATTTAATCAATTATTTAAATTATCAATTGTTTGTTCCCGCTGCGCTCTGTCTATTTTGAGCTCTGTCTATTATCAGTTATCTATTTGGTATCAAAGCCAGTTCTGGTCAGGGGTTCAAGTCTCATTGGGGTAATATCCCCCTTGGGATTAGGGGGGGGGGGGAAATTCCCATGGAAGGTAGGGTCCAAATACCTGACGGGTCCACTCATCACATGGGGGGTAATGTGCTATAAGAGAATATGTATGCACCTCTACTATCACCTTAGGGTTTTACTAGGATTGGCAAGGGGGATATTACCTATTCACAGATTAAAACGTATGTTGAAAATATGTAGGATTGGCAAGGGAGAATATGTATGCGCCTCTACTATCATCTTATATATAAATAAATATATTTCAAAATTTTGACTAAAAACTCTTACTTCTAGAGTCTCCTCTCATGAGGAAGAGTCTTATTGGAAGCTTGAGGAGAATATAAAAGTCTATTACTTTTTATAAGAAAGGATCTTCAAAGAGAACTTACAAAATTCTATGTGTGATTCAATCAAATTTATTTGAATCATATTGATTGGAGGGAGAGTTGAAAATTTCATTTCCCTCCAAAATTAAATCTAGCATTCAATCAATTTGTTTGGAGGAAATGTTAAAAAAAAATTAATTTCTTTAAAACAAGTGATTTTTTCTTATCAATTATGACCTTATTAAATATTATTAATAAATACTATGCAACAATTTTTATTTTTATTTGAGTATTTATATATATTTTTACTTATTTATAATATATAATTATAAATTTTAATTATATAATATTAGTTATGACGTCACAGTTCGATCGCTTTGACCTCGACGGTTAAACTGGTGACTCATCCACCAGGTCCCTTTTCCAGTTCGTTCACCAGTCCGTCCGGTTTTCAAAGCATTGCTTCAGACTCCTTTGACACTTAGTCTAGAAATAGACTATTTTAGTTAATTTTTTTTTAATTATTTTAGTTGACTAAAAAAATTATATTTGGGATGATAGTTGACCATTTTTTTCTTTCTTTTTTTTTTTTTTCTAATAGTTGATGTTTTGAGAGAAAAAAATGAAATGATTATAGTTTGAATGTGATATTTTGTCTTATTAACTATTTTAATTTATTTTGTCTTTATCAACTATTTTAACCTAAAACCAACTTTCAAATAAGACCGTCAATGAGTGCTTTTTAAAAATCTATTTGTTAAATTATCACAATGATTAAATTATGGCACAATGTTTTTTGTGTCGAATTGTTTTTTTTTTTTTCCTTAAAGAAAAAAACTTTATTGATAGCAAAGATGGACGAATGTATCAGTCAATGGTTCAACCATTACAATTACAATGACAACATTGATAATAAAATCACATGTTTAACATACAATTTTGCGTTGATGTAAATTCGAAGTCTAAAATCACATATCCAGTTTATGAAACCCTTTGTCTTGTGATCTTCTTCACCAGAGTCGACATGAGTATGTTTGATCAACTACGTTCCCTCTCATTCTCCACTCCTATCTATCAGGATCTCCACTACATGTCTAGATCTCCCCTACACCATCGTTGGCAATCTCCACCAATGACGGAGAAACCAATGCCGTTCACCTCCACTCTCAACTATCTACTCTCACAATCTCTCTATATATGTGCCTCAAATCTGCAATTACAATCCAATATAATTAAATACAATTAAAAAAGAAGGGATAGTAATCGAAGAAAGGGTAATTTAAGAATAAAAAAATTGTTAAGATTTGGCATAAAATAAAGTAAGGTTTCACGACTCCAAATCTAACATTTGCTTTATATATAGTATAGATATATAACTATTAGATAATAACTACTACATATTTTCTCCGGTCATGCTACAATACACACCCCTTTTTGCGGTGTATATCGTATGTTAGTTATGACACTTTGTGGTTTCAATCTCAACTAAAAAGATACAATGAGTCATAATGAAACATTATTTAAAGACAACCAAAGATCTTTTTTGTCATAACTAAAATAATAATCACATATGTCATAACCAATATTACAATAAGTCATAACCAAGTAACAACTTGAGGAATAACTAAAGACTTCTTCAATCATAATCAAAATAAAAAAGTCATAACCAAATCATAACTGATACTTTAAAAAGTCATAATCATGTTATAACTAACAACACAGCGAATCAAAACCAAATATTACAAAAATTATAACTAGGCATATGGTCCACAACTCAAACATAAGTGTGTATTATAAAAATTTTCTTAACTGTTTATCACTTATTACATCCAAGATTAAGTAAGAGCATCCACAGTGGAGCTGTTAGAGCATGTGTTAGTGTTAATTGTTACTTTTTAGCCAGCCATTTTCTGTTTTTGCTCTCACAGTGGAGTTGTTAAGGCCAATGTTGTGTGCCTGGGGACGTCCTCTCAGACGTCCGGCCGAAAGTCCCACCGGAAGTCCACCCTGGACGTCCAAACCATTCAAGAAAAGGAAAAAAAAAAAAAAAAATTTGGGTCTGACCGGTTGACCGACCGAACGTTCGGCTGGTCAACCGGCAGTCAACTGTAATTTTTTTTTTTTTACTTGTTGGGATTTTTTTTTGGCTTGAAATTTTTGATTAAATTAAATTATTTATTTACTTTATTTATATATATGTATATATATATATATATATTTTTTTTTAACACACCTCTTAACACATCCATTGTATCACCATTCACTCACTAAATTAACAAACTCTTAGCACACATTTTTGGGTCCCATTTTTAACACTTTTTGTCATATAACACACTTTAACACATAGCTTGAACACATCCATTGTGGATGCCCTAAGTGTTGATTGGGAAGTTTGGCTTTTTGGTTAAAAAAGGCAAAAAAACTACTAAAACAAAAGATGTAACTAAAAAGTCAAAAAAATACTTCCTCGTTTGGCAAGTTGTGATTTTGCTTAAAAAGTAAAAAATCACTAAAAAAATCAAAAAGTCAACAAATACCAAAAAGTTTACCAAAAAGTCTATAAAAAAAATATGTTCTCAAAAAAGTCAACAAATACCAAAAAATCACTAAAAAAAGTATGTTCTCAAAAATCAAGAAGTCACTAAAAAAAGTAAGTCATACACAAGGAATTTATATTTTTTCATACACTAAAAAAATCATTTTCAAATCAATAAGACTAGAGAGCCTCCCTAATTTACCAGAAAATTTACCAACTGCCCACATGGCAACCTACTATGGAGGTTGCTTTTATTTAAAAGGAAAAAAAAATATATATGCAATAACCTAGCCTTAACATAACTGGGGAGTTGGTAAATTTTTGAGTAAATTGAGAAGCCTTCCTAAACTTATTGTTTTCCAATACAGTGGTGTTACATGCACCAGTTGGTAGTGTACCAACATCTGTTATGATATTGTCACTCCACAACTATGGACCCACTCATTATACAAACTACAAAGATCCAAAACCTCTAAAATTATATCACATCATCTGTTAATACACTAATTAGTATATCAATTAGTGCATATAACTTTATTCTTTCCCAACTATTAGTATTTTTTTTTTTAAGAAAAGTTAGGAATCATGAAATTGTTTTCATGAAAATGATCGTGAAAGATTTATGATCCTTGGATTACCATGATTAGTGTGTGGTGTTTTATTCTCAGTATAATCCAAGGGTCACAAAGCTTTCATGATTATTTTCATGAAAGGTTTTTCATGATACTTAACATTGCTGTTTTTTTTTTTACCTCATAAAAAAGATCACTAAAAAAGCTGAACCTCAAACCACACCTGAATTGGATTGGATTATTAATCACCACCTGAAGCTTAAACTTAAAAACTCAAATTTAAAAGTCAAAAGTCTACCGTGACCATGAAAAATTTCCTAACAATTCTAGAATTCTCTAATTACATGTAGGTAGGTAAGTTGATGTGAAGGATTTACTCTTCATATACCAGGTTGCAGATAATATATTTTCAAATACAAAACAGAGGGCTAATCAAACAAGAAAAACAAAAACGAAAGCTGTATGGGTTTCGATCACTATGCATGTGATTGCAATTACCTTTTACAGCGGAATTTGCAAGATGATGTTTCGAAAATGTTGACAGAGATTGCAGTCATGGAGGGAAGAAGTGGCCCTTCACTGTTTCTTTTTTAATTTCTACATTTTAAAGGGAAACTCTGATGAAAGATAACATTCCAAAATATAAATTAAATTAAAAAAAAGAAAAAGAAAAGAAAAGGAAGGGAGAGTAGTAAGTTTTATATTTTAATGATTCGACGCACGCACCTGACTTGTTTTTTAGCAGTAGCTTTAGTCAAAGATGAATTTATCATCTATGCCGACACGAGGAATGTGAGAAATGAAGCGTCAATATCGGCCTTTCCCCTTCTGACACCGTCGTTTTAGTATCGGACATCCTTCGATCATCAACCCCAAAAGAGAGGAAGGCAGCCCTTGCTCCAGGAACAATGCAAATTTAGGGCAACCCTAGATCAATAGATGCAAAAGCGAGGGAGGCAGCCCTTCATTTGGCAACCAAGTGAGCTTACGGCAATCATAGATGTAAAGTATTTCAAGAGAAGTGAGGTCTTGAAAGTCCTTGAAAGATATCTTCTCTAGATTTGGAAAATACTACAAGGACAGGCCAGTCAGAGAGGTGGGCAATAACATTCCATCTTTTGCAATGGACTCCCAACGATAATCTTTTAAACCATTAAGGAGGAGTTTTCTAAGAGAGGGTAATCTGTGCAAACCCCACTCTGATGGGGGCTTACCAATCATGATCGTGTCGATGACAAGTGAACGGAGGTTCGTGAAACAACTCTAGTTGGAGACAATTCATGCAGGGCATTTCTATACTTTCAGCTCTTGAAGAGAACTGAGGTTATATGGTAGGGCCTCGAGCTTTTTGTAGTCGTAGATAAGCAAGTCTCTCAGATTTGATGTGGCCAACCTTCTGGAAGGAACTCCACGTCTTCACAACCTCTTATGTCCACTAGGATGAGATTTTTGAATTCATTATTGCTGCTACTATGCTTGGCATCAGGCAAGGATTTGAGGTTCATACAAGCATTAATTCGAATCAATTTACGAGATGGACTAGCAAGGTTCTAAATCGCAGTATCGGGTAACGTAACGGTATCGATCGCGGAGTATCGGTATCGATAGTATCGATCGGTACACATCGGGAATCGGGTGTCGCGGCGGTGAAATTTTAATAATCATTTTACAGGTTTTTCAGCTTTTTCTTTCCCGTACCGGTCCGAACCGGTGAGTATCGGCCCGCCGCGGCTTGTGTAATGGTTACAGGCCGATACGTACCGGGACTTGTCTGATACTCCTGCGATTTTCAATCTCAGCGGTATACCGGCCTGTATCCGTCGCGGCACCCCATTTTTTCGATACGTATCGGCCGATACGTAGCGTATTGGCCGATATTTAGAACCATGTGGACAAGTAATTTTCAAACCCTCCTCTGCTATTAGTGACTACGACTTCGATAGATGAGCAATATCAAGTTCTTCAAGTGTAGCCGGTAGCCCACCTCTGGACGATAAGTATGTGAGCAATGGACAATTTTGAAACTTCATTTTCTGCAGACATTTCAAGGCATGCAGTCACTCTGGCAGCTTCTCCAACCTTTTACAATTATCAATTCCCAGATACATAAGGCCCCATTAAGTAAGGTGACCCCTCTTACTCCAGCTGCTGTCACTGCAACTGTGGACTATCTTTTTCTTCTACTTCTTTATCTTCGAACAAGGAAATAAGTTGGGGGCAGTTTTCAATCTCCAAATGTCGCTAGGCAAGGGCAGGGGGTTTGTGCTGTAGTCTGACCTCATTCTGCCACAATGTTGTGAGTTCTTCACAATTACGAATCCTCAATTCTTCGAGTCCCGTAAACCCATGAAAGAACCATCTAGGCAGACATGTGAGTTTCTGAATATTTTCTATACTCATATCAGTCACTGAGTTTAAATGTTTATACACTGGAGTTGCTAATACTTCATCACCTACCTCTTGATTAGGAATGTAGTCCAAAATTGAAACATTACTGAGAGATAAGGAGAAGACTGAACTAAATGGAGGGCATTCCTCTTTTGGTGGAGCATTGTAGGGCTCAGAAGCCATTCAACCACCAACCGTGGGCACTTCTGAATCTCAAGCTTTCTTAAGCAAGGAAGACTGTTGGGCAATTTACCCAAAAGCTTGGGACAACTTTGAATGGAGAGCTCTGAGAGGCGAGCAAATGCTTGAACTTCCTCATCAACTTCAAAAGGAGACCAATCCTCCCATTCTGGCATATCCCAAAAGCATAAAGTCTCTAGAGCTAGAAAAGGGTTTGAGCAACCCCGCCCATAGAACTCAAGGCCAACATTCTCTACTCTTTTCATTCCTCTAATCCGAAGTTTTGCATGTGAGGGTAATTGCCCCAGAGGTGGTCAACATGTGCATTTTTCAAAATTTTGCAACACTAAGTGAACCATATTAGAAAACCGAGGATCTCCAACCCAAGTCGGAAATATTGGACCATAGTAACCACTGGTGGAAAGTACTTCAACCTTCTTGTCCGGTTGTAGCATGTCAAACACTGCTAATTCAACCTTTTCAGTTCGTGAATCTTCTGAATTAGTGTTACTCCATTCCATCAATAACTCATCCAAGCCCTACTTCTCATATAACTTAGTAGCCTTTGCATCCACAACATCCACCACATTATCTAACCTGGATTTCCAAAGTGCCCCTCTAAGATGAATTAAGTTCCCCAACTCTCTTATCATAAACCCATTTCCTTTGCTAACAATGAAGTTTGATAATGTTTGGAGACTTGTTAACTGACCTATTTTTGGTGGCATTTCTTGTAAGGAATTTGCACCAGTAACATCGAGATGACGCAAGTTAATCAGGTTTCCTGTGTGTGAATGAAACTTCTTCATATGTGTGGAATATCTTAATACCAATGTTTGTAGATTGTATAGAGTACATAATGATTCAGGTAATGAGGAAACAAGGGCATGAGAAAGATCAAGATACCTCAAATGTTTTGAATGTCCGATTGAACTTGGCAGTTCACTTATTTTATATCCACTCATACTAAGCACGCGTAAACGTGTAACCTTTGGCAACAAATGATGGGGAACATTGCTGGTCAAATATCTTAGACAATATCCTCCACATGATAAAAAGGTTCGTAAATGCTTGGCATCACAAAAGGCATCAAACTTTTTGGCGCCCTCATAATAGTCATGCATGTAAGATGAATGGTGAACCTTACTAAGATTTTTTATCTGCTCATTAACTTTCGACTTATCCTCCAGCCTAAAACAAATTTTTCCTGTAACAAACTGAGCGAGATCATTGATGAGGTCATGCATCACAAATTTTGAGCTTTCACCACTAGTTGATGGTTGAAAAAATGACCTAGACAACAATTCACGAAAGTACTTGCACACGAGATCTTCGATTTGCTTATTTCCTTTTTCTATTGGTTCTTTAATGAAGCCTTTAGCCATCCACAATAAAACAAGTTTCTTTTCAATAAATGTGATATTCTTGGGCACTATTAAATAGTATGCGAAACACTTCTTCAAATGTGAAGGGAGGTGATGGTAGCTTAACCTCAAAGCCGGAAGAATGTCACTTTCCTGATCTGATAACTCCCACATTTTACTATTCAATACATCTTCCCATTCATCATCTCTTAGTTTACAACGTAAAAGGCCACCAAGTGTCCTAGCAACCAAAGGCAAGCCTCCACATTTCTCAACTATTTTCCTACCAATTCAAACCAAATTCGAGCTTGGCTCCATAATTGTGTTCTCAAATGCATTTTGTGCAAACACCGACCAACAATCATCCATTGATAATTGCTTCAAGTGATGATATTTCACAGTTCCTAGCATCAACACAACATTTGTGTTACGTGTTGTTACCATGACTTTTCTTCCTCGGGCTGCATCATTGAAAGGACTCTTCAAACTGCTCCAATCACTGTGTTTTTTGTTCCAAAAATCATCTAAAACAATCAAGAACTTTTTCCCATCCAAAATCTGCTTTAGTTGGACTTGGACTTTATCCGAGGGATCAAAATTGCAAGGCTGGGAAGTGACGGACTCCAAAATTGCTTTTGTCCCTCGCATAATATCAAAATCTTCAAAGACACAAACCCATGCTTTTATTTCAAAGTGCTTCCCGACCATGTCATCATTGTATAACATCTGAGCAAGGGTGGTCTTGCCAACCCCACCCATACCTACAATCAGAACTACCCCAATATTGCAATTGCTCGACTCCTCAACACCTAGTAAGAGCAACTCAATTATCTTCTTTTTATCCTCGTCCCTCCCATATACATTAGGTTCATTCATTAAACATGTGGTGGGTGGTCTTTGCCAAGCTTTAGCAGATGTCCCTACATTACTACTACTACCGACCTGTTGCAAGCCGAGCACAGTTCTACGTTCCAAAAGATCTTGGAATCTGGTAGTGATCTCATCTAATTTGATAATATTGGTTGGAATTAGTGCAGGTACCTTGGTGGGGATCATCGACTTAGGCCACAAAGCTTCGGTGGAGAACTCGTCGAGTATGTCATCGACATCATAAGCCAAGTCCTAAAGATCTTCAAGCCAAATCTTAATACCTCTTTCGGTGACTTGCTTCTCATCAGCATCAACGAGAACTGCCTCAATTTCTTCCAAAGTTCTGCTTCATTTCGTCAACAGAGTATGAATTCGCCGCTCTCCGCCAAAGCTGCATGCAAAGTTTGACAGTTCGTTAGAGGCTAAAGTGGCTAACTTCTCAAATAGAAACTTGATTGAAGCGGCGATTAAGAGCTCTCCGATAGCCATTGATTCATGAATTTGTAAGAAAGAAGAAGCACTAGCAATGGATTGAACTGAACTGAATTGATTTGAGAGTTTAACCAAATTGGAGGGTGGTTGTAGTTATGGATTCAATTGAGAGACATAACCAAAACACAAGTAGGGATGTAAATTTGGCCCGGCCCGGCCCATGTCCGGCCTTACGGGCTCTTGCAAAAATTCGGGCCTGGTCGGGCTGGCCCACGGGCCAAAAATTAAGCATAGGCCCAAGGCCAAGCCCAAGCCCAAGCCCAGGGGTATTCGGGCCTTGGACGGGCCGGTGGGCCGGGCCTTGGGCTAGCCCAATGGGCTCAGGTTTAGCCTCGGGCTTGGGCCGGGCTTAGATGGGCCTGACCTTTTTTTTTTTTTTTGTTCTTTTAAAATTTTTCTACCAAAATTTTATTATTTTCCATTAAAAAATACACTGGACCTCTGGCAAGTTGAGCTTCGGGCTGGGCTCTAAGTGGGCCTCAAGCGGGCCAATGGGCTGGCCTACGGGCCAGGCCAAGCTTCAAAACGATGGCCCAGGCCCTAGCTTAAGCCGGCCTAAACGGGCCGGGCCCATCTTGGGCCGCCCACAGGCCACGTGTAACAACCCCGACCCATGATTAACGTTAATCCTTGATTAATTATGCCTAATAATAATTAAGGAGGAATTCTGAATTAATTTGCATATGTGTGTTGCATTATCTGTGTTTATATCTGTTTTGCGTAGGGAGATCTGTTCGTGTCTTAGTTTCGATTTGCAAATTCAAGGCCGTACCGTCATATGGTACAGAAATTGATCTGAATTATGTGTTAATTAGAATTTATAGGATTTCATGGTAGTTTAATTGAAATTTGTTTCGGAACAATTAAATAAGACTAATTTAATCCCACTTAGTTGCCTATGACTTAAACTAATTAGGCACCATTTCTTTTATGAACTCACCCATCACTTTTCATCTATTTTGATTACACCTTTGAGTCTCCAATACACACACATGAGAGAGAGAGAGAGAATGGGGAAATGAGAATTGAAATCAAAAGCAAGAGGAAAGGAGAATTGCTAGAATTGTTGGCAAATTAAAGAGAATTTGGGAGCTACAACTTTCATACTTGTAAATTCAAGCCTTTAGGTAAGAAATTTTGTCTTATAGCTTTGAAGTCTAGACTCTAATGCATGAAAACAAGAGAGTTAAGTTGATTAATGTAAGAATTGAGCTAAAGATGGGAATTGAGAATACCTTTGTGTTTGCATGTGCATTTCATGAAGTTTTAAATGTGTCTTTCGAGAATTCCCTCATGCATGTTTTGTATTCACTTTAATTTTGGGAAAACAATGAGTTTTATGTTGTTTGGTAACACTTGATCATGTTTTGAGAAGCTTTGGTTCAAAGAATTGCATGCATGTCATGTTCTTGGGTTATACTTGAGCTTCAAGTTGAATTTTGTGCAATTGGCATGTCATTGGGCCATGATTTCTTGAAATGATCCTTTAAATATGTTGTTTTATGAGTTTCTAAGTGTTTTCTCAAGTTTTGGCCCAGAAAAATGAAGTTTGATGCTTTAATGTTTGAGTTTGAACTTGAAGATCAAATTTGGAAATTCCAGAAATTTGATCCACGCTCGAGCGGGGGACTCCACGCTCGAGCGAGCACTTTGAGTACATACACTTATGCTCGAGCGACGTGAATCACGCTCTAGCGTGAAATGCATGTACCCAGAAGTTCATATGTTTTGTAGTCCGCTCGAGCGAGGGGCTGAATCTCACGCTAGAGCAGGGATCGACCGTCCATCGAGCGTGAAAAACATGCAACCAGTACTTTTTCCAAAGTTTACAGTCCGCTTAAGCGAGGGAAGTCACACTGGAGCAAACCTTCATATCTTGCATGTTCGCTCGAGCGAGGAAATCCACGCTCGAGCGTGGACCATATTTTCAGTAAAATTTGAGAAATGTTTCCAAGTGCATTTTTGCATCCTCTTTCCATCCTAGGCATTCCTAGGCCATGTTTAAGACCCCATATGAGGTTAAAGGCTAGTAACATGCTAAGAACAACTAGAATGAGTTATATACAATCCAAGCATGTGTATTCAATGTAAGAATCTGCCATGTTATGTAGGTCACGCGCCTCAAAATAAGTGAATTGCCCACTTTGCCATCTAATTGGAGCTACCAATTATCTGTGAGTAATAACTCTGTAAACTTATGTTTAACTTTAATTATTTTCAGAGGTTATGAAATGATAATTTTTCTAAAATGCTATGTTTTGTATGAATGAATGATTGTCCAATTTTCTTTGAAACATAATTGTGGTACCCTTAGCAGAGGCCCTCACCCAGGGGACATAACACTGTGGCTTATGGTCATGAGGCCCTAGCCCAGGGGATAATACCGTGGCCCAGGCCCTCGCCTGGGGGAAACAATACCGTGGCCGATATATGAGATATATTACCCGGTACCGGAGGTTCCTTTACGGAACTTGATATGCTTGACCAAAGAGACATGATCACGCTAATGGATGTACCACACATGATTTGAATATGGATAAGATTTTGATTCTGTTTCTGTCATCTGAATATGACTCTGATTTGCTTTGAGATTTGAGACATGTTATGGGCATCATTCATTAAAGTCTTTACTCTGTTATTATTCACTGCGCTTTAGCTCACTATTTATATTATGTATGTAGGTGAGCAGGCACGTGACCAGGCCCAGAGTTGACGGCCTATGTTTCTGTTTTTGTCAGCCAACCTTTGTGCCTCCTGAGGAGGTTCCGAATGAAGTCAAGTTTTGTGGCTGTTTTTGTAATCATATTATAGTTTGCTGTCTGTTAAGTTTTAGGCAAGATTTCTGACATTACACTGCTAGGGGTGATATGTAATGGTTATGTCTCTCAACATAACCCATAAGTTTATAAAAGTTTTAAATTATACGTCTCATGTATGTCTTCACAGCTCAATGGACTTTGTATATTGTGTATATTTGCTTCTGTGGCCCCTAACGACATGTTATTATGTCAAGAAGCCTTCAGTAATCCAAGGATTACTGGCCAGTTACGATGCTAAACCTATAGGGGCGGGTTTGGGTCATGACAGAGTGGTATCAGAGCATGAGTTATCCCACACACACGAGTCCATATGAGCTTAGGATGTCCTAGTGAGAAGTAAGGGCATTCCATCTGCATGTCTAAGTGTGTTTGTTTAAAAGTCAAGGCATAAATCTAGTTATGATCATGTGATATGGGAACAAATAATCTGAATAAAGGGATAAGGGCCATTTGCGTATGTTTATTATGTTCTGTTTGCCTATAGGAAATGGACAATGCAAGAAGTGATGATTCAGCAGGGTCTTCAGATGCCCGAATGAGCAGAATGGAACAAATGCTTACAGCTTTAATTGAAGTGGTAATGCAACAACAGAGGCAACAACCTTTACCTCCTCCACCCCCACCAGCCCCAGTTGAACCGGGCAACAACGACATAATCAACTTGACTCAGAAATTTATGAAGATGAAGTCACCAACTTTCTTGGGTGGCATTGAACCGCTATAGGCAGAAACTTGGCTATTGGAGATGGAAAAATTATTTGAAGGGCTTCCCTGTTCCAAGGTTCAGAAAGTTCTATTGGCCACCTATACTCTGAAGGATGAAGCTCGGAGATGGTGGTTATTAGTTTGGAATTGCAATGAGAATATGACATGGGCTCAATTTAATACAATTTTCTATGATAAGTACTTTCCCCAGTGCTTCCAAGACCGGAAGGTTTCAGAATTCCAGGAACTCAAACAACGCAGAGTGTCTGTAGCTGAGTATGAGGCTAAGAAGGCCAGCATATTTCAGGGTGGGCTGGATTTAGATATACTAGATCGAGTGGGAGTTCTTAACCTACCCACGTATGTGAATGTTTTGGATAGAGCACTAATGGCAGAGGCCATTCTGGTATCAAAGAAACAAACTACAACTCCACCAACTGAATGGAAAGGCAAGAAGGCCGGAGTTAATTTCAAAAAGGGCCAATCATTCTTGAAGAAGCAAAATACAGGATCCTCTGGTAGTTCTAGTCAAAGTAGTGGATCCATACCAAACTGTCCGGATTGTGGCAGGAGACATAGAGGAGTGTGCCATCATGCATCTGGTGCCTGTTGCCGGTGTGGCAAAGTTGGCCACATGATAAAAGATTGTCCATCGAGGTCTGGAAATGCCAATCACCCCACAACAAGTTCAGCTGGGTCAGTTTCAGTGGCCAAATCAAACACCAGAACTAATGCCAAGGGTAACAACGGGAACGAAGCATTGAGGCAAGAGAGAGTATTCGCCTTGGTGCCTGGGGATGTACAAAACACTGAATCGGTAGTGTCAGGTATCATTGCTATTGTGCTCAGAATGCATATGTATTGATTGATTCCAGTTCCACACATTCATTCGTATCGCATGCTTTTTCTAAAAAATTAACTAGACCGTTAGAACCTATGAACTGTTTGTTATCTGTATCTACACCGTCTGGGGGTTCTATGATATGTGCTTATGTTTATTCGGCGTGTGATCTTATGATTGGTGAAATGACATTGTATGTTGGTTTACTGCCCTTGAACATCGATTTTTTTGATTGTATTCTGGGTGTGGATTGGTTGACTAAGTATTGTGCCACTATTGACTGTGTGAATAAATCGGTTGTAATTTGTCCACCGAGTATGCCTGAGTTTACTTTCACTAGGAATGGGGTAGTCTCACCACCATAATTGATTTCATTTATGAAAGCCAGAAGACTGTTAAGAAAAGGGTGTCGGGGCTATTTGTGTAGTGTGTTGATTGTGCCTCCGAATAGTGCCAGTGTAGAAACTATTCTTGTGGTTTGTAATTTTCCTAATGTGTTTCCTAATGATCTACCCGGGGATTTGATTGATAGGGAAATTGAATTTTCCATTGATATAATACCTGGAACACAACCCATCTCCAAGACTCCATATAGGATGTCGACTTCTGAATTGAAGGAATTAAAAGTCCAACTTCAAGAACTTTTAGACAAGAAATTCATTCGGCCAAGTACCTCACCTTGGGATGCTCCAGTGTTATTTGTTAAAAAGAGAGACGGATCTTTGAGACTATGTATTGACTATCGGGAATTGAACAAGGTGACCATTAAGAACAAATACCCTTTGCCTCGAATAGATGATCAGTTTGATCAACTTCAGGGAGCCCAAGTGTTTTCCAAGATTGACGTCAGATCTGGTATCACCAGTTAAAAGTCAAGGCAGAAGACATAGAGAAAACTGCATTCAGGACTAGATATGGACATTATGAATTTTTGGTAATGCCTTTTGGGGTAACAAATGTGCTTGCAGCTTTCATGGACCTAATGAATAAGGTTTTCAAACACTATCTCAATGAATTCATTGTTGTGTTTATTGATGACATTTTGGTTTATTCTAAAGACAGGGAAGAACATGGGAACCATCTGAGAACTACTTTGAAGATTTTGAGAGAAAAGAAATTGTATGTTAAATTGTCCAAATGTGAATTATGGCTTGACAATGTAGCATTTTTGGGACATGTAATCAACAAGGAGGGCATTTCTGTTGACCCTCAGAAGATTGAAGCTATTATGGATTGGCCTAAACCGACAAATGTAACAGAAGTTAGAAGTTTTCTGGGACTCGCTGGTTATTACAGAAGATTTGTGAAAGACTTCTCAAAGCTTGCAATGCCATTGACACAATTAACACAAAAGAATTTACAATTTGATTGGAATAGTCAGCGTGAATCAGCCTTTCAAGAGTTGAAAACCAGATTGGTGACTGCACTGATCCTAACCATACCTAATGGTACTGATGGGTTTCAAATTTACGGTAATGCTTCGTATAAAGGGTTGGATTGTGTATTGATGCAAAATGGGAAGGTAATTGCCTATGCTTCTCGACAGCTTCGTCCTCATGAAAAGAATTACCCGACCCATGATCTGGAATTGGCAGCTGTGGTGTTTGCCTTCAAAATCTGGCGTCATTACTTGTATAGCGTAATTTGTGAAGTGTATACCGATCATAAAAGCTTGAAATATTTCTTCACCCAAAAAGAATTGAACATGAAACAGAGGCGATGGTTAGAGCTAATTAAAGATTATGATTTGCATATTTTGTATCACCCAGGAAAAGCTAATACCGTAGCAGATGCCTTGAGCCGAAAGTCAATGGGAAATTTGTCATGTTTATTTACCAACCATGAAGAACTGTTATATGACTTGGAGAAAAATGAGATTGAGATTGTGATACGTGAACAAGGTGGAATACTAGCCGCTATGTCCGCTCAGCCTGCAATCATCGAAGAAATCAAAGAGAAGCAACTTGAAGATGAATACTTGAAAAAGGTTGTAGAAGAACTTGATTCAAAGCCGAGGCCAGGATTTGTGTTTGAGAATAATGTGTTGAAATTTCAAAATCATTTTTGTGTACCTGATTGTGTAGACGCGCTCGAACGTCCCGGGAAAATCCCGTTTTGTTCATTGGGCTCACTACAGTTCGGACTCGGTGTCACGGTTCTGAATCTAATCTCGCAAAGTGCAATGCAAGATCGATAAATCACCAAAGAGTCCAAATCCGGCAAATCGTTTTGAAAAACTGATTTTAGAAAGAAGTGCCAAACATGGATTGCTTTGCCAGATACAGAGTCGCCACCTAAATATTTTATTTTGGGGGAATTTAGGAAACCCTGACTCATGCCTAAGGCCACGTGTCCGTCATCACCAAAGTTGCCTTGGCTCGAGAACTTGGGTACGATTGGGGAAGGTCATTTCATGAGCACCCCCGCTCGCCCGATCAAAGATCGGCCACTACTAAGCATGATATCTTGTTTTTGAAAATACGTGTGCTCTTATTCTGGTTATTAACCTAGAATTACTATGTGATGCGCACAGCATACAAGTATAGACTAGATTGCCTAAGTTGGAACAAAGCATCGCATATCCGTTTGTTTTGAAAATGGATTGAAGTTTGCTACTCGCAAGTAGGCTAAAACACGGGTTTCAACGAATTATTCTAATTCAATCAACCCAACCTTCACCCATAGGCATTCAGGCAGTTATATCACATAAGCACATAGCCTCATGGTAAGCATGCTATCATGGCAGTCACTCACACGCATGCAAGGATGCTAAAGCATAAACACTTACCGAGTACTCCGAGCCAAAGAAAGAAGCTAATTAGAAAACATGCATGAATCCTAACTATGCTGAGATGCCTAATGCAACACATGCAAGAATGCAACTAAGATAGGCTCGGCTATTCTAAGATGGCATATGAGATGCTACAGGTAACATGTATTCAACTTGGAATTGAAATACGATGCAGTTAGTATGATGTGCCGAGCCCGGTGCATGCAAAACAGATGAATGGATGCAAACATATGAGCATAAGGATGCTAATTGAAACGTGCCCTAAAACTAACCATCATAAGCTGGTAAATGAAAGGGAGAAAGACGTGGGGTTGGAAGACATACATCACACACACGCACACTTATTACAACATTGCCCTCTCTCGGAGGGTCCGAATAAATAATACTGAATCGAATTAACTAATTATTACACAACACTAGCTAATCAACAAATTAACTAAACTAGCATGCAAACTATGTAAAATGGGCTGCCTCAGCTCTGCTTTGAATGAGAAAGGATGCATGCATGCTCAAGTCGCCTTGTCGAGAAATCCATCGCGATGCCCCGGCTCGCCTTTGTTTGCAATTGATTTCAAAAACTTGCACAAAGTTCCAAGGAGATGAAACTCTACCCTGGGAATCTAGGGGGAGGCTGCCGTCCAGCTATAGACATTGGAGACCACCTACCGACCACCCTTGGTGGTGAAAACCAGAAAAGGTGGTCGGCCTGCCAGAAAACCTGGTCGGCCGACCAGTTTCTTCTCCTGGTTTCTGCATTTTCTACAACAAAGGCAAGAGAGAGAGAGAAAGTAAGGTATTTGCAACACGTGTGCACGACCACTCTCCCCATCATTGCATAAGCTCTTGGGAGTGTAGTCCTTGATCCTCAGGCCATCAATCACGCATCTCGATGCATGATGGCCGAGGAGTCGGGTTGCACGACTCAATGTGGAATGAATGCACATATTAACACATAAATGCCTAAACTCCATCATCTGTTAGTCAAGAGTGTCGGCGACCGAGAATCGAGGCACGTTTCATCACTTGGAGTATGAAACGTCCCTCGTTTCCCGTGTTTGGACTAACTCCTATTCCAAACACAATGCAACAAGTAGAATGGCATGCACAATGTGACCTCAAGCATGGAATCCTAAGGCGATGCAACCAAGTCATGCAAACATGCAAAAGATGACGTGCAAACATGCAAACTAGCATACGCAATGCTACAAACTAACAATCGCATACTCAATGCACATGATACTATATGTCATACACAATGCACATGTGAAGACTGTAATAACCCACATTCATATCTTAGTCATGTTCATGTGCATTTGCATGATTTCATCTTGTTAAGCTTGCATTTGTAGACTTTGACTTGTTTTTCCTAAGTAAAGGTCCCTGTCTTGTTTTGTGCTTATGTGATTTGCCTAAGTGTTGTATGCATGCTTTGTTCCTTCCGTGCTGTCTCAAGCCTAGGTCATGCCAAGCCTAGGTCACGTTAAGCCTAGGTCATGTTAAGCCTAGGTCATGTTAAGCCTAGGTCACGTCAAGCCTAGGTCATGTCAAGCCTAGGTCATGCCAACACCTAAGACCATCTTAGAACCACTTTGGTTGACCTCCACCATCACCTAGGCATATTGGCCGAGATGTCATCATCTAGGCCGAGGTGTGCATCACCTAGGCTGAGATGTGCATCATCTAGGCCGAGATGTTATCATCTAGGCATCCTAAATCTTTGATCCTTGCATGTAGTGATCTTGTTCCGGGACTGGAATGACCTAGACCAAGGTGTGGCACATCTAGGCCGAGGTGTGGCACAGCTTGGCCAAGTGTTATCCTTCCTAGCCGAGATCATTGAGACCTTACTTGCCGAAGCCTATGTCCTAGCCGAGATCATTACTTGCCGGAGTGCCCATGTCATCTAGCTTGTTGTATACACTTTGTCTTACACATGTCTTGTCTTTCTATCACCTTTTGAGGAGAACCAATCCAGTAGTGCCATGTGTCCCAGCAGAGAGTTAAATCAGCCGTTAGAGAGAGAAAACCTATCATTTCTATATCTTTGTTCTAGGTAGAGAGAGAAGCTCTAGGAAGAGAATGAGGAGTTCTTGGGAGAGGAGTAGATTTCCAAGCTTGATCCCTAGAGATCGAACCGTTAGATCCGTGTTCTAAGGTTAGATTCGTGATTTACTCTTGTTATTCTTTATGTTGATCTAATCGCATTGCATGATCAAGCATGTTTCATGAACCGTTCATTGCTTTGAAGTTTGGTTTTAGAAAGAGAAAGTGACATTCATGTGTTCTTGAAGAAAACCATGTTTTGATCCGAAAGTTTGTATCAAGATGCATGTTTTCGTGTTTGTTTTCATATGATCTTTAAGTATGGGTACCCAGGTCCACGTTTTCGAACTCATAGCATGAAACCACAAATTTTGTAATAGCAAGTTATGATTTTAACATTCATGTTCTTCATGTTCTTCATGTTCTCCATGTCCTTCAAGGAGGAAACCCAGATTTCCAGACCTCATTTCCCTAGGTGTGATCACTGAGACCACTCTTGCCTAGATCACACACCTAGGCCAAGCATCGTATCTCACCTTGGCCTACCTTGCATGATCACTTGCACCTTTAGTTGTCTTGCAGGCACCTCGGCAGGCAGCTGTACGCCGAAGCCTAGGTAACCACACCTTGGTGTAGACACCCCATTTTTGACCGTCCTCAAGGCTTGGACGTCACCGCTTGAACACTCGGTGATTATCCATGTTTGTGTTTGTTTGGAGTTCTCGGAGTTCTCGGTTACGCGCCTTGCCTCAGGATCTCCGAACTTGACTGTTTTGTGTATGGTTTTGCACCAAACACTTGTGTTTTGCCTTGGAGGGGCTGGGAATGCCTTGTGAGGCATCCCCACACACCACCGGCACTAGCTAGAGGCCACCGGCTGGTTTTTCTTGACACCGACAATATATATTGCCGGTCGGCACTCTTTGTTGCCGGTCGGCAGTCATTTTTGTCAAAATGACATTTTTGGCTAGTCGACTACTGCTCATCTGCTTTTTCAGATATTTTGAAACAGCTGTTTGGCATTTGCTTCCCCTCCATACAGTGTATGGAGGGATGTCCCTCTTGTTTGCTTACTAGTTAAGCATTACAAGATTGCCTCCTCTAGAAGAGGAGGCCTTCTCTCCCCTGTTCTAGGGTTAGAAAAATTGGAGAGGAGAGGGAGAAGAGCTCTGGTTTTAGCTTTAGGACATATATCTATCCTATATCTATACCTTCCCCTCTTTGTTGCCTTGTGTGTGTTTTAGTCCATACTATTGCACACAAGCACCTAGTGCTTCACTTTCCTTGGGCTACTGAAGTTCTAAGGGCTGGTTCTTGATATTTTTGACTGGATTGGAGCTTAAGGAGGCAACAAGAGCACCCTTTGTGAAGAAGGTCAACAAGGGTAAGAAACTAGTACTTTTTATCCCTTTTTTTGCATCCTATTTCTACCCATCTTAGAGCTGTTTTTGTGTTTAGTATATAACATAAAAAATTTCTGTTTTTAGGCCCTCTTGATTGTTTGTTAAGAGTGTTTTGTGGTTTGGGCGTGTTTGACCACCCTTAGGCCTTGAAAGGCCCCATTTTGTGCTATTTTGTGCAAGTTTCGAGACTTTGGTGTTTGGGCCTCTTCACCACTAAAATCTTGAGGGATTTCAGTGGTGGAGATGGTGCCTTGAAGTCTCCAAAAGGGGAGGGCCACCCCCTCTCCTTGTTGTCCTTGAAAGGGACCATTTTTGGTCTCTTAAGGAAGTCTTTGTTCAAGTGCGTGTTGAGCATGCCATGGCTATATTTTAGGCTTATATGGCCATGTTATAACTTTGTATTAAGTTGGTTTTGGTACTCCATGCATGTTTAGTATAGTTGCCATGTAATGCCCCCTTGATCCCTTAACATGCCTTAGGTTGTTAGCCTTTGTTTGAGCATGATTTAGGCTTAGACTTATGAATGTTTTGTGCTTATTTTGCCATGCTTTAGGTCTGTCCATAATTGTTTGGATTGATTTCGGCATGCTTAGTATAGCTCCTTTGCATTTATGGCTTGTCGGGCTTGTAGGCCTCAAGTATGTGAATGTGTAGCATGTGTTGCTTGCATCATTTTGGTGGTTTGGAACCACCCAACATGAAATTTCAGTCCCTTTGGCATGCTCATATGCTTGCCTTAATTGCCTCTTTATTGCTTTGAGAGCATGTGTTGTATGCCTTATGTTTCGACCATTGTGCATGCCTTTGAATTCAAACCATTTAGATGCCATCTAAGTAGTCCTTTGGGCCTGATTTTGTGTGCTAAAGCTCTGATTTTAGTTGCTTAATTCTTTCCATGTTAGGTCTTGACAAGTGTAGTTCAATGCCTTTTGGCTTGCCTTAAATACTTAGGCCATTTGCATGCTTTTGTTTGTCTTGTTTGAGTTGGTTTGGCACCTCTTCTAACATGATTTCGGAGCTTAACTTGCATGCTAATTGTTCATATTTGTGCCCTTTTAAATGTGTTTAAAAGTTGCCCCATTATGCTTTAAGTACTGGACCATGAGTGCTTGCATGTGTGTGTGCACTTTGGCCTTCACTTCCTTGGTTTTGGCTACTGATTTTGGGCCTATTTGGAGTTGCCTAATTCATGTTTAAGTCCCCCTTTTATTTGGTTTGCATGCTTGCTTGTATGCTTGTATAAGTGCCTTGCATTGTCCATATTGCATGTTAGCCAACATGTCTAGGATTGCATTGCATTGTGCATGCTTGGCCTCTTGAAGTGAGCGTGATAGAGGTTAGGCTTCCTTGTGTGATTATATGGTTTGCATGCATTTGAAATTGAAAGTGCACACTCGATTCTTTAGGCCATCATGCATGGAAATGCGTGATTGGTAGCCCGAGAATCGAGGCACATCCTCCCTTGAGTCATTAACATGATAGGGATTGTGTTTGGTGCATATATAGCTTGAATAGCATTGCCATGCAAGATTCTGTCCTCTGCTGCTGTGAGTTGCAGGTTCTGCCGGAATTCATTGCCGGCCGGCAGTATTTAGTGCCGATCGGCAGTCAATCAATGGCCGGTGGATTCATTTTGTGCCGACGACCACAAATTCACTGCCGGTAGTGATTCTACTTAGCCGGTGGTGATTCCCAGTATCCAGGGAGGCATCCTTAAGACTTTGGCAGTCTTCAGAGAAGAAAAGCAGGGAAAACAGAGACAGGCTAGGCATGGCAGTGCAATTCCGAGCGGAATTCGAGCGCGCATGCATTGAGCCCTCTCCCCGAGGCGGTTTACTGTTTTTCTTAGCGTGGTTAATTTGTTAATTAGGCAATTTGTAATATTTAATTAGCTTGCGTAGTTAATTAATTTGTATATTCTTTTGGTCCCTCCGAGCGAGGGAAAATTTGTAATAAGTGTGGGTGAGTGTGTGCATGTCTTCCAACCCCCACTTCTTTCTCCCTTTTATTTACCTGCTTATGATGGTAGATGAAGGCATATTTAAATTAGCATATCTCATGCTATGCATGCGTGCATTCATACATTTGTCTTGCATGCACCAGGCTCGGCGCATCATGCTAACTGCATTATATTTCAATTCCAAATTGAATACATGTTATCTGTTGCATTTCACATGCCATGTTGAGGATAGTCGAGCCTGCCTAGATTGTATCTTTGCATGTGTTGCATTAGCCATCTTAACATGAACTAGGATCATGCATATGATTACTAACTAGTTTCTGTTTTGGCTTGGAGTACTAGGTGAGCTTTTATGCTTTAGCATACCGCATGCGTGTGAGTGTTGCCATAATTGCATGATTATCATGAGGCTAGCTACTTATGTGATATAACTGCTTGAATGCCTGTGGGTGGAGGTTGGGTTGCTTGAGTTGGAAAAACTCGTCGAAATCCGTGTTTTAGCCTACTTGCGGGTAGCAAATTCCAAAGCATTTTCAAAACAAACGGATATGCAATGCTTGTTTCCAAATTAGGCAATCTAGTCTATACTTGTTTGATGTGCGCATAACGTAGTAATTCTAGGCTAATAACCGGAATAAGAACACATAACGTTTTCAAAATCGGATATCACGGTTAGTAGAGGCCGGTCTTCGGACCGGGCGAAAGGGGGTGCTCATAGCCGACCTTCCCCGATCACACCCAAGCTCCCGAGCCAAGACAACTTTGGTGATGACGGACACGTGGCCTTTGGCATCGAGTCAGGGTTTCCTAAATTTTTCAAAATAAAATATTTAGGTGGCGACTCTGTATCTGGCAAAGCAGTCCATGTTTGGCACTTCTTTTCAAAATCTGTTTTTCTCAAAACGATTTGCCAGAGTTGGACTCTTTGGTTCAAGATTAAGAATCGTGGCACAAAATTGAGTCCGAACTGTAACCAGTGAGTTCCCTCGCGGACCTGTTACAGTTTCTGGCGACTCTGCTGGGGATTTTTAGAGAGCTTGACTCGAACTCGTGATATCCTGTTTTGACTGCACTTATGTGTTTCTTTGCATTGCATGTGCATTGGTGCGCCTAGGACATCGTGTTGGCCATCTGCTATTCCTGAGCGGTTTGCTGGAGGCTTGTCTTGTCAAGGCATGACCATAAGGCTGACCGGTTGCAGGCTCTGCCAGTATGGGAACACAAACCCCGGTTTTACTGGGGCACCCTCTTCGACCATTCGACCTAGTGCATATTCGGAATCCATAGTGACCATTCCAAACTAGGACAGGTTGCTTACCCGATTTTAGGTTGTTTGAAACCGCTGCGTGCGTAGTGAAACCCTAGCTCCTGACAAAATAGGACAGGGAAACCCTACCCCAACATAGGGTTGTATTGGCTCTTTTTTACATGCTATGTGCTTTTAGAGTGTATCTCTACAGGAATGCGCATATACCAGTTTGCGAGTCTGGGCATCAGGCCTGCGGGCACCAGTATTAGTATTTTTGAGAATCAGTTATATCTGCGGGTATCAGATTCAGATTTCAGGCAGTGATTTTGAGGAACAGTGATCAGTAGTAGAGTGCAGTTGTTCGGCTACACCCGTGTTTGATCTATTTGGGGCTGAAATACTGCTTGTTTTCCGTTTCAGTTCAGAGATTCAGAGGGTCGATCCAGAACAACTAGTGTCTTCTCCTTGCTGAGATAGGACTGAGCATGACGCAGAATTCAGAAGAGATCGTGGTCATGACGGCCGCGTTGAGTCAAGGAATTACCCCGCAGGGTGAGACTACTGTTGACATGCCGCATCCACCCAGGTCACCTGCCGCACACCCAATTTGGACCCCTCAATTATATCAGGCTCGCGAGCCTACTACATTCGAGCTAATGGGAATGATAGGTGATCTTCAAAGATCCGTGGCGGATCTCGCCTATGGGATGTCTGCCTTGCCACCAGCCGCACCATATGCCGGCGGCTTTATACCCCAAGAGCCCCCTCTACTGGGACGGATAGTAATTGAACTCAACCAACCGGAGACGACCTCCAGCTATGGCAACGACGCATCAAACCAAATTCCAGATCAGGCTGAGGCCCGAGACAAAGGCAAGATGAAGGCAGATGCCGACCCTATCGAACAACTGCTGTGGGCAGTAGAGGCTTTGAAAGCCGGGGGAATGAGCAAGCAACAGATATCCGCAGTTATGTCAAAAGCTGTGGAGGATGCTTTCCCCACTCCGCCAGAGGGCAATTCCAGTCAATTAGAGAACCGGGATAGGCCCCGTCATGCCAAAACAGTTCTTCCTGCTCCCAACCTCGCATCCGGAAAGGATCAGAAATCTAAGGCCACACCCGCTGATCCGTTCGCTAGTGCATCTAGCAAGAGCGCCCAGGCTCCAAAGTACCTGCCTCGAGGGCGCCGAGTCTTCCATCCTCTCTACATGCCTTTGTCTAGGGCACTTTTGATTTTGGCCAAAAAGGGGCATCTTACACCTCTTGAGCCCCGACCTCTACCGAAGAATCTCCCTGCCACGCATGACGCCACTGTGTACTGTGCGTACCATCAGCAGACTGGTCATGCTACCGATAACTGATTCCGCCTCCGTCACGAGGTGCAGGATTTGATCGACAACGAGGTTATCCTCCCGCCTACCTCGGCCAAGTCAGTCACTGCAGAGTTCTTGGATTTTGAGGATACCGATAGCGCAAATATGTAATCAGGAAGTGAACCACCTGCGGGCGACACTTGGCATATTTTGATGTGGCGTCTGGCACGCATTTTTGAGCATCTGGGAATGCTAGTTTTGTAAATTCTGACTTGGGTGTCGAGTCAGTCTTTTGTTTTGTTTTGAGTCTGTCTCTCTGTATTGAGTCAGTCTTTTTGCTTACAGGGTCTATCTTGTTGTAATGAGTCAGTCCCTCTTGTATAGTATACCAGGCGATTCTGGGGTTGTTGCCTCAAACGACGTTTTGTAATTATCTTTTTGTTTTTCCTTTTGAGTCTGTCTCGGTTGAGGAGCCAGTCACAATCAGGGAATATGAATGAAACAGCTGCAGGCTACCACGCTTCATTACTTGTTGCTATTTAAGCTAGTTGTGCCAGAGGGTGTGAATGGAACGACAGTACATCCTACCTACTCTCTTGTACCTTAAACATCGTTGTAATGACCTAAGCTTTTCATAAAACCCCTTTTCGAACACTGCGGTGATGAAAACGAAGAGGAAGTAATTCCTCGGGTTTTGTAAAATTTTGATCATTTTGAGAAAAAGAGAGGCATGCTAAACTTTTAATGAATGAAATCATGCTTGTTGGCCTGAGTACTGAGAAGGATCCTGGTTCGATCCAGACTGGTTCCACATTATCTTCAGCGCGAGCGATTTGTCGCTTTCTTAAAAACTTTCAAAAACGAAATGTCTTGCGCAGTCTTGTGAAGACTTGTATGGAATCGCTCTTGAGATTGTGCAGCCTAGGATAGCTCTCAGCCTCAAGATTCAACTTATCTGTTCAAACCTGGAGTCTGTTCAAAACATCCAATGCCATGAAACGCCTGTGTGGCCAGATTTGAAGCAGCCCTCGAACAAGAGGCACCAAAGTCAGATCAAGAAGATCAGATCCCACCAGGCAAGGCTCGTGAAGTAGCCGTGATGGACTTTTCTGCAAATCAACATAACAGTCGTTCTCCTGGACACGGAGAGGCTTCAATCTCAAAACCATTTGGCATGGGCTTGCTACACTTTTTACCCTTTGAGAGGCTCGCTGGGCCGAAAACCCGGAAGGGCAACCCAGGCAAAAGTTAGAGCAAAAGAAAAGAAAAGAAAAAGAAAAGAAAAGAAAAGAAAAGAGCAAAAGAAATGTAAAGAAAAAGAAAAGAAAAGAACAAAGAATAGCAAAAGAAAAGAAAGAAAAGAAATGAAAATGCAAAAGAAAAGAAAAGAAAAAGAAAAGGAAAAACATAGCTCGCAAGGTCGAAAACCCGCATTGGGCACCTTGGCAAAAGTTAGAGCCTAAAAAGTGAAGGTTAAAATACCCGAGTGTACCTTAACCGGAACTACGTAAGGCTTGATTCCCATGTTTGGGATACGTAGGCAACTTCATCTTGAAGTCCAGCCCCCAACGCTTCCATAGCGTCTCAGTCCATGTCATGGTTTTGATCACTTTTGCCTCCTCCGAATCCCATGTCTTGATTGTAGCAACCTGGAATTACGTGACCAACTTCACCTTGAAGTCCAACCACCAATACCTTCCAGGTGACTGTGTCCATATATTGATTCAAACCGTCTTCGTCTCCTCCGTGTCCGAGGGTCCGATCGTCGTCAACAAGGACTGGCTTACAAAATGCCGCGGCATCATCCAAACAAGGGGCAACTTTCCGTTGCCATACATTGCCACAAGTTGCCCTAAGTTACCGTCCAAACCAGGGGCAACTTTCCGTTGCCTTATCCCCCTTTAAGTCAGGGGCAATTTTCCATTGCCTCCGATCCGAGGTTGCATATCTCGAGGGTAAGTTCCGCGCTCGTTGAGCGTTTGATTGTTTGCAAAAATAGTTTTTGAAAATTTTCACTGAGGTTGACTTATTTTCTCGAAAACTGTTTCATTTTCAAAATTGGACCATGTTTGGACCCAAAAAGGAGAATTTTCAGTGCTCACAGCCTGATTCACATGATTTTCAAATCAAAAATCGAATAAGTGTGTTAATCCAACTCTCATTTTTGATCAAAATTGTTTTAGAAAACAAAAAATGGTCAAAGTGACGAACTAGGGGCACAATTGAGTCAGGTCTTCTGTCTTTCCCCCGTCAACATACTCGCCGGAAAGGCACTCCATCCGCCAGAAGGAATAGCCGTGAGCTAACAGTGTTGGGCGTGAACCCACAACCTCTCGTTTACCTATCAACCACCCTGGGGAGGGATAAAAAATGAGAGAATAAAGAATAGAGAGATGTGCGCTGAGAGGAAAAGCGAGAAAAGGGTTTTGAGAGAAAAACCGAGCCTGAGGGCCGAGCGATGTGAGTATCACAAATTAGAAAGGGTGGGAATAATACCCGAAGGAATTGGCTCCTCGAGATCTGAGGTCATTTTGTAAAATGTCCGTGTGTCGCGTCTTTTGATTTGTCGGTCTCGATTTTGGCTTTGAGTATTTTCCGAGTGTATCTCATTTTGTTTAGGTCACGTGCCTCTTGTTTCTTAGTTTGAGTCCTTCCGCTGTATTCTGCAGTGGGCTCGACACCCCAGTTGAAAACCCTTCCTTATTTCAAAAAAATCGCATGTGCTCAGAATGCTGTATCATTCTCTACATCCGTACAAAGCAAGAGAAGGAGAGGGAAAATTCAGGACATCCGAGTGTGTTTCAACTGCAACCGTGTCAGCTTTTATGGTCCGTCTTGTCAGATTGGGGCTGTTTGTTCAGGGTTTGCTGTGTGCAGAATGAACCGAGTGCTGTGTTATGGGCTGTATGCAGATCAATCCCCCAGTAGAGTATGGGCTGTATTGTCCAGGTTGAGCAGTGGTTTGTGTGAGTTGTTTGCTGTTAGTTGGTTGGTTATCCGATTATCATAGTGCAAGTGCTCAATTTTCAGACAATAGATCAATATCATTTACATTTGAGGTGTAATATGATGCAATACAGTGCAGGGTATGAATTATACACAAATGTAAACACTTTTTTAGACAAAAAGTTTGTTTCATTTCATATCATCTTTTCAAGTACATAAGTTTTGGGAAACAAAATCTGCCTGCGGCAGTACAAAAGTACCCTAACTACTAGCAAAAAGGGGAAAATGCGAAAAGGAAGAAAAACAGTAAAAATCTGTATCAAATGTCAAAATGGCTCTGGGGCCGTCAATCTGTCCTGGTCCTCTTCCTGGACGAAGGTCCAAGAGCGTCATCAACAGGGGCACCACCAGGGGCATCGCCGTCTGAGCTCGAGTCCGAGCCATCACCGGTCTCCTCTGCCTCTGTCTCTGCCTCAGACTCGTCATCCGGAACCGGAGCCCGTGAGCTGCTCCCGACATGAGTGCGCCCTCCTCTGGTGCGGGGATACACTCTGCCATCCCGGGTAGAAATGGGAGGTCCAGCTGGAGCGCCACCCACCGGAGGAATCGGGAAGGGAGGCTGAAAAAAACAAGAAAGGCAAATACATCAGAATACTGTAAGCAGTGAATCAGTGCAGAATGCAGTGTATGAGTACAGTGTGTGAATGCCGTGAGCAGTTTATCAGTGCAGAATGCAGTGCATGAGTACAGTCTGTGGGTGTCGTGAGCAGTGAATCAGTACAAAATACAGCGTATGAGTACAGTGTATGAGTGCCGTGAGCAGTGAATCAGTGCAGGGTGCAATGTGTGAGTACAGTGTATCAGATGCTGTGAGCAGTTTGTCAGATGTTGTGTTGTGCATCAGATTACGTAAAGCAGTTTGTGTATGGTTTGAGGCTGTGGTCAGAAAGAACATACCGGAATACTGTAAAGGGCTAGGAGGTCGAATGTCCGCTGTAGTATCCCCATCATGAAGGCATTCATCTCCAATGACTGCCGGGTATACTTAGAAGACGCCTGCAGGAGTATCAGATGCATCAGTATTCTGTGGAATATCAAATAAACTGAAATAAAATGACTGTACGAAAATGCAGTAATACATACCGGAGGCAAGTCGGGGATACCGACAAACTCGTGATCAGCCGGCGGAGGGGCGAAGGGGATCTGATAGGTCGCCCCACCCTGCCCTCGGAAAGTCAATGAAGTGGGCAGAGCAGGCCAACCGGTCCCTCGCCCTCGCTGAACTCCACCCCTGCCACGGACTCGAGCCCTCCTCGGTGCTCCTCCTCCAGCCCCCACTCCCACTCCAGCCGCTGGCGCCGCCGGTCTCTCCCTCTCCGCTCGGTGGCCGCCGCTCAGAGGTCGCATGATAAAGGTCTGGACGTACTCCAAGTAATCGCCCTCGCCTCTGAAGTGGTCTGCCTCCCAGCCATGGGTGTAGTCTGCCATCTGATCGGCGGTGAATCTCTCCGTATCCCGCATGTGCTCAGGAGGGTGCACCGGGACTATCTGCTCAGGTAAACCCAAGGTCTGGCGCAGGAAACGCTCGCCCAGGTACCAAGCCCGACAGACCGGACCCTCAAGCAGAATCCGGTAACGCGAGGTCTCATCGGCACCGGCAAACCGATCCCGCATCATGGCTGGCAAAGGGGCCCAAGGCTGCCAGGTGATCTGAAAATGCAATACAGTTTGTTATCTACCATTATTGAAACATGCAGTGGAGAGATGGAACTGAAATGAACTGCAAGTAAAACATACCTCTGCGGGGGTGATGGTATCGAAGTAGCGCCGGAAGAAGCTGAATGTCTCTCGCGGCCTCCGGGTGCATCTCCCGTCAAAGCGACGCGCAAAAGGGACGACCAGAGGTGTCTCTGCATCGGGTACAGGAGCAAGCCTGGGAAAGTAGGCGTAAACCCACAACTGCAAGATAAATACCAGTACATTTATCAGATAAAGCAGAGTATAGAATAAAAGCAGAAATAGCAGAGCCATGTTTTGTGCAGTGTATTGTGCAGAGTGTACAGTGTGAGCAGTGTACAGTCAGTGTAAAGCAGAGTATGTGTGTGCCGTGTGTACAGTATACAACAAGTGTAAAGCAGACTACAGTGTGTGCAGTGTACAGAGTACAGAAAATATAGAACTGAAATGAAAAGCAGAGAAGAAATGTACCTCCCAAGCACGCCAGTAACCCCCGAGCAACTGTCCACTGCCGCGGGAGGCTAAGCTCATATATCCATAAAGGGTGGCCAGAGCGGCGCCACCCCAGTCATAATGCAGAATGTCTCTGACATCCACCAGTGCGCTGAGAAGACAGAGAGGCACTGTGTTCGCCCGGTCGGCGAAGATGGTCGTCCCAAACAGGAACATAAGGAAGCCGCGTGCGTATCTCTCCACGGCCTCCGGGGTCATCGGGGCTGCATCGACAAGGAGGGGCTGGACCCTGAACTGCACCTCGAACCAGGAATATCTGACAAAGCCCGGACGCGCAAGAGGCGGTGCCGCGCCGAGCAAGTAGACCTGGGCCGCGGTCCACTCGTCCATATCAATGTCAAAGGGGATCGGATCACCCCCTACCCCGATGCCTGTGAGCATCGAGAAATCGTAAGGGGTCATTGTCATGTCCCCGGTCACCGAGAAGTGAAATGAATCGGTGGTGTCCCACCATCTCTCCACCAGGGCGGCAAGGAGAGGTCTGCATGTTGTAAGCCTGGAGAGCCCCCTACAGAATGCGCCAAAGCCGGCCTGGTCCACAATATGGCGAACTGCGTCGGGAAGTTCGGTGTACCACTCACGAGCGACGGTATTCCCATACCCGCGGATGGTATGGGAATCTCCCTGTTTTCGAACAAATAGTTGCGAAGCAATATAAAATATACAGTCTTGAAGAAATCGTGAATCAGTGCAAATTTGGCATGCGTGCAAGTATATTCAGATTCAAACAGATATCGGGTGCCGGTGTGCTTTTAGTGAACTACAACGTGTGATGCGTCAGCGTGTTTGAGTGGTTCAGTGCAAATTTGGCATGCGTGCAAGTATATTCAGATTCAAACAGATACCGGGTGCCGGTGTGCTTTTAGTGAACTACAACATATGATGCGTCAGCATGTTTGAGTGGTTCAGTGCAAATGTGGCATGTGTGCAAGTGTATTCAGATTCAAACAGATACCGGGTGTCGGTGTGCTTTTAGTGAACTACAACGTGTGATGCGTCAACGTGTTTGAGTGGCTCAGTGCAAATGTGGCATGCGTGCAAGTTTTTTTTCAGATTCAAACAGATATCGGGTGTCGGTGTTTGCAATGAAATACGGTGTGTGCCGTGGTTTGAGTGGTTCAAAGCTAGTGCAGTGTGTGCGCGTGTGAGTCTTAAACAGATAATCAGTTGCAAACGTGTTTGTAATCGACTACAATGTACAGTATATCAGAGTATCTGAGCTAAGCAGTTAAAGACTGTAATCAGTTATGGCAATTGACAGTTTGAAGCATCCTACATTGCGGAAAGTAAAGCAGAGAAAGAAAGTTACC
Source organism: Camellia granthamiana (assembly GCA_036172215.1). Taxonomy (NCBI): domain Eukaryota; kingdom Viridiplantae; phylum Streptophyta; class Magnoliopsida; order Ericales; family Theaceae; genus Camellia; species Camellia granthamiana. The sequence continues at coordinate 59,903,995 of CM069903.1, read as the reverse complement.
TCGGAAGCGCCGGAGGATAGGTGGGAGACAGGCTCGCGTAGCAAGAGCTCAGGATCCAATGCCATGTCGAAGCTCCTAAACTGGCGTAGTCCGTCGGGTGGTAGAACGTGAATCGCCGGCCGGTAGGTCGCCGAGTCGAAAGGGCGCTCGCTCAACGGGAGGAGCTCGACCTCGGGATCCATCTCGTGATCCGAGGGAGTCCCATCGCGTGGAATGTCATCAGCCATATCGAGAATGATGGAAAATGGTCGAGGAATGAAAATAGGGTCGGAATACGAAGAGTCAACTGAAAAGTCAACCCCCGGGAGGGTGGAAAATGGCCAGAAAGGTCGGGATGGGAAAAAGGTATGGAAATGAAGAGGAAATCGAGGGGAACAAGTCCCAAAAAGGCGGAAATGGCAAAGGGAGCGCCGAAATGAAATTTCAATCGGTCGAAAATGTCCGAAACACGATGAACTTCGTGAATCGAACGACGGAAAAGGTGCGAAAACACAAAGAAATGAGGAAATGAGGAGGAAAAAAAGCTCTAGAGAGAGAGAGAGATGGTTTTCGGCGGATGAGAAATAAGAAAATAGGGTTTAGAAACCCTATTTTAAAACACCCGAGGTGAAAAGTCAAATCTGCCCCGACTCAGCAACTTTTTGCCGGTCGGCAACATTTTGTGCCGGCCGGCATAATATTGTGCCGATGGAATTTATTTTTAGCCGGTGGGCAGCCGGTGGCCTTCTAGCCCGGCCGGTGGTGTTCCCACAGCCTTGTTTAGGCAATATGAGTGGTTGCTGGTCTTCATAGCCCAAGAAAGTGCAAGAAAGTGTATCTCCGATGCTCAATCGGTCTCCGTTTTGACCTCGGACCATGTCTTCTATGCGTGGCACTCAAATTCCTGCAATGTTGTATCCTTTTGTATCCTTTTGCCTTTTACAAGATTCAAAAGTTGCCCCGCGTGCGTTGCATGCATTCATCATGTTGTCTGGTGCGTTGCGTCGCGCCACCATGCACATCCCTCATGCATTGTCATGCATTTTATTACAAGCGTTGTCATGGATCGTCATGCACCTCAATACATACGTCACCTCGCAAATCATTCGTGTTGTCGTTGCCCCACACATCATTTGTGTTGCCGTGCACCTCCTTGTTTCGCATTATCATGCGTTTCAAAAAGAAAGAACGTGCGTTGTCACGCACACGAGTTCATTTGCGTTGTTTTACATTTTGTGTGGCATGCGTGTCACACTTGCATTGTTTTTAAACATTTGTGTGGCATGCATGTCACACTTGCATTGTTTTTAAACATTTGTGTGGCATGCGTGTCACACTTGCATTATTTTTAAACATTTGTGTGGCATGCGTGTTACACTTGCATTGTTTTTAAACATTCGTGTGGCATGCGTGTCACACTTGCATTGTTTTACATTTTCGTGTGGCATGTGTGTCACACTTGCGTTGTTTTACATTCTGTATGGGCACGTGTGCCCCCATCTTTTCATCGGCACGTGTGCCTCATTCTCATTGGCACGTGTGCCTCGTTTTCATCGGCACGTGTGCCTTATTCTCATTGGCACGTGTGTCTCGTTTTCATCGGCACGTGTGCCTCATTCTCATCGGCACGTGTGCCTCATTACCATCGGCACGTGTGCCTCCTCACTTTGCATTGGCACGTGTGCCCCATTTTCATTGGCACGTGTGCCTCATTTTCATGGGCACGTGTGCCCCCATCTTCATTGGCACGTGTGCCTCGTTTTCATGGGCACGTGTGCCCCCATCTTCATTGGCACGTGTGCCTCGTCTTCATCGGCACGTGTGCCTCATTCTCATTGGCACGTGTGCCTCGTTTTCGTTGGCACGTGTGCCTCATTACCATCAGCACGTGTGCCTCATTCTCATCGGCACGTGTGCCTCACTCTCATTGGCACGTGTGCCTCGTTTTCATCGGCACGTGTGCCTCATTTTCATGGGCACGTGTGCCCCCATCTCCATCGGCACGTGTGCCTCATTCTCATCGGCACGTGTGCCTCACTCTCATTGGCACGTGTGCCTCGTTTTCATCGGCACGTGTGCCTCGTTTTCATGGGCACGTGTGCCCCCATCTTCATTGGCACGTGTGCCTCGTTTTCATCGGCACGTGTGCCTCGTTTTCATGGGCACGTGTGCCTCGTTTTCATGGGCACGTGTGCCCCCATCTTCATTGGCACGTGTGCCTCGTCTTCATCGGCACGTCTGCCTCATTCTCATTGGCACATGTGCCTCATTTTCATTGGCACGTGTGCCTCATTACCATCGGCACGTGTGCCTCATTCTCATCGGCACATGTGCCTCATTACCATCGGCACGTGTGCCTCATTCCCATCGGCACGTGTGCCTCCTCACTTTGCATTGGCACGTGTGCCCCATTTTCATTGGCACGTGTGCCTCGTTTTCATGGGCACGTGTGCCCCCATCTTCATTGGCACGTGTGCCTTGTTTTCATGGGCACGTGTGCCCCCATCTTCATTGGCACGTGTGCCTCGTCTTCATCGGCACGTGTGCCTTATTCTCATCGGCACGTGTGCCTCATTACCATCGGCACGTGTGCCTCCTCACTTTGCATTGGCACGTGTGCCCCATTTTTATCGGCACGTGTGCCTCCCCATTTCCATCGGCACGTGTGCCTCATCTCCATCGGCACGTGTGCCTCATCTTCATGGGCACGTGTGCCCCCATCTTCATGGGCACGTGTGCCTCATCTTCATCGGCACGTGTGCCTCGTCTTCGTTGGCACGTGTGCCCCTATCTTCATTGGCATGTGTGCCTCGTTTTCGTTGGCACGTGTGCCCCGTCGTCATCGGCACGTGTGCCTCCTCGCTTGTATTGGCACGTGTGCCTCGTTCTCATCGGCACGTGTGCCTCATTCTCATCGGCACGTGTGCCTCATTACCATCGGCACGTGTGCCTCCTCATTCTCATTGGCACGTGTGCCCCATTTTCATGGGCACGTGTGCCTCCTCATTCTCATCGGCACGTGTGCCTCATTACCATCGGCACGTGTGCCTCCTCATTCTCATTGGCACGTGTGCCCCATTTTCATGGGCACGTGTGCCTCCTCATTTGCATCAGCATGCGTGCCCCATTTACATTGTCTTACATCGTTCCTTTATATACACATTGCGTGCACGTGTGCATTGCTTTACTGATATGTGTTCAAGTTCCTTTATATACACATTGCGTGCACGTGTGCATTGCTTTACTGATATGTGTTCAAGTTCCTTTTTATACACATTGCGTGAACGTACACATTGCTTTACTGATATGTGTTCAAGTTCCTTTTTATACACATTGCGTGCACGTACACATTGCTTTACTGATATGTGTTCAAGTTCCTTTTTATACACATTGCGTGCACGTGTGCATTGCTTTACTGATATGTGTTCAAGTTCCTTTTTATACACATTGCGTGCACGTGTGCATTGCTTTACTGATATGTGTTCAAGTTCCTTTATATACACATTGCGTGCACGTGTGCATTGCTTTACTGATATGTGTTCAAGTTCCTTTTTATACACATTGCGTGCACGTGTGCATTGCTTTACTTATATGTGTTCAAGTTCCTTTTTTTTTTACACATTGCGTGCATGCGTGCATTGCTTTACTCACATGTGTTCAAGTTTCTTTATATACACATTGCGTGCATGCGTGCATTGCTTTACTCACATGTGTTCAATCCTACTATCTTGCCATATACATGACTTGCGTTGTCACGCACTTTCGATTGCTTTGTCATGAATGTTGCTAACAACAATGTACCTGTTAAGTTTGTTTTCTTTTCAGGCATGATATTGTATGTACGGTTCATTTGAGGCCGGTGCAACCGGACGAGCCGCACAGGTATTGTATCCTCCGAGTGAGACGTATTGAGAATTGTATAATTCTCTTGCATCCTTTCTGCATTGTAGTGTAGTCTGGTGTATGCTAGCTTATAACTGTTGCATGTGTGCTTCGTTACAGCTTTCTTTGCATGATCATAAGTTATGCTCGGCTTCTTACATTGTCTTGCATTTTGCCCTTGCCTTCGGGCGCATACCTTGTTTGTCTTGCATGTTTGTCCAAGTCTTCGGCCTTGTCAAAAATGGGTCGTCTCTGGGCTTTGACATTCACTCCCGTCGTTGTTATGACTTTCGAGTTCTGTCAAAGAGGGGCAACTGTAGACACCCCATTTTTGACCGTCCTCAAGGCTTGGACGTCACCGCTTGGACACTCGGTGATTATCCATGTTTGTGTTTGTTTGGAGTTCCCGGAGTTCTCGGCTATGCGCCTTGCCTCAGGATCTCCGAACTTGACTGTTTTGTGTCTGGTTTTGCACCAAACACTTGTGTTTTGCCTTGGAGGGGCTGGGAATGACTTGTGAGGCATCCCCACACACCACCGGCACTAGCTAGAGGCCACCGGCTGGTTTTTCTTGACACCGGCAATATATATTGCCGGTCGGCACTCTTTATTGCTGGTCGGCAGTCATTTTTGTCAAAATGACATTTTTGGCTAGCCGACTACAGTTCATTTGCTTTTTCAGATATTTTGAAACAGCTGTTTGGCATTTGCTTCCCCTCCATACATGTGTATGGAGGGATGTCCCTCTTGTTTGCTTACTAGTTAAGCACTACAAGATTGCCTCCTCTAGAAGAGGAGGCCTTTTCTCCCTTGTTCTAGGGTTAGAAAAATTGGAGAGGAGAGGGAGAAGAGCTCTGGTTTTAGCTTTAGGACATATATCTATCCTATATCTATACCTTCCCCTCTTTGTTGCCTTGTGTGTGTTTTAGTCCATACTATTGCACACAAGCACCTAGTGCTTCACCTTCCTTGGGCTACTGAGGTTCTAAGGGCTGGTTCTTGATATTTTTGACTGGATTGGAGCTTAAGGAGGCAACAAGAGCACCCTTTGTGAAAAAGGTCAACAAGGGTAAGAAACTAGTACTTTTTACCCCTTTTTTTGCATCCTATTTCTACCCATCTTAGAGCTGTTTTTGTGTTTAGTATATAACATAAAAAGTTCTGTTTTTAGGCCCTCTTGATTGTTTGTTAAGAGTGTTTTGTGGTTTGGGCGTGTTTGACCACCCTTAGGCCTTGAAAGGCCCCATTTTGTGCTATTTTGTGCAAGTTTTGAGACTTTGGTGTTTGGGCCTCTTCACCACTGAAATCTTGAGGGATTTTAGTGGTGGAGATGGTGACTTGAAGTCTCCAAAAGGGGAGGGCCACCCCGTCTCCTTGTTGTCCTTGAAAGGGACCATTTTTGGTCTCTTAAGGAAGTCTTTGTTCAAGTGCGTGTTGAGCATGCCATGGCTGTATTTTAGGCTTATATGGCCATGTTATAACTTTGTATTGAGTTGGTTTTGGTACTCCATGCATGTTTAGTATAGTTGCCATGTAATGCCCCCTTGATCCCTTAACATGCCTTAGGTTGTTAGCCTTTGTTTGAGCATGATTTAGGCTTAGACTTATGAATGTTTTGTGCTTATTTTGCCATGCTTTAGGTCTGTCCATAATTGTTTGGATTGATTTCGGCATGCTTAGTATAGCTCCTTTGCATTTATGGCTTGTCGAGCTTGTAGGCCTCAAGTATGTGAATGTGTAGCATGTGTTGCTTGCATCATTTTGGTGGTTTGGAACCACCCAACATGAAATTTCAGTCCCTTTGGCATGCTCATATGCTTGCCTTAATTGCCTCTTTATTGCTTTGAGAGCATGTGTTGTATGCCTTATGTTTTGACCATTATGCATGCCTTTGAATTCAAACCATTTAGATGCCATCTAAGTAGTCCTTTGGGCCTGATTTTGTGTGCTAAAGCTCTGATTTTAGTTGCTTAATTCTTGCCATGTTAGGTCTTGACAAGTGTAGTTCAATGCCTTTTGGCTTGCCTTAAATACTTAGGCCATTTGCATGCTTTTGTTTGTCTTGTTTGAGTTGGTTTGGCACCTCTTCTAACATGATTTCGGTCTTAACTTGCATGCTAATTGTTCATATTTGTGCCCTTTTAAATGTGTTTAAAAGTTGCCCCATTATGCTTTAAGTACTGGACCATGAGTGCTTGCATGTGTGTGTGCACTTTGGCCTTCACTTCCTTGGTTTTGGCTACTGATTTTGGGCCTATTTGGAGTTGCCTAATTCATGTTTAAGTCCCCCTTTTATTTGGTTTGCATGCTTGCTTGTATGTTTGTATAAGTGCCTTGCATTGTCCATATTGCATGTTAGCCAACATGTCTAGGATTTCATTGCATTGTGCATGCTTGGCCTCTTGAAGTGAGCTTGATAGAGGTTAGGCTTCCTTGTGTGATTATATGGTTTGCATGCATTTGAAATTGAAAGTGCACACTCGATTCTTTAGGCCATCATGCATGGAAATGCGTGATTGGTAGCCCGAGAATCGAGGCACATCCTCCCTTGAGTCATTAACATGATAGGGATTGCGTTTGGTGCATATATAGCTTGAATAGCATTGCCATGCAAGATTCTGTCCTCTGCTGTTGTGAGTTGCAGGTTCTGCAGGAATTCATTGCCGGCCGGCAGTATTTAGTGCCGACCGGCAGTCAATCAATGGCCGGTGGATTCATTTTGTGCCGACGACCACAAATTCACTGCCGGTAGTCATTCTACTTAGCCGGTGGTGATTCCCAGTATCCAGGGAGGCATCCTTAAGACTTTGGCAGTCTTCAGAGAAGAAAAGCATGGAAAACAAAGGCAGGCTAGGCATGGCAGTGCAATTCCGAGCGGAATCCGAGCGCGCATGCATTGAGCCCTCTCCTCGAGGCGGTTTACTGTTTTTCTTAGCGTGGTTAATTTGTTAATTAGGCAATTTGTAATATTTAATTAGCTTGCGTAGTTAATTAATTTGTATATTCTTTTGGTCCCTCCGAGCGAGGGAAAATTTGTAATAAGTGTGGGTGAGTGTGTGCATGTCTTCCAACCCCCACTTCTTTCTCCCTTTTATTTACCTGCTTATGATGGTAGATGAGGGCATATTTAAATTAGCATATCTCATGCTATGCATGCGTGCATTCATACATTTGTCTTGCATGCACCAGGCTCGGCGCATCATGCTAACTGTATTATATTTCAATTCCAAATTGAATACATGTTATCTGTTGCATTTCACATGCCATGTTTAGGATAGTCGAGCATGCCTAGATTGCATCTTTGCATGTGTTGCATTAGCCATCTTAACATGAACTAGGATCATGCATATGATTACTAACTAGTTTCTGTTTTAGCTTGGAGTACTAGGTGAGCTTTTATGCTTTAGCATACCGCATGCGTGTGAGTGTTGCCATAATTGCATGATTATCATGAGGCTAGCTGCTTATGTGATATAACTGCTTGAATGCCTGTGGGTGGAGGTTGGGTTGCTTGAGTTGGAAAAACTCGTCGAAATCCGTGTTTTAGCCTACTTGCGGGTAGCAAATTCCAAAGCATTTTCAAAACAAATGGATATGCAATGCTTGTTTCCAAATTAGGCAATCTAGTCTATACTTGTTTGCTGTGCGCATAACGTAGTAATTCTAGGCTAATAACCGGAATAAGAACACATAACGTTTTCAAAATCGGATATCACAGTTAGTAGAGGCCGGTCTTCGGACCGGGCGAAAGGGGGTGCTCATAGTTGACCTTCCCCGATCGCACCCAAGCTCCCGAGCCAAGACAACTTTGGTGATGACGGACACGTGGCCTTTGGCACCGAGTCAGGGTTTCCTAAATTTCCCAAAATAAAATATTTAGGTGGCGACTCTGTATCTGGCATAGCAGTCCATGTTTGGCACTTCTTTTCAAAATCTGTTTTTCTCAAAACGATTTGCCAGAGTTGGACTCTTTGGTTCAAGATTAAGAACCGTGGCACAAAATTGAGTCCGAACTGTAACCAGTGAGTTCCCTCGTGGACCTGCTACACTCGGCCAAGAGGTGTGGGACCTCGGCCAAGACCTCCTGAGTTCACTCAGCTAAGTCATTTTGCCTAGATCATTTCTGTGCATCCATTCCAAGACCTGGTTGGTACCCAGCATGTTTTTCCTAGATGTTTTCCAGCATGTTTTCCCTAGATGTTTTCCAGTATGTTTTCCCTAGATCATTTGCATTCATGTGAAGCTTGTTTTTAAGAGTGCGTTCAATAGGCTTTGCCATGTGTTTGTAGGACTTGGACCTTTGCCTTGATCCCGACGTCCCAAGAACTATGTGAGTGGTATTTTTAATAAAGCTATGTTATAACGTTTTGTTAAAACTTCGTTTTGCTTGTTTTGAAAAGTATTGTTAAGCATGAATGATGATCCCTATTTTGAATATCAAGTATTATCTCGTTTTGATGACATTCTTGAAAGTCCTTAGTGCTAGAGGACTATAATGCAACTGCACATCTTGTCTTGAAAGTCCTTAGTGTCAGGGGACTATAATGCAACTGCACTTTTGTTTTTGGAAGTCCGTATGTGCTAGGGGACTCTAAGCATTTGTAGCACAAGTCCTTAGTGTCCGGAGACTATAATGCAACGACACCATTATTTTGAGATATCTCCCTTGTTTTGCCTTGTCTTGCCTTGCCACCGACAGTCTATGAACGGGTGGGTTTGTTTTGTCAGGAATGTCATCACCCCATGTATTATGTAGATGTTATTAAACATCCCAAGAAGATTTGAAAGACCAAGATTTGATTGATGAACTTGATTCATCCCATGTTTTGAACAAGCTATGATATATGTATTGTTTTGACAAGGACCTCGGGAATCATTCATTTAACCCCTTTATTACTTATACCATTCACTGAGTATCCAAGCTCACCCTCTCTATGTATATATGTAGGTAACAAGCAAGAAAGCGGTGACGCCGAGATGTGTTGTTTGCAAGATGATGTTTGATCCATGTTATGTCGGCTTGAGAAGTCTTTTAGTCAAGATGTAATATGTATTTTATTTTGCTTATATCCAAGTTGTAAAGCTATGTAAAGATGTATGCCATTTCATTTGACTTATGCACAACTCTTATGGACTAGTTAGATTTACATATATTGCTTCCGCACATGTAAGCCCCATATATTATACTCTGATTGTGTGTGAATTTTGAAAGTTGGCTTTCGGTAATCTCAAATTACTGGCCATCACGGCACCATTCTACTAGGGGCGGAATGGGGTCGTGACAAAGACTATCATACACAATGAAGTGAACAAGGCATGCGCAATGCAATGATCAAACATGCGACAACGCGACATACTCAATGCTATGAACTACAATGGCATACTCGATGCAAAATGGACTTAAACCAAAATGAATGGACCTCAGCCACACCCAAATCAGTGGCCATACATGATGAAAACGAGGCAACAAAACTCATGCAAGATGCAAGGGCCCAAAGCCTAGGGCACAAGATACAACTGTATGAAAGCATGGAAAAGATGAAATATGGCATACAACAACACATGTTCCAGCTCTGAATTGACATACAAAATGGTCCCGAATCATGCAAACAACTCATGTTATGCATGTTGAATGGCTCAAATACCGAAACTAGTGAAGTGCATTACACTAGAGGTATGCAAAGCAATGCCCAAATGAACAAACCAACCCCAAACAGTCCCTATGCAGGCCCAAAACAGTGGCAAAATGGACTAAGATAATGGCTTGAAATGCACAAAAATGAAGCTCATGCAATGGCCAATAAATGAGGTATACAAGCACAACTCTCAAACGCATTTAAAGAGTGGAAAGCATGGGAACATGGCACAAGTATAGGCTCTGAAATAACATGCTCATTGATGCCAAGACATGGAAACACCTCAAGTTAAGCATGCAAGGAGCTCCAAAACTCAAGGCTAGGCAAGGATATTACACTACAAGTATACATGGCAAGCATCATTCGACCAAGAGGCCTCAAAACAAAGCTAAGGCAGCCCAAAATATGAAAAACAATAGTTTGAAGTATGGCCAAAATATGCTAGAATCAATGGCCAAAACAACATGCAATGTAAGCTAGTGAGCATGGTTTACACTACAAGCATGTGAAGTGTTCAAGAGGCCACTAAACCAGCCAAAGACAGAGCTATGATATGCCAAAGAATGACCAAAAACCCACTAAAACATGACCAATACATGCAAGAATGACATGCTCCTTTGATATGCTATGAAGAGGGTTATTCTACACATGCAAGAGGCAAACATGAGGTGACCAAACCAAACCTAGACAGAGTCTAGACAGGTCCTAAGGGTCACTAAAAATGGCCTGAACCAAGGCTAGGAAGTATGAAAATATAGGCTCCTTGGAAAGGCCAAATATGCAAACAAACAAGGCCAAAAGAGAGAGGGTCACCCCCTCTCTGATTTTGGTCCTCAAAACAGCATGCCAACCACTGAAAATTCACTAGATTTCAGTGGCTAAAGGGCCAAGCAAAGGTCAACACAAAGGTCCTAAGGCATGGCTCAAAACAAGGCAAAATAGAGCATGCAAGGGGGGTAGATGACCCCCAACAACAAAATGGCCTTAAACAAACATGAAAAAAAACTTAAAAATGAAGCTTTTCTCAGTTGACAACAAAGCCTAAATAATCATGCAAATAAGGCTAAGAGAAGGATCAAAACAATGCTTAAAAGAGGGAAAAGTGATTGCCCTTGAAGCTCAGCAAAAACCAACAGATTCTATGCACCAAAAACCAGCTTTTGAGACTTCTCAAGACCCTCCAAGAACTTAGTAACAATGGTGGAGGTGTTAGGCTATAAGGTGTGGTGCAAAGGGTTAAGAACCATGCACACTATGAGCCAAAATGGAGAGATACAGAGGGAGATATGTCTTTTGCCTTAGACAAAAATATGAACCCTCACAAAGGAGGGGGATGCCTTCCTTTATAGACAAAGGAGGCCAAAGCTTCTCAAAGAAGCTAAAAACCAAGGCCAAAGATCCTCCATACACGTGTATGGAGGATGCAGTCTGTGCCTTCCAGTTGGCACAGCTGGCAACAACTCACAGAGACAAAACTGGAGGGAGCAGGTCGACCAGTTAAGGTGGTCGGCCGACCACTTCCCCTGGTCAGCCGACCAGGGCAAGTGGTCACCCACAAAACAAGGTGGTCGGCAGCTCCATTTGGTGGTCTTCACTTTGAATGCAAGCTAGTGGTGTGGTGGGAGACCAGCAAATGTGGCCCAAAGACCAAGAAAACCAGAGCAGAAAATCGGCTGGTGGAGAGAGAAGTGATATCCAAGAGAAAAGGTGGTCTCCCACCCTTTTACCACCTTCCAAATAATGAAAACAAGGTTCATGCCAAAAATGAACCGACACCGATGCAAAACGAGGGTTCGAGGGGCAAAACGCACAGCCGGGTGCCCCGAAAATAGGCTGTTAAGCACCAAAAGTGGCGTGCGACCACAAAGGTGGTCTCCAGGATCACAGTGTCCCCTCTAGACAGAGGAAACAAGGTGTGTGCCAAAAACCGTGCCAAACGGAGAATGTTAGGCGGTCCTGAACCGAGGCGCGCGGCCGACGACTCCGAAAATCGAAAACTGGCCTCCAAACGGGAATAGTGGCCTGCGACCACAAAAAGTAGCCTACGGCCACTAAGAGATGGTCTACAAGACCTCTCCCTCCCTCCGGGAAGAGGAAGCAAGACCTGGTCCGCAAACTAAGGCAAAGCATAAAAGGGTCCTGAGGTCCGGGGGTAAGGTCCTCAGCCGAAACTCCAAAACCTCAGAATGAGCACAACATGCACAATCACTGAGCACTCAATTGATGATGTCTGAGTTTTAAGGTCGGTCAAAAATGGGGTGTCTACAGATTGCTATGACTTGAGAAAGCATGTTATGTCTGAAGCCCACAACACAAAGTTTGCCATGCATCCGGGAAACACAAAAATGTATCATGATTTGAGACAGAATTTTTGGTGGCCTGGAATGAAAAAGAGTATTACAGATTTTGTGGTTAGATGTATACATTGCCAACAGGTTAAAGCTGAACCTCAACAACCCACTGGTTTGTTACAACCACTTCCAATACCGGAATGGAAATGGGAGCACATAACCATGGATTTCATAGTGGGATTACCTCGCTCTTCCCGAGGTATGGACTCTATTTGGGTCATTATAGACCGTTTAACTAAGTCTGCTCATTTCCTACCTGTTAAATCTATTTACAATGCTAACAAATTGGCCAATATTTATGTGAATGAGATTGTGAGGTTGCATGGGGTGCCAGTATCTATTGTATCTGACAGGGATTCAAAGTTTGTGTCAAGATTTTGGCAGAGTTTGCAACAAGCTTTGGGGACAGAACTGAGGTTGAGTAGCGCCTATCACCCACAGACAGATGGTCAAATTGAACGAACCAATCAAACCTTGGAAGATATGCTCAGAATGTGTGTGTTAGATTTCCAAGGAAATTGGGAAACTTATTTGCCACTGGCTGAGTTTGTGTATAATAATAGCTACCATTCGAGCATTGGAATGGCTCCTTATAAAGCTTTGTATGGAAGAAAATGTCGATCTCCGATATGTTAGGCCGAAGTAGACGACAGACCATTGTTGGGACCGAAGCTTGTACAGGAAACAACAGAGAAAGTGAAACTGATCCAGCAGCGTCCGAAAATTGCACAGAGCCAGCAAAAGAGTTATGCCGATGTTCGAAAAAAAGATAGAGAATACGAAGTTGGGGACCACGTGTTCATAAAAGTGACCCCTATGACGGGTCAAACTCGGTTTGGTGTAAAAGGCAAGTTAGCACCAAGGTATATTGGGCCATATGAAATCCTTGAAAAGATCAATTCAGTAACCTATCGAGTGGCCCTACCTCCGATGATGGAGCATATGCACAATGTATTTCATGTATCAATGCTTTGAGAATATTTGAGAGATCCACTCCATATCATTGAACCAACACATGTGCTTTTGAAAGATGATTATACTTATGAAGAAAGACCTATTCAGATTGTGAACCGCCGGATCAAAAGATTGAGGAACAAGGAAATACCACTGGTAAAAGTTGATTGGCAGAATCATGGAGGAACCTATGCAACCTGGAAAACAGAAGAGGACATGATGAAGAGATATCCGGATTTGTTTCCGTTGGACCCGACATTCTTCCAAAATGAAGGTAACTCGAGTTTGGAGAACCAAACACTTTTAAGGGAGAAAGACTGTAACAACCCCAACCTATGATTAACGTTAATCCATGATTAATTATGCCTAACAGTAATTAAGGAGGAATTCTGAATTAATTTGCATATGTGTGTTGCATTATCTGTGTTTATATCTATTTTGCGTAGGGAGATCTGCTCGTGTCTTAGTTTCGATTTGCAAATTGAAGGTCGTACCAGCATCCGGTACAGAACTTGATTTGAATTATGTGTTAATTAGAATTTATAGGATTTTATGATAGGTTTAATTGAAATTCGTTTCGGAACGATTAAATAAGACAAATTTAATCCCACTTAGTTGTCTATGACTTAAACTAATTAGGCACCATTTCTTTTATGAACTCACCCATCTCTTTTCATCTATTTTGATTACACCTTTGAGTCTCCAATACACACACGTGAGAGAGAGAGAAAGGGGAAAAGAGAATTGAAATCAAAAGCAAAAGGAAAGGAGAATTGCTATAATTGTTAGCAAATTAAAGAGAATTTGGGAGCTACAACTTTCATGCTTGTAAATTCAAGCCTTTAGGTAAGAAATTTTGTCTTATAGCTTTGAAGTCTAGACTCTAATGCAAGAAAACAAGAGAGTTAAGTTGATTAATGTAAGAATTGAGCTAAAGATGGGAATTGAGAATACCTTTGTGTTTGCATGTGCATTTCATGAAGTTTTAAATGTGTCTTTCGAGAATTCCCTAATGCATGTTTTGTATTCACTTTAATTTTGGGAAAACAATGAGTTTTATGTTGTTTGGTAACACTTGATCATGTTTTGAGAAGCTTTGGTTCAAAGAATTGCATGCATGTCATGTTCTTGGGTTATTCTTGAGCTTCAAGTTGAATTTTGTGCAATTGGCATGTCATTGGGCCATGATTTCTTGAAATGATCCTTTAAACATGTTGTTTTATGAGTTTCTAAGTGTTTTCTCAAGTTTTGGCCCAAAAAAATGAAGTTTGATGCTTTAATGTTTGAGTTTGAACTTGAAGATCAAATTTGGAAATTCCAAAAATTTGATCCACGCTCGAGTGGGGGACTCCACGCTCGAGCAAGCACTCTGAGTACGTACACTTACACTCGAGCGACGTGAATCACGCTCGAGCGTGAAATGCATGTACCCAGAAGTTCATATGTTTTGCAGTCCGCTCGAGCGAGGGTCTGAGTCTCACGCTTGAGTAGGGATCGAGCGTCCGTCGAGCGTGAAAAACATGTAACCAGTACTTTTTCCAATGTTTGCAGTCCGCTCGAGTGAGGGAAGTCACGCTCGAGCAAACCTTCACATCTTGCATGTCTGCTCATGTAGGGAAATCCACACTCGAGCGTGGGCCCTATTTTCAGTAAAATTTGAGAAATGTTTCCAAGTGCATTTTTGCATCCTCTTTCCATCCTAGGCATTCCTAGGCCATGTTTAAGACCCCATATGAGGTTAAAGGCTAGTAACATGCCAAGAACAACTAGAATGAGTTATATACAATCCAATCATGTGCTTTCAATGTAAGAATCTGCCATGTTATGTAGGTCACGCGCCTCAGAATAAGTGAATTGCCCACTTTGCCATCTAATTGGAGCTATCAATTATCTGTGAGTAATAACTCTGTAAAGTTGTGTTTAACTTTAATTATTTTCAGAGGTTATGAAATGATAATTTTTCTAAAATGCTATGTTTTGTATGAATGAATGATTGTCCAATTTTCTTTGAAACATAATTGTGGTACCCTTAGCAGAGGCCATCGCCCAGGGGACATAATACTGTGGCTTATGGTCATGAGGCCCTAGCCCGGGGGATAATACTGTGGCCCAGGCCCTCACTCGGGGGAATCAATACCGTGGCACAGGCCCTCGCCCGGGGGAAACAATACCGTGGTCGATATATGAGATATATTACCCAGTACCGGAGGTTCCTTTACGGAACTTGATATGCTTGACCAAAGAGACATGATCACGCTAATGGATGTACCACACATGATTTGAATATGGATAAGATTATGATTCTGTTTCTGTCATCTGAATATGACTCTGATTTTCTTTGAGATTTGAGATATGTTATGGGCATCATTCATTAAAGTCTTTACTTTGTTATTATTCACTGGGCTTTAGCTCACTATTTATATTATGTATGTAGGTGAGCAGGCACGTGACCAGGCCCAGAGTTGACGGCCTATGTTTCGATTTTTGTCAGCCAACCTTTGTGCCTCCCGAGGAGGTTCCGAATGAAGTCAAGTTTTGTGGCTGTTTTTGTAATCATATTATAGTTTGTTGTCTGTTAAGTTTTAGGCAAAATTTCTGACATTACGCTGCTAGGGGTGATATGTAATGGTTATGTCTCTCAACATAACCCATAAGTTTATAAAAGTTTTAAATTATACGTCTCATGTATGTCTTCACAGCTCAATGGACTTTGTATGTTTTGTATATTTGCTTCTGCAGCCCCTAACTACATGTTATTATGTGAAGAGGGCTTCGGTAATCCAAGGATTATTGGCCGGTTGCGATGCTAAACCTATAGGGGCGGGTTTGGGTCGTGACACCACGGGCCATTTTTACACCCTTAAACACAAAAAATGGGAAAAGAGAATGCAATAATGCATCAGACCATACATGTATGGAGAGAGAGAGAGAGAGAGAGAGAGAGAAGTCAATAACATGAAAAAGCACACGGTAATGGAAAGTAAAGTGTTGAGAAAAAACACAGAGTGGGCACTCTGCAAAAGCACACAATAAAGAACGAGTCAAAAAATTTATAAATTCACACTTGTTTATGAGATTAAAGTTACAATTAAAATTTTGGTTATTCAATTATGTATACAATATATATAAACAAACTAAAAATAATCAATATTTTACTTGGCTCGTAAGCTTAATTGTTTAGCTTGCTGGTTTAACATTTATTATTTATATATTAAATAATATAAAAATATGTATAAAAAATAAGATAAATATGTTATTTATATATTTGAAAAATATAAATGCAAATAATAGCTAACTATAGATTGTACATTTATGTAATAATGGTAATAGATATTATTATTTTGTTTAGTATGTTTGGACTTATTTATTAAAAATTTAACGAGCTCGAGCTCGAGCTCGAACGCAAAAAAATAAAACAAAAAATAATAATTAATAAACTGAATTCAAACGAATTCTTACCGAGTCAAATTCAAATCTGTTCATGAACAGCTCTTTTTAGTCGTAGCCCTACCTACGATATACACCTTTTGTGGTAAAAATTGCCAGAGACAAGTTTTCCACATTGAAGTTACAAACCACAGTTACTTCCGAGGAAAAAGTTACACTTCTGAAGTGAGGAAAATTATTAGTATGTTTGGTTTTAATTTTTTTTAAATTGAGTTTTTTTTTAGTGAATATTTTTAAAATTTTAAGTATTTTTTTTTATTTTTTAGATGTACCTTACTTGGATGTATCTAAAAAGTAAAATATTTGTAAAAAAAATATTTTAAAAAATCAATAAATACACAAGAACATGAAAATTGTACTTTTTAAGTGTGTTTACGTTAGGTGTATCTACAAATTAAAAAAATTGCTTAGAATATTAAAAAAAATCAATAAAAACAAAAATATATAAAAAACAAAAAATTTCAATTTTTTGAAAAGTGAATCCTAAAAATTCAAACCAAAATTCAAACCAAACAAAACTTATTTGTAGTTTAATGTTATGAAATTTTGTAATGTTATAAGGTGCACATCATTTTAAGGATGCAGATAATAACACTTCCTTACATACTAATATTCTTTTTCATGTATACATATATCAACAAAAGTGAGTTATTAATTGTTACATTTGTTAGTTAGTTCTTTTATCTAATATTTTGTTTAGATTAATGTGAATTTTAAGGAATAACGTTATACATAATCTCATTTACATTAATTTCTCACTCTTAGACACAAAGCTATGTGGCTCACACTCATAAATACATGTAGGACTTAGTCACTTATGTTTTCGAGAGAGAAAAAGAGATAAGAAATTGAATTATGGAAAAATTAGTGAAAGATTCCTCTCCAACTTTAGATAGTAGGAGGTCCAATATGTTTTTCTTATTAATTAAAGTCTCTAATAATATTATTAGATAAATTTTATCTCGTCACAAAGAAATAGTGAAGTTGAAATTTCTCTATGAATTTTCTCTTTAAAGAGCTGAAATTTCACTTCATATAGAAATTTCTCTATAAAAATGTTGAGGAATCCCAATTATTATGAAAATATTACATGTTTTTTATTTTATAAAATTCTAATATTACAGCCTTTAAACTAAAAATTCTTGATACCATTCACCATTTAGTTGTCGTTTTGCAATTAACTTTTTTAGTCGGCCTTTTGACTTTTTGACTATTTTAGCTTGGGACTAAAAGTTTGTTTGATTTGGCTTTTTTGACTTTTGTGAGAGAAAAAATAAAATAATTATGATTTGGATGTAACATTTTGTCTTATTAACTTATTTCGCCTATTTTATCTTTTGTACTTTTTTTAGTCAAAAAACCCCATCCAAACAAGATGTTTGAGATTATAAATATTGAAGAGTTAAATATTGAAGTTAAATTAAAATAAATAGATGCCCTTTAAGAAGATTCTTGAATTTAGAAGAGAATCTTTAACCATTATTTCAAATAAGTTTTTTTTTAAAATTTATTTATTTATTTATTTATTTTATATAATGTTATTCTAAATTCATTTTGATAAAATCATTTAATTCAATATTTAAATTTATAGCTAATTATCAAAATTAAATTTAAATTATTCTGGTTGAATGATTAATGTCAACTACATGCATTTCAAATTTATATTTATCCAAACGAATCTTAAATTTTTTATTGAGTAATGCTATGTCTTATGTTATTACATTTAAACTAGTATCTAATGTAGTGTGACATTAATTGAATATTAGTATGGATGGTAAAATTTGAGTTACGAGCCATGTGGCATTGAACAAAACCAAGCAAGGCCACAAGGCCGAGCTAGAACAGAGCAAGACCACCTAGTCTAGCTAGGACATCTCAGGAAGACAAATTGGACCATGAGGTAGTTCAGTCACCAAGTGTCACAACCCGAACCCCGCCCCGTAAGGGTCGGTGATGTGACTGGCCAGTAATCCGAGATTACCAAAGGCCTTCATGTACAATTGGAAATAATCGGGGCTAGAGGAAGCTTAATATAAAAATGTATACAACAAGTAGTCCAATGAGTTGTGAATCTATATGAAATAACATATGCACACAACTATAGCGATTCTGGTTTAGACCCGACCCATTGATTTTTTGGATCTGAGTTTCATTGTCTTATGTGGTCATTCATGTCTTGTTTCCCCTTATTCCTTTTTGAGTTTGGCTATTGGAGTGTGTTGGTTGCATTCGGAATAGGTTGGTATCTTGTTTTTCAAACTGTTGTTGCCCAGAATTTTGCTTCTTCGCTTGAGCGTCACTTCTTGTGCTCGAGCAGTCCTTGTGAACTCCCATCACTTTTGTTGGTCTGCAAAACTGTTGGAGGTGGTATTTTTTGCTCGAGCTGTGTTTCTTGCGTTCGAGCGGTGTTCGCTCGAGTGGTACATCTTGAGCTCAAGCGGTAGTCGTTTGTCTGCAAAACTTCTGAAAGGTTGTATTCTTCGCTCGTGCAATGGCTCCTGCACTTGAGCAGTCCTAATTTTTTGTGTCTGGACGCTTAATCGTCACTTCTTGAGCTCGAGCAGTCTGCGCGTATATCAGATCGTAAAGTCACATTTTTGAGTCACTTTTTCATTTCTCTCTCTGTCTCTCTCTAAACATTCTAAAAATCCTAGATATGGAGCTTCTCTTTCTAAAACTCTACTTCTCTCTACAAATACACCTAAATCTAGTAATTTCTCCACCCTGCTCTCTTTGACAAAAAGGTAGAGCACTCTGAGGGCTCTTTTTTGACTGAAACAAAGTTGGATTTCGGCTTCATTGTGGTTTCTTCTTTCTCTCCTTGGTTTTCTAGCTTCGAGGTAGAGATGTATCTACACTTTCTTACGAGTTTTAACTTAGTTTTTGCTTTTCTAAAACAACCTTGTGATTTTAGGGAAATTTTGGACAAACCTAGGGTTTTGGCTTGATTTCAAAAGAAGGGTTTTCTAATGCTTTGTTGGAAATGATTGAGAGTGTATTTATTGCAAGTTATGATGAATTGGTGGAGCTTTATCTTTGAAATTGGTTTACAAAGAAATGGGGGTTTTGCCCTAAGTATATCAAATGTTGATTTTGAAATGATAAATGGAATTGATGTTGGAATTGTGAAATTGAATTGATTTTGATGAGAATGGTGGAGATGGATATGTATTACCACTCACATCTTGAATTTTGAAAAGTTTATCTTTATGGAAATTATTTATCTGCTTAGAGATATTTGTTTTGGGCTATTGGGGAAGGATAACTATGATTGTTGTAGAAATTGTATGAGAATTAGGTAGTTTAAAACCAATTTCTCATTCATTGACATTGAGCGTTGTCGCATACTTAACACGTCGTAAATGTTATTGTTTTGAGAAAAGTGGTGAATCTGGGAAGTAAGTGTTGGCTCATTAAAATAAGTTGGCCTGAGAGTCCACGGTGAAAGTTCTAAAAACCAAGCGTATACATGGGTGCTGCTCCTGCGGACGAAATTTTCGTGAAATGGCAACAGTAGTGCTTGTATAGCCTACGTTTACATCGGTGCCGGTTTACGGTTTCTGCAAATGAAATTTCCGTGAAAGATTGTATTGTTTTAGGATTCCCAAAGTGTGATTCACTGTCCTGTTCTATATTATAAAGGAAATAATTTCAGTAATTGTGATATAAACCTGGCATTGCATGGTTTTGAAAGAGATATAAAATGTTTTAGGCACGAACATTACATATGCATTCACCTTATATCTTTGTTAAGATTCATATATTGTGTTGAATTATTTCTACTGGGCTTTGACTCACCTTATGTGAGAAAACCATTTTCAAGTACTGATGATATGTCTCAGCCAAGGCTATAGCTTGGGAGGATTTGGAGCAATAGCTTCATTTGTTTATTTGTTGTATTAATTTTTATACAAGCCAAGGGCTTTAACTATATTGGATTTAAATCCATTTTGTTGTAGCCAAGCATTGTCTTGGAAAGCTGTAAGCCTTTAGGGCATTTCTTATTTGTTTAACTTTCATTCTATTTCTCTGTTATGTAATATATGTTATAGATTCAGGGTTAGGCTTGTGAATGTATACCCGCATATGTTACTCTTTTGTACAAGCAATTGGAACTAATGGGAGATAATTATATTATCACGTGTTGTTATTTAATAATATTGTAGATGGGTTTATTGTAACTATTTTGGGGCGTTACACAACGTTAATTTACCCACCATGTATTATATACATAACATTTTGTACCAAACACATTCATATACATTTACTCATATATCCAAAAACTCCACATCATGATCAAAAACTTGACAACGGTTTTCTAGACCTAGCCTCAATTCGGAGGCACCAAAATAAAAATCCAATGGTTTAAACGGAAGCTTGACTAAGAGGTTCCTTGCTATACATATAAATACACACAGTGAGCTAAAACCCAGTGAATAACATTAAAGTAAAGGGGTTAGTGAATGAATTCCAAATATACCATAATTGTAAAACAAATCATATCACAATTATTCTCATATTAGAACATAATAATGGTACATCCAACAGAACATATCATATCGTCATCCGACTAGAGTATTCTGTCCTAGACACTGATTATCAAACAGAACACCACTTGGTCATGTGGTTAGCAAGATCTCATATTCACATGTATGTCATGGACCTGCATTAACATGCTGTGCCCCATGACTTGGGACTGTCTTTGGATGCCATAATAGATTCAAAATCAAATATTCGTTCACTTAAGCAAAATAACATTTCAGAAAACATAACGTATCAAATAGCATTTCGAATATATTTTGTGATGATCGGGTCTTTGTTTCCTCCCTCTTTTCCTTCTTCTCCTTCACTCCGTTCTTTTGCTCTTGTTCAGTTTGAAAATGTCAAAAAATTTGTTTCAAATAAAGTTCTTGTTCTTCTTTTGTTCAGTGATTGAATTTCACCCGTTCTGGAGAGGACGCGGTCGAGTCCGGGGTGCCCAGGGGCCGAACCTGAGAATTTTGGACTGATGAGCCAGGGCCGCACGTGCGGGGCCCTCGGCCGCACGTGCAGGACGGGGGCCACACGTGTGGGAAGAGGGGTTTTTCTGTAGGTTGTACACTGCAAAAAAAAGCACGTGCGTGAGAAGGTGCGGGGAAGTGCCACACGTGCGGGAGTGATGGCCGCACGTGCGGGCGGTACTTGTCGCAGGTTTGGGAATAGGCTCCGTATGTACGGGAAAAGCCCAGATTCGAAAACTCTGTTTTTCTTCCCTTTTAGTCCGAAAATGTATCTCATTTTTGACATTCCTCTCTCACTCTAAAACATATTTTCCTCCGCATTCTCTCTAGAAAACATCATCAAACACCCAAAATACTTTGATTCTTGCAAATCTCGGATCTAGGTCATCATCTTTTCTTCTAATTTTGAAGATCAAACTAGAGCTCCTCTTGGTGTTGTGGAAAGTTGAAGAATCGTTCACCAAAGCTAGGGTTTCATCTTCTCTCTCTTCATCAAACTTGAGGTAGGGATTTCTTGAGTCATATATACAAGTTGTGCTATAGATATGTTGATTTTCAAAGCTCTTGTTGCTTTTGTGTTGATTTTGGTTTTGTTCCAAATATAGAAAAAAAATTTCAAGAAATGGGTTTTGATCTAAATCTTTTTCCTATCCATGAGAATGTTTCTTTCTACAAACTCAAGAAAATGTGATTTTGGTTGGGTCTCACCATGAAATGGGAGGATGTAGGGTTTTTGGCAAAAACCCTAGAAATTTGGGGATTTCTTGAAATTCTTTCTTTTCTTTTGATAAGAGATGAATGTATGTAGATTTTATAATGTGATTGCAAAAGATGGAAGTTTTGACATATGAAGAGGGAGAACTCGTTTTAGAAAACTATGATTAAAGGTATGATAAATCTGTTTGAGAATTTATTGCTAAGTACTAGTATATGTATTTATATATATTGCCATGAAATGATCAATTGTTGTGTATATGGATTGTGAGAATCAATGTTTGAAAAATATTACATGTAGACTTGATGAGATTATATTTCTAAGAATCGTGAAAGGTGAAATTGTGGCTGAGGGTAGATAACATATGGTTATCTTGGGAAGGAGTAATGAAAGAGGTAATGGAAAAATGTGATTGCTGAAGTTATTATGTATACATGATCATGCATGTTGAGGAAATGGGAAATTGGTATGTGCCATGATTGCGGGAGTGGCTATGAGATGAAGGTACATGTGTTATTTTGTGAAATAACATTGAAGAAAGAAAATGACAAATGTATTTATTTAGTATTGTTGTCATGTTGCTTGAATAGAGAAATGTTATGAGTTATGGAAAACCATTGCAGTGCACATTCATTGAATTAGAAACTTGCGTTATAAATTTTGATCGAAGATATTTATCTCATGAAAGAAAATGACGTTATGATATGAATTATGGAAATGTGAAAGGGGTAAATACGGTGGTAAGTCCGGTTAGGGGGTGTAGATGAATCTTGTTAAGTTGGCCTGAGTGTCCTTGGTGAAAGACCAAAAAACCGCGCGGATAGTGTAGACACCATATTTTTGACTGACCTTAATACTCAGACGCCATCGATTGAGCGCTCAGTGATGGTGCATGTTGTGCTCGTTCTGAGGTTTTGGAGTTTCGACTGAGAGCCTTACCCCCGGATCTCGGGACCCTTTTGTGCTTTGCCTCAGTTTGCAAACCAGTTTCTATTTTCTCTTCCCAAAGGGAGGGAGAGGTCTCGTAGACCATCTCTCAGTGGCCGTAGGCTACTTTTCGTGGTCGCAGACCACTGTTCCCATTTGGAGACCAGTTTTCGATTTTCGGAGCCGTCGGCCGTGCGCCTCGGTTCAGGACCGCTTAACTTTCTCTGTTTGCTCCGGTTTTTGGCACACACCTTGTTTCCTCTCTCTAGAGGGACACTGTGGCTCAGGAGACCACCTTTGTGGTCGCACGCCACTTTTGATGCTTAACAGTTAGTTTTCGGGGCACCTGGCTGCGCGTTTTGGCCCCCGAACCCTCGTTTTGCATCTGTCTTGGTTCCTTTTTGGCATGGACCCTATTTTCATTGTTTGGAAGGTGGTACTAGGGTGGGAGGCCACCTTTTCTTCTTGGAGACCACCTTTTCTCCCGTCGGCCGATTTTCTTGTCAGGAAGCTAGTCTCCTTGATTTTTGAGCCACATTGGTGGGTCTCCCACCATACTACTTGCTTGCATTTCATGTGGAGACCATCAATAGAGGCTGCTGACCAGCTTTGTGCATTGACCCTTTTGACCCTGGTCGGCCGACCACTTGAACTGGTCGGCCAGCTTCCCCATTTTCTGTCTCACTGAGTTGATTCCAGCTGTGCCAGCTGGAGGGCACAGACTAGATCCTCCATACACGTGTATGGAGGATCTTCACTCTTGGTTTTAAGCTTCTAGGAGAAGCTTTGGACCCTTGGCTGTATAAACGAAGGGCTCCTCTTCCTTTGCAAGGGTTCTAGAGTTGGCTGAGGCTCATACATACATATCCCTCTATATCTCTCCCTTTAGGCCTTGAAAGGTTGAAGTTCTTGACCCCTTTGCATACCATCTCCTAGCACAACACCTCCACTATCAACCTAAGCACCTTGGAGCTTGTTTTTAGAGGCTAAGGAGTTGCTGTTTTGCTCCAGAAGCTGCTGGAGTGCTTGAGCTTCAAGGGTAACACCCTATTCCCTCCTTTGGTCTTTATTTTGCTTCATCTTTTAGCTATACTTGCAAGCATATTTGGGCTTTGTCATAAACTTAAAAAAAATCTTATTTTGAGGTCCTTAACATGTTTGTTTAAGACCATTTTTCTGTTGGGGGTCATCTACCCCCTTTGCATGCTTCATTTCATCTTATTTTGAGCCATGCCTTAGGGCCTTTGCATTGACCTTTGTTCGATCTCTTAGCCACTAAAATCCAGTGGATTTTCAGTGGCTGGCATGCTATTTTGAGCACCAAAATCAGAGAGGGGTGACCCTCGCACCCCTTGTCTTGTTTACTAGCATATTTGGCATAACAAAGGAGCCCTTATTTGCATGCTTCCAAGCCATGTTTCAGGCCATTTTTGGTAGGTTTTAAGGCCTGCATAGGCTCTGTCCAGAGCCCATTTTGCCATATTGAGTGTCCATCTTGTATGTGTAGAATAACCCTCTTCATAGCATATCAAAGGAGCATCTCATTCTTGCATGCATTAACCATGTTTCAGTGGGTTTTTGGGCTTTATTTGGCATGTCATACCTCTAACTTTTGCTGGTTCAGTGGCCTCTTGATTGCCTCACATGCTTGTAGTGCAAATCCTCTTTACTAGCTTACATTGCATGCTACTTTGGCCTTTGATTCCAGCACTTTTTGGCCATTCCTTAAGTTGATTTTGTGCATGTTTTGAACTGCCTTAGCTCTGTTTTTATGCCTTATGGTCGAATGATGCTTGCTATGTATGGTTGTAGTGTAATACCCTTGCCTGGCCTTGAGTTTTGAAGCCTATTGCATGCTTATATTGAGGTGTTTGCATGTTTTGGGGTCATTGTGCATGGTATTTCAGAGCATGTAAGGTTGCCATGTTCCCATGTGTTCCACTCCTTATATGCATTTGAGGGTTGTGCTTGTATGCCTCGTTTATGGACCATTGCATGAGCTTCATTTCCGTGCATTTTGAGCCATCATTTTAGGCCATTTTCCCACTGTCTTAGACCTGCATAGGGACTATTTGGGGCTGGTTTGGCCATTTGAGCATTGCTTTTTGTACCTCTAGTGTAATGCACTTCACTAGTTTCGGTATCCAGGCCATCTACCATGCATTGTGTGAGGTGTTTACATGATTCAGGACCATCTTGCATGTCATTTCAGAGCTGGAAAATGTGTGATTGTATACCATATTTCATCCCTTGCCATGCTTTGGTAGAGTTGCATTTGGTGCCTTAGGTTTGGTCCCTTGCATTTGTGCATGTTTGCATGTGTTTTTATTGCCTAATTTCATCATGTTTGGCCACTGATTTGAGTGTGGCTGAGGCCCTTTCATTTTAGCTTAAGTCCATCTTGCATTGTGGATGCCATGTCCATGTTGTTGCATGCTTGATTGTCGCATTGTGTATGCCTTGATTATGCCTTTGTGTATGTCCATCGTCATATGTGCGTTGTGTATGCCATATAGCGTCATGTGCATTGAGTATGCCATTCATAGTTCATAGCATTGCATATGCTAGTTGCACCTTTGCATGTCATTCCTTGCATGTTTGCATGTCTTAGTTGCATTTCGTTTAGGATTGCATGCTAGTTGTTGCATCGTGTTTGTGTGCCGTGCCATTCTAGTTGTTGCATAGTGTTTGGAGTAGGGTTTAGTCCAAACACGGGAAACGAGAGACGTTTCGTACTCCAAGTGACGAAACGTGTCTCGATTCTCGATCGCCGACACTTCGGATTACCCATGATGGAGTTTAGGCCTTGTTGTGTTTATATGTGCATTCATTTTACATCGAGTCGTGCAATCCGACTTCTCGGCCATCATGCATCGAGATGCGTGATTGGTTGCACGAGGATCGAGGACTACACTCCCTAGAGCTTATACAATGACGGGGAGAGTGGTCGTGCACACATATGGTAAGAATACTTTGCCATGCCCCCTTTCTTGCTCTCTGTTGAAGCAAACCGGAAACTAGCAGCAAAAACTGGTCGGTAGTATCCCTACAGCATGGTGGAGTTTCAGCCTTCTGGAGCTTTGTACAATGTTTTGGGACCAGTTGCAAACAGAGGCAAATCGGGGCATCGCGATGGATTTCCCGACAAGGCGACTTGAGCATGCATGCATTCCTTATCATTCAAGACCGAGCTGAGGTAGTCCATTTCATATGTTTTGCATGCTAGCTTATTTATTTTAGTTAATTTGTTAATTAATTAGGGTTATGTAATAATTAGCTGTAATCCGTTATTCATTCGGTTGTGTATTATTTATTCGGACCCCTCCGAGAGAGGGCAATGTTGTAATAAGTGTGCGTGTGTGTGATGCATGTCTTCCAACCCCACGTCTTTCTCCCTTTTATTTACCAGCTTATGATGGTTAGTTTTAGGGCATGTTTCAATTAGCATCTATATGTTCGCATGCTTGCATTCATTCATTTGTATTGCATGCATCGGGCTCGCGCATCATGCTAACTGCATTGTATTTCAATTCTAAGTTGAATACATGTATCGATTGTTGCATCTCATATGCCATCTTAGAATAGTCGAGCCTATTGTAGTTGCATTTTTGCATGTGTTGCATTAGGCATTCTTAGCATAGTTAGGATTCATGCACGATTTCTAATTAGCTTCTTTCTTTGGCTCGGAGTACTCAGTAAGTGTTTATGCTTTAGCATCCTTGCATGTGTGTGAGTGACTGCCATGATAGCATGCTTACCATGAGGGCTATGTGCTTATGTGATATAACTGCCTGAATGCCTATGGGTGAAGGTTGGGTTGCTTGAGTTGGAATAATTCGTCGAAACCTGTGTTTTAGCCTACTTGCGAGTAGCAAACTTCAATCCATTTTCAAAACAAACGGATATGCGATGCTTTGTTCCAACTTAGGCAATCCAGTCTACACTTGTATGCTGTGTGCATCACATAGTAATTCTAGGCTAATAAACCGGAATAAGAGCACATGTGTTTTCAAAAACTCAATATCATGCTTAGTAGTGGCCGATCTTTGATCGGACAAGCGGGGGTGCTCATGAAATGACCTTCCCCAATCGTACCCAAGTTCCCGAGCTGAGGTAACTTTGGTGATGACAGACATATGGCCTTAGGCACAAGTCAGGGTTTCCTAAATTCCCCCAAAATAAAATATTTAGGTGGCGACTCTGTATCTGGCAAAGCAGTCCATGTTTAGCACTTCTTTCTAAAAATGAAATTTTCAAAACGATTTGCCGGATTTGGACTCTTTGGTGATTTATCGATCTTGCATTGCACTTTGTGAGATTAGATTCAGAACTGTGACATTGAGTCCGAACTGTAGTAAGCCCAATAAACAAAACGGGATTCCCTCCCGGGACGTTCGGGCGCGTCTACAGTTTCTGGCGACTCTGCTAGGAATTTAGAGAACTTAACTCGAACTCATGATATCTTGTTTTGATTACACTTATGTGTTTCTTTGCATTGCATTTGCATTGATGCGCCTAGGACACTGTGTTTGCCATTTGCTATTCCTGAACGGTTTGCTGGAGGCTCGCTTTGAGAAGCGTGCCATAAGGTTGACCGGTTACGGGCACTGCCACGATGGGAACACAAACCCCGATTTTTACCGGGGCACCCTTTTTGACCATTCGACCTGGTGCATATTTGGAATCCGTAGTGACCATTCCAAACTAGGACAGGTTGCTCACCCGATTATAGGTTGTTTGAAACCACTGTATGCATAGTGAAACCCTAGCTCCTGACAAAATAGGACAGGGAAACCTTATCCCAACATAGGGGTGTTTTGGCTCTCATTTGCTTGCTATGTGCTTTTAGAGTGCGTCTCTACAGGAATGCATGTATCAGTTTGCAAGTCTGGGCATTAGGCCTGCGGGCATCAGCATCAGTGTTTGAGAATCAGTTATATCTGCGAGTATTAGATTCAATTTTGGGGCAGTAATTTGGGGAACAGTGATCAGTGGTTGAATATAGTTATCCAGCTATGCTTATATCTGTCCTAGTTGGCTGAGATGCTACCTGTTTTCTCTTTCAGTTCGGAGATTCAGTTCAGAGCAGTCAGTATCTTCCTTCGCTAAGACAAGGCAGAGAAAGGCCAGTTAGGGCTCACCGGTTCATTTGATCCGTCAGTCACTAGTCACATCACCTCCGATCAGTTCAGCGGACTCGCGATGACATAGAATTCAGAGGAAATAGTGGTTATGGCAGCCACATTAAACCAGGGAATCATCATACAGGGTGATACCGACGTTGAAGTGCCACACCCACCCAGGTCACCTGCTGCACATCCGATCTGGGAACCCCAGTTATTTCAAACCCGTGAGCCCACCACTTTCGAGTTGATGGGAATGATTGGCGATCTTCAGAGATCTGTGGCTAATCTAGCCTACAGAATGTCGGCTCCACCACCAACCACATCGTATGCCGGGAACTTCATGCCGGAGGAGCCCCCGCTACCGGGGCGAATTGTAATTGAGCTCAACCAACCTGAAGCTGTCTCAAGCTCCGGCAATGACATGTCGACGACGACGGGGCTTCGCACTAAAGTAGCAACCCAAACCTTCCACCAAGCTGAGGCTAGTGGAAAGAACAAGGTGAAGGTGGACACTAATCCCTATGAACAACTCCAGCAAGCAGTTGAGGCTTTGAAAGCTGGGGGGTTGAATAGGCAACAAGTACTCGCAGTTGTAGCTAAGATTGTGGATGACATCTTCCCCACTCAGACCGAGAGCAGTTCAAGCCAGAGGGAAAATCGGGATAGGGACCGTCGTACCAGAACCGTTCCTTCCAACCCTAACCCTGCACTTGGAAAAGATCAGAAAGCCAAGGCAACACCTGCCGATCCTTTTGTTAGTGCGTCCAGCAAAAGTCCGCAAACCTCAAGGTATCTGCCCCGAGGCCGCAGGGTATTCCATGCCCTTTATATGCCTTTGTCTAAGGCGCTTCGAATCCTCACTGAAAAGGGGCATCTCAAACCCCTTGAGCCTCAGCCCATCCCGAATCCCCTTCCAGCTAAGCATGATGGTACCCAGTACTGTGCATACCATCAACAAACCGGTCACAGCACCGACAACTGCTTCCGTCTTCGCCATGAAGTGCAGGATCTGTTTGACAATGAGGTCATCCTCCCACCTAGCTCAGCAAAGTCTGTCACCACTGAGTTGGTGGACTTCGAGGATAATACAAGTATGTGATCGGGGGTTGGTCCACCTGCAGGTGGCGCTCAGTTTATTTCAAATGTAGCGTTTGGCACGCACTATTTTGAGTATTTGCAAATTCTAATTTTTGTACTTTCTGACTTGGGTGTTGAGTCAGTTCTGTGGTTTTGTTTCGAGTCAGTCTCGTTGTTTTGAGTCAGTCTTTTTTATTAAGGTCTGTCTTGTTGTATCGAGTCAGTCCTGTTGTATAGGAGTCGTGTGATCCCGGGGGTGTTACCTCGGACATCACTATTTTGTTTTGTGTTTGTCTTTTCATTTTCTTTTGAGTTTGTTTCTGCCTTGGAGCCAGTAATGCCAACAGATCTGAATGAAACAGCAGTGATTTTCACACTCTTGTGTTTGCTTCTGCCTTGCGCCAGTTGTGCCGGAAGTTTGAATGAAACGGCAGTACATTTCACCTGCTCTTTTGTGCCTTTAAGTCATTGTATTGACCTAAGTTTTTCAAAACTTTTCAAAAAATGTGTTGAAAACAAAAAGGAAGGAATTCCTCGAGATTTGCAAAAATTTGATCAAGTGAGAGAAAGAGAGGCATGCTAATCCCTTAATGAATGAAATCATGTTTGTTAATGTGAGTACTGAGAAGGATCCTGGCTTGATCTGGATTGGTTCTGCATTGTCTTCGGCACGAGCGACTAGTCGCTTTCTTAAAAGATTTCAAAAAATATTTTGTGCAGTCCTGCGAAGACCTGTGTGGAATCGCCCTTGAGATTGTGCAGCCTAGGATCGCTCTCAGCCTCGAGAATCGACCCCTCAACTTTCAAACCTTGAACTTGGATTCAGAATGTTCAACGGTCAACCACAATGTGAGGCCTGTGTGGCCAGATCAGAAGCAGCCCTTGAACTAGGGGCAAGAAAGTCAGATCAAGAAGGTCGGACGTCGTCAAAAGAAAGCTTGGAAAGCTGGATGAGAAACACCCCTCGGACTAGGGGCAAAAAATGTCAGATGCGTTTGAAGAGTCAAAGATTAGTCTTTTTCTGCAAACCAGCGAAGATCGGCAAGAATGCCAACTCCTAGAATGGAGGAAAGAAGAAAATATTGCTAAAGGACAACTGAGTTCCTATCTACAACACTAGGGGCAAATTCAGCCCCCATTGGATGGACTTTTACATCATCAGTGAACAGCAGCCGCTCTCCTGGATTCAGATGGCTTTGAGATCTCAAGCCATTCAACATGGACAAAGCTACACTTTTACCCTTAAGAGGCTCGCTGGGCCGAAAACCCAGAAGGGCGACCCAGGCAAAAGTTAGAGCAAGGAAAAGAAATGAAAAAAATGAAAAGAAAAGCAAAAAGAACAAAAAAGAAAAGAAGAAAAAATGCAAAGAATGAAGAAAAGATGAAAAAGAAATGAAAAGAAGAAAAGAAAAGAAAAACAGAGCTCGCAAGGTTGAAAACCCGGAAGGGCGGCCTTGGCAAAAGTTAGAGCACAAAAGGAGAGGTTAATACCCGAGTGTACCTTAACCCGGAACTACGTCAGGCTTGATTCCCATGTTTGGGATACGTAGGCAACTTCATTCTGAAGTCCAACCATAAACACTTCCAAATCGACTGTATCCATGTAATGGTTCTGATCATCGTTGTCTTCTCTGTATCCGAGAGTTTGGTTGTGATCGTCACCTTGAGAACTGGTTACAGTGTGCTGCGGTACTATTCAAACAAGGGGCAACTTTCCGTTGTCGTTCGGTGCGCTGTGGTGCCATTCAAACAAGGGGCAACTTTTCGTTGCCATGCAGTGCCGTTCGGACAAGGGGTAATTTTCCATTATTTTGGATCTGAGGTTGTGCATCTCAAGAGTAAATCCTACGTTGGTCGAGCAGTGGCCATTTGCAAAAATAGTTTTTGAGAATTTTTAATGAAGTTGACTAATTTTCTCGGAAATTATTCCATTTTTCCAAAAACTGGACCATATCTTGGACCCAAAAAGGAAAATTTTCAGTGCTCATGGCCTGACTTGCATGATTTTAAATCGGAAAATCGAACAAGCATGTTAATCTAACTCTCATGTTGGTCAAAATTGTTTTAGTAGAAAACCAAAACAAAAAACATTGGTCAAAATGATGAACTAGGGGCACAGTTGAGTCAGACTTCCTGTCTTTCCCCTGTTGTCCATGCATTTGCCAGAAAGGGCACCATACTTGCCGGAAAGGGCACCCTATTCGCCAAGAAGGGCACAACGGAAGCTAACAAAAAAATGGCTGAAAGCTCTCATATCCTCCGAGCAGCGAGGTATCAAGCTGAGTGCGAAGCACGAACCAGAATGGAGCAAGGTATTCCACTCCCTCATCTAAACAGATCTGATCACGTCTAAACTCCCCAGCAGAGCATCGTCAACCGATGTTAGTCGCAGATCTGCTCTGCGTCTGGTCGTATTGCAACCCCTCTGTGGGAGAAACTCACTGTTGTGAACAAGAATGAGAATCTTGTAGAATACCAGGGGCAAGAACCCATAACTTCCTGCTTATCCATCAACCACCCAAGGGAGGGATAAAAAAATGAGAGATTGAAAAATAGAGAGATGTGCGCTGAGAAAAAAAGTGAGGAAAAGGGCTTTTTTTTTCAGAAAAAACAGAGCCTGAGGGCCGAGCGATGTGAGAATCACAAATGAGAAAGGGTGGGAAACAATACCCGGAGAAACTGGTTCCTCATGCACTGAGAGGTCTCTTGCCATTGGAACACGTCTGTGTGTTGTGTCAGTCGTTTTGTTTGTCTCGATTCTTGTTTTGAGTCGTTTCGGGTATTTGTAGATGTGTTTAGGTTGTCTTACCTTGTCTTTCTCTTTGTTGTTAAGTCGTGGTGTGCTGTGTTTTAGTTGTAGGCTCAATACCCAGTTGAGAACTTATTCTCACTCTCAATCTCAAAAAATCGTTTTGTGCTCAGAGTGCCGTGCCGTTCTCCACATTTGTGCAAAACAAGATTTTGTTCTTTCAAAAACCGCAGGGTTCAACCCGGGTCATGTGGGAATAGTAAAACTAGGACCTATCTGAAGCTATATAGGTTCCAGACTTCGGAGCAAAAGAAAAAAGGGAAAATGTCGGGCATCTGAGTTTGTTTCAACTTCCACAAGTTCCGTCATCGCATCCTGTATGTTCAGAATGAGCTGTGTGTTCAAAATTAAAAGAATGCTGTGTTATGAGCCATGTGTTCAAATCGAGCAGTGTTGTGTGATGAGCTATGTGTTCAAAATTGAAATGTGTGAGCTGCGTGTTCAAAGTGGAATGTGTGAGCTGCGTGTTCAAAATGAAGTGATGTGTTCAGAAATGAAAATTTATGAGCTGCGTGTTCAGAATTACGAATGAGCTGCGTGTTCAGAATTGAAATGTGTAAGCTGCGTGCAAATGAAATGAATGAGCTATAAGTTCAAAAGTGAAATGTAAGAACTGTGTGTTCAATATGCGCTGCATGCAAATGAAATAAGTGGGCTGCGTGTTCACCATCAAGAGTTTGGGCTGCGTGTTCAACTTTCAAAAACAGTGGGCTGTGTGTTCACCTCAAGAGTTTGAGCTGTTTGTTCAGATTTAAAAAACAGTGGGCTGTGTGTTCACCTCAAGAATTTGAGCTGCGTGTTCAGATTTCAAAAACTGTGGGCTGTGTGTTCACCTCAAGAGTTTGAGCTGCGTGTTCAAAATCCAAAAACTGTGGGCTATGTGTTCACCTCAAGAGTTTGGGCTGCATGTTCAACTTTCAAAAACTATGGGCTGTGTGTTCACCTCAAGAGTTTGGGCAGTGTGTTCATAATCAAGAGTTTGGGCTGCGTGTTCAGATTTCAGAAAAATGTGGACTGTGTGTTCACCATCAAAAGTTTGGGTTGCGTGCTCAACTTTCAAAAAAAAGTGGGCTGTGTGTTCACCATCAAGAGTTTGGGCTGTGTGTTGAACTTTCAAAAACTGTGGGCTGCGTGTTCACGATAAAAAGTATGAGTTGCGTGTTCAGAAATTCGAGTGATTGAGCTATGTGTTCAAAATGCAAACAGAATGCTATGTTATAGACTAAGTGTTCGAAATGAGCTGTGTGCTCGAAAAATGAGCTGCGAGCCCGAAAATGAGCCGTGTGCCCAAAAATGAGCCGTGTGCCCGAAAAATGAGCTGTGCGCCCTGAAATGAGCTGTGTGCCCAAAGAATGAGCTGTGTGCCCGAAAATGAGCCGTGTGCCCGAAAATGAGCTGCGTGCCCGAAAATGAGCTGTGCGCCCGAAAATGAGCTGCGAGCCCGAAAATGAGCCGTGCGCCCAAAAATGAGTTGTGCGCCCGAAAAATGAGTTGTGCGCCCTGAAATGGGCTGTGTGCCCGAAAATAAGCTGTGTGCCCAAAGAATGAGCTGTGTGCCCGAAAATGAGCTGTGTGCCCGAATGAGCTGTGTGCCCAGATAAACAGAGTGTTGTGTTTCGAGCTACGTGCCGAATGAACAGAATATTGTGTTGTGAGACGCGTGCCAAACAAACAAAGTGTTGTGTTGTGAGCTGTGTGCCAAATGAATGGAATGCTATGTCGTAAGCTGTGTGCCAAGTCTTGCATGGTGCATGCATTTTATCGCACTATTTTGCGCATCACACTATTTTGTGCACCTTACTCGCATTGTGCATGCATTTTATCACGTTATTTCCCGCATTGCACTGTTTTGTGCAATTCATACTCGCGCTTTCTTGCGCATCGCACTATCCTGTGCATTTCATTACATACTCTCATATTGCATTAAAAAAAAATGCTTGTATCTTTTGCATTGAACTTGCATCGCGCTATCTTGCGCACCTTACCTGCACTTGTTAGTGCATTGCATTGCTCACGCTGTCTTGCACACCCATCTTCTTGGCACTATTTTGTGCATTCACTCTGCATTGCACTGTCTTGTGCACATTGTATTTTTGTATCATTCGCACTATCTTGTGCACTCCCTGGTCTAGGAGACCCTAAATCCTCTAAAGGTGCAATTCCTTTGGTGTTTGTCGTGCCCGAACGACTTCCAGTGGTCTGGTATAGCCACCTGCCTGTGTTTGCGGTGAGTTCCTAGGAGACCAACTGAGACGGTGGAAACTAGAGTTCGAATGGCTCATGCCTAGAACGCAAAGGTTCGGGATTTCCGAGACTAAAGTCTAGTTTAAATACCCTGGGGTATATCCTCGGCTTGAAATCTGTATGGCAGCCCCATAGATTGAGATAGCATGTGTATGCGCCTCAATTCTAGATACTGAACCAATCTAGTCTGTCACCCTGTTGGAGAATAGGGAAAGCTGCGACCATAGTCAGAGAGAAAAGTAGTACCTACGGTTCAACCGAGAAGAAGGGGAAGGTCCCCAGCAGCATGAGGTAGGTCGTTGCCAATTGCCCCTGTAAGGTACCTTCGCTTCCTGACTACTACATCATCTAGTATGTCTATTGCATTGTACATAGAATATATTGCATGCATTTACTACATATCCATTGTATCACTTGCGCCTTTCCATGTTAAGCTTAGTCTGGCATGTGCCCATACTTTTCGCGTTAAAGCATGGTTATGTGATTATGTGTACGCGCCTATTCCACTAAGGGAATTGTGGTTTGAGGGTGACGGCACCATTTCTGTGTTAGACGTGGTTTGTTTGTGTCCATGCCTTTTCTAGGCAAAATGTGGTTTGGCCGCGCGCTTTATTCAATTCATCCATTGCATCCATTTCATCGTATTTTAGTTTGTTACATTCAGCATTTAGGATCACGATCTTTCCTCAGCAGATCATTCCCCACTTATCTCATGCCACCCAATTACTTGTACTTTGTGGTCTCTCTGCGAAACACATAGTTTTGCATGTGCTCGCACCCCTTTCACGTTGAGACACGGTTCTGTTATGTGTAAGCATCCATGCTGAGTTGTGGCCAGTACTAGGATGTAGCCACTTAGCTTGTGTTAGGCGTCGTTCGGCTCGTGCCCACTGCCTTTTCTGTGTTAAAAGTAGTTTGATTTTGCATCTCCATCCCTTTATAATATTTGTGTGGTTTTGTACTGCTTGTGATTTGATCATCTCACATACATTGCATATCATTTGCATTGTTTCATTACATTGTACATTGTTTTCTAATATTGCATATCATTTGCGCTATTTTGCGCATCGCGCTATCTTGCGCCTCGCACTGTTTTGTGCACTACATCATTCGCGCTATCTTGCGCACTTCATTTGCACTTGTTAGTGCATTGCATTGTCTTACATCCCTTCCGCATTGTTATACGTCACACTTAGGATGCATTGTCATGTATCCCTCCGCTTGCGTTTTCAGGCACTTTTCACTTGCATTGCTATGCATGTTTCTAACAATATTGTACCTGTTGAGTTTCTTTCTTTTGCAGGCACGATATTGTATGTACAGTTCATTCGAAGCTGGTGCGACCAGACAAACCGGACGATATTGTATTTTCCGTGTGAGACGTAACGAGAGTTGTATAATTCTCTTACATCCTTTCTGCATAAGATGTAGTTTGGTCTGTATTCGCTTGCTTAAATTATTGCATTTATTGGATATATTTGTTGCATTACAGCTTTCTTTGCGTAATCATAAGTTATGTTCGGCTTTATGCATATCGTTTTGCATTTTGCCCCTGCCTACGGGCACATCTCTTGCTTATCCCGCCTGTTTGTCTAAGTCTTCGGCCTTGTCAAAAATGGGTCGTCTCTGGGGTTTGACATTCACTCCCATCATTGTTATGACTTTCGACTTCTGTCAAAGAGGGGCAACTATAGACACCCCATTTTTGACCGATCTTAATACTCAAACGTCATCAATTGAGCGCTCGGTGATGGCGCATGTTGTGCTCGTTCTGAGGTTTCAGAGTTTCGGCTGAGAGCCTTATCCCCGGACCTCGGGACCCTTTTGTGCTTTGCCTCGGTTTGTGAACCAATTTTTGTTTTCTCTTCCCGAAGGGAGGGAGAGGTCTTGTAGACCATCTCTCAGTGGCTGTAGGCTACTTTTCGTGGTCATAGACCACTGTTCCTGTTTGGAGACCAGTTTCCGATTTTTGGAGCCGTCGGCCGTGCACCTCGGTTTGGGATCGCTTAAATTTCTCCGTTTGCTCTGGTTTTTGGCACACACCTTGTTTCCTCTCTCTAGAGGGACACCGTGGCTCGGGAGATCACCTTTGTGGTCGCACGCCACTTTTGATGCTTAACAGTCAGTTTTCGGGGCACCCGGCTGCGTGTTTTGGCCCCCGAACCCTCGTTTTGCATCCGTCTTGGTTCATTTTTGGCATGGACCCTATTTTCATTGTTTGGAAGGTGGTACTAGGGTGGGAGACCACCTTTTCTTCTTGGAGACCACCTTTTCTCCCGCCGGCCGATTTTCTTGTCAGGAAGCTGGTCTCCTTGATTTTTGAGCCACATTGGTGGGTCTCCCACCATACTACTTGCTTGCATTTCATGTGGAGACCATTAATAGAGGCTACCGACCAGCTTTTGTGCATTGACCCTTTTGACCCTGGTCGGCCGACCAGGGCAAGTGGTCGGTCGACCACTTCAACTGGTCGGCCAGCTTCCCCCTTTTCTGTCTCACTGAGTTGATTCCAGCTGTGCCAGCTGGAGGGCACAGACTAGATCCTCCATACACGTGTATGGAGGATCTTCACTCTTGGTTTTAAGCTTCTAGGAGAAGCTTTGGACCCTTGGCTGTATAAACGAAGGGCTCCTCTTCCTTTGCAAGGATTCTAGAGTGGGCTGAGGCTCATACATACATATCCCTCTATATCTCTCCCTTTAGGCCTTGAAAGGTTGAAGTTCTTGACCCCTTTGCATACCATCTCCTAGCACAACACCTCCACTATCAACCTAAGCACCTTGGAGCTTGTTTTTAGAGGCTAAGGAGTTGCTGTTTTGCTCCAGAAGCTGCTGGAGTGCTTGAGCTTCAAGGGTAACACCCTATTCCCTCTTTTGGTCTTTATTTTGCTTCATCTTTTAGCTATACTTGCAAGCATATTTGGGCTTTGTCATAAACTTAAAAAAAATCTTATTTTGAGGTCCTTAACATGTTTGTTTAAGACCATTTTTCTGTTGGGGGTCATCTACCCCCTTTGCATGCTTCATTTCATCTTATTTTGAGCCATGCCTTAGGGCCTTTGCATTGACCTTTGTTCGGTCTCTTAGCCACTAAAATCCAGTGGATTTTTAGTGGCCGGCATGCTGTTTTGAGCACCAAAATCAGAGAGGGGTGACCCTCGCACCCCTTGTCTTGTTTACTAGCATATTTGGCATAACAAAGGAGCCCTTATTTGCATGCTTCCAAGCCATGTTTCAGGCCATTTTTGGTAGGTTTTAAGGCTTGCATAGGCTCTGTCCAGAGCCCATTTTGCCATATTGAGTGTCCATCTTGTATGTGTAGAATAACCCTCTTCATAGCATATCAAAGGAGCATCTCATTCTTGCATGCATTAACCATGTTTCAGTGGGTTTTTTGGGCTTTATTTGGCATGTCATACCTCTGACTTTTGCTGGTTCAGTGGCCTCTTGATTGCCTCACATGCTTGTAGTGCAAATCCTCTTTACTAGCTTACATTGCATGCTACTTTGGCCTTTGATTCCAGCACTTTTTGGCCATTCCTTAAGTTGATTTTGTGCATGTTTTGAACTGCCTTAGCTCTGTTTTTATGCCTTATGGTCGAATGATGCTTGCTATGTATGGTTGTAGTGTAATACCCTTGCCTGGCCTTGAGTTTTGAAGCCTATTGCATGCTTATATTGAGGTGTTTGCATGTTTTGGGGTCATTGTGCATGGTATTTCAGAGCATGTAAGGTTGCCATGTTCCCATGTGTTCCACTCCTTATATGCATTTGAGGGTTGTGCTTGTATGCCTTGTTTATGGACCATTGCATGAGCTTCATTTCCGTGCATTTTGAGCCATCATTTTAGACAATTTTCCCACTGTCTCAGACCTGCACAGGGACTGTTTGGGGCTGGTTTGGCCATTTGAGCATTGCTTTCTGTACCTCTAGTGTAATGCACTTCACTAGTTTCGGTATCCGGGCCATCTAGCATGCATTGTGTGAGGTGTTTACATGATTTGGGACCATCTTGCATGTCATTTCAGAGCTGGAAAATGTGTGATTGTATGCCATATTTCATCCCTTGCCATGCTTTGGTAGAGTTTCATTTGGTGCCTTAGGTTTGGTCCCTTGCATTTGTGCATGTTTGCATGTGTTTTTATTGCCTAATTTCATCATGTTTGGCCACTGATTTGAGTGTGGCTGAGGCCCTTTCATTTTAGCTTAAGTCCATCTTGCATTGTGTATGCCATGTCCATGTTGTTGCATGCTTGATCGTCGCATTGTGTATGCCTTGATTATGCCTTTGTGTATGTCCATCGTCATATGTGCGTTGTGTATGCCATATAGCGTCATGTGCATTGAGTATGCCATTCATAGTTCATAGCATTGCATATGCTAGTTGCACCTTTGCATGTCATTCCTTGCATGTTTGCATGTCTTAGTTGCATTTCGTTTAGGATTGCATGCTAGTTATTGCATCGTGTTTGCGTGCCATGCCATTCTAGTTGTTGCATAGTGTTTGGAGTAGGGTTTAGTCCAAACACGGGAAACGAGAGACGTTTCATACTCCAAGTGACGAAACGTGTCTCGATTCTCAGTCGACGACACTCCGGATTACCCATGATGGAGTTTAGGCCTTGTTATGTTTATATGTGCATTCATTTTACATCAAGTCATGCAATCCGACTTCTCGGCCATCATGCATCGAGATGCGTGATTGGTGGCACGAGGATCGAGGACTACGCTCCCTAGAGCTTATGCAATGACGGGGAGAGTGGTCGTGCACACATATGTTGAGAATACTTTGCCATGCCCCCTTTCTTGTTCTCTGTTGCAGCAAACTGGAAACCAGCAGCAAAAACCGGTCGGTAGTATCCCTACAGCATGGTGGAGTTTCAGCCTTCTGGAGCTTTGTACAGTGTTCTGGGACCAGTTGCAAACAGAAGCAAATCGGGGCATCGCGATGGATTTCCCGATAAGGCGACTTGAGCATGCATGCATTCCCTATCATTCAAGACCAAGCTGAGGCAGTCCATTTCATATGTTTTGCATGCTAGCTTATTTATTTTAGTTAATTTGTTAATTAATTAGGGTTGTGTAATAATTAGCTGTAATCCGTTATTCATTCGGTTGTGTATTATTTATTCGGACCCTCCGAGAGAGGGCAATGTTGTAATAAGTGTGCGTGTGTGTGATGCATGTCTTCCAACCCCACGTCTTTCTCCCTTTTATTTACCAGCTTATGATGGTTAGTTTTAGGGCATGTTTCAATTAGCATCTATATGTTCGCATGCTTGCATTCATTCATTTGTATTGCATGCATCGGGCTCGCGCATCATGCTAACTGCATTGTATTTCAATTCTAAGTTGAATACATGTATCGATTGTTGCATCTCATATGCCATCTTAGAATAGTCGAGCCTATTGTAGTTGCATTTTTGCATGTGTTGCATTAGGCATTCTTAGCATAGTTAGGATTCATGCACGATTTCTAATTAGCTTCTTTCTTTGGCTCGGAGTACTCAGTAAGTGTTTATGCTTTAGCATCCTTGCATGTGTGTGAGTGACTGCCATGATAGCATGCTTACCATGAGGCTATGTGCTTATGTGATATAACTGCCTGAATGCCTATGGGTGAAGGTTGGGTTGCTTGAGTTGGAATAATTCGTCGAAACCCGTGTTTTAGCCTACTTGCGAGTAGCAAACTTCAATCCATTTTCAAAACAAACGGATATGCGATGCTTTGTTCCAACTTAGGCAATCCAGTCTACACTTGTATGCTGTGTGCATCACATAGTAATTCTAGGCTAATAAACCGGAATAAGAGCACATGTGTTTTCAAAAACTCGATATCATGCTTAGTAGTGGCCGATCTTTGATCGGGCGAGCGGGGGTGCTCATGAAATGACCTTCCCCAATCGTACCCAAGTTCCCGAGCCGAGGCAACTTTGGTGATGATGGACACATGGCCTTAGGCATGAGTCAGGGTTTCCTAAATTCCCCCAAAATAAAATATTTTGGTGGCGACTCTGTATCTGGCAAAGCAGTCCATGTTTGGCACTTCTTTCTAAAAATCAGTTTTTCAAAACGATTTGCCGGATTTGGACTCTTTGGTGATTTATCGATCGTGCATTGCACTTTGTGAGATTAGATTCAGAACCGTGACATTAAGTCCGAACGGCAGTAAGCCCAATGAACAAAACGGGATTTCTCCCAGGACGTTCGGGGACGTCTATAGATAGGTGTCGAGCCTTCCAGTTAATACCGGTAAAAATGACAGTTTGGTAGTACTCGTACAGTCTACTTGCAGACACCAACCTAGGGATTACCAGTGTTGTATTTACCACCCCTCTGTTGATTAAAACTGGAAGTTTGAAATGTGTTGAGATTGCAAGCTTTTATTGAAAAATGGAAATCTTTAAGAAAAGCATGAAATGAAATTTCTTTAAAGGAACATGGCATAGCATTGACATTTGCATTTTTATTGAGAATTGCATAACTGTATATACTTTGTTAGAATTCTCTACTGGGCTTTATGCTCACCCCTATGGGACTTTGGTGCAGGTAAAGACGAGGTGATCCCACCAAGTTGAGGGCGCGGATAATTGTAAAGAGTACATAGCTCTTATTTTGTTGTGATCTTTCTGTGAGCCAAGGGCTAATGTGTTTGGGTCCAAGAGACCATTTTGTGTAACCGGGCTATTACCTTGGAAGATGTAAGCCCATAAGGGCATTTATTTGTTTTGAGATTTACATGTTTCATATGTTATAAATTCATGTGCTCTTTTAATTCGTTGGAATGTATATCGCAAATAGAACTTTTGTATTTAATACATTTATTATGTATGAGATAATGGAAGGATTATTGTTATAGATTAGTCAATGTTCATTAGTGTGGTAGTTCATGTTGAATTATTTCGGGGCGTTACATATTTCATATGAACATATCTTTACAGTAATGTTACTCACAGTGCTTGATCGGTTAAGACGCCTCGACAGAGCAACCTGCAAAACATATTCAAGCTCAACATTTCAAAATCCATTTTATCTATTCAATTGGCTTATAATCTACTCAGCCCATTCATTACTTATTCCCTAAATTGTTCCTATTTGTTCTTTCATTTCTCTCATGTTTATGAAATGCAAATGCATATGAAAACCATGCAAACAGAGGCCCAGAAGTTGGAAAAATAGAAAGAAAATAAATTCGGGACCACCTTGAAAACCGTATGTGCGGAGGGCACGTGTGGAACCACCACTGCACATGCGCCCCATACTTGCAATTAAATCAGAATGCTCAGCTTGGTCTGACCTGTGTTCTGCACGTGCGGGGTCCAAAAATCTGTTCAAGTTTTGACACTCACCCTTTTTAAAATCTAATTCCAAATCCATGTACTCCAAAGCCCAAAATTCATAAAAACATGTTGAATGAACAATTTTTAACTTCAAACAAAACTCATGACTTTAAATCAAACGTCAAAGTTCCATGTAAAAATAAATCAACTCTTGAATTGAAATATATCTTTATAAACATGCAAGTTTGAGCTCCAATTCTCCAAATTCATGGAGTTTCCTTGTAAAATTACAAGAATCACGCAATAAGGTAAATATATATAAAAGAGTTCCATGAAAATATGCATACATGACAATAATTTGAACTTCATTCCTTCATTCTTCGCTTTTAAGCTTTTATGAGTTCACATCATCAATTTAAACTCTTAAATCCCTAATTATACATGATTTCCTCTTTAA
This sequence comes from Camellia granthamiana, assembly GCA_036172215.1. Taxonomy (NCBI): domain Eukaryota; kingdom Viridiplantae; phylum Streptophyta; class Magnoliopsida; order Ericales; family Theaceae; genus Camellia; species Camellia granthamiana. The sequence continues at coordinate 59,862,112 of CM069903.1, read as the reverse complement.
TTCAACTCAAATTCTAAAGGATTATGAGGTTAATGTCTCAAAGTCATGAAATAAGGAAAGAATTCCTACTTTAGGTGAGCAAATTGTTGAAGATCAAAGCCTATCTTCCAAGTTCTTCTTCTTCTTCTCCTTTGTTTCTCTCTTTCTCTAGAATCCTCTCTCCAACAAGATATTTCTTTCTCCTTTTGTTGAGTCCAAACAAAGACTCATATATATATATATATAATATTTAATTAAATCCAATTAATTCATTCTGAATCAAATTTTTACAAAACTTCATATTAGGCTCTAAAAATCATGTTGATCACAATATTTAATCGGTTTTGGTTTCTGGTGCCTTTAAGGCCTTCAATTTTCAGTTTAAAGTTATATTTTCAACAGGTTTTTCTACAATCAACAGATATAAATCCAAATCCTTCTAATTCACATTATTAGACATGCAATTAGATGATTATTTAATCAAATACATGTCTGGGTCGTTACATTATCCCTACCTTAGAAAGTTTGATCCTCTAAACTTGTCTTATTATGTCACAAATCGAATCCGGGTCCCATTTCTCATTTCATTTTCCCGTTGCACCACTAATTCTTCTGCTTATCCGGTAATATAGAAGATCGATCAAATTTCCCATGGTCAAAACCCATGAGCACAATAATCCGGCAAGTGATCAAGTAACGTTTCTCAGTCCTTCCTGGAATTTTAATAACATAAGGCGACACATTTTAATAAAGCTTCATATAATTCCCATATGTCATATACGCAAATCATTTATGCAGTTCACAACTCCCATTTCCCAAGCTCTAAAAATCATGTTGATCACAAATATTTAATCGATTTTGGTTTCGGGTGCCTCTAAGGCCTTTAATTTTCAGTTTAAAGTTGTAATTTCAATAGGTTTTTCTACAATCAACAAATATAAATCCAAATCCTTCTAATTCACATTATTAGACATGCAATTAGATGATTATTTAATCAAATACATGTCTGGGTCAATACATTATCCCCACCGTAGAAAGTTTGGTCCTCCAAACTTGTCTTATTACGTTACAAATCGAATTCGGGTCCCATTTGTCATTTCATTTTCCCATTGCACCACTAATTCCTCTTCTTATCTGGTAATACAGAAGATCGATCAAATTTCCCACAGTCAAAACCCATTAGCACAATAATCTGGCAAGTGATCAAGTAACGTTTCTCAGTTCTTCCTGGAATTTTAATGACATGAGGAGACACATTTCAATAAAGCTTCACAGAATTCCCATATGTCATACACGCAAGTCATTCATGTAGTTCATAATTCCCATTTCCCAGGCTCTAAAAATCATACTGATCACAAATATTTAATTCATTTTGACTTCTGGTGCCTCTAAGGCATTCAATTTTCAGTTTAAAGTTGTAATTTCAACATGTTTTTCTACAATCAACAGATATAAATCATAATCCTTCTGATTCACATTATTAGACATGCAATTAGATGATTATTTAATCAAATATATGTCTGGGTTGTTACACCGAGCTAACTACAGGCTCAAATTAGCAGTCCGAACAGTCGAATCAAGTCAACACACATTCTACTAAATGTAAACTTATTCACTTCATGAAATTTGTAAATGTGAGACACGATCTCATGTAAAGCGGAATAGTAAAGAGTGACAAGAATCTTTCAACTAACAAAACTGTTAGAAATTAAATATATATATATATAGCAAGACAAACCAACCCAACAAAGTACACAACAACTTACACTCAAGTTACATGCTTTTTGATAATTATTCCAAATTTAACTTAGGTATTGAAGAGTCTCCTGACTAACCAGCTGAAACTCTTCTTGTGAATGTCTTTCATGTTACCAATCCTTTGTGTTTAGGTGAGCTGACGCTATTGCAAGATAAGGTGCTGTAAGTTTTTCCCTATACAATTAGTAATAACATTGAAACCACATATAAATGTCATTATTATCAAAGCAAGCGTATCACATGATCACATATCATGGTCGATAAACTTCCAAATAAGAAAAAGAAAAGAGAATTACAATAATGCATGATAAATCTCTATGTATAGAGAAGACAATAATAATGTAAAAGAACACGGTAGTGAAAAAGGAAAGTGTTGAGAAAAGCATAGAGCGGGGTCCTTTGCAAAAGCTCACACGGTAAAACGTGTTGAGAAAAGGATAGAGAGAGGGGACCTCTGCTTTGCAATCCCTCCCTACAACAATTCAATAATGGCATGTGAATATGTTGGTTTGTTGTTCACCGAAATATAGTTTATTTTTCAATAAATTACACTCACATCCCCTAAGATTACTAAAAATTACAGAAATCATTTTTTTTTCCTCTTGTCAAAAAAATAATAATCATTACCACAGATGTACAGCTCCAGGCTGATAGTAAAAGAGAAATTACAATTCAACCAAAAGTAATTAGACAAATATGGGGTGTACAACTCCCTGTGTAAAAAAATCACAGAAAATGTTACACTGTTCACCTCCTCGTAATTACTTTTGATTTTTTACATTGATTTGTAATTTTCACCATAAAAAAACGTCAGTGCTTCTCACATTGGAATATCTTTTCCCGAAAATTTCTTGACGACAATGTAAGACTGTCTTCAAAATTATGGAGGGTTGTTCCAAATTTTGCTTTTCAAGACTTTCACAACCTATTACTCCTCTTTCTTGCCACATTTATTCTCATAATTATTCACTAGTTTTGGAGCAGTATGTAACACTATTTATATAGTGTTCTAAATCAATTATATAACTTTTTGTGCAAAAAATAAAAATATAGTTTTGACTAAAATACAGAAGGATGTGAAGAAATGCGGGCGTGTCAAGGCAACAGTACCGAAGTTGTATGAAAATGGGGATGGAACATATCTGACTTCTGAAAATAGGAGATTGTGAAAGGGAAAAAACTTTAAAAAAAAAAATAAATAAATTTTGGACAGATATTTGAATAGATAAAGGGAAAAAAAAAATCAATAGATAGGTTAAAAAAATTTAAACAGATAGACAAAAAAAAATTAAACAAATAGATAAAAAATTTGAACAGATAAAAAAAGTTAACAAATAAATTAAGGGGTAAAATTGGAAATAAAATGTCTTCCAAAATCAACGAAAGGACTTGTCACCAAACTATTTCATAAATGATGGATCTCTCACCAATAAAATATATCTACTGAACCTAATGCTTTATACCCTTCTTACCTTAGACTTTTCAATAATTTTCACCAAAAAATTTATAAAGATTGCCTAATTTTAAAATTTACCAAATTAAAATACAATTAATCACAAAAAAAGATAAAGATAAAATTGTTATACAAATAAACTTTTTTAACTAACTTTCTTTCTAAATTGACGTGGCATGCAATAAATAAAAAATGAGCAAAAAAATGTTTGTAAAACCTTAGTTGCGGGAAATATGGAATTATCTACTCAATCTTGCCAAGTGAATTAATCTACTCATGAGTTGGAAGGGGTCATAGTCATGGGACATGACGGCTAGCCCACCACCATTGAAACTGTGGGGACATATTTTTGGGTAGTCCACATGGCTGAGGTTGTTAGCCGAGGTATCACGTGGGTGGACCACGATGCCGAGATATGGTGCAATAATACCAGAATCTGAGATATTTGGATAGAGGACTAGAGTCCTAGATGACATCAAACTACCTATTTGGATAGAGATGTGACTCTTGAGAAAGTTCATCTTAATCTGAATAATGTGAGTTGTGATAGATGTTATCCTTGTAAAGAATAGAGGATAGAGTCCCATGAAGTAAGACTTCTAGGGGAAGTTGGACAATGACCACTATAAAAGTGAGGCACCACCATGGGTCTAAGGTATGCTTTTTATGTTCTGTCTAGTGAGTTAAGCACTATTGGTTATCTTTAAGAGATATTTGATTACTGACTTGAGCGTCGGAGTGCCCCCGGGTGGACGAACCACCGTCGGATTCTTATCTTGCTGTGACAAGTTGTTAGGGCTTAATCTATTTTGCCGGTGCTCTCCAATTGAATTCCCCCTTTGGTTGTGTGGTCGGAAATCAACACCCACAATTTGGCGCCGTCTGTTGGAACTTAAGGAGAATAGATGGCCAACAACGAGCAGGGAGAAAAGATTGGGAACGACATCCCTAGTGGGAGTGGTAAACTTGCCAATCTAAACGTGGAAGTAGAAAACCATAATGAAGAAGCACGGGATCAGAATCCCGGGGAGAATGACGTCGGCCAAAAGGAAGATGCACTGAAGAAAGCAGGCTGAGATAAGTACTACCGCAAAAGAACCTTCAGGTATGGAGCGACAGATGCCGAAGAAAAGACGAGAAAACTGAAAGACATGGCAAATAAGTTGACAGATCTACAAACAGTGGTCAACCTCATAATGCAGAACAACATGATGCAACCGAATATCCCCATTACAGGACATGTCAGCACCAACAACCAAAACTGGTGTCCAGAAGACAAGATCTCAGCCTAGATGATTAGGTCCAAGGAGACAAGAGCTCAGCCGAAGTGAGCAGATCCCGGATCCCAGATCCTAGAAGACAAGATCTTGACCTAGATGATTAGGCCCGAGAAGACAAGATCTCAGATCCCAGATTCTAGATCCCGGATCCCAAATCCTAGAAGACATGATCTCAGCCTAAATGAGTAGGTCCAAGAAGACAAGAGCTCAGATCCCAGATCCTAGAAGACATGATCTCAGCCTAGATGAGTAGGTCCAAGAAGACAAGAGCCAAGAGCCCAGATCCCGGATCCCAGATCCTAGAAGACACGATCTCGGCCTAGATGATTAGGTCAGAGAAGACAAAAGCTCAGATCCCAGATTCCAGAAGATAAGATCTCGGCCTAGGTGATTAGGTCCGGGAAGACGAAAACTTAACCTGAGTGAGCAGATCCAAGATTCTAGAAGACACGATCTCGGCCTAGATGATTAGGTCCGAGAAGAGAAGAGCTCAGCCTGAGTAAGCAGATCTAAGATTCCAGAAGACACGATCTCGGCCTAGATGATTAGGTCCGAGAAGAGAAGAGCTCAGCCTGAGTGAGCAGATCCAAGATTCCAGAACACAAGATCTCAGCCTAAATGATTAGGCCCGAGAAGAGAAAAGCTCAGCCTAAAGTAAGCAGATCCCAGATTCCAGAAGACAAGATCTCGGCCTAGATGATTAAGTTCGAGAAGAGAAGAGCTCAGCCTAAGTAAGCAGATCTCAGATCCTTGAAGATAAAAAGGAAGCACACAAGTTCAGACTGAAGTTGGCAAGGTTCTGCCTGTCGGCAGAAGGCCATCTATACAGAAGGGTTTTAACTGGACCTCTATTACGATTTGTACATCCTTCCTAGGTTAAAGACTTTTTATATAAGGTCTGCAAAGGAGTATGTGGAAGCTATGCAGGGGGCAGATCCCTTGCCCATAGAGCAATATCGCTGGGATTCTGTTGGCCTTACATGCAAAAGGAAGCTGAAGCCTATGTAAAAAAACATGAAAATGTTGTTGAAATCCACCTGCAACGTGCGAGAGAACAACAATTTGGCTAGGGGCATACCAACAACAACTTGCTAGGGCTTACAACAAGAAGGTCAGTCCAAGAGAGTTCAAGGTTAGGGACCTCACCCTGAGAAAGGTTGTCGGCAATAAGAAGGATCATAGAGAGGCCAAACTTGGCCCAAATAGAATCATCTCGGTTGTCGGCAATGGGGCATATCGGCTGAAGTAATAATAAAGTGCTAGTTTGATTTTTGTGAATTTGAAATCTGTACGATAGGACCGACCGGTCCTATGACAATGTTTCCAAATGAAACATGACGAATAACTTAGACTTGTTATATGGTAGAGTTGAATTATACTTGCATATAATAGAGTTGAACCAAGTTGGCGATGTTTCTGAATGAAACATGACGAGAAACTTAGACTTATTATATAGCAGAGTTGAATTATACTTGCATATAATAGAGTTGAACTACGTTGGTGATGTTTCTGAATGAAACATGACGAGTAGCTTAGACTTATTATATGGCAGAATTGAATTATACTTGCATATAATAGAGTTGAACTAAGTTGGCGATGTTTCTGAATGAAACATGACGAGTAACTTAGACTTATTATATGACAGAGTTGAATTATACTTGCATATAATAGAGTTAAACTAAGTTGACGATGTTTCTGAATGAAACATGACAAGTAACTTAGACTTATCATATGGCAGAGTTGAATTATACTTGCATATAATAGAGTTGAACTAATAGGCGATATTTCTGAATGAAACATGACAAGTAACTTAGACTTATCATATGACAGAGTTGAATTATACTTGCATATAATAGAGTTGAACTAAGTTGGCGATGTTTCTGAATAAAACATGACAAGTAACTTAGACTTATTATATGACAGAGTTGAATTATACTTGCATATAATAGAGTTGAACTAAGTTAGCGATATTTCTGACTGAAACATGACAAGTAACTTAGATTTATTATATGGCTGAGTTGAATTATACTTGCATATAATAGAGTTGAACTAAGTTGAATTCACCTAGACTTGCCATGTCGGCAGAGTTAAACTCAGAATGGAACTAAGTTTACTTTAGAGAAACCAAGGTTGAACACCTTGGCTAGTCTTTGTTTGAATCAGACTTCGGCGAAATTGAAGATCCATGCTTAACGTGAACATAAGCGACACTTGGGTTCACATTAGGGGGGCAGGAGGCAGGAATAAGGACTAGGCTTAACATTTGTTGAAATTTTTTACAAGTTGGAGTCAGCCAAGGTATCCAGATAAGGGGACACTCGAGTTGTTGGTTACCCGAGATCACCAACCAGTTCGTCAAACCTGGAAATATTAGAAGGCAGTAAGTACAAATAAGGAAACAATACTTGTTGAATGTTGTTTAAAGAATTTTTATAAAATGCCCGTTGGCCGAGATCACAGTAAAAGGTAAACTCCGAGGTAAGTTGGTCCGAGGTGGCCAACTAAGGGTGTACCCGAGATGAAGTGGATCTAAGATGGTACGTGTCAGATCTGTTCTAACCTGAAGTGATTACATAATTAAAGCATACTTGGGAGAAGTACAAAAATATTCTAAGTATGGAATCATACAAGACAGTAAAGACAAAGGCAAGCATTGAACACTTAGCCAAAAAGAGGACTTGCATTCAAAAAGAAAACTTGTTCAGATACAAAAGAAGGCACCTCGGCCCAAAGCAAAACAAGATACCAAAATGGAATCTGACTCCACCCTCAAATGATAGATACTACAGGGAAGGGCATATATGTCTCTCCAGGCATCATGGAATCCTCCTCCCCAGCCAACCTTAGATGAACGTTGGCTGGAATGAAGAATTCCTGACGAAAGTATTCTAGTTTATTGGAGAAGTTTACCTTCCATTTGAACATCCCCATGACCTCTGCTAGGGTGAATTTGGCAAGGAAAGTTGGACTGTGTGGGTTAAAGACCTCAGCAAAACCCTAAAGACTACTGTGTTATCAGTTTTAGGGTTCTGAGGAAGGTTTGGGGGCAAAATTTGTTTTAGTTTTCCTAAGTGTGGATTCTAGCAAATCCCAAACCTACGTCTATGCAAATGTACAGGATTCAGAGGCAGTAATCTACTAACAAGCAAGAACAGACAGAAGAAACATGTCTCAAAAACATGAAACAGTGATCAAAGACTCAAGAACACGAGAAAAATAGAGCATTGATAGATTCAGGGAATGAACAAAATTGATAGAATTCGATGACAGTGTGCTAGAAGATATGTGTCAAATACAGAAAAAAATGTGAAGATGGGCTCAAGAACATAAAGGACAAAATATGAGTCAAAGCAAGCGAAGGAATTTAGAACAATGGGATTTGACTATGAATACAAGATGGCAATGTAGATGTAGATACAGATGTCGTGTGTGATGTGTAACAATCCACAGAAGGAATATATTTGAAAACAGTGGAGAACTGAAGTTAAAATAAAAGAAATCAAGGGTAAGTGAAGCCGAGGAAGTAAACGCCGGAAAGGGATTCGCCAGAGTCAAACAACGTTATGATTGGAACAGAACTGCTGAGTGCACGCCAGAAGTGGTGACCAGAGTTGTAATAGGAATGAATGCTTCAAGAACAACGATGATGGTTTGTAGAGGCCAAGAGAAAAAGAGTCTAAAGGCACAAGTAGACACGAAATGAGAAGATGAAACGGTTTTGCTAGAATTAGAAAAAGATGGCAAAAAGTTATTGTAGACACCCCATTTTTGACCGTCCTCAAGACTTGGACGTCACCGTTGGAACACTCGGTGATTATCCATGTTTGTGTTCGCTTGGAGTTCCCGGAGTTCTCGGCTACGTGCACCTTGCCTCAGGACCTCCGAACTCGACGGTTTTGTGTCTGGTTTTGCACCAAACACTTGTGTTTTGCCCTAGAGGGGCAGGGAATGCTTTTTGAGACATCCCCACACACCACCGGCTGTGGCTAGAGGCCACCGGCTGGCTGTAGTTGCCATCGGCACTTTATTGTGCCGGTCGGCACTATTTGTTGCCGGTCGGCACTATTTTTGGCAAAATGACCATTTTGCCCTGCCGACTCCTTTACAGCTGTTTTTGGAGATATTTTCAGACAGCTTTCTGGCTTTTGTTTCCCCTCCATACACGTGTATGGAGGGATGAGCCCTTGGATGCCTTAACTTGTAAGTTTTGGTTGCCTATAAGGAGAGGCTTCCTCCTCTTGGCTTAAGGGTTAGAAGATTGGAGAATTAGACATTTTAGGAGAGGGAGAAGCTCTGGTTTTAGGTTAGGTTTTGTGTATCTATCTATCTCTCTCTTTCTCTCTTGTTTTGTACACTAGGTGCTTTGTGACTTACTATTGCTCACCAACACCTAGTGTTTCACCTTCCTCTTGGAACTGAGGTGCTAAGGGCTTGTTCTTGGTGTTCTTGGCTGGTTTGAAGCTTAAAGAGGCATCAAGGTCACCATTGTTGGAGTTGATCATCAAGGGTGAGAAACTACCCCTTTTTCCCCCATCCTTGCATTCCATTTTTTGCCTAGTTTAAAACAGTTTTTGTGCCTAGTCTATAACACATAAAAGTTCTATTTTTTAAGCCTCTTTATTATTTATAAGAGTGCTTGGTGGTTTGGGTAGGTTTGACCACCCTTAGGCCTTGAAAAGGCCACTTTGGTGCTATTTTGCGAGAGATCCGAGACCTTGGTGCTTGGGCCTCTTCACCACTGAAATCTTGAGGGATTTTCAGTGGTGAAGATGGTGCCTTGAGGTCCCAAGAAGGAGAGGGCCACCCCCTCTCCTTGATGTCCTTGAAAAGGGTAAGATTTGGCCTCTTAAGGGAGCATAGTTTTTGATTGTTTGTTGAGCATGTCTTGGCTTCATTTTATGTTTATTATGCCCTAATATGACATTGCTAAGTGTTGGTTTTAGCACTCCTTGCATGCTTTGCATAGTTGCTTTGTAATGCCTTAATAGTCCCTTAACATGCCTAGGTTGTTGGCCCTAGTTTGAGCATGTTTTAGGCCTAGATCCATGAAGTGTATATGCTTATTTTGCCATGTTTTAGGTCTGTCCTAAGTCATTTTGGTCAATCTTAGCATGTATCTTGTAGCTCCTTTGCATTTTAGGCTTGCTAGCCTTCGAGTATGCATGTGTAGCATGTGTTGCTTACCTCATTTTGATGGTTTGGAACCATTTGGCATGTCATTTCAGTCCATTTAGCATGCTTGTTTGATTGCCTTGCATGCCTCTTTAATGCTTTAAAAGCATGTGTTGAATGCTCCATGTTTTGGTCATGTTGCATGCCTTTGATTTCAAGCCTCTTAGATGCCATCTAAGTAGTCTTTTGGCTTTAGTTTTATGTGTTAAAACTCTATTTTTAGTTGGTTAAGTATTGCCATTTGCGGTTGTACTATGTGTAGTTCAAAGCCTCATTGGTGAACCTCAAGTACTTGGGCCATTTGTTGCATGTTTAGCCTACTTTGTTGCATGATTTGGCATCATGTTTTGCATGATTTTCAGAGCTTTATATGCATGCTAGTAGTCCATGTTTAACTCATTTCAAGTGTGCTTGAATGTTGCTTATTATGCTTAAGTGTTGGGTGCCTTAACTTGTGCATGTGTGCATGTGTGTTTGGCCCTCATGATTTAGCATCTTGGCCAATAGTTTTAGGCCTATTTGGAGCTGCCTAATCCATGTTTGAGTTCACCCCCTCGCTTAGTTCGTATGCTTCCTTGCTTAGGTTGTGCACCTAGCATGTTTTGCTTGCTTGCATTGCCCATTTTGCATACTAGTTGACATGTCTAGGATTGCACCATATCGGCATGCATGCTAAGCCTCTTGAAGTGAGTGTGATAGAGGTTTAGCACCCTTGTTTGTTTGTTTGCATTGCATGTATTTGAAATCAAAATTGCACCTTGGTTCTTTGGGGCCATCATGCATCGAAATGCGTGATTGGTGGTCTGAGAACCGAGGCACATCTTCCTTTGAGTCAAAAACATGATAAGGAGTGTGTTTGGCGCATACATGCTTTGAATTACATTGCCATGCAAGTTGTGTCTTCTGCTGCTGTGAGTTGCAGGTTCTGCAGGGCATTTTGTGCCGACCGGCACTGTTTAGTGCCGACCGGCAATATACTGGCAGCCGATGGATGAATTCAGTGCCGGTGGCCACATCCTTCAGCCGGTGGTATTCTACCCCAGCCGGTGGTGATCTCCAGTGCCCAAGGGAGTATTCCTGAAGTTTTGGAAGTCTTCCGAGGAGGAAAGCAGGGAAAACAGAGGCAATCATGCATGGCAGTGCGATTCCGAGCGAGTCCCGGGCGCGTGGTGCATCTTGCCCTCTTCCTGAGGCATTTACTGCTTTAATTAACTTAGTTAATTTGTTAATTAATTTAGTGAATTTGTAATATTTAATTAGCTTGTGTAGTTAATTAATTTGTAATATTTATTCGGCCCCTCCGAGCGAGGGCAAATCTGTAATAAGTGTGGGTGTGTGGGTGTATGTCTTCCAACCCCCCACTTCTTTCTTCCTTTTTATTTACCGGCTTTTGATGGTAGATTAGGGCATATTTATTTTAGCATACCTTATGCTATGCATGCGTGCATTCATGCATTTGTTCACATACATCGGGCTCGGCACATCACGCTAACCGCATTGTATTTTCAATTCCAAATTGAATACGTGCATCGAATAAAGTGCATTTCACATGCCATTTTTAGGGTTAGCCGAGCCTATCCTAATTACATGTTGTATGCGATGCATTAGACACTCTAACATGAACTAGGGCATGCATGTTTGCTAACTAGTTTATTGTTTTGGCACGGAGTACGATGTAAGTATTTTTGCTTTAGCATACCGCATGCGTGTGAATGCTAACATGACAGTATGCTTACCATGCGGCTAAGTGCTTATGTGAGATAAACTGTTTGAATGCCTGTGGGTGGAGGTTAGATTGCCTGAGTTGGGAAAACTCGTTGAAATCCGTGTTTTAGCCTACTTGCGAGTAGCAAATTCCAATGCATTTTCAAAACCAACGGATATGCAATGTTTATTCCCAAATTAGGCAATCTAGTCTATACTTGTTTGCTGTGCGCATAACATAGTAATTCTAGGTTAATAATTGGAATAAGAGCATGTAATGTTTTCAAAAACGGATATCACGGTTAGTAGAGGGCCGGTCTTCGGACCGGGCGAAAGGGGTGCTCATAGCTGACCTTCCCCGATCGTACCCAAGCTCCCGAGCCAAGACCACTTTGGTGATGACGGACATGTGGCCTTCGGCACCGAGTCAGGGTTTCCTAAATTTCCCATTTTAAAATATTTAGGTGGCGACTCTGTAATCTGGCAAAGCAGCCATGTTTGGCACTACTTTTCAAAAATCTGTTTTCTCAAACGATTTGCCGGATTTGGACTCTTTGGTTCAGATTTAGAACCGTGACAACAAAAGGGAGTCCGAGCTGTAGCGAGGTCCCCCGCGGGCATGTTACAGTTTCTGGCGACTCCGCTGGGGGAATTTAGAGAGCTTGACTCGAACTCATGATATCCTGTTTTGACTACACATATGTGTTTCTTTGCATTGCATGTGCATTGGTGCGCCTAGGAGACCGTGTTGGCCATCTGCTATTCCTGAGCGGTTTGCCGGAGGCTTGTCTTGTCAAGGCATGTCCGTAAGGCTGACCGGTTGCGGGCTCTGGCAGTATGGGAACACAAACCCCGGTTTTACCGGGGCACCCTTTTCGACCATTCGACCTAGTGCATATCGAAATCCGTAGTGACCATTCCAAACTAGGACAGGTTGCTCACCCGATATTAGGTTGTTTGAAACTGCTGCGTGCGTAGTGAAACCCTAGCTCCTGACAAAATAGGACAGGGAAACCCTACCCCCAACATAGGGGTGTATTGGCTCTCTTTTACCTGTTATGTGCTTTTAGAGTGTATCTCTACAGGGAACACACATATCAGTTTGCAAGATTTGGGTATCCGGCCCGAGGGCACCGGTATCAGTGTTGTTGAGAATCAGTTGTGCCTGCGGGTGTCAGTTCAGTTTTGAACAGTGATTCTGGGGAACAGTGATCAGTAGTAGAGTGCAGTTGCTTGGCTACACCCGTGTTTGATCTGTTTGGGGCTGGAAATGCTGCTTGTTTCCCGTTTCAGTTCAGAAAATCAGAGAGTTGATCCAGGATAGCTAGTGTCTCAGCATGACGCAGAATTCAGAAGAGATTGTGGTCATGGCGGCCGCGTTGGATCAGGAAATCACCCTACACAGCGAAACTACGGTTGATATGCCGCATCCACCCAGATTGCGGTTGCGCATCCGGTCTGGACCCCTCAACCGTGTCAGGTTCGCGAGCCTACTACTTTTGAACTAATGGGAATGATAGGTGATCTTCAAAGATCCGTGACGGATCTCGCCTACGGGATGTCGGTCTCGCCACCAACCGTACCATATGCCGGAGGCTTTATGCCTCAGGAGCCCCCGCTGTTGGGGCGAATTGTGATTGAACTGAGTCAACCGGAGATGGCCTCCAGCCAGGGCAAATGATGCACCAATATCCACCCAAACCCTCAACCAGGCCGAGGCCAGAAGCAAAGATAAGATGAAGGCAGATGCCGACCCTATCGAACAGCTGCTGTGGGCAGTGGAGGCTTTGAAAGCCGGGGGAATGAACAAGCAACAGATATCCGCAGTCATGTCAAAAGCTGTGGGAGGATGCTTTCCCTACCCCGCCTGAGGGCAGTTCCAGTCAATCAGAGAATCGGGATAGGCCCCGTCATGCCAAAACAGTTCTTCCCGCTCCCAGCCTTGCATCCGGAAAGAATCAGAAATCCAAAGCCGCACCCGCCGATCCGTTCGCTAGTACATCTAGCAAGAGTGCTCAGGCCCTAAAATACCTGCCCCGGGGGCGCCGAGTCTTCCATCCCCTCTACATGCCTTTGTCTAGGGCACTCCTGATCTTGGCCAAAAAGGGGCATCTTACACCCCTCGATCCTAGGCCGCTCCCCAGACCCCTTCCAGCAGGCATGATGCCACTCAGTACTGTGCGTACCATCAGCAGACCGGTCACAGTACCGACAGTTGTTTCCGCCTTCGCCATGAAGTGCAAGATCTGATTGATAATAAGGTCATCCTTCCCGCCTACCTCAGCCAAGTCAGTCACTACAGAGTTCTTGGATTTTGAGGATACTGATACTGAGAGTATATAATCGGGAAGTGAACCGCCTGCGGGCAGTGCTTGACGTATTTTGGATGTGGCGTTTGGCACGCATTTTTGAGCATCTGCCAATGCAGTTTTGTAAATTCTGACTTGGGTATTGGGTCAGTTTTGTTGTATTGCTTTGAGTCTGTCTCTTTATTTTGAGTCAGTCTTTTTATTTCAGGTCTGTCTTGTTGTATCGAGTCAGTCCTGTTTAGTTGAAGTCAGGTGATTCCGGGAATGTTACCTCGGACATCACTATCTTGTTTTGTGTTTGTCTTTTTGCTTTCTTTTGAGTCTGTTTCTACCAGGGAGCCAGTTGTGCCAACAGATCTTGAACGAAACAGCGGTAATTTTCACGCCCTCATGTTTGCTTCCTACTTGTGCCAGTTATGCCGGAAGTTCTGAATGAGATGGCAGTATTTGACTAAAAGCTGTGTCTTTTCTGTGCCTTGAATTCATTGCATTGACCTGAGTTTTTTTTTTTTTTTTTTTTTTCAAAACTTTTTGAACACTGTGGTGAAAACAAAGAGGAAGGAATTCCTCGGGATTTGCAAAACTTTGATCAATTTGAGAGAAAGAGAGGCGTGCTAAGCCCTTAATGAATGAAATCATGCTTGTTAGTGTGAGTACTGAGAAGGACCCTAGCTTTGATCCAGATTGGTTTCCACACCATCTTCGGCGTGAGTGATTCGTCGCCTTCTTAAAAACTTTCAAAAATTCAAAAAATATTTTGCGCAATCCTGCGAAGACTTGTGTGGAATCGCTCTTGAGATTGTGCAGCTTAGGATCGCTCTCAGCCTTGAGACTTGAGCCCCTTGCTTTCAAACCTTGAGCTTGAATTCAGAAGGTTCAACGGTCAACTACGATGTGAGGCCTGTGTGGCCAGATTTGAAGCAGCCCCGAACACGAGGCCAGGAAAAGTCGGATCAAGAAGATCAGAAGCTAAAACAGAAGTACCCTTCGAACTAGGGGCAAAGATATCAGACTTGCTTGAAAAGCTGAAGATGAGTCCTCTTGCAAATCAACAGCCACTCTCCTGGATACGGATGGCTTCGAAACCCTACAACCTTTTGGCATGGACCAAGCTACACTTTTACCCTTTGAGAGGCTCGCTGGGTCGAAAACCTAGAAGGGCGACCCAGGCAAAAGTTAGAGCAAAGAAAAATACGAAAAAAAAGAAAAGAAAAAAAGAGAAGAAAAAGGAAAGAAAAGAAAAGAAAAAAATGCAAAAAAAGAAGAAAAAAAAGAATATCGAAAAAGAAAAGAATGAAAAGAAAGAAAAAACAAAGCTCGCAAGGTTAAAAACCTGCAACAGGCGCCTTGGCAAAAATTAGAGCCTAAACAGTGAAGGTTAAAATACCCGAGTGTACCTTAACCGGAACTACGTAAGGCTTGATTCCCATGTTTGGGATACGTAGGCAACTTCATCCTGAAGTCCAGCCCCCAATGCTTCCATAGCGTCTCAGTCCATGTCATGGTTTTGATCAATTGCGCCTCCTCCGAATCCAATGTCTCGATTGCAGCAACCCGGAATTACGTGATTAACTTTCTCTTGAAGTCCAAATCACCAGCACCTTCCAGGTGACTGTGTCCATATATTGATTCAAACCGTCTTCGCCTCCTCCGTGCCCGATGGTCCGGTCGTCGTCAACAAAGACTGGCTTACAACGTGCCGAGGCACCATCCAAACAAGGGGCAACTTTCCGTTGCCATCCATTGCCATAAGTTACCCCGAGTTACCGTCTGAACCAGGGGCAACTTTCCGTTGCCTTATCCCCCTTTTAAGCCAGGGGCAATTTTCCATCGTCCCCGATCCGAGATTGCGCGTCTCGAGGGTAAGTTCTGTGCTTGTCTAGCAGCGATTGTTTGCAAAAATAGTTTTTGAAAATTTTCACTAAGGTTGACTTATTTTCTCGAAAACTGTTTCATTTTCGAAATTGGACCATGTTTAGACCCAAAAAGGAGAATTTTCAGTACTCATAGCCTGATTCGCATGATTTTCAAATCAAAAATTGAATAAGTGTGCTCATCCAACTCTCGTTTTTGATCAAAACTGTTTTAGAAAAACAATGAAAAATGGTCAAAATGACGAACTAGGGGCACAGTTGAGTCGGATGTTCCGTCTTCCCCTCCCCTCGTCGCCAACGCACTCGCCGGAAAGGCACTCCATCCGCCAGAAGGAATAGCCGTGAGCTAACAGTGTTGGGCGTGAACCCGCGACTTCCTATTCATCCGTCAATCACCCCAGGGAGGGATGAAAAATGAGAGAATAAAGAATAGAGAGGTGTGAATTGAGAGAAAAGTAAGAAAAAGGGTTTCTGTGAAAAAAAAAAACGAGCTTGAGGGCCGAGCGATGTGAGTATCACAAATCAGAAAGGGTGGGAATAATATGCCCGGAGGAATTGGCTCCTCGGAATCTGTAGTCTTTTGTTTTCTCTAAACACGTCCGTGTGTCGTGTCTTTTGATTGCCAGTCTCAACTGTTGTTTTGAGTCTTTCCCGAGTGTGTCTCGTCGTGTTTAGGTCGTGCGCCTTTTGTTTCCTTTGCCGAGTCTTCCCGCTGTGTTCAGTTGTAGGCTCGATACCCAGGTTGAAAACCCTTTCTTTTTCTCAAATCGTTTGTGCTCAGGGTGCTGTGCCGTTCTCTACATCCATGCGAGGCAAGAAAAGAAAAAGGAAAATTTTTGCTGTGGTCCATCTTGTCGGAATGGGGCTGTTTGTTCAGAGTTTGCTGTGTGCAGAATGAACCAAATGCTGTGTTATGGGCTATATGCAGATCAATCCCCAGCAGATTAGTCCCCAGCAGAGTATGGGCTGTGTGTTCGGATTGAGCAGGGATTTGTATGAACTGTTTTGCTGTTTAGTCGGTTGGTTATCTGATTAGTACAGTGCGAGTGCTCGGTTTTCAAACAACAGATCATTTTCATTTACATTTGAGGTGTAATATGATGCAATGCAGTGCAAGGTATGAAATATGCGTATACATACAAATGTAACACTCTTTTTTTAGATAAAAAGTTTGTTCCGTTTCATAATCTTTTCAAGTAATAAGTTTTAAGGAAAGCAAAATCTGCCTGCGGCAGTACATAGTACTCTATCTACCAAAAAGAGAAAAGTACAATAAAAGAAAATGAAAGAAAAACAGCAGAAGTCTGTAATCATCATCAATGGCCTCGCGCCGGGGGATCCATCCTCGCCCTCTTCCTGGGCAGAAGCACAGGAGCATCGTCAGAAGTGTCGCTGTCGGAGCCCGAGCCCGAGCTGCCCCCGGCCTCCTCCTCAGAGGCCTCCACCTACGACTCACCATCCCCTGCAACTGGAGCCTGCGAGCTGCTCCCCACATGGCTGCGCCCCCCTCTGGTGCGGGGGAATATCCTGCCATCCCGAGTAGAAATGGGAGGTCCAGATGGAGCGCCACCACCCACGGGAGGAATCGGGAAGGGAGGCTGAAAAGTGCAAAAAGACAAATGCATCAGTATACATGAAGCAGTTTATCAATGTATGAGTACAGTGTGTGAATGCCGTGAGCAGTGAATCAGTACAGAATGCAGTGTATGAGTACAGTGTGTGAATGCCGTGAGCAGTGAATCAGTACAGAATGCAGTGTATGAGTACAGTGTGTGAATGCCGTGAGCAGTGAATCAGTACAGAATGCAATGTATGAGTACAGTGTGTGAATGCCGTGAGCAGTGAATCAGTACAGAATGCAGTGTATGAGTACAGTGTGTGAATGCCGTGAGCAGTGAATCAGTACATAATGTAATGTATGAGTACAGTGTGTGAATGCCGTGAGCAGTGAATCAGTGCAGAATACAGTGTATGAGTACAGTGTGTGAATGCCGTGAGCAGTTTATCAGATGTTGTGTAATGCATCAGGTTGTATGAAACAATGTGTGGTATCAGGCTGTGGTCAGAAGAACATACCGGAAGACTGTAGACAGCCAAGACATCAAGGGTCCGCTGCAGCATCCCCATCAGGGAGGCACACAACTCCACCGACTGCCGTGTGTACTCGGAGGAAGCCTGCAAAAGTATTAGATGCATCAATATTCTGTGGAGTATCAGATGAACTAAACTGAAATGACAATGCAAGATGCAGAAATAAAGTGGTACATACCGGAGGCAAGTCAGGAATGCCAGCCAACTCATGACCAGCCGGAGGAGGAGCAAAAGGGATCTAGTAGGTCTCCCCACTCTGCCCCCTGTATGTCAGCATGGTAGGCAGAGCGGGCCAGCCCGTCCCTCGTCCCTTCTGCACTCCCCTCCTGCCGCGAGCTCGAGCTCTCTGTGACGATCCCGCTCCTGCTCCCATCTCTGCCCTGGCCGCCGGCGCCGTAGGTCTCTCTGGCTCAGCTCGGGAGCCCCGCTCAGAGGCCGCATAAGGAAGGTCCGGACGTACTCTGAGTAGTCGCCCTCGCCCCTATAGCCGTCCTCGTCCCAGCCAAGGGTGTAGTCCTCCATCTGCTGCAGAGAAAACCTCTCGGTGTCCCTCATGTGCTCAGGAGGGTGAACCGGGACTATCTGCTCTGGCAACCCTAGGGTCTGGCGTAGGAAACGCTCACCCAGGTACCAAGCCCGACAGATCGGGCCCTCCAGCAAAATCCGGTAACGAGAGGTCTCCTCCGCACCGGCAAACTGATCCTGAATATCTGCCGGCACCGCAGCCCACGGCCGCCAGGTGACCTGAATTGAAACAGTTGGTTATTTGCTGGTTATCAAAATACACAAATGCAAAAGTAAAGTTTGAATGAACTGTAAGTAAAACATACCTCTGCGGGAGTGATGGTGTCGAAGAATCGACGGAAGAAGCTAAAGGTATCACGAGGCCGCCGTGTGCACCTCCCGTCATAACGACATGAGAAGGGGATGACCAGAGGAGTCTGCGTCTCCGGTACTGGCTCTAGCCTGGGAAAGTAGGCATAGACCCACAACTGCAAAACAGATGTCAGTATGATCATCAGATAAAGCAAAAATGAAGAATAAAGCAGAAATAGCAGAGCCGTGTGTTGTGCAGTGTATTGAGCAGAGTGTGTGTGTGCCGTGTGTACAGTATACAGTCAGTGTAAAGCAGAGTATGTGTGTGCCGTGTGTACAGTATACAGTCAGCTCGAAACAGACTACAGTGTGTGCAGTACAGAGTACAGAAAATGTAAAGCAGAAATATAAAGAAGAGAAGAAGACATACCTCCCAAGCTCGCCAGTAGCCCCCGAGCAACTGCCCGCTGCCACGGGAGACGGAGCTCATGTAGCCATAAAGGGTGGCCAGAGCCGCGCCACCCCAGTCATACTGCACAATCCGTCGGACGTCCACCAGTGCGCTGAGGAGGCAGAGAGGCATGGTGTTCGCCCGGTCGGCGAATAGGGTGGTCCCTAGCAAAAACATCAAGAAGCCGCGTGCGTACCGCTCCACGGCCTCCTGGGTCATCAGAGCTGCACCGACGAGGGTAGGCTGGACCCTGAACTGCACCTCAAACCAGGAGTAGCGAACAAATCCCGGACGAGCCAGAGGTGGCGCCTCGCCAAGCAGATAAATCTGAGCGGCGGTCCACTCATCCATATCGGTGTCGAAGGGGATCGGATCACCCCCCACCCCGATGCCTGTGAGCATCGAGAAGTCGTAAGGGGTCATCGTTATGTCCCCGGTCGCCGACAGATGAAATGAATCGGTGGTGTCCCACCACCTCTCTGCCAGAGCAGCAAGAAGAGGTCTGCAGGCAGTAAGTCGGGACAGCCCCCTGCAGAAAGCGCCGAAGCCGGCCCGGTCCACGATCCGGCAAACTGCCTCGGGAAGCTCTACGTACCAATCTCGCGCAGCAACATTCCCATACCCGCGGATGGTATGGGAATCTACCTGTTGTCAAACAAATAATTGCGAAGCAATATAAAATGTACAGTTTTTAAGAAACAGTTAAGATTGGTACAAATCTAGCATGTGTGCAGATTTTCAGATTCTAACAGATATCAGGTGCCGGTGTGCCTACAGTGAACTACAACGTCTTATGCGTCAGTGTGTCTGAGTGATTCAGTATAAATCTAGCATGTGTGCATGTTTTCAGATTCAAATAAGTATCGGGTGTCGGTGAGTTTGCAGTGAAATACGGTGTGCCGTGTATATGAGTGATTAAGGCTAGTGCGGTGTGTGTGCACGTGTCGGTCCTAAAATAGATATCAGTTGTGAGTTTGTCTACGATCAACTACAGTATAGTATATCAGAGCTAAGCAATTAAAGGTTGTAATCAGCTATGGCAGTTGACAGTTTACAGTTCTACATTGCAGAAAGTAAAACAGAGAAAAGGGTTACCTCGGAAGCGCCGAATGAGAGGTGAGAGGCAGGCTCGCGTAGCAGAAGCTCCAGGTCCAATGCCCTGTCGAAACTCCTGAACTGGCGAAGTCCATCGGGTGGTAGCACGTGAATCGCCGGGCGGTAGGTCGCCGGGTCGAAAGGACGCTCACTCAGAGGGAGGAGCTCGACCCCAGGGTCCATCTCATGGTCCGGAGGAGTCCCGACATGTGGAATGTCGTCAGCCATGGCAATGGTGGTGAGAAAATGGCCAGAAAAGCCGGAATATGAAAAGTCAACCGAGAAGGTCAACCCCGAGAGGGCCGGAAATGGCCGGAAAAGCCGGAAGGTGAAAAGGCACGGAAAGGAAGATGAAATCGAGGGGAACAAGTCCCGAAAAGGAGGAAATGGCAAAGGATGCACCGAAATGAGATTTCGTTCGGTTGAAAGTGTCCGAAACGCGATGAACTACGCGAATCCGACGACGAAACGGGCTTAGAACGCGAAGAAAACGGCGAAAGAATGAAGGAAGAATGCTCTAGAGAGAGAGAGGGTTGGATTTCGGCGGTAGAGGAATGAAAAAATAGGGTTTGGGAACCCTATTTTATAAGACCCGGAGCAAAATGGCAGAACTGCCCCCGATCAGCAACTTTTGGCCGGTCGGCACTATTTTGTGCCGGTCGGCACAATATTGTGCCGGTAAACATTTTCTGCAGCCGGTGGCCTTCTAATCCAGCCGGTGGTGTTCCCAAGGTCTTGTTTAGGCAAAATGAGTAGTTCTTGGTCTTCATAGCACAAGAAAGTGCAAGAAAATGCAGCCCCGATGCTCAACCGGCCTCCGTTTTGACTTCGGACCGTGTCTACTCAAATTCAAGCAAAGATTGTATCCTTTTGTATCCTTTTGTCTTTTATAAGATTCAAAAGTTGCCCCGTGTGCGTTCCACGCATCCATCCTTTTGTCTAGTGCGTCGCGTCGTGCCGTCTTGCACGTCCCTTGTGACTTGCACTGTCTTGCATTTTTTTCGTGGGGCATGCACGTCACACTTGCATCTTTTTCCATCAAATGAGGTATGCGTGCCTCATTTTGCATTTCATTGCATCTCGAGGTACGTGTGCCTCGTTTTGCATTCCATTTTCCATCAAATGAGGTATGCGTGCCTCATTTTGCATTTCATTGCATCTCAAGGTACGTGTGCCTCGTTTTGCATTCCATTTTCCATTCAATGAGGGATGCGTGCCTCATTTTGCATTTCATTGCATCTCGAGGTACGTGTGCCTCGTTTTGCATTCCATTTCTCATTTGTATTGGCATACGCATCCCATGTGCGTAACCTCATTGTTGTTTAGTGGTCTGACGAGACCTTAAACACGTACGGTCTAGGAGACCTTAAATCCTTGGAGGGTGCGAAACCTTCACCATATGTGCGCGGTCTAGGAGACCTTAAATCCTCGGGAGGTGCAAGACCTTCGGTGCATTAAGGTGTGCACCTCATTGCATTTGGCATGCATTCCATCGCGTTGTTTCGCGCATCTCATCAGTTGTCCCCCCCGTGGTCTGACGAGACCTTAAACACGTACGGTCTAGGAGACCTTAAATCCTTGGAGGGTGCGAAACCTTCACCATATGTGCGCGGTCTAGGAGACCTTAAATCCTCGAGAGGTGCAAGACCTTCGGTGCATTAAGGTGTGCACCTCATTGCATTTGGCATGCATTCCATCGCGTTGTTTCGCGCACCTCATCAGTTGTCCCCCCCATGGTCTAACGAGACCTTAAACACGTACGGTCTAGGAGACCTTAAATCCTCGGAGAGTGCGAAACCTTCACCATATGTGCGCGGTCTAGGAGACCTTAAATCCTCGGGAGGTGCAAGACCTTCGGTGCATTAAGGTGTGCACCTCATTGCATTTGGAATGCATTCCATCGCGTTGTTTCGCGCACCTCATCAGTTGTCCCCCCCGGGTCTGGCGAGACCTTAAACACGCACGGTCTAGGAGACCTTAAATCCTTGGGAGGTGCAAGACCTTCGGTGCATTAAGGTGCACACCTCATTGCATTTGGCATGCATCGCATCGCGCAATTCATCACATCGCACTGTCTTGTGCACCACATCTCAATTCATGCATTGTCATGCATTCGTAAAACCGCGCGTTGCCGCGCATTTCAGAAAACATGCATTGTCATGCATGCATTTCGCATCCCGGTCTAGGAGACCTTAAATCCTCTGAAGGTGCAATTCCTTCGGTGTTTGTCGTGCCCGAACGACTTTCGGTGGTCTGGTAAAGCCACATGTCTGTGTTTGCGGTGAGTTCCTAGGAGACCAATGGGGACGGTGAAAACTAGAGTTCGAATGGCTTATGCCTAGAACACAAAGGTTCGAGATTTCTGAGACTAAAGTCTGGTTTAAATACCCAGGGGGTGTACCCTCAGCTTGAAATCTGTATGGAAGCCCCATAGGTTGAGGCGGCATGTTTATGCCTTAATTCTGGATACCGAACCAACCTAGTATATCGCCCTGTTGGTAAGATAGGGAAAGCCGCAATCGCAGCCATTGCATCATACTGCATTGACATGCATCATTCTAAATATTGCATATGTCATGCATTTCAAAACAAAATCCAAAAAAAAACACATGCATATGTCATGCATTCCAAAAATCCAAAAACGTGCATATGTCATGCATCATCATTGTAGTATAGTGCATATGTCATGCATTTTTTTTGTAAATATCCATTTCTATTGCATCGTAGTTGCATGCATTCATTGCATCATCTTCCATCTATGGCTTGCGCCTTTCCTTGTTGAGCTTGGTCTGGTATGTGCCCTTACTTTTCACGTCAAAGCATGGTTCATGTGCATCGCGCCTACTCCTTGATGAACTTGGTTTGAGGTTGCGGCACCTTTTCTGTGTTAGACATGGCTTGTATGCGTGCATGCCTTTCCTAAGCGACATACGGTTTGGCCCGCGCGCCATAATCGCATATCGCATTGTAGTGTGATTGTTGCATCCGGCATTAGGATCATTGTTCTTTCTTCAGCGGATTGTCACCCCGCTTATGTCAATCCACCCAATACTTGTTCTTGCGTCTGTCTACATCACTCATAGTTCTGCGTGTTCACGCGCTTTGAGGGTGGCGGCACCTTTTCTATGGTAGACAGACTTGTTACTTCCATCAATCTATTTGACATTTGTGTGGTTTCGAACCGCTCATGATTGAATCATGATTCAATTGCCTTGCATATAGTTTGCATTGTTTCAAGTGCATCGCATATCATTTGCATTGCATTTACATTAGTTTTGTATATATTGCATATCATTTTGCATTCATTTTGCATTGTCATGCATGTTGCTAACAATATTGTACCTGTTAAGTTTGTCTTCTTTGCAGGCACGATATTGTATGTACGGTTCATTTGAGGCCGGTGCAGCCGGACGAACCGCACAGGTATTGTATCCTCCGCGTGAGACGTTTTGAGAATTGCATAATTCTCTTACATCCTTTCTGCATTGTAGTGTAGTCCGGTGTATGCTAGCTTAAAACTGTCGCATGCGTGCTCCGTTACAGCTTTCTTTGCATGATCATAAGTTATGCTCGGCTTCTTGCATTTTCAGTTGCATCTTGCCCCCGCCTTCGGGCACATACCTTGCTTGCCTTGTATGTTTGTCGAAGTCTTCGACCTTGTCAAAAATGGGTCGTCTCTGGGCTTTGACATTCACTCCCGTCATTGTTATGACTTCCGAGTTCTGTCAAAGAGGGGCAACTGTAGACACCCCATTTTTGACCGTCCCCAAGACTTGGACGTCACCGTTGGAACACTCGGTGATTATCCATGTTTGTGTTCGCTTGGAGTTCCCGGAGTTCTCGGCTACGCGCGCCTTGCCTCAGGACCTCCGAACTCGACGGTTTTGTGTCTGGTTTTGCACCAAACACTTGTGTTTTGCCCTAGAGGGGCAGGGAATGCTTTTTGAGACATCCCCACACACCACCGGCTGTGGCTAGAGGCCACCGGCTGGCTGTAGTTGCCATCGGCACTTTATTGTGCCGGTCGGCACTATTTGTTGCCGGTCGGCACTATTTTTGGCAAAATGACCATTTTGCCCTGCCGACTCCTTTACAGCTGTTTTTGGAGATATTTTCAGACAGCTTTCTGGCTTTTGTTTCCCCTCCATACACGTGTATGGAGGGATGAGCCCTTGGATGCCTTAACTTGTAAGTTTTGGTTGCCTATAAGGAGAGGCTTCCTCCTCTTGGCTTAAGGGTTAGAAGATTGGAGAATTAGACATTTTAGGAGAGGGAGAAGCTCTGGTTTTAGGTTAGGTTTTGTGTATCTATCCTATCTCTCTCTTTCTCTCTTGTTTTGTACACTAGGTGTTTGTGACTTACTATTGCTCACCAACACCTAGTGTTTCACCTTCCTCTTGGAACTGAGGTGCTAAGGGCTTGTTCTTGGTGTTCTTGGCTGGTTTGAAGCTTAAAGAGGCATCAAGGTCACCATTGTTGGAGTTGATCATCAAGGGTGAGAAACTACCCCTTTTTCCCCCATCCTTGCATTCCATTTTTGCCTAGTTTAAAACAGTTTTTGTGCCTAGTCTATAACACATAAAAGTTCTGTTTTTTAAGCCTCTTTATTATTTATTAAGAGTGCTTGGTGGTTTGGGTAGGTTTGACCACCCTTAGGCCTTGAAAAGGCCACTTTTGGTGCTATTTTGCGAGAGATCCGAGACCTTGGTGCTTGGGCGTCTTCACCACTGAAATCTTGAGGGATTTCAGTGGTGAAGATGGTGCCTTGAGGTCCCAAGAAGGAGAGGGCCACCCCCTCTCCTTGATGTCCTTGAAAAGGGTAAGATTTGGCCTCTTAAGGGAGCATAGTTTTGATTGTTTGTTGAGCATGTCTTGGCTGCATTTTATGTTTATTATGCCCTAATATGACATTGCTAAGTGTTGGTTTTAGCACTCCTTGCATGCTTTGCATAGTTGCTTTGTAATGCCTTAATAGTCCCTTAACATGCCTAGGTTGTTGGCCCTAGTTTGAGCATGTTTTAGGCCTAGATCCATGAAGTGTATATGCTTATTTTGCCATGTTTTAGGTCTGTCTTAAGTCATTTTGGTCAATCTTAGCATGTATCTTGTAGCTCCTTTGCATTTTAGGCTTGCTAGCCTTCGAGTATGCATGTGTAGCATGTGTTGCTTACCTCATTTTGATGGTTTGGAACCATTTGGCATGTCATTTCAGTCCATTTAGCATGCTTGTTTGATTGCCTTGCATGCCTCTTTAATGCTTTAAAAGCATGTGTTGAATGCTCCATGTTTTGGTCATGTTGCATGCCTTTGATTTCAAGCCTCTTAGATGCCATCTAAGTAGTCTTTTGGCTTTAGTTTTATGTGTTAAAACTCTATTTTTAGTTGGTTAAGTATTGCCATTTGCGGTTGTACTATGTGTAGTTCAAAGCCTCATTGGTGAACCTCAAGTACTTGGGCCATTTGTTGCATGTTTAGCCTACTTTGTTGCATGATTTGGCATCATGTTTTGCATGATTTTCAGAGCTTTATATGCATGCTAGTAGTCCATGTTTAACTCATTTCAAGTGTGCTTGAATGTTGCTTATTATGCTTAAGTGTTGGTGCCTTAACTTGTGCATGTGTGCATGTGTGTTTGGCCCTCATGATTTAGCATCTTGGCCAATAGTTTTAGGCCTATTTGGAGTTGCCTAATCCATGTTTGAGTTCACCCCCTCGCTTAGTTCGTATGCTTCCTTGCTTAGGTTGTGCACCTAGCATGTTTTGCTTGCTTGCATTGCCCATTTTGCATACTAGTTGACATGTCTAGGATTGCACCATATCGGCATGCATGCTAAGCCTCTTGAAGTGAGTGTGATAGAGGTTTAGCACCCTTGTTTGTTTGTTTGCATTGCATGTATTTGAAATCAAAATTGCACCCTTGGTTCTTTGGGCCATCATGCATCGAAATGCGTGATTGGTGGTCTGAGAACCGAGGCACATCTTCCTTTGAGTCAAAAACATGATAAGGAGTGTGTTTGGCGCATACATGCTTTGAATTACATTGCCATGCAAGTTGTGTCTTCTGCTGCTGTGAGTTGCAGGTTCTGCAGGCATTTTGTGCCGACCGGCACTGTTTAGTGCCGACCGGCAATATACTGGCAGCCGATGGATGAATTCAGTGCCGGTGGCCACATCCTTCAGCCGGTGGTATTCTACCCCAGCCGGTGGTGATCTCAAGTGCCCAAGGGAGTATTCCTGAAGTTTTGGAAGTCTTCCGAGGAGGAAAGCAGGGAAAACAGAGGCAATCATGCATGGCAGTGCGATTCCGAGCGAGTCCCGGGCGCGTGGTGCATCTTGCCCTCTTCTTGAGGCATTTACTGCTTTAATTAACTTAGTTAATTTGTTAATTAATTTAGTGAATTTGTAATATTTAATTAGCTTGTGTAGTTAATTAATTTGTAATATTTATTCGGCCCCTCCGAGCGAGGGCAAATCTGTAATAAGTGTGGGTGTGTGGGTGTATGTCTTCCAACCCCCACTTCTTTCTTCCTTTTTATTTACCGGCTTTTGATGGTAGATTAGGGCATATTTATTTTAGCATACCTTATGCTATGCATGCGTGCATTCATGCATTTGTTCACATACATCGGGCTCGGCACATCACGCTAACCGCATTGTATTTTCAATTCCAAATTGAATACGTGCATCGAATAAAGTGCATTTCACATGCCATTTTTAGGGTTAGCCGAGCCTATCCTAATTACATGTTGTATGCGATGCATTAGACACTCTAACATGAACTAGGGCATGCATGTTTGCTAACTAGTTTATTGTTTTGGCACGGAGTACGATGTAAGTATTTTTGCTTTAGCATACCGCATGCGTGTGAATGCTAACATGACAGTATGCTTACCATGCGGCTAAGTGCTTATGTGAGATAAACTGTTTGAATGCCTGTGGGTGGAGGTTAGATTGCCTGAGTTGGGAAAACTCGTTGAAATCCGTGTTTTAGCCTACTTGCGAGTAGCAAATTCCAATGCATTTTCAAAACCAACGGATATGCAATGTTTATTCCCAAATTAGGCAATCTAGTCTATACTTGTTTGCTGTGCGCATAACATAGTAATTCTAGGTTAATAATTGGAATAAGAGCATGTAATGTTTTCAAAAACGGATATCACGGTTAGTAGAGGCCGGTCTTCGGACCGGGCGAAAGGGGGTGCTCATAGCTGACCTTCCCCGATCGTACCCAAGCTCCCGAGCCAAGACCACTTTGGTGATGACGGACATGTGGCCTTCGGCACCGAGTCAGGGTTTCCTAAATTTCCCATTTTAAAATATTTAGGTGGCGACTCTGTAATCTGGCAAAGCAGCCATGTTTGGCACTACTTTTCAAAAATCTGTTTTCTCAAACGATTTGCCGGATTTGGACTCTTTGGTTCAGATTTAGAACCGTGACAACAAAAGGGAGTCCGAGCTGTAGCGAGGTCCCCCGCGGGCATGTTACAGTTTCTGGCGACTCCGCTGGGGAATTTAGAGAGCTTGACTCGAACTCGTGATATCCTGTTTTGACTACACATATGTGTTTCTTTGCATTGCATGTGCATTGGTGCGCCTAGGACACCGTGTTGGCCATCTGCTATTCCTGAGCGGTTTGCCAGAGGCTTGTCTTGTCAAGGCATGTCCGTAAGGCTGACCGGTTGCGGGCTCTGGCAGTATGGGAACACAAACCCCGGTTTTACCGGGGCACCCTTTTCGACCATTCGACCTAGTGCATATCGAAATCCGTAGTGACCATTCCAAACTAGGACAGGTTGCTCACCCGATATTAGGTTGTTTGAAACCGCTGCGTGCGTAGTGAAACCCTAGCTCCTGACAAAATAGGACAGGGAAACCCTACCCCAACATAGGGGTGTATTGGCTCTCTTTTACCTGTTATGTGCTTTTAGAGTGTATCTCTACAGGGAACACACATATCAGTTTGCAAGATTTGGGTATCCGGCCCGAGGGCACCGGTATCAGTGTTGTTGAGAATCAGTTGTGCCTGCGGGTGTCAGTTCAGTTTTTGAACAGTGATTCTGGGGAACAGTGATCAGTAGTAGAGTGCAGTTGCTTGGCTACACCCGTGTTTGATCTGTTTGGGGCTGAAATGCTGCTTGTTTCCCGTTTCAGTTCAGAAAATCAGAGAGTTGATCCAGGATAGCTAGTGTCTCAGCATGACGCAGAATTCAGAAGAGATTGTGGTCATGGCGGCCGCGTTAGATCAGGAAATCACCCTACACAGCGAAACTACGGTTGATATGCCGCATCCACCCAGATCGCCGGTTGCGCATCCGGTCTGGACCCCTCAACCGTGTCAGGTTCGCGAGCCTACTACTTTTGAACTAATGGGAATGATAGGTGATCTTCAAAGATCCGTGACGGATCTCGCCTACGGGATGTCGGTCTCGCCACCAACCGTACCATATGCCGGAGGCTTTATGCCTCAGGAGCCCCCGCTGTTGGGGCGAATTGTGATTGAACTGAGTCAACCGGAGATGGCCTCCAGCCAGGGCAATGATGCACCAATATCCACCCAAACCCTCAACCAGGCCGAGGCCAGAAGCAAAGATAAGATGAAGGCAGATGCCGACCCTATCGAACAGCTGCTGTGGGCAGTGGAGGCTTTGAAAGCCGGGGGAATGAACAAGCAACAGATATCCGCAGTCATGTCAAAAGCTGTGGAGGATGCTTTCCCTACCCCGCCTGAGGGCAGTTCCAGTCAATCAGAGAATCGGGATAGGCCCCGTCATGCCAAAACAGTTCTTCCCGCTCCCAGCCTTGCATCCGGAAAGAATCAGAAATCCAAAGCCGCACCCGCCGATCCGTTCGCTAGTACATCTAGCAAGAGTGCTCAGGCCCTAAAATACCTGCCCCGGGGGCGCCGAGTCTTCCATCCCCTCTACATGCCTTTGTCTAGGGCACTCCTGATCTTGGCCAAAAAGGGGCATCTTACACCCCTCGATCCTAGGCCGCTCCCCAGACCCCTTCCAGCAGGCCATGATGCCACTCAGTACTGTGCGTACCATCAGCAGACCGGTCACAGTACCGACAGTTGTTTCCGCCTTCGCCATGAAGTGCAAGATCTGATTGATAATAAGGTCATCCTTCCGCCTACCTCAGCCAAGTCAGTCACTACAGAGTTCTTGGATTTTGAGGATACTGATACTGAGAGTATATAATCGGGAAGTGAACCGCCTGCGGGCAGTGCTTGACGTATTTTGGATGTGGCGTTTGGCACGCATTTTTGAGCATCTGCCAATGCCAGTTTTGTAAATTCTGACTTGGGTATTGGGTCAGTTTTGTTGTATTGCTTTGAGTCTGTCTCTTTATTTTGAGTCAGTCTTTTTATTTCAGGTCTGTCTTGTTGTATCGAGTCAGTCCTGTTTAGTTGAAGTCAGGTGATTCCGGGAATGTTACCTCGGACATCACTATCTTGTTTTGTGTTTGTCTTTTTGCTTTCTTTTGAGTCTGTTTCTACCAGGGAGCCAGTTGTGCCAACAGATCTTGAACGAAACAGCGGTAATTTTCACGCCCTCATGTTTGCTTCTACCTTGTGCCAGTTATGCCGGAAGTTCTGAATGAGATGGCAGTATTTGACTAAAAGCTGTGTCTTTTCTGTGCCTTGAATTCATTGCATTGACCTGAGTTTTTTTTTTTTTTTTTTTTTTTCAAAACTTTTTGAACACTGTGGTGAAAACAAAGAGGAAGGAATTCCTCGGGATTTGCAAAACTTTGATCAATTTGAGAGAAAGAGAGGCGTGCTAAGCCCTTAATGAATGAAATCATGCTTGTTAGTGTGAGTACTGAGAAGGACCCTAGCTTTGATCCAGATTGGTTCCACACCATCTTCGGCGTGAGTGATTCGTCGCCTTCTTAAAAACTTTCAAAAATTCAAAAAATATTTTGCGCAGTCCTGCGAAGACTTGTGTGGAATCGCTCTTGAGATTGTGCAGCTTAGGATCGCTCTCAGCCTTGAGACTTGAGCCCTTGCTTTCAAACCTTGAGCTTGAATTCAGAAGGTTCAACGGTCAACTACGATGTGAGGCCTGTGTGGCCAGATTTGAAGCAGCCCCGAACACGAGGCCAGGAAAGTCGGATCAAGAAGATCAGAAGCTAAAACAGAAGTACCCTTCGAACTAGGGGCAAAGATATCAGACTTGCTTGAAAAGCTGAAGATGAGTCCTCTTGCAAATCAACAGCCACTCTCCTGGATACGGATGGCTTCGAAACCCTACAACCTTTTGGCATGGACCAAGCTACACTTTTACCCTTTGAGAGGCTCGCTGGGTCGAAAACCTAGAAGGGCGACCCAGGCAAAAGTTAGAGCAAAGAAAAATACGAAAAAAAAGAAAAGAAAAAAAGAGAAGAAAAAGGAAAGAAAAGAAAAGAAAAAAATGCAAAA